>JAVIAB010000047.1:13286106-13886106 GCA_032433765.1 Megaustenia siamemsis | reverse complement strand
AATATATTGTAACAACGGGAAAAATTGAGGGATGAAGAGATAAAGGGAAGCAAAGAGAAAAGATACCAGACAGCTTAAGAGAATGGCTTGGCAGAAAGTCAACAACAAAAATGATAAATAATTGTCGAGATCGAAAGTTGTGGAGAGACATGGTCACCTACGCCAGTAGGCCCGGCACTTGATGATGATGATGAGTCCAGTTCACTAACTACTTAACTGTCGTGGTTCACAAAGATACAGTGTTTTATTTTTATTTGAAAATGGATACATAATAACCATGGAACGAGCGAAAAGCTGTTACAGATATCTAAAGTCGGTAACAATAAATTAGGATACTGGTGCCAACGGTTCTTTGAAAAATTTCCAGTGCGCCTGTTCTAGATAACCTCCGTTTAATAATAAGTGTATGTTCGGAATGTACTGGTCAACATAACTGATCTAAAACCGCTTAATATTAAATGTTTAAATTTGGAGAGTGTATTTCTTTAGTGCTATCCTCCCAGTACTGGGGTAGGTTTTTCGAAATGTGATTCCTGTCAGGTCAAACTATGAGGTCTCTGTAAGAATACGAAGATAAGGCATACCGATGCTTCAATTAAAGGTTCATTTTCTTTCTAGTGCTATATACGAGCTTCGCTATGGGATTTGACTACTTTGCATTCATACTGACAACAAATTAAATTATCTTTTATAAAGAAAACTGCACAGCACGCTCCGTGAATATCTAAATAAAGAAATTAAAAACAATATTTATACTACCATTTATCTTTCTTACCTAAAATATTTATACTACCATTTATCTTTCATTCCAGCAATATTTATACTACCATTTATCTTTCTTACCTAAAATATTTATACTACCATTTATATTTCATACCAGCAATAATTATACTACCATTTATCTTTCTTACCTAAAATAATTATACTACCATTTATCTTTCTTACCTAAAATAATTATACTACCATTTATCTTTCATACCAGAAATATTTATACTACCATTTATCTTTCATACCAGCAATATTTATACTACCATTTATCTTTCACACCAGCAATATTTATACTACTATTTATCTTTCATACCAACAATATTTATACTACCCTTTATCTTTCATACCAGCAATATTTATACTACCATTTATCTTTCATACCAACAATATTTATACTAACATTTATCTTTCATACCAGCAATATTTATACTACCATTTATCTTTCATGCAAGCAACATTTATACTACCATTTATCTTTCATACCAGCAATATTATATACTACCATTTATCTTTCATACCAGCAATATTTATACTACCATTTATCTTTCATACCAGCAATATTTATACTACCATTTATCTTTCATACCAGCAATATTTATACTACCATTTATCTTTCATACCAGCAATATTTATACTACCCTTTATCTTTCATACCAGCAATATTTATACTACCATTTATCTTTCATACAAGCAATATTGATACTACCATTTATCTTTCATACCAGCAATATTTATACTACTATTTATCTTTCACACCAGCAATATTTATACTACCATTTATCTTTCATACCAGCAATATTTATACTACCATTTATCTTTCATACAGGCAATATTTATACTACCATTTATCTTTCATACCAGTAGTATATATGTATAATGGGCGCGAGGTCTAAGAGCAAGGTCACTAATGTAAAGCCCCCAGGGATGCCCACATTTTCGTCGAAACACGTTCATATCATCATTGAGTGCCGTCGTCGCATCGAAGGTTAACTACCATGGAGCGTCATTCCACTCTGTCTATTGCTTTGATGGTGCAGGTTGTCATAGGCTAACTTGTCCATTTTTTTATTTTACTCGTCCATATTAGTCTTGATATGCCTCTGCCTCTGTACACGTTTCAGATCCAAGATATTTAAAGATTATCTTTTTTTCTCGCTATCTTTGTTTGTTTGTTTTTTTTAATTGGAAAATGTTATTTTTCTCAGCTCAGAAATATTTTATATATGTATATGTATATATATACATAGACACACAAACATACATATAAAGACATACAAAATCGCTGCAGAAATTGCTTTGGAACCTTATCAATTTCGGGTTTCCGTTACAATTTTCTGCATTCCAGTCGAAATGATGTTCTACTTGTCATATATGCGCCAATGAATTGGCGTTTCACGCACGGCAATACTCCGTTTTGACAAATCAAGTGTTGTGAATGCGCCTCTCCACCATCTAATGTTGATCTGCGTTTTACGTCACACTGAGTGCTGTTCAATGACCGGTTGATGGAGATGCTTGCCGCAAGTTATTTACAATTTCCAACGCATTAATGTGGTGGGCTCCGTCAAATCAGCCGAAGTTTTATCTCTTTGGGAAGTTTGCACCATGTTTCGTTCGTTGTAGACTGTATTCACTAGAGTAATCATGAATACATGGGCGCTGCCATATTGTGCGTGCTACGTCATCATATTGTTTCATCGTATGTCCCAAGACCGACCATGCGCTAATCTTGCGATCTGTTGTTTGGTGTGCAACGGGGATAATCTGACGACGGACTGTGTTTTGTATGTTCGGAGTTGGAGTCAAACACGATGTCCTAACATCATCAAGCGCCATACATTTAAATACTATGACGATCATCATTTTCAGGAGGACGTGATCTTCCGGGCAATGTGGTGGATAGGCGGCAGGAACCAGTGAAGGCTATGTCTGAAAAGTGTTCCTTCTTGCAGTTTCCTCATATTCCAAGTCCGGCTTGTTGCAGAAGCTACTGAGTTAAGTGCTCCGTGCACACCGTGAGCTGTGTGTTTCATCCGTTTTGATCATGTTCCGATATTCCAATTGCTTACGATGAATGCTGATATCGTATGACAGGGAACAGTTGGCTGTGTTAACTTTCTGTGCGGTTTCGCCTTATGTCTTTTGGCGTGTGCTGAGACTGCTATGATGGGGACTACAGCTACCTTTCTTTGTTTGGGAGATGAGTTAGTAATTCGGATGATTCCACTGGCACGGGCGGTTGAGCAATTATGGATTTTAATTCGTTTGCAGTGATACCGGGGCCTTCCATAACCAAATAACAAAAATAACATACACATAAAAACATAAACACAATCGCCTGGGTTTTAAGCGCTCAAAGCAGGACCATTATTGCTATTTTCTATCATTTATGTATTGTGTTTACTTAGAAATTATGGGCCTCGACGCACATTTTGAGGAGCACTGTCATATATCTGATATAACGGACACGATAAACTAAAACAGGAGTCGGGTGGACTCTCTAGATGACAGAGATGACAAAATGTCACGTATAAGATGTGTATGTGACATTATTGTCACAACAAAGAACCGTCTTCGCATTGAAGATCGATTGTCATAGGTCGCCATTTCATTCTGTCTTTACCTTGATATTGCATGCTGTCGTAGGTCCTGTCTGCTTTTCGGTGTTGTTAGCGAAATTCGTTTTTGTCTTCCTCTAACTCCTTTACCTTGTATTTTCTCTTTCACTGTGATATTGAGTCTTTTAATGTGTCTCAAAATTGCATTTACCTTTTTTGAATAAAAATTAAATCATTATCATCATCGAGTGGCGGCGAAGGTTGGCTACCATGGAGCACCATTCTGCACTGTCTCTTGCTTTGGTGGTGCAGGTTGTCATAGGCTGATTTGTCCATCTTTTGATGTTACTCGTCCATGTAATTATTGGTCTCCCTCTGCCTCTTTTACCTTGTATTTTCCCCTCCAAGATTACTTTTAGTAGGCTGTTGTGTTTGTTAACCTGACCCAAAAATCGCATTTGTCTTGTTTGAATTGTGCTTAGTAGTTCTCTTTTCATTTTTGGCTGTTTTAAGACTTCATCGTTTGTTTTCTTTTCTTTCCATCCAATTCTATCTATTCTTCTATATATCCACATTTCATAGACTTAAATTCTCTGTTCTGTTTTCTTGTCTAATGTCCATGTTTCTGCACCATATAAGAATGTTGAGAAGATATCCCATTTTGATATTCTTAGTTTTAGCCCTGGTATTATTTGTTTATAAAATATAATTAAATAATTTTTCCCTTTATTTGTAACTTTTTTTTTCTAAAATCTATATTTCTTTTCTTCTTTTCCCAACAATTTTTCCTATCCTTTAATAAATCTACATTTCAAAGGCTTCCATTTTCTTTAGGTCACCATCAGTGCCCTATAATCTGTCCTTTGCTTTTCTTGGAGCCCGAATTTGGTTTTCATGTCCCTCGCTGGTTCATGTTTGAAAGACACGTTTTGTAAGATGTAATCCAGCCTTACACGAACATTGCGTGGGTGTAATCACTTCTTCAGTCTGAACACGTAGCCGGTCAATCAAAAATGTCCTGTTCGGAGACTAAAGACTGATCACTTCCGGTACAGTACAAGCTCTTGAAGGAAAATACTTTTGGTTCTTTATGTACTTCTGTATTTTCCTTTGATGTTTGCTTGCGTAGGCCAGCTTGATATCTCCAGGAAAGTCCCAAAGGGTTGAATTTTGAGTGAAAATGATTTTTTTTTTCTATTTCTTCTTCACACAGGCAGCCATGTTCTAAGATGTCTTCCCGCCATACAAGCAAATATTCTCCGACTTCAGAGATACTGCCAAATTTTATCTTTGAGAGTTTTAACTTTTTATAAAAAATGTGGTTCCTTATCAATTGCTACTCATGTAGAGGCCATTCTTGAATGGAGCCGCGATAGCTCAGTGGTTAGTGAACTGGACTACAAAGGACATGGGGTAGGGTTCGATCCCAACCGACGGCTTCACCCAGCCTTTAAGGGGTACCGGATTTTTCCTGGGAAAGTAAGGCGGAACTGGCGTAATACCGACCACATTACCCCAAAGATCATGTGCCGAAGGTCTGTAAAATTTATGGTCACTAACACCATATTCCCTATACGATACTTGGCGTGACGAGGCTCTTAAAAAGAGGCCATTTGTGTATCTATTCATTTCGGTTTCTCACTGACAAAAGTTCTTTAACAAGCGCAGAATGAACACGCGGCCTTCTGTTTTTCGCCGGCAACAGACTTCGGCTGAGACATCGGATCTCACTACACAGAAAGGAGGAGGAAGAGGGAATAAAGCCAAAAAGAAGAAAACTGATTAATTTTTTTTTATATTTCGCCGCCTGTAGTAAGATTTGAACCCGCGACATTTTTGCCCAAAGACCTTCGTCTGAACTCCAATGTTAAGTCAGTCCTATTATATGGCTGTGAAACATGGAGAGCAACAAAATTGAAAATCATGAAGATACAGACTTTCTAATGGATGCTTAGGCAAAATAAAAGGGTGGAAATGGCAGGACAAAATCACTAACATAGAATTATGGAAATGTACCAGTCAAATACCAGTGGATAAAGAGAAACAGCGAAGACGATGGCGTTGGATAATATATACACACTCCGGAAGCCAACTGAGAGTATTACACAAGAGGCCCTTCTTTGGAATCCCCAGGGGAAAAGACAAAGAGGAAGACCAAGAAATTCTTGGAGAAGACAGATAGAAGCTGAGGTCAAGATGATGGGGAAGACATGGAATGATCTTAAAAGAATGGCAAGAAACAGAACGACTTAGATAGTGTTTGTTGAAGACCTATGCTCCACAGGGAGCTCCTACTGAAAGGTAGAAGAAGAAGACCTTCATCTTAACTCTGGACCACCCAGTCCACTGTATTTTCTTTTATTTATTGTTCTTGCTTCCTGCATTGAGATCCTACCATGAAATTCTTCTAATTTACTGCCTATGTCAGCTCGTTTTCGTGCTTTTCACTTTCGATTAAACCACGTTAAACCTATCTCGGAAATACATTTGTTGGTAGTGATGAAACAATTCAGCTATTCGGCCACCTTATTGCTAATCCGTCTTCCTATTTGCTTCTGATATTTATATTTTACTTAGCCAGAACACCCTTAGAGAAACTTTTATGATTTTAAAAGACCCGTGCAATATATTTTAAAAATAATCGAAAACTACGGTTGTTGGACTCGTATGACCCAGGAATAACTGTTATTACAAAAAGCAGTTGGCACTGCTGCAATATTTATAATAAAGTCGAGTAGCTGTTACCAGTTATCGACACTCCTTGGATACCAACTAGGGCAAATTATATCAACTTTTTAATCTTCGCTCGATAAAAAGATAGTTGGGCTATTTAATTAAGGAAAGAAATAGTGGACGTTTTATCCTGAAGCAAATGTTAGTTTTAGAGGAGTAACTTTGGAGAAGAGGATATACACTCGATAAAATAATGGGAGGCGCTCTATTAAACCGACAATGGCGGTGAAGGTCGTGTCTCACACCAGCAGAGCTGGAAGTTGTCAGCGACCCACAGCTGATGGCTTGTGCCAGGATCGGTGAACCAGAACCATCCAGACCCTTCTCCGTCTCTTCGTGGTGCCTCCAGTAACAGACCATCCTGTCTAGTTTGGCAAAGCGAGTAGGGATCGAAGAGAGAAGACAACCCGGTAATAACAAATGTCGTGCTGAAGTCGGATGTGTTGGGTCGAAAGGCGCAAATATAACAGTTATACTGCAAACCATAATACAAGGCAGACACGCCCACTTAACGTTCTTTTAAGGGCGGATGATGAAGAGGTGTACTCCTGTAGTCATCTGGCCAACGCCAGCAAGCACACAAACCAACAATGCCCTAAGACAACTTCAAACGACGAACCGAATATAGTATTTTGTGTAAAAATGAACAAATGTTAGAAAGGACAATTTCACGTTTGTCAAGAGTTTCTGAAAGCGTCTTAGCATTCCACAATAAATAATCTGAAATGTGTTATCACGGACTTCTTTGAGAGAAAAATTGCCTGCCACAAATTACTAAACACTTTCACCAACATCCCCACTACAACTTCTGCATGTGAAACTAGCTTCTCCAAGATTAACCATGATGGGCTTATCTATAAATGATGATCATCGAGTACACTGATTTTTATTCAGTTAAATGGTTTTCCTCTATATTTTTCAACCCTTACACACGCTGAGTGAGGTTTCTGAAAAACAGGAATCCATAACACAACGAATCAATTCAGAGGAAGAGGTATGTTTACAGCACTCGGAAAAAAGTGACAAATAATCCCTCCATGAACAAAATCCTTAGAAGGTTTTGACCAATGTGATGAGCCTCATTTCAAAACTCTTAAGAAAGGTACTAATTTCATCTCTCCACCTCCCAAATGTGTCTTTATGTGATAGACCTTTAGGTAAACTTTTTTTTAAAGAACCCAGCCAGACAGATAGACAAACAGAGAGGCAGGCAGGCAAACAAATGGACGGACAGACACACAGAGAGACAGTTAGACAGACTGATATGCAGGCGGACCGGCAGATAGGCCTGCAGACAGGCACATAGATTAGATTAGATTAGACAGAAAGACTTCTGGTGTCATCATCATCATCATCATCATCATTGAGTGCCGTCTCCGCATCAAAGGTTGGCTACCGTGTAGCGCCATTCCACTCGATCTCTTGCTTTGATGGTGCAGATTGTCGTAGGTTGACTTGTCCATCTTTTGATGTACCTCGCCCATGTTAGTCTTGGTCTGCCTCTGACTCTTTTACCTTGTATTTTCCCTTTCAATATTACTTTTATTAGGCTGTTGTGTCTTTTAACATGCCCCAAAAAATTCTGGTGTAATCCTTAAAAAAAATCAATAACTTTGTATGGTGTATTTATGTGTGTATATGTATCTCGTGTGTTACTGGGGCCTCATTATGAGGGAGGTAAAGAATAGTGACACTGTGACCTTTCAGGCATGTCGTAAGAGGCGACTAAGGAGTTTGATCGATGGCTTGACAAGCTGTCATTGTAAAAAGTATTGTTATTGAAACAGCGCCATATATTTTAGAGCAGTGATCTCTGCAATATGTGCCACTTTGGCACGCAAGGTTTCTGTTTTTGAGATTGTGGTTGTGCCCCTATGTGCCGTCTTCGGCTCGAAAGGACAATAGATAGATAGATAGATGTATATCTAAATATACATATGTGTGTGTAATTATGTGTATGTGTGTGAATATACATGTTTGTCTTTGTTCTGGAAACATAAGTATTTGTAGTCAGGCCAGACGAGAACGGAGTGGAAAAAAAGAGCCAAATATAATATATATATATATATATTTATATAATAAATAATATATATTTCTGGGCTCTGCCGCAAACATGTACACAACGCAGCCACGCCCACCTAATGGGTAAAGGGTAAGAAGATAAGATAAGAAACAATAGATAGCGTTATGAAAACATCAGCTCATGTCAGAAGTAGTAGAAGTCTCTGACTGTAAAATCTGCTGGATAACCTGGATTTATTGAGGATGGTGTTGTGCTTCTAGCCACCCCAAATAAAAGAAAAGCTGTGAGAACTATGAATACATTCTGTCAAGCTAGAACCACAGATTTATATCGACAACACACAAATAATGAAATGCGGCAACCTGCAATAAATCAGTTGGAATCAAAGAAACGCCAGTCAAGAAGTGGACCACTTTGCATATTTTGGGCAGCATTTTTGACAAGGAAGAAAAAAAGGAAAGATATGTTAGGCAGAAAATAAACAAGTAGCTTTTATCCAGCTTATCAAAATATGGGCTGTTAAAAGCATCAAGCTAAGGCTGTTTAATACAAACGTAAAAACTGTCCTTATATGGCTCAGAGATGTTGAATAATGCATTCTAGCGACAAATAAGACATTTATAGACAAGAGTCTGGCAACGTTCTGAACATAAGATGGTACGACACGATAAAAATGAACAAATGTGGGAAAGAACCTAAGAAGGGTTATCTAAATAACAAATGACATACCGATAATGGAAATGAATTGGACACACTAAGAAAAGCGATTGTTAACATAGCAAAGCAGGCACTGTCATGAAACAAACTGGGAAGGCCTTATATATAGATACATGCACAAATAAGAAAAAAAAAGAAAGGTTTCGAGGACGTTGGCTGGGGGAAAGTTCTTTTAATGTGGCTCAAAATCTCTGAATAGTACCTTTAAAAAAATAAATTAATAAAAGTAAAGAGTCCCTGTCACGCCAAGTGGCGTATAGGGAATATGGTGTTAATGACCATAATTTTTATAGACATTCGGTACATGATTTTTTGAGCTAATGTGGTCGGTATTACGTCCGTGCCGCTTTACTTTCCCAGAAAAAAATCAGGTATCCAGGTTTCTATAAATTTGTGAGGAATGACCACTAGTATCTTGTTGAAGTGAGCTGACTTTTGCTTTTGGTGCAGATTCCAGTTTTATTCAAACTGCTGGGTAACGCCATTTTCGGAGAAAGAGGAGGCAGTGGAGGAAGAGAGGGAAATGATATGAGGAAAGAAAAAAACATTTAGATGGAGAAAGAAGTGTGATGATATAGCGTGCTCGACTGTCTGAGTGGAAAGTAGGGAGGTGTAGGGTGATTGGTATTGGTTGAACCGAGAGTGCAACAGGGGGTAATTAGATGAAAAAAGAGAGGAGAGTTAAGTAATAAGATGAAAGAAAAGGGTTAATAGGAGGAGTGAGAGGGGGTGAGAAAGCGAGAGACGACTACAGGGACGAAATTCTTTATTTATGTTGGTAGTTATTATTGCAGAGTGTGATGTTTGTATTGAATAGGGGTGAACGATGGGGTGAGTGAGTGGGTGGATGAGTGGGTAGGTGAGTGAGTAGGTGGGTAGGTGGGTGGATGAGTAAGTGAATGAGTGGGTGGGTGAGTGGATGGGTAGGTGAGTGAGTGAGTGTGTGGGTGAGTGGGTGAGTGAATATGTGGGTGGGTGAGTGAGTGGGTGGGTGAGTGAGTGGGTGAGTGGGTGGGTGAGTGTGTGGGTGAGTGGGTGAGTGAGTGTGTGGGTGGGTGAGTGGGTGGGTGGGTGAGTGAGTGAGCGAGTGAGTGAGTGGGTGAGTGAGTGAGCGAGTGAGTGAGTGGGTGGGTGAGTGGGTGGGTGGGTGAGTGAGTGAGTGAGTGATCGAGTGAATATGTACGGAAAACAACGACATTGGTAAAGCACTACGAAGATCCTTCTTTCCACTATCGTGCTGACCTCTGAAACTATTCAAGAATATTCTTGCATTGACTCGTTCATTGATAACGCTGTTACAGCTCCTACTTATTACTTCCTAAACGTAAAAACAAACGAACAAGGTCTGAAAATTAAATCATGAAATAATTATTTTACAATTAAATGAAAAAAATTATTTTATTATCGTCAAGAGAAAAACGGCATCAAAAGGCAAAGCATGGAATCCAGAGATACACCATACATCTATGATCTGACACCGGCTTGTTGCAGGAGCTACTGAGTTAAGAGCTCTGTGCACACCGTGAGCTGTGTGTCTCATCCGTTTTGTTCATGTTTGGATATTCCAATTGTTTACGATGATTGATGACAGGGAACCGTTGGCTGTGTTCACTTTCTGCGCGGTTTTGCCTTATGTCTTTTGGCGTGTGCTGAGACTGCTACGATGGGGACTACAGTTACCTTTCTTTGTTTGGGAGATGAGATATTAATTCGGATGATTACGCTGGCACGGGCGGTTGAGCAATTATGGATTTTAATTCGTTTGCAGTGATACCGGGGACTTCCACAACCAAATCCATAATCTATGATCTGACTAACTTTCATCTCCGCCGGATAAGCAGACGATAAACACGCTGCCATTTTGTTGACCTAGTTAGAGTTGCATTGTTAGAAGGATAACCATCAGCATAGGGGCTTGTTAGAAGTGTATTGTTACGTAATAAGCACGGAGAAGAAAGCTATCATTAATTTCTGTTTATACTTCGGAAAGTGCCATTGAGACAGTTGAATTGACGCAACAAGTTTATAGGGATAATTGTTTATCTCGTTCACAGATATTCAGGTGGTATTGCACGATTCTGATACGGTCCAGAAAGCGAAAACAGCAAAGTGTGTGGTACACATGAGGTATATTCAGAACACGAAAGACGAATATGGCAGACCACCGTGAAAGAGATTGGAGCCTCATCACGTAACAATCCAAAGAAAGCCATGGAGAGAAATTCTAACTATTGTATTAGGAACGAAATAAAGTAACATCAAAAGATGGTCAAGTCAATCTATGACAGCCTGCACCATCAAAGCAAGAAACAGAGTAGAATGGCGATCCATGGTAGCCAACCTTCGTTGCGGAGAAGGCACACGATGATGATTGCACGATTCAAAAGAAGTGTGGAAGCTATTACAGATATACCTAGACACGGACGCCCAATGTATGTTCATAATGAGGGCTTCATAGCAAAAGTGAGAGAACGGATACAAGAAGATCGTTGTTTGGTTGTGAGCATGATGGCAGATGAATTTGGTGACTGAGAGACCATTCGTAATGAATAATCTTGAGAGACCATTCGTTATGAATAATCTTGAGAGACCATTCGTTATGAATAATCTTGAGAGACCATTCGTTATGAATAATCTTGAGAGACCATTCGTTATGAATAATCTTGAGAGACCATTCGTTATGAATAATCTTGAGAGACCATTCGTTATGAATAATCTTGAGAGACCATTCGTAATGAATAATCTTGAGAGACCATTCGTAATGAATAATCTTGAGAGACCATTCGTAATGAATAATCTTGAGAGACATTCGTAATGAATAATCTTGAGAGACCATTCGTTATGAATAATCTTGAGAGACCATTCGTAATGAATAATCTTGAGAGACCATTCGTTATGAATAATCTTGAGAGACCATTCGTTATGAATAATCTTGAGAGACCATTCGTTATGAATAATCTTGAGAGACCATTCGTTATGAATAATCTTGAGAGACCATTCGTTATGAATAATCTTGAGAGACCATTCGTTATGAATAATCTTGAGAGACCATTCGTAATGAATAATCTTGAGAGACCATTCGTTATGAATAATCTTGAGAGACCATTCGTTATGAATAATCTTGAGAGACCATTCGTTATGAATAATCTTGAGAGACCATTCGTTATGAATAATCTTGAGAGACCATTCGTAATGAATAATCTTGAGAGACCATTCGTTATGAATAATCTTGAGAGACCATTCGTAATGAATAATCTTGAGAGACCATTCGTAATGAATAATCTTGAGAGACCATTCGTTATGAATAATCTTGAGAGACCATTCGTTATGAATAATCTTGAGAGACCATTCGTAATGAATAATCTTGAGAGACCATTCGTTATGAATAATCTTGAGAGACCATTCGTTATGAATAATCTTGAGAGACCATTCGTAATGAGTAATCTTGAGAGACCATTCGTTATGAATAATCTTGAGAGACCATTCGTTATGAATAATCTTGAGAGACCATTCGTTATGAATAATCTTGAGAGACCATTCGTAATGAATAATCTTGAGAGACCATTCGTAATGAATAATCTTGAGAGACCATTCGTAATGAATAATCTTGAGAGACCATTCGTTATGAATAATCTTGAGAGACCATTCGTTATGAATAATCTTGAGAGACCATTCGTTATGAATAATCTTGAGAGACCATTCGTAATGAGTAATCTTGAGAGACCATTCGTTATGAATAATCTTGAGAGACCATTCGTAATGAG
Organism: Megaustenia siamemsis; assembly: GCA_032433765.1. Classification (NCBI taxonomy): domain Eukaryota; kingdom Metazoa; phylum Mollusca; class Gastropoda; order Stylommatophora; family Ariophantidae; genus Megaustenia; species Megaustenia siamemsis. The sequence continues at coordinate 13,873,543 of JAVIAB010000047.1, read as the reverse complement.
TAATCTTGAGAGACCATTCGTTATGAATAATCTTGAGAGACCATTCGTAATGAATAATCTTGAGAGACCATTCGTTATGAATAATCTTGAGAGACCATTCGTTATGAATAATCTTGAGAGACCATTCGTAATGAGTAATCTTGAGAGACCATTCGTTATGAATAATCTTGAGAGACCATTCGTTATGAATAATCTTGAGAGACCATTCGTTATGAATAATCTTGAGAGACCATTCGTTATGAATAATCTTGAGAGACCATTCGTAATGAGTAATCTTGAGAGACCATTCGTAATGAATAATCTTGAGAGACCATTCGTAATGAATAATCTTGAGAGACCATTCGTAATGAATAATCTTGAGAGACATTCGTAATGAATAATCTTGAGAGACCATTCGTAATGAATAATCTTGAGAGACATTCGTAATGAATAATCTTGAGAGACATTCGTAATGAATAATCTTGAGAGACCATTCGTACAATTTTAATGGAAGATTTGAGCAAGAAAAAGTTTGCTGCCGATTTTTACCACATCCGTTGTCTGATGACCAAACAATTCGAAGTGTTGAGTTCGCAAAAGGCATCATGAAAACGTGTCGCAAAAATAAAGATTTCTTAAATTTGGTTGTTGCAGAGGATCGAACATGGATGTTCCGTTATGATCCCACAACTAAATGTTAACCCCCACTGCAAGTATACATCATCACCAAAAGGCTACAAAAAAATCGTCTTCAAAAGTCGAGAGTGAAAACAATGTTGCTGTGCTGCTCCGACAGCAATAGTGTTATTCACAAATAATTTATTTCAGAAGGACTGACTGTCAGTGCCAAGTTTACTTCAGTATTTTAAAACAATTATTGAAAAGGATTCTCCGAGTTTGACCTGAGTATTAACACGAGATAGTTTTTTTTTTTTTTCCTTCTTCGTGATAATACACCTGCTCACCGGGGGCTTGGTGTACACGAAATTTTGGCCCAAAACCAAGTGTTCTCAACTATCCACACTATTCCTCAGATTTGTCTCCCATTGATTACTTTATATTCCCAAAATTAAAGATACCGTTGAAAGGACACGTCTGGTGGCACCCAAAGAGCCGTAACTTTGAATTTAAGGGCCGTACCAAGAGAAGAACTGCAGAGGACGTTCCAGTGTTTGTTAGATCGTACCACTCGCTGTATCAAATCAAAGGGGGCTTACTTTGAATAACATACTGGTTTTATCTTCAACTGTTGTTTATTTTAATGTTTTAGTTGAATTAGTCTCATTAGTAGAGTTGTTGAACCTTGTACATCATCCCTTATTACCTAAAAATTGTGTCACATCTCTAATCAACTTGTGCTTCATCATTAGTAGAGTTGTTGAACCTTGTACATCATCCCTTATTACCTAAAAATTGTGTCACATCTCTAATCAACTTGTGCTTCATCATTAGTAGAGTTGTTGAACCTTGTACATCATCCCTTATTACCTAAAAATTGTGTCACATCTCTGATCAACTTGTGCTTCATCCAATAATAATAATAATGTAATATTCTTTGTTCTGTAGTATCTGTAGCGTTTGTATTATCTGTAGTGTTCATAATATATGTAGTATCTGTAGTGTTTGTCTGTAGTATCTATGATGTCTGTAATATATGTAGTATCTGTAGTGTTTGTCTGTAGTATCTATGATGTCTGTAATATATGTAGTATCTGTAGTGTTTGTCTGTAGTATCTATGATGTCTGTAATATATGTAGTATCTGTAGTGTTTGTCTGTAGTATCTATGATGTCTGTAATATATGTAGTATCTGTAGTGTTTGTCTGTAGTATCTATGATGTCTGTAATATATGTAGTATCTGTAGTGTTTGTCTGTAGTATCTATGATGTCTGTAATATATGTAGTATCTGTAGTGTTTGTCTGTAGTATCTATGATGTCTGTAATATATGTAGTATCTGTAGTGTTTGTCTGTAGTATCTATGATGTCTGTAATATATGTAGTATCTGTAGTGTTTGTCTGTAGTATCTATGATGTCTGTAATATATGTAGTATCTGTAGTGTTTGTCTGTAGTATCTATGATGTCTGTAATATATGTAGTATCTGTAGTGTTTGTCTGTAGTATCTATGATGTCTGTAATATATGTAGTATCTGTAGTGTTTGTCTGTAGTATCTATGATGTCTGTAATATATGTAGTATCTGTAGTGTTTGTCTGTAGTATCTATGATGTCTGTAATATATGTAGTATCTGTAGTGTTTGTCTGTAGTATCTATGATGTCTGTAATATATGTAGTATATGTAGTGTTTGTCTGTAGTATCTATGATGTCTGTAATATATGTAGTATCTGTAGTGTGATAAGATATTAACTTCTACTTCTGGATGGAAATTTTCCATACTTAAATGTATGTCCTAACTACTGCTGGTCGCTACCATTTGCTACTGCTATTGTCTATAGAGAAGCGGGTAACAACTAAGTTACCCGCCCCCATGCTCTCACTAGCTATACTCTATTACAGCTATACTAGCTTTTTTCTCAGTTTTTCATTTCTGATCTTATCTCTCAGACTGTTTCCTGTCGTTCGTCTGACACATGTCATAATCGCTTCAGTGTTCTTAATCGTGTGCACGCTATTACGCAAGTACTGTTTATGTCACGACAATCATCAAAATGGTTTCATAAAAACAAGGAAGAAGGAAGTAGTGGTACATTAAAGTGGAAGATGAGGAGATCGCGACAACGCTGAAAGGATTGATCAAAATGGTACAGACAACAGTGCATGTAGTTCATACTCTCATTCTACTGCTTCCTATCTACTCTTCACCCTCGCTTTCTTTCATCGCTTTTTAAAACTATATTTCCTCTATTTTACATTATCTCTTTCTCTTTCTATCTCTTTATCTCGCTCGTTTTCTTATTCAATCTTTCTTTCCAATTTGATTACTCTAACCTCCACCCACCCCACCCACCCCCTCTCTCCCTGCTCGTTCGTTCTATCAGTCTCACTTTCTAATTTAGTTTTATCTAAAGCTCATTTCTTACTCTACTTCTCTTTCATTCTTTCTTTCAATCTTTCGTTCCATCTATGCCTATTTACTCCCCCCTTCTCATTGCCTCTTTCATTCAGCCTCTAATTTTCAATTTTTTTAATCTATCTTTTTCCCTCTTGCAGCTTCCCTTTCCTTTTTATATCCTCTATCACTCCCTCTTAATGGACAACTTTTCTTTCCTTTTCTCCTTCTTCTATTTCTCTCTTCCCCTACCTCCTTTTATCTCGCCCCTACCTCCCTTTCTCTCTTCCCCTACCTCCCTTTCCCTCTTCCCCTACCTCTGTTTCTCTCTTCCCCTACCTCCCTTTCTCTCTTTCCCTATCTCCTTTTCTCTCTTCCCTACCTCCCTTTCCGTTTTCCCCTACCTCCCTTTCTCTCTTCCACTACCTCCCTTACTCTCTTCTCCATCTCCATTTTCTCTTCTGCTACCTCCATTTCTCTCTTCACCTACCTCCCCTTCTCTCTTCCCCAACGCCCCTTTTCCTATTCCCCTACCTCCCTTCCTCTCTTTCCCTACCTCCTTTTATCTCTTCCCCTACCTCCCTTTCTCTCTTCCCCTACCTCCCTTTCCCTCTTCCCCTACCTCCTTTTTTCTCTTCCCCTACCTCCTTTTCTCTCTTCCCCTACCTCCCTTTCCCTCTTCCCCTACCTCCTTTTCTCTCTTCCCCTACCTCCCTTTCTCTCTTCCCCTACCTCCTTTTCTCTTTTCCCCTACCTCCCTTTCTCTCTTCCCCTACATCCTTTTCTCTTTTCACCTACCTCCCTTTCTCTCTTCCCCTACCTCCTTTTCTCTTTTCACCTACCTCCCTTTCTCTCTTCCCCTACCTCCTTTTCTCTCTTCCCCATCTCCTTTTCTCTCTTCTCCTACCTCCCTTTCTCCCTTCCCCTACCTCCCTTTTTCTCTTCCCCTACCTCCCTTTCTCTCTTCCACTACCTCCCTTTCTCTCTTCCCCTTACCTCCCTTTCTCTCATCCCCATCTCCTTTTCGCTTCTCTCTTACCTCCCTTTCTCTCTTCCACTACCTCCCTTACTCTCTTCTTCATCTCCTTTTCTCTCTTCTCCTACCTCCATTTCTCTCTTCCCCTAGCCCCTTTCTCTCTTCCCCAACGCACCTTTCCTCTTCCCCTACCAACTTTTCTCTCTTACCCTACCTCCCTTTCCCTCTTCCCCTATCCCCCTTTCTCTCTTCCCCTACCTCCTTTCCTCTCTTCCCCTACCTCCCTTTCTTTCTTCCCCTACCTCCCTTTCTCTCTTCCCCTACCTCCCTTTCTCTCTTCCCCTACCTCCCTTTCTCTCTTCCCCTACCTCCCTTTCTCTCTTCCCCTACCTCCCTTTCTCTCTTCCCCTACCTCCCTTTCTCTCTTCCCATACCTCCCTACCTCCCTTTCTCTCTTCCCCTACCTCCCTTTCTCTCTTTCCCTACCTCCCTTTCTCTCTTCCCCTACCTCACTTTCTCTCCTCCCCTACCTCCCTTTCTCTCTTCCCCTACCTCCCTTTCTCTCTTCCCCTACCTCTCTTTCTCTCTTCCCCTACCTCCCTTTCTCTCTTCCCCTACCTCCCTTTCTCTCTTCCCCTACCTCCCTTTTCTCTCATCCCCTGCCTCAATTTCTCTCTTCTCTCTTCCCCTTCTTCCTTTTCTCTCATCCCCTACCTCTCTTTCTCTCATCTCCTACCTAACTTGCTCTTTTCCCCTACTTTCCTTTCTCTCTTCCCTACCTCTCTTTCCCTACTTTCTCTCTTCCCCTACCTCCTTTTCTCTCTTCCCCTACTTCCCTTTCTTTCTTCCTCTACCTCACTTTCTCTCTTCCTCTACTTTCCTTTCTCTCTTCCTCTACCTCGCTTTATCTCTTCCCCTACTTCCCTTTCTCTCTTCCCCTACTTCCCTTTCTCTCTTCCTCTACCTCACTTTCTCTCTTCCTCTACCTCGCTTTCTTTCTTCCCCTACCTCACTTTCTCTCTTCCTCTACCTCACTTTCTTTCTTCCCCTACCTCACTTTCTCTCTTCCTCTACCTCACTTTCTTTCTTCCCCTACTTCCCTTTCTCTCTTCCCCTATCTCACTTTCTCTCTTCCTCTACCTCACTTTCTTTCTTCCCCTACCTCACTTTCTTTCTTCCCCTACCTCCCTTTCCTTGTTTATAATTACTTTCTTTCATCCCTCCCACCATTCAATTAAAACATGAGGCGAGGAAGATAATACTATTTTTTTTTAAATATCTTTGCTTAACTGAGAGCATTGCACCACCTAAGCTGTCTTGTTCAACGTCCGTCCCTGCAGCAAGACCTCGAGTAAATAACAATCTCCGACCAACCACAAAACCACTTCTTTACGCCCAGAGCGATATTTCCACAATCGCTTCTCTGGAATTATATTTTGCTGTCGCAAATTCTCGTCATATTTAATCTAGTCTGGTCTGAACAATGGTTCTCAGAATGTCATATCGAGACCCCTGACCAGTCACTTTTGAGATTTACGTTGTTTGGTATCGATGAAACATGTTTTCTATTCTAGATAACTGTCGCGGTGTGGCAATCATTTAAAACTTGCACAAAATGGGTCAACATCATCATCATCGAGCGCCCTCTCTGCATCGAAGGTTGGCTACCATGGAGCACCATTCCACTCTGTCTCTTGCTTTGATGGTGCAGATTGCCATAGGCTGACTTGTCCATTTTTTTATGTTACTCGTCCATTTAGTCTTGGTCCTGCCTCTTTTACCTTGTATTTTCCCTTCTAATATTACTTTTATTAGACTGTTGTGTCTTTTAACATAACCAAAAAATTTCATTTGTCTTGTTCTAATTGTGTTTAGTAGTTCTTTTTTTAATTTTTAGTTGTTTTAAAACTTCTTCGTTTGTTTTCTTTTCTTTCCATCCAATTCTACCTATTCTTCTATAAATCCACATTTCAAAGGCTTCAATTTTCTTTTCTGTTTTCTGGTCTAATGTTCATGTTTCTGCACCATACAGGAATATTGAGAAGATGTAACATTTTGCTATTCTTAGTTTCAGCCCTGGTGTTATTTGTTTTGATGTTAGTATATTTTTCATGGCATTGAAATTACTTTTTGTCATTCCTATTCTTTTATTTATCTCAGTTGTACATTTTCCATCATTGGTTATAGTGTGTCCCAGGTAGTTGTAGCTCTGGACTGTCTCTAGATGTATTCCTTCAACTTTAATATTTAATTGTAGGTCTTGAGAATTTTCTTTGTTTATGATCATAGTTTTAGTCTTTTTTATATTCATATCTAGTCCATATTTTTTGCTTGTCATGTTTATTACATTAAGTAATTACAAAATGGGTCAATAAACCATAAATAAACAGGAAGCGTACTAAAGAAGTGAGAGTCTAACGGTGTGACACTACAACAGAGTGTCTCTTTGAAAAATAACGACGCCTGGAAGCAAACTCATCGATCGGCATCTTGCCCATTTCTTTATAAAAATTATTGTATGAGTCTTTGAATGTTAGACTTGAGAACATAATGGCTTCACTGCTGGAAGCGCATTCTGCTCAGTCCCCGTACCAGCAACCAACAAAGTGTTCAGCCTGATCAGTCATACTGTTTTAGAGAACGTTTTGCGTTCTGAAAAAAAGGTTCGCAGCTCATGAGTGACGTGTCAGCAATCAAACATTTTTGAGTGACCTGTAGTTGGTGTATCTCATTAGCTTTCAGGCATCCAAATATTGACGACTACAGATTTAGGTATTTAATATAGACATTAAATTAACACAGCAAAAACAGAGGCTATGAGAATAAGCAAATTAAGACACCCATTAAACATCAAGATCAAAGATAAAGAAATAAAACAAGTAGAGGAATTCAAGTATTTGGGCACAATGTTTACAGAAGATGGAAAACTAGACAGAGAAATTGACAAGAGAATACAAAAAGCAAATGCTGTCACATACCAGCTTTCACCATTGTTAAGACATCCTAACATTTCTATAACAGCTAAACAACAAATGATAAATGACATTTTCATACCAACTTTGTGCTATGAAAGTCAAACTTTGACCCTTTCTAAATCACATTTAAGAAAGATCAATACATGTGAAATGTGATGCTTGAGAAAACTAACAAACAACACAAGAAGAGATAGAATACCAAATGAAACCATAAGAAAAATGTTTGGAATTAAACCCTGCCAAAAATATATTGAGCAACAACAACTTAAATGGTTGGGCCACCTGGTCAGAATGAATCCTCACCAATCACCATCAAGGGCGTTCTTCTCGAGAATGCATGGAAAAAGACCAAGAGGAAGACCCAGAAGAAGATGGATTGATGCAGTGAAAGAGACATGCAACAACAAAGGAAAGTCACTAATTCAGACACTTCGAGCAGGTCAAGAACGACAAATGATATAACCACGACACATTTTAGGTATCAGTGAAAAGAGAAAAGAAAGAAGAAATATAGAGATTTACATTTAATGAAAGTGATATCAAGGTTATCCGTTTCTCTATTGTTCCTGTATTTTACTTGTTGCGTTTGCAGATTTTTTTAGAGTTTGTCTTTTGATTCTGTGTGTGTTTGTTCTCATTAGAAAATTTGTTTAATTAGGTTCTGTTTTGTTTCTGTTTGTCCCCAATTGAAGATCCTTTGGGTTGTTGTTTGTTTTAGTTCGTCGTCTTTATTTCTGTAACCACGTTCCGATGGACTGAATTATGCGTTAATATCACTTATTCCTATTTATCACATCGTTAGCCTTGTGCTCAGGTGTCTCCCGCCATACAGGCAGAAATTCTGCGACTTCAGAAGTATTCTCTTATTGTTATCGTGGACAGCGAGAGATACTTCTGATATGCGTTTCTCTTATTGTTATCGTGGACAGCGAGAGATACTTCTGATATGCGTTTCTCTTATTTATTTTCAACTTGGATCCAAGAATGCGCATAGGGCGGAAGCCATAGTTCTCGATAGATGAAGATTTGCTGCTAGTTCTTGTAAGTCTTGCTAGTTCTTGTAAGTCTTGCTAGTTCTTGAAAGTCTTGGTAGTTCCTGTAAGTCTTGGTTGTTTCTTAGTCCAATGGTTGAGCCTTTCCTAGTACATGTATTGCGTAACGCTTCTTTTTTGTTGTGTGTTCCTTTTATTTGCATTGCTCATGAAACCATTCACTGAGCGGTAATAGGCGATACCTGAGCGCTATGTTCTACAAACATATGCATCCCTGTGTATGGTCTCTTAGGCCTCCCATTAGCGATCTTTACCCGCGGCCCCCATATAATTTCATGTGCCCCCCCCCTCACCTTGGAGTCATATGGCCCCTGGTTGAGAAACACTGCTTTAGACTACTTACCCACCCCACCCCGCCTTCTAAATTAGACCGTTTGTTCTGTTTATGGTTATCCGTAGATGAAGAGCTGTAGAATCGAAACCTTTGTTTCTCTATTCTAGTCTTCTCCACAATGTAGAAACTACTTGTTCCTTTTTTAACATCAAATTTACAGAAAACCATCTGCCCTTCGGTGATCAATTGAAAGTAATTGAGTTATTTGCGGGTCATCATCATTGCACTCCGAACATGTCCATAGGTGCTCAGATCCCTTCCTCAGCAAGTCCCGCAGTGTGCAGCGACTGACGACTCCAGTTCTGTGTTGGTTGATAAGTCTTCTTATACGGCCACTAAGTTTCTTATTTCCGGCTGTGTCTATCCTAACTCCCATCTCTTTCATCCGAAGGAGTGACGTGGATTTGTGGTTGTCAAAGTCCTGTGCTCTTCCCACATCGCGGAGGGCACTGATGATGTCCGCCCGATCAATTGGTTGACCGTCCTCAAAGTAGTGCAGCTAGCCAACCTATCCACTCGTTCATTTCCCCGTACTCCCGCATGTCCAGGGACATAGACAAAGGTAACCTTACATATTTTGGACTTCTGCAACGACTCTACCCATTGCATGCGTACAGTGCCCGCCTCCACTTTTTTTTTTTATCATGCTCATCGAATCACTCAGTAAACAGGCATGGGTAATTGAAAGCAATTAGATCACCAAATAAATTTTCCCTCCATTCACTGCCAATATCCTCGAGGACATTCATTTTAAATTGTTTGCATGTATCTATGTATTATGACGTACCTCTTTTTTCTTTCCATGCTAGTTTCATAACAGTGCCTGCTATGCTATGTTAATAATCGCTTTTCTTTGCGTGTGTCAAATTCATTTCCATTATCAATACATAATGTGTTATTCAGATGCCCATTCTTATGTTCTCTTCCGCATTTGTTCATTTTTATCTTGTCTTGTGATCAGAACGTTGCCAGACTCTTGTCTATAAATGTCTTATTTGTCGCTAGAATGCATTATTCAACATCTCTGAGCCATATAAGGACAGTTTTCACGTTTGTATTAAACAGCCTTAGCTTGATGCTTTTCACAGCCCATATTTTGATAAGCTGGATAAAAGCTACTTCTGCTCTGTTTATTTTCTGCTTAACATCTCTTTCACTTTCTTCTTCCTTGTCAAAAATGCTGCCCAAAATATGCAAAATATGCACTTCTGGATTGGCGTTTCTTAGATTCCCACTGCATTATTGCAGGTTTCTGCATTTCATTATATTCGTGTTGTCGATATAAATCTGTGGTTATACCTTGGCAGAATGTATTCATAGTTCTCACAACTTGTCTTTTATTTCGGGGTGGCAAGAAGTACAACGCCATCCTAAACAAAATTCAGATTCTCCAGCTGGTTTGCTTGCTTGCTTGTTTATTGCTTGTTTGCTTGTTTGCTTGCTTCCTTGTTTGCTTGCTTGCTTGCTTGTTTGCTTGTTTGCTTGTTTGCTTGCTTGCTTGTTTGCTTGCTTGTTTGCTTGTTTGCTTGCTTGCTTGCTTGCGTTCGCCCGATGACTGAAGGAGTGTAACTCTTCATCATCCGCCCTTAAAAGGACGTTAAGTGGACGTGTCTGCGTTGTGTTGTGGTTTACAGTATAACTGTAGCATTTGCGCCTTTCGACCCAACACATCCGACTTCAGCACGACATTTTTGAGCACTGGGTTGTCTTCCCTCTTCGATCCCTACTCTTTTGGCCAGACTAGACAGGTTAATCTGTTACTAGAGGCACCACGGGGAGGTGGAGCAGGGTCTGGATCTTTCTGGTTCATCGATCCTGGTGCAAGCTATCAGCTGTGGGTCGTTGACAACTTCCAGCCCTGGTGTTGTGAAACGCGCCTTTGAATTCTATTTCTCCTGCCCTGCGTGATGGCCTGCATAACGCTACCTATTGTTTTTTTTTATCTTACATTCTTAGGGTTCACCATTTAAGTGAGCGTGGATATGTTGTGTCGGGGAATCATAGGAGAAAGAGATGTGTTTTACAGCACTCAGAAAAAATAGACAAATAAACAACAACAGAAAAAAACAAAGAACAATATATGGTCCGAAGCAGGAATCGAACCCGTACTCCATGGCACTGCGCCTTGCCACGAGAAGTCGAACACTTAGGAACACTACCACGTCGCTAGCTTGAGCACAGTCTGTGCCTTTAGGCCCGACACATCTTTTTGCGACGTGGGTTTTTTTCCTGGCAGCTTGACTTTTACTTGCCTAAGGTTCTTTAACGTGCCCGAGTGCTCGCATGACCTATTTTTTTTTCATCATTTTCCGAGAGGTTAGAGGTCGGGTCTCTCTACCCGAGACTAGGGGAGAGTACCTTGGGGAAACTATGGATTCGAAGTGAGAAAGTGTCACCTTCTACGGCGAGATTCGAACCGTGAACCTTCCTGTCCAGACGCTGAAGTGTTACCCCTAGATCACTAGGGCCCTCCATAATCTCTGTTCCTGAAAGAAATTAAAATAGTGTGGAGAAGCCATCTTGACGCACTCTTGTCACTACATTAAAACATTATGTCAGTATCCCATCATGTACTTCTTCTTTCCTTACTCATTTGCCTTTCAGCGTCGAGGGGAGATATAATTTGCGGTGTTTTGATCTTCTGTTCGTCTCTGCTGCTGTTTTCTTCCTTAGTGTTTATAAAATTTCGTCAATACATCTTTTTCGTGGTCGACCCGTGCGCGTGGCCGTGAGGCTAAAACCACTGTTCCGCTGGCTGAAAAGCCGGCGTTCGGTGTTCGAAGCCCGCGGTAGACAAAAAGGATTTTTCTATCTGGGGTGAAATAAAAATCCAGTCTCACACGTCGTGGCGACTGCTTGACCAAGCGGCCTTTATCCCTCGGGTTCTATCGTTGCCACCCGTCATACACCAGCAATGGTACTATGTGACGTAAAGATAGACCCTTGGTTCTGGTTTTCTTGCAACGTTTATTGAATACTCGTTGTGTTGTGATTTGATCTTTCTGCCTTGTCACGTGAACAAACAACTTTATCTTTTGTTTCGTATTATAATATTCTATGGCGGGGATTATTCCTAGCTTTTTTCAGTTCTTCATTTCTGATCTTGTCTCTTAGACTGTTTTCTGTCATTCGTCTAATACATTTCTTCTCAGTAGATTTTATTTTTATTATTGCTCTTGCATCTAGCGTCCAGGACTGGCAGTGGTAGCACAACGTTGGAATGAATAGAATGTTGTAGAGTGCCCCTTTTGCCTCTAGAGTTATTTCCTTGTTGGACAATAGTGGCGATAGCTTTCCAATGATTTGACAAACTTTGTTGCATCTTTAGTCTATTTCTGCTGTTTGTGAATTATCGTTTGTCACTCTAGACTTCCTAGATATTGAAATTCCTCCACTTGTTTCAGTTGTCTGTCGGCAATAGTTATGTCGATATTGTGTTTCTCTTTGCGATATTCGGGACTTCTGTTTTGTTGATGTTGATTATCATGTTGTATTTTGTATATGTGCTGTAGTCTATTTAAGTGTTCTGTGAGATCTTCTATTTCCCCGTGTATTACATAGACTAAACCACATATTTTCTTATCCATCCCTTTTAAAAGCCTGAAGATTTGTTGTGTTTCCAAACGTGCAAGTGTTTACCTATTCCCATCTTATCTACACTATGAAAATAACAGATATTTGAGTTCTTACAACATTCCAGTTTTCTGCCCACTTTAGTGTTTTTATTTCCCCTTCTTTCTTTTTTTTTCATGGTATTTTTACCTTTCGGGGAACTTCTAAACACAATTTTTTTCTTCTATTTTTCATCATTTTTATCATCACTATTTCTCGAATTCTTCAATTATTTTTTTTTAATCAGCTGCTTCAAAATATAATTATTTGTCTTCTCTGTCTAATTATTTCTCCCATTAATAATAATAAAAAAAAAAAAGAAATTCATAGTTATGTATCTTGCCGCATTGCATTGTTTTTATTTCTTTATTTATTCATTATGTTTCTTTTTAATGCAGTACCATCGATTGAACATAACGTTAACACTGTTATATTTTATTTTCTTGCTGTAAGAACATTCATAATAGTGTTAATGTTGATTTTGTTAGTGAATTTTATTTTCAGCTTCAATTAACTAGCGGAAGTCGAGGGGAAACTACTGTTGTAACGATGTTAATAATGTCACAAGTCGTCACAATTAGATTATAAGTGTTGACCTTGCAGTGAGAATGGAACAGCTAGAATATATTATGAATACATACACATTTAAGGTTAAAGATATTGAGGGGAAACAGGGACAAAACGATATTAGTTTAAGAGAATGGCTTGGACAGAAGTCAACAACACTTTGGATTAATTATCTTTTTTTTTCTTCTTTTTAACTGCCTCTGGAGTATGGGTCTTCAACAAACGCCTTCAGCTCCATTTGGAGCATAGGTCTTCAACAAACACTTTCCGAGCCATTCTGTTTCTTGCCATTATTTTAGGATATTCAATGTCTTCCTCATCATCTTCATCTCTGCTTCCACCTGTCTTCTCCAGGAATATTTTGGTCTTCCTCTTACTCCCCAGCCTCGGTTGTTGCGTAGTTAATGTGCTCGCTTCCCCACCAGAACGGTCCGGGGTCGATACCTAGCAGTAGTGGATTTTTTTCAGACTGTCAATATTCCGGGGTTCACCCAGCCTCTAAAAATGGGTACCAGATAGTTTTCAGGGAAGTAAAGGCGGCCTGTCGTGATACCGATCACATCACCCAAAAATGTGCAGTGGTCATAGAAAAATATGGTCACAACACTATATTCCACGTACGCTTAGCAAGGCAAAGGACTTTACCTTTTTTTACTTGATCTCCTCCTCTAGGGATTCCATAAAGTTCCTGTTGTGTAATGCTCTCATTTGGTTTCCGCATTGTGTGTATTATCCAGCGTCATCATCTTCGTTGTATCTCTTTTTCCACTGGTATTTGACTGGTCAAAAAAAAAAAAAAAAAAAAAAAAAGTAAAGTACCCCGTCACGCCAAGTGTCGTATAGGGAATATGGTGTTAGTGACCATAAATTTTACAGGGCCTTCGGCACATGATTTTGAGGTAATGTGATCGGTATTACGCCCGTGCCGCTTTACTTTCCAAGAAAAAATCCGGTACCTATTAAAGGCTGGGTGAACCTGTAAGCCGTCGGTTGGGATCGAACACTACCTCTTGTCCTTTGTAGTCCAGTTTATTTGACTGGTACTTTTCCATAATTCTAAGTTAGATTTTTTATGATTTTGTCCTCAAGAGCAGCAGAAATCGGCTCCCTCAATGAGATAGAGCTGCTTGCACAGAACAGAGACAAATGGCGAGATTTGATAAAATATCTTTAAAAGAATTGAAAACTGCTAGAATAAAAATTTTAGATAAGAGAAGAAGTTTCTTGGGTCTTCGTCCTATGGGTCGGCTACGTCTCGAAAGGTCAATAGATAGGTAGATTTTTTTTTACATATCCATCCTTTTATTCTGTGCAAGCATTTATTAATGAAAGTCTATACCTTCGTGAATGTCATTTTTGTTGTTCTCCATGTTGTGCAACCATATAATATGAGTGACTTAGCATTTCTCTTCTTCTTCTTTCCTTCCTCATCTACCTTTCAGCGTCGAGGGGAGATATAATTTACGGTCTTTTGCACTTCTGTTCGCCTCTGCTGCTGTTATGTTTCCTAGTGCTTCTAATATTCCATCGATCCATGTTTTTCGTGGTCAACCCTTGGGTCTGGTGTTCTCACAACGTTTGTTGAAGGCTCGTTGTGTTGAGTTTTGATCTTTCTGCCTTGTCTAGTGGCGTAACCATTGTATCTGTTGTTTCTTTATATATTCTATGGCGGGGGCTATTCCTAGCTTTTTTCTCACTTCTTCATTTCTGATCTTATCTCTTAGACTGTTTCCTGTCATTCGTCTAACAAATTTTATCTCTGTAGAGGTTGTTTTTCTTGTTGTTCTTGCATCTAGGGTCCAGGTCTGGCATTGGTAGCACAACGTTGGGATGAAGATTGTATTGTATAGTGCTCATTTTGCCTCAAGTTATTTCCTTGTTGGACAATAGTGGTGATAACTGTCCAATGATTTGACTAGCTTTGTTGCATCATGATGACTTAACATTGGAGTTGAAAATTTTATTCTTGCATTTAACCTAATTCCTTTAGATTTCATTATGTTCCCTATTGTATTAAAGGCTACTCTTGCTCTTTGTTTTCTTATTTTGGTTGTATTCTCTGTTTGACCGTCTCTGCCTATATTACTGCATTGGTATATATATAACATTTTACATTTAGTAGAGGTATTTCTGCAAGTGTTATTTTGTCATTGTCAATTGCATTATTCTCCCCATTTTTTTTCTTATCTCTATTTATTTTCAGTTTCAGATTTTGTAATCTCTCATCAAGTATGCCACTTTTATCTTGAATCGGTTGATGATTATGTGATAGGAGAGCTATCTCACCAGCAAAGTAAAGAAATTACATTAATTATACATACAGCGAGCTGTGAAGAGAAATGATCGCCTACGCCAGCTACACGGCACTTGATGATAATAACAGCCAGCATCATTAGGAGCCTTGTCTAGTCGATGACATCCCTCTTTCAACAACAAATCCGAATGTTTATTTATTTATTTATTTTTCTAGCCGTGGTGCCTTGTGGGAAATATTTTTTTTTTCACATTGAAACAAAAGTATTGTTATGTTGAAATAGAGATAACAGTACCTGGGCCGAAAGCGCTCAGCAAAATAAACCTGACTGCTTGCTCTTCTACATCATGAACCAAAACTGACCAAAACCACCTCTGTTACAGTTCCCCGTAGCGGCAAGGGAGTAAACTGAATAGTCCAACCACAGCCAAATATAGATTTACCAAGGCCCGCGGGAATAAAGTAAAACCGGAAAACCCTCCAACTAGCGTGACGTTTTCAGTTATAGGAGCTATAGACGGCTGACTCCAATCTAACCACAACTTCCCCTGCTCGCAATTTTTAATACGTCACGCTTGTTGGAGGTTTTGCGGAAAATTCTTGTCAGCCCGCAGGCCTAGTAACTCTATAGTTGGCTGTGATCTGACCAGGTCAGCATTTGATACAAGGGAGACAAGTCAGTATTAAAATGTTGTTTTGAGGTCCATAGGCGCATGTACCTCATCATCATCATCATCATCATGTGCCATACCGGTTGGCGTAAACGATCATATGCTTCCACAAGCTTCTATATACAGTGCATCGTATCAGTTCTGTTGTTGACTGTTTTCCATGCCATGACACCAAGCTATCATGTATTTTCTCTCTTTGTCGTCCACAATATCTCTGTGCTTTTATTTTGCCAGTTGTAACCAAGTATTCCAACTTTCCTCTTCTCGTAATGTGCCAGAAAAATGTTGATTGTTTCTTTCTGATGTTATTTTTTAGTACATCCCTTTTAGTGTTGGCCTCTGAGAATTTGATCATTAGTTGTTTTAGCTGTCCAGGGAACTTTCAATATTTTTCTGATAAATCCCATCTATGTGGCCTCTAATCGTCTTTTCATTTGTTTGTTTACTGTTCAAAATTGGCTTCCATAGGTCGGAATTGGTTCTATATAGCACCGATGAACTCTCTTTCTCCCTTGTACTTGTTCCATGCACCTCAGCTTACAGTAAACCACAACACAGCGCATTTACGCCACTTTAACGCCCTCTTAGGGCAGGCGATAAGAGGAGCAATGGTTGGGTAAAAGGACAGGAAGAGGAATAAGAAAAAGAATAATAAATAAAGATATAACAGGCAGAGGAAAAATTGAGTGTTTGAGTGGTAAAAGTGGTGGATCAAAATATACTTGGAGAAGACTGATTGTAACAGAGACGAATAAGATGGAGCGATCTAATGGAAACAAGCCGGACGTGTTGAAACGTTTGTTGAACTATGTTCCGCAATCTTGACAGATACAAGAAGATTAAAAGCAAGACGAGCACGATTAAGAAGATGAGAAAAAAAGATGAACAAGAAAGATGATCATGAAGATAAACGAGAAGGTAAAGGTAAAGTACGAGACTTGAACCGGCGTCTTAGCACGTGAGTTTACACCCATATGTGCTCGGCCGCCTATCCAGAAGTGTTCGGAGACTTCTGGATAGTGTCGCCTCAAGCATCGAAACTCACGACACGAGGCGGCATTCCTCACCTTCCCAGAGTACAACTACACGGGTACCCATTTCTACCAGCGGCTGGATCGACCGCGTGGGTAGTTTGTATTTTCCAATCACGAGTACAACTCGCACTACCTCCAGCGTAGACCGAACACAGGTTGGCCAAACATCGGTTGCCTGGTCGCGTAATGTGAAGATGAACGAGCAGTGAACAAGAAAGAAGAAAAATGGGATGATTATGGTAATGGATGTTGTTGTGGAGTTAATGTTAATGCTCTTTCCAATTACTCGGGCTAAGCTCACGTTCAGTGATGAAGCTACTTAAAAGATTGTTAAGATTGATTGTTTATTTCTGCCGAAAGTTGAAGATAAGTCGTAAATCTCATGTTCTGTTTGTGGGAGTTAAATAAATAACTCTGGTAGTTGAAATAGTGAATTGCAGACTCGCTGTTTTTTTGCGCTATTACACTTGTAGTAAGAGGATAGTATTAAAACAGGTCAATATATTCAAAAAGCTGGTAACGATTTTAATTTCAGATGTACGATCAGAAGTGAGGTGCTGAATGAAGCAAAGACTGCATTCTTAGACAAAAATGGGAAAGATGTTACGCAACTCATTTTTGTTAATGGAAGTAAAATATTTTTTTTTCTTTTTTTTTTAACAGTGTAATGTGGAACCAGGTCTTATTTATGGCTGTGAAACATGGACAATCGATCAACAGCAAGAAAACTGCTAAAGGCCACAGAAACGTGTTTAACAGAAGAACGTTGAGAATGTTATTGGCAGCTAAAGAGAGTAATGAGGGAGTTCTAAAAGTGGCAGAAGAAAAACAGGAAGAGCTAATCTTAACATCAGGGATAGAGACATACAAATGCGGAGCTAATGTAAAGCTGACGATTAGAATGAATATAAAAAAGGAGGTTGTATGTGTGTATGTCTATTTTTGTTTTGTGTTAATTGTTCAGGCGGTAGGCCTATTGAGCCGAAACGTCGTTCTGCTATTCTTTTGTTCTTCATCTACTGTAAAGATGTAACCATACACCGTTATCTAGTTTTTTTTTTTTAGTTTTCCTACTTTTAACATCAGGGGGAAGTAATAATGTTTTTTTAAGTCGCGTATTGAAAGGGGAACAACTGGCGTTTGTTGTGTGTGGGGGGGGGGGGGGGAAGAACAGGAAAAATTGAGGGAAGAAGAGATGGAAGGAGGTGGAGAGAAAAGATAGAAAACGATTTAAGAGGATGTTTTATTAAGAAATCAATAACAGAATTTATGAACATGAATGTAGAGGCAGAAAGTTGCGCAGAGACGTGATCACATTCGTCAGTGAAAACAGTACTTGGTGATGATGTGATGATGGTGATGATGGTGACGACGTTGGTGAAAATGATGGTGAATGTAATGATGATAATAACTATGATGGATGTCAATGACGATAATAATGGATGATAATGATGATAATGCTGTTGATAGTGGTGGTGGTTATAATGATGATGACAGTGATCATGATGATGATAATGATGGTGATGAAAATGACTATTTCTAAAAATAAGCGATTAAAAACTACAATTGTTAACACCAATGCAATAATCAATTTTCTTAAATTGTATCATACACCATCTCTAGTGTTACAGATTTCCGGCTTGTTGCAGGAGCTACTGAGTTAAGTTTTCTGTGCACACCGTGAGCTGCGTGTCTCATCCGTTTTGATCATGTTTCGATATTCCAATTGTTTACGATGAATGATGATATCGTACGACAGGGAACAGTTGGCTGTGTTCACTTTCTGCGCGGTTTCGCCTTATGTCTTTTGGCGTGTGCTGAGACTGATATGATGGGGACTACAGTTACCTTTCTTTGTTTGGGAGATGAGATTCGGATGATTACGCTGGCACGGGCGGTTGAGCAATTATGGATTTTAATTCGTTTGCAGTGATACTGGGACCTTCCATAACCAAATTAGTGTTACGGAGTTCGTTCACATTCCCGAGGTCTTTCTGTCATAAATTAAGCCCTTACGTCTTCACCGGAAACTGGAAGCAGTCTGGAGGGATTTTGTTTCGTCTAGAGACAAGATACTGGATAGCTTGGTGTCATGGCATGGAAAACAGCCAACAACAGAACTGATACGATGCACTGTAGATAGAAGATTGTGGAGGGACATGATCACCTACGCCAACCGGTATGGCACATGATGATGAGAGACAAGACGTCGGCCTCAGAACAATGAGGCTCATGGTTCGAATCCCACCATAAGAAGTGGGACTATGTCCTCCCTCTATTTCTGAGTAGTGAGATTCTATGTATAGCATTTGTAGATAATAACAAATAAAAAGGAGGTACAGTGTGCACTCTAACATGAGAACCCTTGGCAGTTGGAAACCGAAAAGCGTATACCAAAAATGAGCAATGGAAAAAAAACAAGTGAAAAATATGGTATGGTTAAATTACCATCATTATCATCATTGAGTGCCGTCTCTGCATCGAATGTTGGCTACCATGGAGCGGCATTCCGCGCTGTCTCTTGCTTTGATTGTACAGGTTGTCATAGGCTGACTAGTTCATCTGTTGATGTTACTCGTCCATGTTAGTCTTGGTCTGCCTCTTTTACCTTGTATTTTCCTTTCCAAGATTACTTTTAGTAGGCTGCTGTGTCTTTTAATAAGCCCAAAAATCTAATTTGTCTTGTTTTAATTGTGTTTAGTAGTTCTCTTTTTATTTTTAGCTGTTTTAAGACTTCATCGTTGTTTTTTTCCCCTCCAATTCTTCATACTCTTCTATAAATCCACACTTCAAAGACTTTAATTTATAATGAGTAAATACTTCATTATACTTCATTATTAGTTATCCATGTAGAGGCTAATTTTATTTACTTACATATCTGTGCGTGTGTTATTTGTAAATCCTGCTGAAGACTTATTGAGCAGAAACGTCGTTCAAATTTCTGCCGTCCATTAATTACGTAAAGCTTTAACCATACTATTTAAAAAAAAAATATGTTTCTTTTATTTATTCTTGTCGATCAGCTTGACGATCAGCTTGACGATCATCTTGACCGCATCTTCGCATTTGTATACATTTCTTTGCCTTGACCCCTATACCAAGAAATGGCCGCTTTCATGGCAAACCTGATATAAAGAATCTACTCAAAACATCAAAAGTCTTGACGATTAAAAAAAAAGGGTACCTCTGAAATCGGAGAATATCTGCCTGTAAGGCGAGGACCATCCGAGCATACGGATGGCGGTGTGAAAAACAAGGAAAAATTATATTAAAGCAAAATTCGGTCACTCGGTACTGTGCTAAAGATACAAAGCTGAAGTAAAGCAGCATTCCTGGCTCGTGTGCGCGCTTGCTGATAGGAAGGGTTCGATCCCCAGAAAGGATTTCTTTTTTTCGAACCGACAAAGCTCCGGGGTTCACCAAGCCTCTAAAAATGGGTACCAGAGTCATTTTTTTTTTCTAAGAGGTAAAGACGGCCTGACCCAAAAATGTGCCGTGGTCATGGTAAAATGTGGTCACTAAAACCATATTTCCCATAGGTCTAGCAAGGAGAGGAGGGAACCTTTACTCCTTTTATACCACCAACGTACAGAGACCGGCTGGAAAAATGCAGACAGTATGTCGTTGCAAAAAAAATTACAAAGTACAAGACAAATGAGTAAAATAACTAAACACAAGTATAAGTATAGAAATGCTCAAAGAATATAAATACGAGGAGAATAAACCAATAGTACACATTACAATAATGATGATGGGAGAACATTACATGCAAAATTATATAATAAAATCATACATTAATGATACCATTATAAATTAGTTATATAAAAATAATTCAATGGTAAGATAATGAAAAATCGTTACAGTGTACCGGAAATGACATCTGAGCTGTTGGTCTGAGCGGAGTTTAACGGCTCAAAACTAACAAACATCCTCGCTGATGAAAGTAATCCCGGAAGTGACGTGATCACATAAACAAATATTATCACTCACGTTTTCAACAAGGCCGAAAGCCAATCTGGGTAACCATAACAACCATCTACCAATTAGGTAAACCTCGAAAGGTGTGGTGACCGCACGTCGTTGGCGCCAAATAAAACTGACGTCAAAACGTCAAAACTGTAAAATTATAGCATTCATTTCTGATGATCAAGCTCAAAAGTTATGGTGTTAGTTAATTGTAGTTTTGTGAAAACAACCACAGTCATCTAAAGTTTTCCTAACGCCTGTGGGCTGAGAATGAAATCCCATAATAACGAAACATTTGTGACATATAAAGCATATATATATACAACAAATGATAAATCGCATCTTCATACCAACTTTATGCTATGAAAGTCAAACATGGACCCTTTCTAAATCACATTTAAGAAAGATCAATACGTGTGAGATGCGATGCTTGAGAAAAGTAACAAACAACACAAGAAGAGATAGAATACCAAATGAAACCATAAGAAAAATGGTAGGAACAAAACCCTGCCAAGAATATATAGAACAACAACAATTTAAATGGTTTGGCCACCTGGTCAGAATGAATCCTTACCAATCACCATCAAGGGCGTTCTTCTCGAGAATGCATGGACAAAGACCAAGAGGAAGACCCAGAAGAAGATGGATAGATGCAGTAACAGAGACATGTAACAACAAAGGAAAATCACTAATTCAGACAATTCGAGCAGCACAAGAACGACAAATGATATAAACCACGACACCTTTTAGGTATCAGAGAAAAGAAGAGAAAGAAGAAGAAGAAGAGGAAGAAGCAGAAGCATATATATATATATTATTATAACTGTGCGTGTTATAGAAAGCTGGTGTTATTTTATCCACAACCGCCTCTGCTCACAAATCTGGAAATGTCATAACCATTTAGTAATCCCTTGCAGTCCACAGGCCTAAGCAAACTATAGATGGCTGTGGCATAATCATGTCACTGATATCCATCCACACGACATTCTGTTTTCCATATATCGGGATATTGTAGTTGCAGTTAGTCGAAGGCTCCGGTATCACTGAAGACGAATTAAAATCCATAATTACTCAACCGCCCGTGCCAGTGGTATTATCCGATTTGACATCTCACACTGAGAGATAAAAAAAAAATAAAAGCAACTGCAGTCCCCATTAGAGCAGCCACAGCACACGCCGAAAGACATAAGGCCAGGCCGCACCGAAAGTAAACGCAGTCGAATTTTAATATTTATATTGTATTTTAATTCCTCTCCTTGTTTTAGTTGCCTGCATTCTATAGTTATTTGATATTCTGTTTATCTTTGGCGACAATCATGACTTTTTTGTTGTTGTTGATGTTGATTTTCATGTTGTATTTTGTGCCTGTGCTGTTGAGTTTGGATAATTACGGCTAACTTTATCGAACTTTTCAGTGTCACCGAAATACACAGAAAGCTCACCGTGTATTTCTTCCTGAGCTCCTATTTGTACGAGCTTCTTAATTTCTGCTTCAGTAGTCGATATAGCCTTGTCTTTTTTTTTTTTTTACCAATGTTCTCAGTATCTCACAACCTCTTTTCCTTTCATTCTCCTGTTGTCCCCACTTTCATTTTGTGATTATCTAGTTATTCCTTCTCCGGTGAATGTTGAACTTCTCTTCCTGATTATAGTTTAGATTGTTGGCTGCATGTCCTTCCTTCCTTCCTTCCTTCCTTCCTTCCTTCCTTCCTTCCTTCCTTCCTTCCTTCCTTCCTTCCTTCCTTCCTTCCCTTCCTTCCTTCCTTCCTTCCTTCCTTCCTTCCTTCCTCCTTCCTTCCTTCCTTCCTTCCTTCCTTCCTTCCTTCCTTCCTTCCTTCCTTCCTTCCTTCCTTCCCTCCTTTCTTGCTACCTACCTTCCTTCCTTCCTACTTTCCCTCCTTCCTTTCTTCCTTCCTTCCTACTTTCCCTCTTCCTCCCTGCATCCCTTCCTCCTTTCCTCCTCCCTTCATTAAAAACGGTCCTCTCTTCCCTTCCTTCCTGCCTTGCTCCCGTCCTTCTTTCCTTTTGAACTGCCTGCTATACTGCGGAAATTCAATCGATTTGATTAGGGAAAGTTCCAAAAACAGACTTGTACTAGAATGAATGAGTTTAATGGAAAGAAATGTAATTTTAAATTTACAAACTCAACAAAGAAATGTTTTGATCCACTCAAATCTATAACGTGAATCTGAATCATCAACAGCTCCAATGATATTGATGATATTTTATGAGATTCCTTATAACCACATGACACTGAGAAAGTATGTGTCATTTATACATGTATACGTCATTTTTCTGTTTACTGATACGAAACTGTCATGATTATAATCCGCCCTTACATTTTCTTTTAAGAGAATAAAAATATTATTTATTTTATAGCTCAAGCTGACCTAATTTTATTCATATTTTGAAAAAAATGTATCCACTATGTCTGTAATAATAGTCGATTTCTTATTTTCATATTCTTCTCTACCCGCTAGGGGCTCCCAAAGAGGGAGCTCCTAAAAAAACATCAGAAAGAAACAATCAAAATTTTTCGGGCACTTCATGAGAAGAGGAAAGTTGGAATACTTGGTTACAACTGGCAAAATAAAAGGAAAGAGAGATCGCGGGAGACAAAGAGAGAAAATACTGGATAACTTGGTGTCATGGCATGGAAAACAGTTAACAACAGAACTGATACGATGTTTTGTGGATAGAAGATTGTGGAAGGAAATGATCGCCTACGCCAACCGGTATGGCACATGATAATGATGATGATTCTCTACTCAAGGAACCAGTTTCATTGCAGGCATCAATCGTCCATATCCGCTCCACCACTTGTCACAGCATTCGTCAAAATGCAAGTGTAAATTCTGTTGACAGGGTCGCTGCCTGCACGTCCTACTCGACTGCACAGGCGACAATTACTAAACCTCCTCAGTCATCTCTTACAACATGCACGGCAGGTAGAAATGACTATTCTTTTCTCCCCTTACGGAAGGGACCACGGTAGCAACAATGGGGGGGGTGGAGGGGGGGGGGGAGAAATAATACATGCTTTGAGTGCAAATCTAGTTTACTTACGACACAGACGTAAAATAATAACAAGCAAAATGAAATTCATAAAAACACCGCAAACAAAACTAGAAGAGATAGATTAGAAGTGAGGCTTCAGAAACATTGTGGGTACCAGCTATTGACTAAATTGAGCAACAACGAATCAAATCGTTTGGGGACATCTGTTAATAAATGTGTATTATCAAAGGCAGACCAGTTACTGAGTTATTTGAGGGTCATCATCATTGCACTCCGAACATGTCCATATGTGCTCAGATCCCCTCCCCATCAAGTCCCGCAGAGTCCAGCGACTGACGACTCCAGTTCTGTGTTGGTTGATAAGCCCCTTAAATAATAGGTTTCTCGTTTCTGGCTACGTCCAGCATAACTCCTATCTCTTTCATCCGAATTTGTGACGTGGACTCATGGTTGTTGAAGTACTGTGCCATTCCCACATCTCGAAGGGCATTGATGATGTCCGACCGATCGATTGGTTGACCGTCTTCAACTACAGCGCTGCTAGCCAACCCGTCCGCTCTTTCATTGTATCGTACTCCCGCATGCCGGGAACGTAGACAAATGTAACTAAAAATATTTTTGGCTTCTGCAATGACTTAACCCATTGCCTGCGTGCAGAGCCCGCCTCCACAGGCAGACCAGTGCGGGAATATAAGAATATTTACAGGGCTTCCTTGAAGTGATTCTCTATCAGAGAAAGAAACTAGAAAAATGCGTCTGCAGATCGTAGCACACGGAGAACAAGTATAAAAATGGCACTAATTTTCAAGGCAGTGCTGATATCAATTCGGAAGACAAAAAGCGAAGGAGTAATGGGACGAGGCCAGGCACAATAAATACACTTTGTTCCTTCTGCGGACCGATCTATCTATCCAATATTGGCAGATCCAACCACAAGACAAGCTATGCAGCAAATCAGCATCCAGCATAAGACAATAAAAGTTTACCAAACTACTGGCTTATCATGGATGCTTGCTACCAACCATCTGTGAAGACGCCAAAGGCTATATATATTATCCAACTTTATTTCACGTGATATATCAGAATGGAGGTAGATATGTAAGGAATTAAGAACGTAGTCCGAGAGTTGAGATTTAGTAGAATGGTCCACAAATACTTGTCTTCTTGTTCACGTGTAATGAAATCGACTACAAACTGGGATCACAGAAATTGGCCTTAAGATCAGTCACGTACAAGAGGCCGCGAATGAAAACATTGTGAATCGCGCACAAACGGCCTGGGTGAGGTATGAATGGGCCTGACCACCGCATGAAAGCTACCTCACATTGGGCCTTATTAAACAGCGAGACTGTGTTATGCAGACATTAATAACAAGATAGATCACAAATTGAGGCAATCAACAATTAATAGATGGTTATATATCATAACATATTAATAATGTTATTATATATAAGATAAGTTGAAATACTAACTTCCCTTACAGTAATACTTATTACTCGTTACAAGAAAATACTTATTATTCATTATCAAATAATATTTTGTTTTATTTATTTTTTTTTTTTTACTTTTATTGCAAAGAGATGATTATTACAGGAGAATGGTTATTGTTATCCGTGTCTAGACTGGTATCATTGACAGGAATGACGTCATAAAGTAATATTGAATTATCGACCTTGCTGTTAACACACGACTTGTGTGCCCACAGTTAGATGCTTTATGCTCTCTATTTCAAGTGATGCATCCTATCACCAAGCTTGTTCAATCTATACACTGAGCACATTTTTAAAAACATCATAGAGATGCCAGGCCTACACATTAATGGAAAGATAATCAATAACCTAAGATATGCTGATGAAACTGTACTACTAGCAGAAAATCCTAAAGATCTACAACAATTACTTACTGAAACAAACATGACAAGCAAAAAATATGGACTAGATATTAATATCAAAAAGACTAAAACTATGATCATAAACAAAGAAAATACTCAAAACCCACAAGTGGATATCAAAATTGAAGGAATAGACATGGAGACAGTTCAGAGCTACAACTACCTTGGACATACTATAACCAGTGATGGAAAATGTACAACTGAAATAAACAAAAGAATAGGAATGGCAAAAAGTAATTGTAATGTCACGAAGAACATACTAACATCAAAACAAATAACACCAGAGCTAAAACTAAGAATAGCAAAATGTTACATCTTCTCAATATTCCTATATGGTGCAGAACATGGACATTAGACAAGAAAACAGAACAGAAAATTGAAGCTTTTGAAATGTGGATTTATAGAAGAATAGGTAGAAGTGGATGGAAGGAAAAGAAAACAAACGATGAAGTCTTAAAACAACTAAAAATGGAAAGAGAACTACTAAGCACAATTCAAACAAGACAAATGCGATTTTTGGGCCATGTTAAAAGACACAGCAGCCTACTAAAAGTAATCTTGTAGGGGAAAATACAAGGTAAAAGAGCCAGAGGCAGACCAATTTAACATGGACGAGTAGTATCAAAAGATGGACAAATCAGCCTATGACAACCTGCACCATCAAAGCAAGAGACAGAGCAGAATGGCGCTCCATGGTAGCCAACCTTCGTTGCGGAGAAGGCACTCGATGATAATGATTATTTCACGTGATATATACTCATCTCTCTCTCTCTCTCTCTCTCTCTCTCTCTCTCTCTCTCACCCATTCACTCTGTGTATATACATCTATGTGTGTGTGTCCATCTGTATTTAGTTTAGTAGACAGATCACCTTCATGTCACAACTGACAACACTATAGTACACTTATGAAATACGCCCACCATGCGCTAGTGAAAGCAATGAAGATGTTTTCAGCCTAGCTGCACGAACTCCCTAGCACCGGAGAAGACCTTGACCCCTACCTCCATAGTCGCCACTTGCGACACACAAGGTACATGGCAGCTGTTCCCTCCTTGTTACGCCTGTCATGATCTGGTACCTGGTAGCCACACAAGCATGGCAGGCTACTGCAGTTTCATTATTTTCTCCCCAGACCGTGATCTGGTAGCCACACAAGCATGACAGGCTACATTAGCTCCATTTGTATCTCCCCAGACCGTGATCTGGTACCTGGTAGCCACACAAGCATGGCAGGCTACATTAGCTCCATTTGTATCTCCCCAGACCGTGATCTGGTACCTGGTAGCCACACAAGCATGGCAGGCTACATTAGCTCCATTTGTATCTCCCCAGACCGTGATCTGGTACCTGGTAGCCACACAAGCATGGCAGGCTACATTAGCTCCATTTGTATCTCCCCAGACCGTGATCTGGCACCTGGTAGCCACACAAGCGTGACAGGCTACAGTAGCTTTATTTGTATCTTCCCAGACCGTGAACTGGTAGCCACACAAGCGTGACAGGCTACAGTAGCTCCATTTGTATCTCCCCAGACCGTGATCTGGTACCTTGTAGCCACACAAGCGTGACAGGCTACAGTAGCTCCATTTGTATCTTCCCAGACCGTGAACTGGTAGCCACACAAGCGTGACAGGCTACAGTAGCTCCATTTGTATCTCCCCAGACCGTGATCATGTAGCTACACAAGCGTGACAGGCTACAGTAGCTCTACTTTATCTCCCTAGACCGTGGTCTGGTACCTGGTAGCCACACAGGCGTGACAGGCTACAGTATCTTCATTTGTATCTCCACATACCGTGGTCTGAACCTATTAGCCACACAGGCTACAGTAGCTCCATTTGTATCTCCTCATACCGTGGTCTGAACCTAGTAGCCACACAGGCGTGACAGGCTACAGTAGTTCCATTTGTATCTCCTCATACCGTGGTCTGAACTTAGTAGCCACACAGGCGTGACAGGCTATACAGTAGCTCCATTTGTATCTCCCCAGACCGTGGTCTGGACCTAGTAGCCACACATGCGTGACAGGCTACAGTAGCTCTATTCTTTAATCCCCAACCGTAATGAGATCCTCGGGTAGCCATATATAAAATGTCTAACTTCTCACGTTTCTTACTTCTGCAGCGTTAAAATAAGAAGATTACAGTAAAAAACATTTGAACAAATAAATATTTGTAGTGTCAATTATAGTCCCATTGTCTAGTATCAAGTCGCAGGCTGCTAATACACCCTAAAACAAAGTTTAATATTTAGTTCGTCGTTACGTGCGTTCATTTTTGTGTTTGAAGTTAAGAGGCACCGCATCCTGAGCTCGACCTAATTATGAATTCGGTGGTTACAATATGCCGATGTTGCTGTCTAGCTTCAGAATATAGGCCCCGACTCGTGGACAAACAAACGAGCGTCTGAGTACACAGTGAGTCATTTGGAAGGTTACATCAATTTTCAGGACTGGTGGTACGAGGGTATATCGGTATAATCACCGAACATTTTGCCATGTTTGCATGTTTATCCTCTCTCTCTATCTAAATATTCTTTCAATGTCTCTATGATTCGTTCTGTTTCATCCTTTCTCGCTCCATTCCTCGTCCCCAAAATCTTTCTTTCATTTTCTTTTGATAATTTTAGACCAAAACAGGAACGGATTGTGTGTGACGTTTTTACACATAATTTAATGAATACGTGCACGTTTATCATCATCATCATCATCACCATCAAGTATCATGCCTACTGGCGTAGGTGATCATATCTCTCTGTTAATTTACTATATAAAAAAAAACGTCAAGAGCCCCCGTCACGCCAAGTGGCGTATAGGGAATGTGATTTTAGTGACAATAAATTTTACAGACATTCGGCACATTATTTTTGGGGTAATGTGGTCGGTATTACGCCCGTGCCGCTTTATTTTTCCAGAATAAATCCGGTACCAATTTAAAGCTTTGGTTTATCCGGAAACCTTCGGTTGGAATCGAACCCTACCTCTTGTCTTTTGTAGTCCAGTTCACAAACCACTGAGCTATCGCGGCTCCCTGTTACTTTATATCTCGACAGTTATTTATCATTTCTGTTGTTGACCTTCTGCCAAGCCATTCTCTTAAGCTGTCTGGTATCTTTTCTCTTTGCTTCCCTCTATCTCTTCTTCTCTCAATTTTCTCAGTTGTCGCAATATGTTCCAGCTGTTCCCTTCTCATTACATGGCCTAAACATGATGATTGTTTCTTCCTAATATTGGAAATTACCTCGATTTTTTGCGTTGACCTCTTTAGGATCAAACCCTACCCCTTGCCCTTTGTAGTTCAGTTCACTAACCACTGAGCTATTTCAAACACAAAATACATACAAACTTTACACATATTTATATATGTACTTGCGAGTGCCTGTAAAGTTCATATAACGGGGTATGCAACAAATATTCACATTAATTTAAGGTCTGTAATTGCACGTGATATGGTGCAGAAACATGGACATTAGACAAGAAAACAGAACATAAAATTAAAGCCTTTGAAATGTGGATATATATAGAAGAATAGGCAGAAATGGATGAAAGCAAAAGAAAACAAACGATGAAGTCATAAAACAACTAAAAATGAAAAAGAGAACTACTAAACACAATTCAAACAAGACAAATGAGATTTTTGGGTCATGTTAAAAGACACAACAGTCTACTAAAAGTAATCTTGTAGGGGAAAATGCAAGGTAAAAGAGGCAGAGGGAGACCAATACTAACATGGACGAGTAACATCAAAAGATGGACAAACGAGCCTATGAAAACCTGCACCATCAAAGCAAGAGACAGAGCAGAATGGCGCTCCATGGTAGCCAACCTTCGATGCGGAGATGGCACTCGATGATGATGATGATGATGAATCGCATGTCTATATGAAATGACCTTTCATACGTCGTGGTGTGCACAAGAACATTAACTTCATATGTTGGCTTTTTACAAATAAACATTGTAACGGTTTATGCATGTTTGTAACGTTGTTTTTTTTTTTTTATCTCTGCACCGGCCTGTGTCCTTGAAGTAAAGGTTCGTATATAAATAAATATATACAGGGTGTTTTTAAAGTCGCAGTGCAGTGAATTTCTACTCTCGGAAGAAAAACGTCACCAGAAATGCGGTTAACTAATGCGTCACACAAATTGTAAAATAAATGGTATTATTCAAATATACTTGACTGCTATCGGCGAGCTTATAATGGGTAATGTTGGTATTAACACAATAAAGTTGTGCCTAAAGCATATGTTGAAAATGTCCAACACGGGCCTCAAGACATGTCGTGATTCGTCTTTCCATATTTGCGAAACCTTCAGAATAATGTCTGGTGATATTTGTTTAATCTTGTCTACTATTTCAGTCTTTAGGTCATTAATTGTCTGCGGATTATTTTCATAAACTTTCCCCTTCAATGCCCCCCACAGATAATAATCTGGGGGTGTTAGATCTGGTGAACGAGCAGGCCTGATTCCACGTGAAATAATGCGATTTGCAAATATGCTTTCTAAATAATTGAGTGTTGTTGTGGCTGTGTGTGCTGTTGCCCCATCCTGCTGAAACCAGGATTCCATAATTTCCCGTTCTGTAAGGTGTGCTATGAACGGTTCCAGAATTAAAGTACGGTAACGTTCTGCATTCATTGTTTCATTAAAAAATATAGGTCCTATTATCCGCATACGACTTATAGCGCACCACACTCCGACTTTTTGATCGTAAAGCGGCACTTGATGAAATTCATGGGGGTTTTCACTGCTCCACAGCCGATTGTTCTGACTGTTCACATAACCGGATAAATGAAACCAGGCCTCTTCAGTGAAAAAAGTGACGTCAAGGATGGCAGCGCCATGTTCATAAATAAAATTCTGAAACCACATGCAGTAGTTTAAACGGGATTTATAATCTCTTTCTTGGAGTTGAGACACTTCAGTTAATTTGTATGGACGATAGTGTAGTTCACTTCTTAAAACCTTGTGAACAGAACTCTTAGATATTTGCACCTGTTGAGACAAGTGGTTTAAAGATGCATTTGGACTCATTGTAATTCTGTCTTGGAGTTCCATAATTTGGTCTTGTGAAATTGAAGGTCTTCCAGATCGGTATGCATCTACCACACTACCGGTTTCACGAAACTTTTTGATCAATTTTGATCAATTTTGTAACAGAATTTCGGTGAGGGACTTGTGAGTCTGGAAATTTCCTCACGAATTGTCTAATGACCTCATCCGTATATTTACTGCCATTACGAAAGACATGCTCAACCAGAAATACCCTGTTTTCAATCGTCAACACCATTTCCTTCAAGCAATGAGACAGTGAAAGTAGCGTAGTGCCCGTCCTTTACGTAAATAAAACCTTAAAGGAAGCAGCGGTTTGTTCATAAATGTGGTTTACAAAATTGTGGTACGTAGATGATGATTACGTCATTTACTGAATATTAGAAATATTCACTGCACTGCGACTTTAAAAACACCCTGTATATATATATATCATCATTATGTGCCATACCGGTTGGCGTAGGTGATCATGTCCCTCCACAATCTTCTATCTACAGTGCATCGTATCAGCTCTGTTGTTGACTGTTTTCCATGCCATGACACCAAGCTATCCAGTATTTTCTCTCTTTTTCGCCCGCGATCTCTCTTTCCTTTTATTTTGCCAGTTGTAACCAAGTATTCCAACTTTCCTCTTCTCATGATGTGCCCGAAAAATGTTGATTGTTTCTTTCTGACGTTTTTTAAGAGCTCCCTTTTTGTGTTGGCCTCTTTGAGAACTTCCTCATTGGTCTTTTTAGCTGTCCAGGGAACTTTCAACATTCTTCTGAGAAATCCCATCTCTGTGGCCTCTAATCGTCTTTTCATTATTTATTTGCCACAAGTGGCAGCAGAAATGAACAACTACAAGATAGATATTCTGGGGATGTGTGAAACAAGATGGCTGGGAGCGGAGAGAATAAAATTGAATACAGGGGAGATGATTTTATCATCAGGACACCAGGAACCAGGAGCACAACATAGCGAAGGGGTAGCTATAATGCTATCAAAGAATGCACAGAAGACACTAATAGAATGGGAGGCTGTGGGACCAAGACTGGTGAGAGCAACATTTAGAACAACCAAAAACAAAATAAAATTACACATTATACAATGCTATGCACCAACCAACGATAAAGATGACTCAGTTAAAGATGATTTTTATAAACAGCTACAATGCCAGATGGATGCAAGACGAGCCAAGGATATTATAATCTTGATGGGAGACCTAAATGCTAAGGTAGGATCAGACAACAGAGGCTTTGAAGAGATTATGGGAAAACATGGACTTGGAGATATAAACGAGAATGGAGAGATATTTGTGAATTGCTGCGCCCTTAATCAAATGAGCCTAGGAGGAACAATATTCCAACATAAAAGAATACACAAAGCTACATGGGTGTCACCAGATCATAGAACGGAAAATCAAATTGATCACATATGTATTAATAATAAGTTTAAGTCATCCTTACAGGATGTAAAAGTATATAGAGGGGCAGATATAGCTTCTGATCATCATCTGCTGTTAGCCAAACTTAAAATTAAATTAAAAAGGTATACTACAACGAATAAGGGCAGAACGTATTTCAATGTAGGGTTTCTTAAAGAACAAGGAATTAAAGATAAATTCGCAGTCACAATATCAAACAAATACCAAGTCCTCCAACAACTAGAAAATACAATAAATATAGAAGATCATTGGAAACAGGTAAAAAATATATGGAAAGAGACATGCGAAGAAACACTGGGGAAAAGAGAACGCCAGAATAAGGCATGGATGACAGCAGAGACCCTGGATAAAATTAAAGAAAGAAAGAACAAGAAAGCAGACATAAATAAAAGCAAAACAAGAAGTAATAAAGCCAAGACACAGGAAGCTTACACAGAGGTGAACAAAGAAGTGAGAAGATGCATTAAAAGGGATAAGAGGAAATATATAGATGAATTAGCTAAAGAGGCAGAAGAAGCAGCAAATAAAGGGAATATGAAAGAACTGTACAACAGCACAAAGAAATTAGGTGGAAAATACAAACAGATCAACGCCTTTATCAAAGATAAGAAAGGAAATCTGCTTAGTAATATAAAGGAACAAATGGAGAGATGGAAGGAGCACTTTGAAGAACTTTTGAACAGACCTGGCTCAAATAATCCTCCAGATATACTACCAGCAGAAGAAGAATTACACGTTAACTGCGGAAAACCAAGCAAAGAAGAAATAATGAAAGCCATCAAACTGTTAAAAGATGGTAAAGCCACAGGACCAGATGAAATTCCTTCGGAAGCCATCAAAGCAGATATTATCACCTCTACCAAGATGTTACATAATCTATTGGATAAAATTTGGGAGAGGGAAGAAATACCTAAAGACTGGAGAGAAGGTTATATGATCAAACTACCAAAGAAAGGAAGTTTACAGGAGTGCACAAATTATAGGGGAATTATGCTACTATCAGTGCCAGGAAAAATATTAGGCAGAATCATTCTGGAGAGACTAAAAGAGGCTATAGAGAAACACTTGAGAGATGAACAAGCAGGTTTTAGGAAGAACAGATCATGTGCTGATCAAATAACTACTCTACGTATAATAGTTGAACAAAGTTTAGAACTAAAATCCCCACTTTATATTGGATTCATAGATTACGAAAAGGCATTTGATAGTTTAGACAGAAGAATGCTTTGGAAGTTGCTGAGTCATTATGGAATCCCCATAAAGTTTATTAACCTGATAAAAACAATGTATGAAGGAACAAAATGTAGTGTGGTGCATGAAGGACAGCTTACAGAAGCATTTGAAATAAGAACAGGAGTAAGGCAAGGATGCCTTCTGTCTCCATTTCTCTTTCTACTGGCCATAGATTGGATTATGAAAATAACTCAAAACAACAGAAATGGGATCCAGTGGTCACTGACCAAACAACTTGATGATTTAGACTTTGCTGATGACATAGCTCTCCTATCACACAGCCACCAACAGATGCAAGATAAAATGAGTATATTAGATGAGAGATCACAACAGCTAGGACTAAAGATTAATAGAGATAAGACCAACATTATGAGAATTAATGCAGTTGGCAATAACCAAATAAAACTAGGAGAAATACCTCTACTAGACGTACAATCTTATATATATCTGGGCAGTAATATAGATAAAGAGGGAGGAACAGAAAACGATACCAAAATAAGGATATCAAAAGCAAGAGGAGCTTTCATTGCACTGGGAAACATATGGAAATCCAAAGAAATTAGGCTAAATACAAAAATACAAATTTTCAACTCCAATGTTAAGTCGGTTCTATTATATGGCTGTGAAACATGGATAATAACAAAATTGACAATCACGAAGGTACAGACTTTCATTAATGGATGCTTGCGCAGAATAAAGGGATGGAAATGGCAGGACAAAGTCACAAACGTGGAATTATGGAAATGTACCGGTCAAATACCAGTGGATAGAGAAATACAGCGAAGACGATGGCGATGGATAGGACACACACTACGGAAACCAACTGAGAGTATTACACAACAGGCCCTTTTTTGGAATCCCCAGGGGAAAAGACAAAGAGGAAGACCAAGGAATTCTTGGAGAAGACAGATTGAAGCAGAGATGAAGATGATGGGGAAGACATGGAATGATCTTAAAAGAATTGCAAAAAACAGAACGACTTGGAAAGTGTTTGTTGAAGACCTATGCTCCACTGGGAGCTAAAAGGTAGAAGACTGTTCATGATTCGCTTCCATAGGTCACATATATATATATATATATATATATATATATATATATATATATATCGTAAGACATTTCATATTTTTCCAAAATATAATTGCGATCTTGTCCATTTATTCATCCACTCATTCTTCTTCATTGTTGTCACATCCTCTCCGTGACTCCTTATATCTCCAGATCACTCTAAAACTGTCAGCAATTCTTTATTCTTTATCTGTTCTGTATTCTGGTTGATTGTGTTTAATCCGTTGCGACTTCTTCATGTTTTTAATGTGGTAACGAAAGTAATTACTAGCAGCCTTGAGTTATGTGAAGGAAATTAACATTTGATAACATTCTTATAAAATATAACAAAACGCGAGCCATCGGTTCTATATTCCAAGGACGTTTATCGTTATTTTTTATTTTGTTGGTAAAAAAATTAACTGAATATTTTTTTTTTTAATTTAACATCTGAAATAACTTGGAGTTAAATATTCTCTCGCGATTTCCTCGAAAGTAAAACTATTCAAATTTCGCTATTCTCATGAAAGTACAATTTCGTTTATCTTGAATCTGGAGCGCCCTAGAGCTTAGAGAGAGAGAGAGAGAGAGCAGAGAGAGAGAGAGAGAGCAGAGAGAGAGAGCAGAGAGAGAGAGAGAGCAGAGAGAGAGAGAGAGAGAGAGAGAGAGAGAGAGAGAGAGAGAGAGAGCAGAGAGAGAGAGAGAGAGCAGAGAGAGAGAGCAGAGAGAGAGCAGAGAGAGAGAGAGAGAGAGCAGAGAGAGAGAGAGAGCAGAGAGAGAGAGAGAGCAGAGAGAGAGAGCAGAGAGAGAGAGAGCAGAGAGAGAGAGAGAGAGAGCAGAGAGAGAGAGAGCAGAGAGAGAGAGAGAGCAGAGAGAGAGAGCAGAGAGAGAGAGAGCAGAGAGAGAGAGGAGAGCATAGACAGAGAGGGGAGAGAGAGAGCAGTGAGACTCAAATATTGGCAAAGTGAGAGTATATTCCCAAGCCAGACATTTTTTTTTCATTCTTTGTTCTCGATTGGATTGCACGAGAAGGTTTGCAATAGCTGTCACTTTAATCAGACTTATTGGGGATTTTAGACAACACAAAATAGAGAAGATCTGTCAATGTTGTACAAAAATTGAACATAATTATACTGATTGTATACGACATGAAGCATTTAGTGCGACCACTGAACTTAGTGAGTAGACCCGTTGATGTGCAGTATTGAACAGACCACAGCTGTTTATTTTCTTGTCAAAGTGGAATTTTAGTTATAACCTTCAGAATTTAGAAGCGTTTGTGAATGATATTCAGTGTTTAGTATATTCAGGGGTTAAGGCAAAGAAATGCAAATGAATGCATAAAAATGCGAAGCTACAGTAAAGCTGTATGTGAGGGAAAATTTCCCCCTTTAGTATATTCAGCTCATTCCTTTAATCGATATTGTACGGATAAGATAAAAAACACTGAACAAAACAGTATTAGGGTTAGGCATTGAGCCAAACTTAAACTACATACAGAGAGAGCAAATAATTGTGTTTGCCAATATAAGAAGAACTCCCGTGTGTTACCGGGGCCTCATTATGAGGGAGGTAAAGAATAGTGACACTGTGACCTTCCAGGCATGTCGTAAGAGGCGACTAAAGAGGTTGATCGATGGCTTGACAAGCTGTTATTGTAAAAAGTATTGTTATGGAAACAGCGCTATATATTTTAGAGCAGTGATCTCTGAAATATGTGCCACTTTGGCACGCAAGGTTTCTGTTTTTGAGATTGTGGTTCTGCCCCTATGTGCCGTCTTCAGCTCGAAAGGACAATAGATAGATCTAGGAAGAATTTAAAAAAAAAAAGATCTAGGAAGAAATTTTAAAAACAATTTAGAAAGAATGTCGCGTGATTCCTTACCATACAAAGCATATATTAAAAGAGGAGAAGAGAGAAGTAAAGGTGGAAGACGTAAAGTAAGATGGGCAGACAACATCAAAGAATGCTACAACAACATCAACTGACAATGGCCCGCAAAAGGGCGAGCTCCAGAACTTTGTTATCTACCCTGACAGCCGAACGGGTACAAAAGGAAGTGAAGAAGGAAGATGGAAGTGAAGAAAGAAGATGGAAGTGAAGAAAGAAGATGGAAGTGAAGAAAGAAGATGGAAGTTATGAAAGAAGATGGAAGTGGTTTCAATTTGTGACACCGTACACTTATTTGCTAAATAAAACTAAAACAAAATTTAAACAATAACAACAACATCAGATGGAAGATGCACCACAGAAATAAAAAGCAGAATAGCTCAGGCCAAAATAGCATTTCAGAAAATGAAAAACGTCTTATGCAACAAATCTCTGTCAATAGAAATGAGAAAGATAGTTCATCGGTGCGATAATGAGCCAGTTCTGTCCTATGGAAGCGAATCATGGGCAACAAACAAACAAATGTAAAGACGATTAGAGGTTTCGGAGATGGGATTTCTCAGAAGAATGTTGAAAGTTCCATGGACAGCTAGAAAGACCAATGAGGAAATTCTCAAAAGAGACCAACACAAAAATGGAGCTCATAAAAACATCAGAAAGAAACAATCAGCATTTTTCGAGCACGTCATGAGAAGAGGAATATTCGAATACTTGGTTAAACCTGACAAAATAAAAAGCAAAGAGAGATCGTGGACGACAAAGAGAGAAAATACTGGATAGCTTATTGTTATGGAGAGAGCCTCGATAGCTCAGTGGTTAATGAACTGGACTTCAAAGGACAAGAGGTAGGGTTCGATCCCAACCGACGGCTTCCGTGTTCACTCAGCCTTTAATGGGTACCGGATATTTTTTTCTGGGAAAAGTAAAGCGGCACGGGTGTAATACCAACCACATTACCCCAAAAGGCATGTGCCGAAGATCTGTAAAATTTATGGTCACTAACACCATATTCCCTATGCGCCACTGTCGCGGGTACTTTACGTGTGTGTGTGTGTGTGCGTGTGTGCGTGCGTGCGTGCGTGCGTGTGTGTGTGTGTGTTGCTGTGTGTTGCTGTGTGTTGCTGTGTGTGTGTGTGTGTTGCTGTTGCTGTGTGTTGCTGTGTGTTGCTGTGTGTGTGTGTTGCTGTTGCTGTGTGTTGCTGTGTGTGTGTGTGTTGCTGTGTGTGTGTGTGTTGCTGTGTGTGTGTGTGTGTGTGTTGCTGTGTGTGTATGTGTGTGTGTGTGTGTGTGTGAGAGAGAGAGAGAGAGAGAGAGAGAGAGAGAGAGAGAGAGATATGGCATGGATAACAGTCAACAACAGAACTGACACGATGCATTGTAGATAGAAAATTGTGGAAAAAAACATGATCGCTAACGCCAACCGTTATGGCACATGATGATGATGGTTTGTTGAACGTAAATATATATATATATATATAATAGTGATATGTGATAGTCTCTCTTTCGCTTTCTTCTGTTGGGGATTATAGATTTCGGTGCTGTTTTGATCAATTCTATATTCGCTGTACTAACAGCTGCTCTGTAGAACCGACGATCATGTCATTAAGAGAGGATCTAGAGAGCCGAAACTTGCATTGAACTAATCTACTCACATTGTAAGACTGGGGAGTGTGTTTGTATTTTTCTTTGGTAATTTTCTGTCGGGAAGAGATCTGTATCTCCAATCTGAGTTCATAAACCCTGAAGATTAGGTCTTCAACTAACACTTTCAGCTCCTCGTTAAGCTTAGGTCTTCAACAAACACTTTCAGCTCCTCGTTAATCTTAGGTCTTCAACAAATATTTTTAACTCCCCCTGAAGCTTAGGTCTTCAACAAACACTTTCAATTCCTCGTGAAGCTTAGGTCTTCAACAAACACTTTCAATTCCTCGTGAAGCTTAGGTCTTCAACAAACACTTTCAGCGCCCTATGGAGCATAGGTCGTCAACAAACATTTCCAAGCCGTTCTGTTTTTATCATTCTTTTAAAAGTCACTTCATGTCTTCACCCATCATCTTCCTCTCTGCTTCTACCTGTCTTTACTAATAATTTTTTGGTCTTCATTTTTGTCTCTTTTCCTCTGGATTACCAAACAGGACCTGTCGTGTAATACTCTCAGATGGATTCCGCAGTGTGTGTCCTATCCAACGCGATAACCTTCGTTGTATCTCTTTGTTCACTGATATTTCACTAGTAAAGTAAAGTAAGTAAAGAACCCCCGTCACGCCAAGTGACGTATAGGGAATTTGGTGTTAGTGACCATAAATTTTACAGACCTTCAGCACATGATTTTTGGGGTAATGAGGTCAGTATTACGCCCGTGCCGCTTTACTTTCCCAGAAAAAATCCGGTACCCATTAAAGGCTGGGTGAACCCGGAAACCATCGGTTTGGATCGAACCCTGCCTCTTCTCCTTTGCAGTCCAGTTATATTTCACTAGTACTTTCCCATAATTCTATGTTAGTGATTTTGTCCTGCTATTTCCATCCTTTTATTGTGCGCCAGCATCCATTAATGAAGGTGAACATCTTCGTGATTTTCAGTTTTGTTGTTCTCCATGTTTCACAGCCATCACAGATCCTTAGACAGAGAACCGTTATCTTTCCTGGATGGGGATTTATTTTCTTTCTTTTCTTTGATTTGTCCATGTTTGTGAAGTCGTCGCTGCTTATTTTTGTTACAGTACAGGATAGCCAGTGCCATACCCAACCCTCCTTAGTCACCTCTTACGAACATTGATTGGGAACAGCGCTACAATTCTTTACTCCCCTTTCGGACCCGGCAGCGCAAGTGCGATTTGTGTTTTCCCACGTCACCTGCCAAGTTTATGTAATTAATTGTTTCAGCTTTACAATCAAGGAACACAACACAATACTGACGTTTCGGCATTATGCCTTCTCCAGAATGCAGGGACAACGACAACAAACGGTGAAGTACAATAATCTATAACTACATAAGTAAGTAAAGTATCCCCGCCACGCCAAGTGCGTATAGGGAATATGGTGTTAGTGACCCTATATTTTACAGACCTTCAGCACATGATTTTTGGGGTAATGTGGTCGATATTACGCCCGTGCTGCTTTACTTTCCCGGAATAAAATCCGGTACCCATTTAAGGCTCGGTGAACCCGGAAGCCGTCGGTTGGGATTGAACCCTACCCCTTGTCTTTTGTAGTCCAGTTCACTAACCACTGAGCTATCGCGGCTCTCTTTATAACTACATGTCTGATGATAACGTTAAGGGAGAGGTGGACAGAGAGAGGAAAAGTAAACTGTTGAGATAAAAGAGAGAGAGAGAGAGATTTGCTACATGATGTGAGGTAGGATGAGTGTAGAGAGATGTGCTACACGAAGTGAGGTAGTATGAGTGTAGAGATATGTGCTACACGAAGTGAGGTAGTATGAGTGTAGAGATATGTGCTACATGATGTGAGGTAGGTTGAGTGTAAAGATATATAAAATCATACGATTAGAAAATGAGGAGGAACTCAAGACTAAAGAGTGTAACGTAAATAGTAAAAAGTGAATAATGCATAATTAAAAGTATATAAAAAATGACTTAACTCGAATGGCTTGTTTTTATATTTTTTATATATTATATATGTATATATATCTCATTTCTTATCTCAACATTTTACTTTTCCTCTCTCTGTCCACCTCTCCCTTAACGTTATCATCAGACATGTAGTTATAGATTATTGTACTTCGCCGTTTGTTGTCGTTGTCCCTGTAATCTGAAGAAAAGAAGGCCACAGGCCGAAACGGCTATATTGTGTTGTGTTCCTTCCTTGTAAATCTGTCACCATATCTTGGAGTGCTTATCACACCCCACTACTGGCTCCTTGCTACCAGCTTTACCGCAGCATTGCAATTACTTGCCTGTTCCCTATTTAATTGTTTGCTCGTAGACACTTGTTTTCCACTCGATTCATCCTCTGTGACGATCTAAAACGAGAAGTCGATACCTTGGAAAAGAAAACAACATAAATGTAGAAGTTGAAAGTATTAATGTTTTGTTGATTTATATTATTTGAATGCCGTTGCACATGGATCCTTTTCTAAATCCCATTTAAGAAAGATCAATACATGTGAGATGCGATGCTTGAGAAAAGTAACAAACAACACAAGAAGAGATAGAATACCAAATGAAACCATAAGAAAAATGGTAGGAACTAAACCCTGCCAAGAATATATAGAACAACAACAACTTAAATGGTTGGGCCACCTGGTCAGAATGAATCCTTACCAATCACCATCAAGGGCGTTCTTCTCGAGAATGCACGGAAAAAGACCAAGAGGAAGACCTAGAAGAAGATGGATAGATGCAGTGACAGAGACATGTAACAACAAAGGGAAATCACTAACTCAGACAGTTCGAGCAGCTCAAGAACGACAAACGATATAAACCACGACACCTTTTAGGTATCAGTGAGAAAGAGAAAAGAGGAGGAAGAATGCCGTTGATTCTAAGTAACGACAAAATCTACAATGCCCCTGTGTATGAGTCTGACATTTTGTTTCAGTTTTTTATATTGGCTTTTCATAGATTCTGACATGAAGGATTTAAGACTCATTCAACGTTTATAATTCAGAGATGACGATATCAAAATGGCTAAAATAACTTGAGCTGCTTAAATGAATGACATTAAAGTGAAAGTTGCATGACGTCTGTCGGCACTGCTGAGAGGGATGTTGGCGAGTGTATTTTAAAATAAGTTTTGTTCGTTGTATTTAATTATTCTGACATGTGTAGGATCAATTTACATCTTGTATTTCATTTTCAGATAGAAAATATGCTTCTTATTTAGTCTAGACTAACCATTCATTTCTTTACTCCTTTGTTTTCTTTGCCTGTTTGATTACTTTCCTTCCTACTTGTCTTTCATTATATCCTTTCCTTCCTGCCTTCTTTCTTTCCTTCTTTTTTCATGCTTTCTTTCTTTCTTTATTTCTTTCATACTTTACGTTTCTTCTTTTTTTTCCTGTATCCCTCAGAATTATCAAAGCAGAACAACTTTAGTTTTGTCTAATCTTTGTCTTAGTTTAGTTTAGTTTAGTTTAGTTTAGTTTAGTTTTAGTTTTAATTTAGTTTAGTTTAGTTTAGTTTAGTTTTAGTTATAGTTTTAGTTTAGTATAGTATAGTATAGTATAGTATAGTATAGTATAGTATAGTATAGTATAGTATAGTATAGTATAGTATAGTATAGTATAGTATAGTATAGTATAGTATAGTATAGTATAGTATAGTATAGTATAGTATAGTATAGTATAGTATAGTATAGTATAGTATAGTATAGTATGGTATGGTATGGTATAGTATGGTATGGTATGGTATGGTATGGTATGGTATAGTATGGAATGGAATGGAATGGAATGGAATGGAATGATATGATATGATATGATATGATATGATATGATATGATATGATATGGTATGGTATGGTATGGTATGGTTTGGTTTGGTTTGGTTTGGTTTGGTGCAGCGCAGCACAGCACAGCACAGCACAGTGCAGTACAGTTATAGTTATAGTTATAGTATAGTTTACTGTTCATTGCTATTGAACATCAGACAAGTGAAAGCTTCAGACTGGCATCTCCCACCTTGACACTCGTGCTGTCTGTTCACGGTTGTGGATGCCCAGTCATTCATCCAGTCAGGTTTTCGTCCAACGTCATTGAGGGCATTCAGACTGCTAGTGCGGTCCATTGCTTTTCCGCATTCAATTTCAGCCAAAGTGGCAAGCCGCTGGAGAAGGCACCGAATTCAAAAACCGCCACTGGCGTTTTCAATTCGAGACCGCGATTTCCTTGTGGTGTTGCCCTACACTGGTCTCTGGGTAGCGAGATTCGATGTTTAGTTAACTCCGTTAAAACATGAAGTCTCGTGTTCTATCGCGCACGTTAAATACCCTTGGCAATTACAAGTCGAAAAGAGTAGGCTAGAAATTTGCCAGGGCGAAAAATGTTAAACAAATCTATCTATGCCGAAGATGAAT
The DNA here is from genome assembly GCA_032433765.1 of Megaustenia siamemsis. Lineage (NCBI taxonomy): Eukaryota > Metazoa > Mollusca > Gastropoda > Stylommatophora > Ariophantidae > Megaustenia > Megaustenia siamemsis. The sequence goes on along the minus strand of JAVIAB010000047.1, from coordinate 13,831,520 downwards.
GTGTCGGGCCGAAATGTGCCGAACTGTTACGGCTTTACCGTAAACTATCGACTTAACCATGCCCACTTACCGGGTGAACACCAAGAAAAAGGGATGCTTGCTTGCGTTCGCCCGATGACTAAAGTAGTACAACTCTTTGTCATCCGTCCTTACAATGACGTTAAGTGGCCGTGTCTACGTTTTGTTGTGGTTTACAGTTTAACTGTGATATTTGCACCTTTCGGCCCAACATATCCGACTTCAGCACATTTTTTTAGTACCGGATTATCTTCCCTCTTCGATCCCTACTCGCTTGGCCAGACTAGACAGGTTAGCCTGTTACTAGAGGCACCACGTAGAGGTGGAGCAGGATCTGGATGGTTCTGGTTCACCGATCCTGGCGCAAGCCATCAGCTTGGGTCGCTGACAACTTCCAGCTGTGCTACTGTGAGGAGCGTCTTCGCCCCCAGATAGAGAGGGATGAAAAGTTCCGTAATTTGATCTTTAGGCACTGATGTGTTTAATAGTATACCTGACAGCTGTAATTAATGCAGGACTTCTTCAATATGTAATATCTCATGTTGCTGATAAAGAAAAGAAAGGGAACATGTGGCCTCAAATTTCAACAAGGCCCAAGCCAAGAATGGGACAAAAAGGGAATGTACTCAACACATGACAGGAAACAGCTTAAGGGACAGAGTACAAAACACTGACCCGAGGAAGAAACTCGAAATTAAACCAGCCATCGAATACATAAAAAAACAACAGATACATTGGTTCAGCCACATCTTGCTCTTCTTCTTCTTTCCTTCCTCATCTGCCTTTCAGCGTCGAGGGGAGATATAATTTCCGGTCTTTTGCTCTTCTATTCGTCTCTGCTTTTGATATGTTTCCTAGTGCTTCTAATATTCCATCGACCATCTTTTTCGTGGTCGACCCTTGGGTCTGGTGTTCTCACAACGTTTGTTGAAGGCTCGTTGTGTAGTGTTTTGTTCTTTCTGCCTTGTCACGTGACCAAACAATTTTATCTGTTGTTTCCTTATATATTCTATATATATATATATATATATATATATATATATATATATATATATATATATATTCCACATAACAAGACAAAAAGAACTAACAATGACTCAAAGAGCCATAAACAAACACTGCGAAAACGCCAGATTAAGAGGAAGACCGAGAAAGAGATGGATATAGGGAATACTATAGTGACTAGGAGGGATAACACCAGAAGAGGCCAACAGAAAAGCAAAGAATCGCAGATTGTATCTCCCCTCGACGCCAACGGCAATGGAGGAAGGATAGAAGAGAAGAAGACTCAACACATACATGGTCTTGTACTAGTCCGCTAATCGCTGAGGGCAACACGTATCCCAGTGTCACGAGTTGTTTATATTCACGTCCAAACGATATGTTACGAGCCTGCAATCGAGTCTTTTATTAACTTTGCTAACATTTCTTAAAAGAGCACTTCGGGGGACTGGTTGGTCTCGAGGCAAGACGCCGGCCTTGAGACAGAGAGGTTGTGGGTTAAAATCCCGGCTGCACCGTTTCGGAATGTGTATTTATGATTTCTCTCTGCGCAACCATCCCTGGTCTCAGCAGCGAGGCCCGGCTTGAAATGCCAATTACTCATAAACGGAAAAAATATGAGTACCTCCGAAGACGGAGGTATCTGCATGTGCGGCGAGGGACCCCTATGCACACGGCTGCCAGGGAAAAAACGGAATAACACGCAAAATTCATGTCCTTGTCTCTAAGGACTTCGTCAGAGGTAAAAAGCTGGCGAATTAAAAAAAAAGGGCACTTCCTGTAAATGTTAACTCGCAACTAAGTCTTGTCGATGCTGACTGTCGAGGGAAACTAAGCTGTCTAGTTGTCAGGTGATTTGACGTCAGAGAGAATTGAAGTAATCCATTCACATAACCACCAGCTGTTTGTTTTCATCTCAAAACGGCAGTCCAGCTCTATTACTGGAAATGTTGTAGCATTTATGATATAAGATATCGGGGGTCTAGTATATCCACTTCAGCCTTAACACTGCTCTTTACTGAAAGTGGTTCCAATTTGTGACACTAAAAAAGTAAAAAAAAAAAAAGTAAAGTACCCCCATCACGCCAAGTGGCGTATAGGGAATATGGTGTTAGTAGACCATAAATTTTACAGACCTTCGGCACATGATTTTTGGGGTAATGAGGTCAGCCCGTGCCGCTTTACTTTCCCAGAAAAAATCCGGTACCCATTAAAGGCTGGGTGAACCCGGAAGCCGTCGGTTGGGATCGAACTCTGGCCTTTGTCCTTTGTAGTCCAGTTGACTAACCAATGAGCTATCACGGCTCCCTTAAACTTTTTGTAGCCAGTCTAAATTTAATTGTTCTTTTTTGAAACAAAAACAAAAAGGAAAGACAAGAAAAGAAAAGAATGTTTGAAGGGTTCACTCGATTTTAATTTTAATTTTAATTTTTGCATCGCTTGTAGTGATAGCTCGCAGAGAGTACAGCACAACATCACAGCAAGAAATGTCGCGTCGGATAGTGTATAGTTGCACGAGGTGCATCATAAATTACTGTGGTTGCTCGGGAAGGTGATCATGTCGTTTCACAACTTTGTCTCTACAGTTATTTATAAATGTTGTTATTGACATATTTTCATGCCATTCTTTTACGTATTCTGGTATTTGTTCTTTATGTCAACCTCTATTTCTTCTTCTTTCAATATTTATAGTTGTCACACTCGTATATTTGAAACATCAGGAAACATAACAGAGGCAGAGGCTAACATAAGAGCAAAGGACCATAAATTGTATATTTTCCCTTTACTGTGACCCCTATGACACCCTGTAGCCCCAGGGACATCCTGTGGCCCCTTTTCACATTCTGCGGCCCCCTATGACATCCTGTGGCCCCAAGTAACACCCTGTGTCCCCTTTTCACATTCTGCGGCCCCCTATGACATCATGTGGCCCCGAGTGACACCTTGTGTCCCTTTTTCACATTCTGCGGCCCCCTATGACATCCTGCGGCTCCTAGTGACACCATGTGGCCCCTATGACATCCTGCGCCCCGAACGACACCCTGTGGCCCTATGACATCCTGCGGCCCCTTGTGACATCCTGTGACCCCTATGACATCCTGCGGCCCCTTGTGACATCCTGTGACCCCTATGAGATCCTGCGCCCCGAGTGACACTCTGTGGCCACTATGACATCCTGCTGCCCCTTGTGACATTCTGTGGCCTCTATGACATCCTGCTGCCCCTTGTGACATCCTGTGGCCCGGTTGAAAAACACTGGTTTATTTAACTCCGATAATGTAAATGATCAACATCTTGGAAATTAAGAGTTCAGCGCCCTACATTCAAGAGTTCAGTGCCCTACACTCAAGAGTTCAGTGCCCTACACTCAAGAATACATTGATACCACGCTGGTCTTAGCAACCTCAAATTTAACATGCCCGCTCACGTTTTGACGCTCTTACGTCATCACGGAGGAAAGCTGCAGAATTGAGGCAATCTCGACGTTCTTGACTTGACGTGAGACATAAAGTGATCTGGTGTCAGGATGGCCACACTGGCAGCTTTCCAAAAGTGCAGACCTCAATCTAAGAACGCAACACGCTGGCTAGAAAAGGACATGGTTCGGACATAGATTTTATCGCTACTCCCAGAAACACGATAAATGAATCTTAAAATGGGGTTGGAGAAATTTACATCGATTTATAACAGACTAGGGGAGTTAGATGGAAAGAGGACTTGGGGTAAGCAGATGATATATAGAGAAATATATAGAGATTATAATGTCTAAGATTTCTTGTAACTCATTTTCACTCATAATCGCTAAGAGTGAAAATTAGTTACAAGAAATGTTGGACATTATAGTGAAAGAAAGCAAAAGTAAAGGACTCAACCTTAATAGTAAAAAGACAGTAGTAACCGTAACAACAAAGAAAAAGTCATCACTTCAGTGCAAAATAAATACAAGTGGAACAATATTAAAACTTCTTCTTCTTCTTTCCTTCCTCTTCTGCCTTTCAGCGTCGAGGGGAGAAACAATTTGCGGTATTTTGCTCTTCTGTTCGCCTCTGCTGCTGTTGTATTTCCCAGTGCTTCTAATATTCCATCGATCCATCTTTTTCGTGGTCGACCCTTGGGTCTGGTGTTCTCACAACGTTTATTAAAGGCTCTTTGTGTTGAGTTTTGATCTCTCTGGCTTGTCAGGTGGCCAAACCATTTTATCTGTTGTTTCCTTATATATTCTATGGCGAGGGCTATTCCTAGGTTTTTTCTCAGCTCTTCGTTTCTGATCAGACTGTTTCCTGTCATTCGTCTAACACATTTCATCACAGTAGAGGTAATTTTTCGTATAACAGGAAAATGAATTTAAATATTTGTGAACTTTGTTAACCTCAGACGGAAGATGTACAAAAGAGGTGAGATGCCGAATGGCTCAGGAAAAAGCAGCTTTACAAAAAATGAGGAAGATACTAGGCAATCCATTTTTGGCAATAGAAACAAGAAAAAGAGTTCGTAAAATTTATGTAGAGCCAGTCTTAACATATGGATGTGAATCATGGACAATAGGACAACAGACAAGAAAATCACTGGAGTCTGTAGAAATGTGGTTTTATAGAAGAATGTTGAGAATACCATGAACAGCTAAGAAGAGTAATGAAAACGTTTTAAAATAGGCCAAAGCAAAAAGAGAGCTAATTTCAAATATTAGGAAGAAACACTCATCATTTTTTTGCCATGTAATGAGAAGAGAACAGCTTGAATATATTGTAACAACTAGGAAAATTGAGGAACGAAGAGATAGAGGGAAGCAAAGATAAACGATACCAGACAGCTTAAGAGAATAGCTTGGCAGAATGTCAGCAACAAAAATGATAAAATATCGTAATATATGTGAAATACATATCGAAAGTTGTGGAGAGACATGATCACCTACGCCAGTAGGCCCGGTACATGATGATGATATATCATCATCATCATTGAGTGCTGTCTCCGCAACGAAGGTTGGCTAACATGGAGCGCCATTCTGCTATGTCTCTTGCTTTGATGGTGCAGTTTGTCATAGGATGATTTGTCCATATTTTGATATTACTCGTCCATGTTAGTCTTGGTCTGTTTCTGCCTCTTTTACCTTGTATTTTCCCCTATGATATGTAGATGATATATATATATATATATGGCCCTTTTCGTCTTGTCAGACGGTCTAGTGGAGGCTATTGCGTATTTTTTTGAGGTTTTGTTTTTGCCGAACAGCTTCTCTCGTGGCTAATTCTACCAATGTTTGACAAACACACGCGGTCACATAATGAACAGGTCAGGCTCGCTGGTCCACAGGGTTTACCATCCTTTTTCATGAGTCTCTTCTCTTCTAAGTCCTGTCTTAGCACAGTCTCAAATGTTCTTATACCGTTCCTTATACATGCTCTCCATGATGTGCGATCACTTGCCAGATGTTGCCAGTCGTTTTCACAGATGGAGAAGTCTTTCAGAGATGATTTGCAGATATCTCTATATCGTAGTTTAGGTCTGCCGATTTGTCGTTTTCCGTGTTTTAGCTCACCATATAGTATTTGCCTAGGAATGCGTTTTTCTTCCATCCGTTGGACATGCCCCAGCCATCTTAGCCTTCGACATCTGAGCATCGACATGATTGTTAGGGTCTTAGCACGTTGCAGGACAGTTAAGTTGGTTATTTTGTCTTGCCATTTGATGTGCATTATTTTGCGGAGACATCGCATGTGGAAGACATTTAGTCTTTTTTCTTGGTTTGAGTATGTTGTCCAGGTTTCGGATCCATATAGTAGTGTGCTAAGCACACATGTTTGATATATTAGGAGTTTAGTCTTTCGAGTTAGTTTCGTGTTGTTCCATGCCCTTTTTGTGAGTTTGCCGAAGGTCGTAGCTGCCTTAATTACAGAACCACAGTCTGAGAGTCTTGTTTCTTGTAGGGCAGCAATATCAACATGTAGCCTATTTAGTTCTTTATCTATGAGTGCTGTTGTTCTAATTTGTCCTTCTTTCAGTGTGCTTGTTTTAGTAAGTCCAGGGCACATGGTCCTTACGTTCCATGTGCCAAGTTTAAACATTGGTGCTTTCTTCCTCATTTCACTTTGCCTACTCTGCCTGGGCACAGGATATGGAGATAGTGCTTTACCCAGTCGCACTATCCCCCTCTCGACTTCGTTTCAAGGATTTCCGAAGGAGGGACAAAGTCCATACGTTCGGAATTGAAAGAAGCAGAAGAGATCTACACGTAATCCTGTCATGGACAACTCTCGTAGTAGATGATATATGGAAAACGAAAATAACATAGAAACGATTATAAGAAGAAACAGAAATATAAAACCCCGTCACCTCACGTGGTGACGTGTATACATATGTTGTTGCTCTTTCCTCTTCTTTTCTTGATCTTCAAAACACTTGTCGAAGCCTAGGGCACTCACAAGAGATCTACACCCTATCCTGTCATGGACACTCTCGCCAGGTCTTGCCAGCCTCTTTCATTTCATCATCTAACGTTCGTCGTCATGTCCCCAGTGCTCTCCCTCTTCTTCGTTACCAGGTGGTGTTCACTTTAATATGAGGAGCGATTTTCTTTATTAATGTCAAGAAGCTAAAGGGCTGATACACTTGCTCAACGAGGCGGGGGGGGGGGGGGGAGAGGTGTTTAGCTTCTGATGATCAGATTGATTCCTGCTACGAAGCTCTGTATAAAGAGCTTCCTATTACTAATGGCGATACTAAAAAAAGGAAGAAAAAAAAGTGGTATGGTGACAGCTTTACGTGGTAATGGACGAAACAAAAGTCAACGTTTCGGTCAAGTAGGCCTTCATCTGGACGAACAACAAACACAAAAATTATATATAACGATATATAAACAAATCTAACTACATGACGATAAGATGCTAGATACTAAAGAGAGGAAAAATAAAAAAAATGGTCACTTCCCTGTGTTCCTGAGCTGGATCAGTCTCCAAATGGACTGAATTGATACGACTGGAACGATTATAAATCTCTCTAGCCAGGAAGTCAGGCGAGAAGACGGAAAGGAAGGGTTCTAGAAATATGGGGAAGTGGGTACAGGATATGTGTAAACTATGCACGTCTAACTCTGTGTATGCAACCCGAACCGAGAACCTTTACCTTTCCTATTACTAATACCTGACCTTCTGGCAGCTTATTTTTTTTTGATGTGTTGATCTCAACGGATGTTTATAATTTTCTTAAGACAGCGACCTTCAAATCCTCTAAACCAGCTCTCTATCTTACGAGTTAATTCTCCACAATAACATTTAATTTGGTTATTTGGTTATGAAAGGCCCCGGTATCACTGGAAAAGAATTAAAATCCATAATTGCTCAACCGCCCGTGCCAGTGGAATCATCCGAATTGCAATCTCATCTCCCAAACAAAGAAAGGTAGCTGTAGTCCCCATCGTAGCAGTCTCAGCACACGCCAAAAGACATAAGGCGAAACTGCACAGAAAGTGAACACAGCCAAAAGTTCCCTGTCAGACGATGTCATCATTCATCGTAAACAATCGGAATATCGAAACATTATCAAAACAGATGAAACGTACAGCTCAGAGTGTGGACAGAGCACTTAACTCAGTAGCTCCTGCAACAAGCCGGACTTGGAATATGATGAAACTGCAACAAGGAACACTTTTCACACATAGCCTTTAATGGTTTCTACCGCCCATCCACCATATTGACCGGAAGTTTCGCTACAAGGTTGTTATACCGATCTATTTCCTTTTACCGATAGGCACTTTAGTCAAACACTTGCTTTAACTTCCTTCCTCAACCATCTCATCTGCCATGCTCCGGACTTAGTACCCCACCAGGTTCTCTGTCTCACCTAATTCTCCTTCAACAAATCCTTCGACAAGTCCTCACTACGAATGTTTCCAGCAATTCGACATCCACATGTCGTCATTACTCACTATGTGACCATTCGTCGTTCTATTATCTACTTTTTCTTTACCGTCCACGTGTTGATTAGTTCATCCGTCCAGTATCGGTCTATTTTAGTTTCCTGAATTTTACATTTGCAATATGTCCTTGTTACATGCTGCAAACATTCTATTAAACGTTCGTCTTTGTTTTCGTACACTCTGTATCGCTTTGTTTTCCTTTTTTTTCACTGACTAACCAAGTATTTCAACTTTCCTCTTCTCATGATGTGCCCGAAAAATGTTGATTGTCTCTTTCTGATCTTTCTTAGAGGCTTCCTTTTTGTGTTGGCCTGTTTGAGAATTTACTCATTGGTCGTTTTAGCTGTCTAGGGAACTTTCAACACTCTTCTGAGAAATCCCATCTCTGTGGCCTCTAACCGTCTTTTCATTTGTTTGTCTACTGTCCGTGGTTCACTTCCTTAGATCAGAATTGGCTCTGTAGAGCACAAATGAATTCTCTTTCTCACTTCTATTGACATAGACTTGATGTACAAGACGTTTTTCATTTTCTGAAATGCTATTTTGGTCTCAGCTATTCTGCTTTTTATTTATGTTGTGCATCTTCCATCTGATGTTATTATTGTGCCCAAGTATTTGACGCGTTGCACTAGTTTCAGATTTGTCCTGTTTATTTTTATGCTGTATGATGGTGGTGATTGTTTCTTCGATATGCCCATTACTTCTGTTTTATTACTATTCAGACTGAGACCTTTCTTGTCGCTTCCATTAACTATTATGTCTACCATTTCTTGAAGCTCATTCTCTGTCTGGGATATTAAGACTGTATCATCCGCATGTCGCAAATTGTTTATATTGGGACCGTTAACTTCGATTCATTTTATATCAACTATTGATCTAATATTTTCGTTGCAAAGTGAAAACAAATCCGGGGACAGAACACACACCTAGTATGGCTCTTTGTTTTATATATTCGAACCTTCCTGTTTGGTTGCAAATTCTTATTGCTTGTGTTTGTTGCCAGTAAATGTTTTTTTTTTTTTATGATTCGCAGATCCTTGTCATCAATGTTTAATTTTTCCAGCGTATATCCTATATATGTCACATAATCCACTGTAGGCTATGCCAGCACAATTCTAGCCATGACGAAGCCAACTGTATTGATTATCATTTTCAGTCCCGCTTGAGCAGCCAAACTATTATACCAGATCAACTACATAAACATCCCTACAGATATAAAGTCCACCCTGGCATAATAAATAAAGCTTTCCGTTCCTATGGAAACCATTTATAAATACAATAATAATAGATTGTGTTGCTAAGCGGCACGTTTAATCCGGAAGCACTCACACGTGGCCGGGCCAATCCAGAAAATGATATCTCTGGAGTGATTTCCGCGAGAAATACTTTCCCGCTGATAGAGGGCGCTGGGTTCTGTCGCAAGTTATAAACGGACACGATTAATGTAATCTTTCTTGCTTAAACGGAAGTGGGTCATTCTCCTGCAAACCGCAAATAACAATAATAATGGTTTACAAGGCAAACCAAATTTTGGGCCAGCTATCCCCTATACTTCATCACAAAGCACGAAGAAACATCACATACAGAGTACATGAACTGTTTCTTAAGACGTGCCTCACGGCATCAGAGATGGAAGTTGTCAGCGACCCACAGCTGGTGGATTGCGCCTGGATCGGTGAACCAAAACCATCCAGACCCTGCTCCACCTCTCCGCGGTGCCTCTAGTAACAAGCTAACCTGTCTAGTCTGGCCAAGCGAGTAGGGATCGAAGAGGGAAGACAAACCGGTACCCAAAAATGTCGTGCTGAAGTCGGATGTGTTGGGCCGAAAGGCGCAAATATCACAGTTATACTGCAAACTGCAACACAGACACACCCACTTAACGTCTTTATAAGGGCGGATGATGAAGAGGAATTCTCTAGTCTACTAGAACACTCTAGAATACTTTAGTCATCGGGCGAAAGCAAAGCAAGCAAGAATACAGAGTATATTCCCACATTGTACTATCAATGCCAAACATGGTCACTTATGACTAAGCGTAAAAGAAAACTTGTCACCACAAAGACGCGATGTTTGACAAAAGCGCTTGGAGTGACCAGAAATGACAGAATCAGAAATGATATAATTAGAGAAAGTGTAGGCATTGAGCCAATCCTAAGCTACATACAGTAAAAAGTAAAGTACCCCCGTCCCGCCAAGTGGCGTATAGGGAAATATGGTGTTAGTGACCCCATATTTTACAGACCTTCAGCACATGATTTTTGGGGTAATGTGGTCAGTATTACGCCCGTGCTGCTTTACTTTCCCAGAAAAAAATCCGGTACCCATTTAAGGCTGGGTGAACGGCGAAGCCGTCGGTTGGTATCGAACCCTACCCCTTGTCCGTGGTAGTCCAGTTCACTAACCACTGAGCTATCGCGGCTCCCTAAGCTACATACAGAAACAATAAATAAAATGGTTTGCCCATCTAGAAAGAACGGCGCGTGATTCCTGACCATGCAAAGCATATATTAAAAGAGGAGAACTGAGAAGAGCAAGAGGCAGACCAAGAGTAAGATGGACAGAGAATAAAAAAAAACCTGCGAAAACATAAATTTACAGTGACTCTTACCGTCAAAAGGACTGCACAGGCGACAGTTGCAAACCTCCTTAGTCGCCTCTTACGACATGTATGGCAGGTAACAGTGGCTCTCCTTACCGTGGGGGTAGCCAAATGGAGATATACAATGATTTCGAAACCTGTGCAGGTATAAGAGAGATGGCCGTGCAGGCTTACAGGTTCATTTATCATAAACAAACATTAGGAACAGAACGGTCATGTTTTAAGAAGATATAACCAGGGAATCATAAAGCAAGTCACTAAATAGAACGACATCTTCGTCCACAAACGATGCAAAATGCTTAAGATAAGAACTAAAATGTCACTTTTGGATTAAAAATAACAGCTGTGCGGTAATATATCAATTCACACAGAAACGATGAAATCGACAATGTACAAACAAAACATTGACCAGATATATGTTTTTATGTTACTTTATTTCTGTTGAGGTGAAAACAAAAACAGAGGTTTTAATTTCTATAAAATAAACATTAATATTAACTTCTAAATTATGGTATTCACCCCGAACTATGAATCTCTATTTGGGAATAAATATGACCGAATTAAAACAGGTCAATGAATCCACTTGACTAGAATCAATTATAAATTAAAAAAACACCTTTTGCAATATGTCTATGCCAATGGAAATGAGAAGAAGCGTTCATCTCAGCTATTAAGACCCAATTCTGACATATGAGTGCGAATCGTGGACAGAAGATAACATGAAATGACGAATAGAGATCATAGAGATGAGATTTATTAGAAGAATGTTTAGGGCTCCATGGACAACTAATAAGAGCAAAGAGGACATTATTAAAGAGGTCAATATAACAAGAGAGCCCCTAAAACAATAAGAAAGAAACAAAGGACATTTGTCTTCAATATGATGAGGAGAGTTGGAATACTTGGATACAACTAACAAGGTACAGGCAAGAGAGATCGTAGATGACAAAGAGATACGATACTACATAGCTTGGAGTAGTGGCCAACTTTGTGCTATGAAAGTCAAACATGAACCCTTTCTAAATCACATTTAAGAAAGATCAATACATGTGAGATGCGATGCTTGAGAAAAGTAACAAACAACACAAAAAGAGATATAATACCAAATGAAACCATAAGAAAAATGGTAGGAACAAAACCCTGCCAAGAATATATAGAACAACAACAACTTAATTGGTTTGGCCACCTGGTCAGAATGAATCCTCACCAATCACCATCAAGGGCGTTCTTCTCGAGAATGCATGGAAAAATAACCAGAGGAAGACATAGAAGAAGACGGTTAGATGCAGTGACAGCGACATGTAACAACAAAGGAAAATCACTAATTCAGACAGTTCGAGCAGCTCAAGAATGACAAATGATATAACCACGACACCTTTTAGGCATCAGTGAGAAAGAGAAAAAATAAAGAAAAGAAGAATCACGGACAATTTACCAGCAGACATGGACATTTTTGAAGCAATATAAATGTGTCTCTACAGAAGAATGTTGACAAGGTCATTGGTAGCTAAAAATAGTAACTAACGTGTTGATAGGGAAACCTGTGCTAAATATAGTTTAATACCAACCTCAAGGGGAATTAATCTTTATATGTAGACATCTACAGATCAGGATATAGCTGAAACGTTTTGTGTTACTGGGTTAGTAAGCTGTGAAGAGACATTCTCACCTCTGCCTGGAGGCACTGCAAGTGACTATGGTTGTTATTATATCTGGCTATGATCATGGAAATTTCTATTTTGCACCTATCTCTGACATGTTTAGTTTATTTTAGTTTAGTTTAGTTTAGTTTAGTTTAGTTTAGTTTAGTTAGTTTAGTTTAGTTTAGTTTAGTTTAGTTTAGTTTAGTTTAGTTTAGTTTAGTTTAGTGTTTAGTTTAGTTTAGTTTAGTTTACAAACGCTCATCAATCATGGCAACACTTAGGAATTGTAGACTATGGTGGCTGGGTCATGTAAGAAGAATGGCAAACAATCATATCCCAAACAAATATTGTATGTTGAATGTAAGAGCGGGAATAGACCAAAGGGCAGACCAGTGTTGAGATATAATGATGTTTGTAGGGCTTCCTTAAGCGAAGTCTCCATCAGTGAAAGAAACTGGGAAAACATGCTGCAGATCGTAGCACATGGAGAACAAAAATAAAAAATAGCACAGCAAATTCAGATGCCAAAAGATGCAGGAGAAAGTGGACTAGGCCAGGCATCTCGGGTGCATCTTGTTCGTTTTGTGGCCGGATCTGTCTATCCAATATTGGTAAATTCAGCCACGAGAGAAGCTGTTCAGCAAATCAACATTCAGCATAAGACACTAAATTATTTTACCAAACTACTGACTTATCATGATTACTTGCTACCAACCGTCTGTTAAGACGCCAGAGCCTGTATATATATATATATATATATATATATATATATATATATATATATATATATATATAGTTTAGTTTAGTTTAGGCTAGTTTAGTTTAGGATAGTTTAGTTTAGTTTAGGCTAGATTAGTTTAGTTTAGGCTAGTTTAGTTTAGTTTAGGCTAGATTAGTTTAGTTTATGCTAGTTTAGTTTAGTTTATGCTAGTTTAGTTTAGGCTAGTTTAGATTAGTTTAGGCTAGATTAGTTTAGTTTAGGCTAGTTTAGTTTAGTTTAGGTTAGTTTAGTTTAGTTTAGGCTAGATTAGTTTAGTTTAGGCTAGCTTAGTTTAGTTTAGGCTAGTTAAGTTTAGTTTAGGCTAGATTAGTTTAGTTTAGGCTAGTTTTAAGTTTAGTTTAGGCTAGTTAAGTTTAGTTTAGTTTAGTTTAGGCTAGTTTAGGCTAGTTTAGTTTAGTTTAGTCGACAGGGTCATCCGCGTCGAGTAAGTCCATAATTGGTCAGATCTCCTGCGAAGTATATCCCTCAAACTGTAGCGTCTAACGTCACCGCTGTTGTGTTGCTAACAAGTCTCTTTGGTTTCCTATGTAGAGGTCATGTCTGACATCTACTATGTGACATTAGCGCAGTCTGTTTATGATTGTGGATTCATGGCCATTTTTTGAGTCGGTTTTTCGTCCAGCGTTCCTAAGGGCATTTAGAATATCCTCGCAGTCCATCGATCTTCCGCACTTCACTCAGCCAAACTGGCAAGATCACTCACTTGTGGTTATTCCTACATTTTGAACGCAAATAAGAAACTATATTGTTGCGCTGTGTTGTGTTTATGGTTTATTAATCAGATTTGTTTTATGCTTATTTAAATTTGGCTTAACAAAGATCATCCTGGAGGGAACTGTGAAAGGGGCGAGAAGGAGAGATACGTAGAGAAAGAAATGGGACGATAAGATCAAAGAATGGACAGGCCTCGACTTTCCAGAGTCCCATAGATAGAATGAAGATAGAGAAAGATTGAGTAGGTAACAACGTCAGTCAGTGGTGTAACAATGACCTCCCTGTTAATAAAGTATTTCAGTGATGCCCCAATGATCTCCATGTTGATAAAGTCTTTCAGTGGTGCCCCAACGACTTCCAGGTTGATAAAGTCTGTCAGTGGTGCCCCAACGACTTCCAGGTTGACAAAGTCTGTCAGTGGTGCCCCAATGATCTCCATGTTGATAAAGTCTGTCAGTGGTGCCCCAATGATCTCCATGTTGATAAAGTCTGTCAGTGATGCCCCAACGACTTCCAGGTTGATAAAGTCTGACAGTGGTGCCCCAACAATCTCCAGTTTGGCAAAGTCTGACAGTGGTGCCCCAACAAACTCCAGTTTGACAAAGTCTGAAAGTGGTGCTCCAACAACCTCCAGTTTGACAAAGTCTGACAGTGATGCCCCAACAACCTCCAGTTTGACAAAGTCTGACAGTGGTGCCCCAACAATCTCCAGTTTGACAAAGTCTGACAGTGGTGCTCCAACAACCTCCAGTTTGACAAAGTCTGACAGTGGTGCCCCAACAACCTCCAGTTTGACAAAGTCTGACAGTGGTGCTCCAACAACCTCCAGTTTGACAAAGTCTGACAGTGATGCCCCAACAATCTCCAGTTTGACAAAGTCTGACAGTGGTGCCCCAACAATGTCCAGTTTGACAAAGTCTGACAGTGGCGCCCCAACAATCTCCAGTTTGACAAAGTCTGACAGTGGTGCCCCAACAATCTCCAGGTTGACAAAGTCTGACAGTGGTGCCCCAACAACCTACAGTTTGACAAAGTCTGACAGTGATGCCCCAACAATCTCCAGTTTGACAAAGTCTGACAGTGGTGCCCCAACAATCTCCAGTTTGACAAAGTCTGACAGTGGTGCCCCAACAACCTCCAGTTTGACAAAGTCTGACAGTGGTGCCCCAACAACCTCCAGGTTGACAAATTCTGACAGTGGTGCCCCAACAATCTCCAGTTTGACAAAGTCTGACAGTGGTGCCCCAACAACCTCCAGTTTTACAAAGTCTGACAGTGGTGTCCAACAACCTCCAGTTTGACAAAGTCTGACAGTGGTGCCCCAACAACCTCTAGTTTGACAAAGTCTGACAGTGGTGTCCAACAACCTCCAGTTTGACAAAGTCTGACAGTGCTGCCCCAACAACCTCCAGTTTTACAAAGTCTGACAGTGGTGTCCAACAACCTCTAGTTTAACAAAGTCTGACAGTGGTGCCCCAACAACCTCTAGTTTAACAAAGTCTGACAGTGGTGCCCCAACAACCTCTAGTTTAACAAATTCTGACAGTGGTGCCCCAACAACCTCTAGTTTAACAAAGTCTGACAGTGGTGCCCCAACAACCTCTAGTTTAACAAAGTCTGACAGTGGTGCCCCAACAACCTCTAGTTTAACAAAGTCTGACAGTGGTGCCCCAACAACCTCTAGTTTGACAAAGTCTGACAGTGGTGCCCCAACAACCTCTAGTTTGACAAAGTCTGACAGTGGTGCTCCAACAACCTCTAGTTTGACAAAGTCTGACAGTGGTGCCCCAACAACCTCTAGTTTAACAAAGTCTGACAGTGGTGCCCCAACAACCTCTAGTTTAACAAAGTCTGACAGTGGTGCCCCAACAACCTCTAGTTTGACAAAGTCTGACAGTGGTGCCCCAACAACCTCTAGTTTAACAAAGTCTGACAGTGGTGCTCCAACAACCTCTAGTTTAACAAAGTCTGACAGTGGTGCCCCAACAACCTCTAGTTTAACAAAGTCTGACAGTGGTGCCCCAACGAGTCCTATGTTTATGGGGTGAAGAAGATAATGTATTATTTAAATGTCTCTTAAATGTCTGTTAATTGTCTGTTAAATGGCTGTTAAATGGCTGTTAAATGTCTGTTAAATGGCTGTTAAATGTATGTTAATTGTCTGTTAAATTTCTGTTAAATTGCTGTTAAATGTATGTTAAATGTCTGTTAATTGTCTGTTAAATATCTGTTAAATGGCTGTCAAATGTCTGTTAAATGTCTGTTAAATGTCTGTTAATTGTCTGTTAAATATATGTCAAATGGCTGTCAAATGTTTGTTAAATGTCTGTTAAAGAGAGTATGGTTGTCGAAATCGGGAGAAAGTTTGAGTTGAAAGTCTGAAAATTGGAAAAATAGTTCGTTGAATTTATCAAAGAGTCGAATAATTAGAATTGCATTCGGATTATAAAAGTATAGATGAGTTAGGGAGTCAGAAATGGAGGATTTGAAGCAGGAAAAGTAGATAATAATGGACATGTAGCTGAATGGTAGAATAATATTAAAGTCAGGGAATAAAAAGTAGGAGAATATAGACGCTTCATTAGAACATTCGGAAAATATATAAATCGGAAAAGAGAATTAGGAAAATAGAGAAGCCTGAAAAGATCATTAGGAAAATAGAGAAGCCTGAAAATAACATTAGGAAAATAGAGAAGCCTGAAAAGAACATTAGGAAAATAGAGAAGCCTGAAAATAACATTAGGAAAATAAAAAAAAGATACCGGTGTTAATGTCATTGATGGTTGGCGTTTAGGGAGTATGAATGGAGAAAGCCCTGGCGGTAAGTACAATAGCAAATCTGGGAGAAAATGGGAAGTAACGAGGCTAGTTTGATATATTCTGGTCCTGCCAGAGTTATCCTATGGCTCTGAAGTCAGGTGAATTTGATTTGAATAGGACAAGTCTGTGTGTGACTCACTTAACGGTTGTTGTTCGGTGGGCTGGTCGAGACTTAGCCATGCATAGCTGTTTGGCATTGATACCTTAGTTGATTTGCGTATATGTGTCTTTGTAAGGGGTCAAGGAAAAGAAATGTATATAAATGCATGAAAATGAAAAGCTACACTAAAGGTGATTAAAAAGGAGAAATGAAAAGAAAATTGGTATGGTTAAAGCTTTACACAATTAATGGTCGACACAAATCTGAACGACGTTTCGGCTCAATAGGCATTCAACAGGAACTTACATATATGTGTGTGTGTTGTTTGTTCATTCCTTTTAATTAGATGGCAGGAAACAAACGCGTAATTAGTACATGTCACGAAAAGCCAAACGCTAGTTAGCTGAGTGGCAGTGTTCCCTAGCGTTTGGCTTTTCGTGGCAAGGCGCTGTGCCACCGAGTACGGGTTCGATCCTGCTTTGGTCCATATTTTTTTCTGTTGTTGATTATTGGTCAAATTTTTCCGAGTGCTGTAAACATACCTCTTCCTCTGAATTGATTCACCCCATGAAGATGCAGTTAAAGTGTATCGGCACCCAAGCCTCCGATTAATCCACGCGATCTCACAGAGCCCGTCTTAGGTAGAGACAGAAATAAGAACTGGTTAGCCTACCGATGACCTTCTCCTGTTTCCTCAAAAATTCACCCTTCAAATGGGCGTTGTACCGATAGTTTACGACAATCAACAATATCTGCGCCTTTTGTCTCGACAAATATGTTTTTGGCTTTGGTAGATTTATTGTTGTTGATTTATTTGTACCAATTCTGGTCCAGCAGCGGTCGTTTTAGCCCACTCTTTTTTACTTTTAACTGTCACGAAATAAAAATCCTGAGTCACACACGTCGTGGCGACTGCTTGACCAAGCGGCCTTTATCACTCTGGTTCTGTCGTTGCCCTCCGACATACACCAGCAATGGTACTATGTGTCGTAAAGATAGTAACTGTCAAGGGTTCTTTAACGTGCTCAGAGTGCATACGGGCCTTCTGTATTTTCGCCATTACAGATCTCTTGTTACTTGAACTCGTTACTTGTTACTCGTTACTTAATATTCGTTACTTTTACTTTTACTCGTTACTCGTTACTTGTTACACGTTACTTGTTACTCGTTACTTAATACTTGTTACTTGAACTCGTTACTTTTACTCGTTACTTGTTACACGTTACTTGTTACTCGTTACTTAATATTCGTTACTTGTTACTTGAACTCGTTACTTTTACTCGTTACACGTTACTTGTTACACGTTACTCGTTACTTGTTACGCGCTACTGGTATTGTGCACACGTTAATCCAAACATTATTCTACAAGCGTCTCATTTTTGTGGCATGCAAATATTGTCCAGTCTGTTGATCGATTGCTCATGATTCGCTCCCATTTGTTAAGATTAGATATACACAACAGTTAAAAACTCATTTCTTTCTTCAATTTTCTTAAATGAGTTGAGTAACATCTTTTCAATACTTTGAATTACAGCCATTGCCTGAGCTATGTTACGCTCGGCTTCTGTTGTACAACCACCGTCATATATTGTTATTACCATTCCCAAATAATTGAGTCGATTGACCTGTTTTAAGAATATCCTATTTACATTGATAATGCCTTCATTTCGGATAAGTATGTTATTCTGTGTTCCAACCATAACTTCTTCCTTGGTGTTGTTGAGACTAAGAGCATTAACTTAAGTATGACTTGGTTGTCATTAAAAAAGGTTACATTATTGAGATTTCGTCTAGACCAATGATCCTCAAGCGTTTACCCAAAACAGCCCCAAACACCAATATGTCTATATATATTACCGCTCATAGAGCAAATATATTTGTAATTAATTTAATTATTGTTTATCAGATGCATATGTTGTACCTAAAGATTAAATAGGGGTCTGGTCTATCCCGAGTGCTTAGTGGAAAAAGGCAGATGCATCTATAATAAAGAACTTACATAAACAGTATATAATCGCTTCATGGGAGCCGCGATAGCTCAGTGGTTAGTGAACTGGGCTACAAAGGACAAGAGGTAGGGTTCGATCCCAACCGACGGCTTCCGGGTTCACCCAGCCTTAAATGGGTACCAGATTTTTTCTGGGAAAGTAAAGCGACACGGGCGTAATACCGACCACATTACCCCAAAAATCATGTGTTGAAGGTCTGTAAAATTTATGGTCACTAACACCATATTCCCTATACGTCACTTGACGTGACGGGGGTACTTTACTTATATATATATATATATATATATATATATATATATATACGCTTCGAGAAATTCTGGGGAGGGCGATGGAGCGGATATGGGGATGCCCCTACTGCGATGAAACTCATTTCATGAGTTGAATAGAATAATAAAATATGTTGGATCTATAAAGAGATTACCCATTATTCAAATTATAAAGTTAGATAAAGTTACAAAATTCTGCTGTAAAATTTACATTTCAGAAAATGAAAAACGTCTTATGTAACAAGTCTATGTTAATAACATTGGGAAATAGAGTTTCTCAGTGCTATATAGAGCCAATTCAGATCTATGGAAGCTGATCAGGGACGGTTTACAAAAATAATGAAAAGAAATTACACAGAAATGGGATTTCTCAGAAGAATGTTAAGTCAATATTAGAGTGTCCATGTTGCTCAACCCCAAAAAGTCGACAGTAGAGTGTCCATGTTGCTCAACCACAACACAAGTCGACAGTAGAGTGTAGATGTTGCTCAACCCCAACACAAGTCGACAGTAGAGTGTCCATGTTGCTCAACCCCAACACAAGTCGACAGTAGAGTGTCCATTTTGTTCAACCCCAATACAAGCCAACAGTAGATTATCCGTATTACTCAACCGCAATACAAGTCAACAGTAGAGTCCTAGTATTCCTCAACCCCAATACAAGTCAATAGTAGAGTGCCCGTGTTGCTCAACCCCAACACAAGTTGACAGTAGAGTGTCCATGTTGCTCAACCCCAACACAAGTCGACAGTATAGTGTCCATGTTGCTCAACTCCAACACAAGTCGACAGTAGAGTGTCCATTTTGTTCAACCCCAATACAAGTCGACAGTAGAGTGTCCATTTTGCTCAACCCCAATACAAGTCAACAGCAGAGTGCCCGTGTTGTTCAACCCCAATACAAGTCGACAGCAGAGTGCCCGTGTTGCTCAACCCCATTACAAGTCAACAGTAGAGTGCCCGTGTTGCTGCAACCCCATTACAAGTCAACAGTAGAGTGCCTGTGTTTCTCAACCCCAATACAAGTCAACAGTAGATTGCCCGTGTTGCTCAACCCCATTACAAGTCGGCAGTAGAGCGCCAATGTTGCTCAACCATGATACAAGTCAACAGTAGAGTGCCCATGTTGCTCAACCCCATTACAAGTCAACAGTAGAGTGCCCGTGTTGCTTAACCCCATTACAAGTCAACAGTAGAGTGCCCATGTTGCTCAAACCCAACACAAGTCGACAGTAGAGTATCCATGTTGCTCAACCCCAACACAAGTCGACAGTAGAGTGTCCATGTTGCTCAACCCCAACACAAGTCGACAGTAGAGTGTCCATGTTGCGCAACCCCAACACAAGTCGACAGTAGAGTGTCCATGTTGCTCAACCCCAACACAAGTCGACAGTAGAGTGTCCATGTTGCTCAACCCCAACACAAGTCGACAGTAGAGTGTCCATGTTGCGCAACCCCAACACAAGTCGACAGTAGAGTGTCCATGTTGCTCAACCCCAACACAAGTCGACAGTAGAGTGTCCATGTTGCGCAACCCCAATACAAGTCAACAGTAGAATGCCCGTGTTGCTCAACCCCAATACAAGTCAACAGTAGAGTGCCCGTGTTGCTTAACTCCAATACAAGTCAACAGTAGAGTGTCCGTGTTGCTCAACCCCAATACAAGTCAACAGTAGAGTGTCCGTGTTGCTCAACCCCAATACAAGTCAACAGTAGAGTTCCCGTGTTGCTCAACCCCAATACAAGTCAACAGTAGAGTGCCCGTGTTGTTCAACCCCAATACAAGTCAACAGTAGAGTGCCCATGTTGCTCAACCCCAACACAAGTCAACAGTAGTGTGCCCATGTTGTTCAACCCCAATACAAGTCAACAGTAGAGTGCCCATGTTGTTCAACCCCAATACAAGTCAACAGTAAAGTGCCCATGTTGCATAACCCCAATACAAGTCAACAGTAGTGTGCCCATGTTACTCAACCCCATTACAAGTCGGCAGTAGAGCGCCCATATTGCTCAACCCCAATACAAGTCAACAGTAGAGTGCCCATGTTGCTCAACCCCAACACAAGTCAACAGTAGTGTGCCCATGTTGTTCAACCCCAATACAAGTCAACAGTAGAGTGCCCATGTTGTTCAACCCCAATACAAGTCAACAGTAGAGTGCCCATGTTGCTCAACCCCAACACAAGTCAACAGTAGTGTGCCCATGTTGTTCAACCCCAACACAAGTCAACAGTAGTGTGCCCATGTTGCTCAACCCCATTACAAGTCGGCAGTAGAGCGCCCATATTGCTCAACCCCAACACAAGTCAACAGTAGAGCGCCCATATTGCTCAACCCCAATACAAATCGACATTAGAGCGCCCATATTGCTCAACCCCAATACAAATCGACATTAGAGTGCTCATATTGCTCAACCTCGATACAAATCGACATTAGAGCGCCCATATTGCTCAACCCCAATACAAATCGACATTAGAGCGCCCATATTGCTCAACCCCAATACAAATCGACATTAGAGTGCTCATATTGCTCAACCTCGATACAAGTCGACATTAGAGTGCCCATGTTGCTCAACTACGATTCACGTCGACAGTAAAGTGTCCATTTTGTACAAACCATGTTCTCATACTGCTCGCTCGACAACCCTATATGTAGCATTGCTAATGAATCATTCTGTGTTCTCGAATAAAACTTATCACCCAGCACTTTACAAAAAAATTCCTCTTATTTGATTTCGTTCCCTCCTGTTAACAAAGCCTGCTGTGTCAGACCCAACCGCATACATCACAGCTTGTAAATCAAGACACGACGCAACAACGGTCAATTAGTCTTTCTAAAGGCGTTCCATGAAACGCAATAGTCGGACAAATGAGTAGAGAACATTAACAAACCACATTACATCAATTAAGCATTTATGTGTTTTGTATGAATTATGAATGCTTTTATTGCACCTAACTTTTATTTTCGTTTGACGATAGGAACAATGGCCATCATTAGTTTCATACTCATTTTCATTTTCCTCTAAATGTCTTGCACAGCTGTCTGCTTTAATCACAAAGTGGCATTTTAGATACAACAATAGGTTTTCCCGAATTACGAATAGAGATTGATCTATTTGTTTACCACATTCTGCTGGGTCTTAGCATTGATATTCTATGAGTGGTTTCAATTGTTGACCGGAAATGGCACGCACAAACTCTGGGATTTTCTAGCTTGTTTTATGTTTGTGTTGCCGATATTTATGGCATTTGCCTCCCCACAGACGGTTGGAAACAACCAGATGTCGATCTTAATGGCTGATATTGTCAATATTTGAATGGTAGGTGGTACAGCTGCAGTTCGGCAGGGAATTTTATGTCTAGGATGTCAGTTTTCGTTCTCTTGCGCATTATTCATATTTTACTAATGCCTATGAGGAGAAATAATTTTTCATTTACAAATTTTGACTTTCCTGATGTGAAACTTAGACTATTCAAATCAAACGTACTATCAACCCTTACGCATGCATGTGAGAGCTGGAAAACAACAAGAGACATAGAAAAAAAGTTGAACGCATTCGAAAATAAATGTCTAAGGAAAATACTTGGCACAGAGTGGAACGAATTCAAAATAAACGAGGAAACTAGAGAAATCGCCAATCAACCACTAATATCTTCAGTAATAAAGAAAAGACGATGGTCATATGTTTGACATGTGATGAGAAGAGATAATAATCGAATAGCAAAGCAAGCCCCCATGTGGGAAACAATAAGGTAAGAGGAAAAGAGGCTAACCCAGGGAGACACTGAGAAGAACATTGATCAGAGAGGCAAGAGCTGCAGGAATCGGCTTCCTCAATGAGATAGAGTTGCTTGCACAGAACAGAGACGAATGGCGAGATTTGATCAAATATCTTTATAAGGATTGAAAACTGCTAGAATATAAATGTAGATATAAGCATCTGGGTCTATGCCCCATGGGCCGACTACAGCTCGGAAGGTAAGTAAATAGTTAGATCTGAAAGAATCAATTTAGAGCCATGCATGTAATTAAAATGTAAACTTTTACAGGTTCTAATCAACTAAAATATAACAAAGAAGAATCAAATGCAAAAATGATGTCTGTAATTAAACAAGTGAACAGAACAAATCGGAATGAGGTGCCTGGTGGTCCATACCAATTGTTCTTAAATGAATTAACATCGCGTCATTGTGATGCCTGAATGATCACGTGTTTTACGTGGACAACATTCGTGCTCATTAGGAGCTGAATTTAGTCTCCGTATGGAAACTCTACATAATTTATACCAAACACCAGGGTCTGAAATTCATCTTCTGCAGTCATCCACCTTTAAATAAAAATGGGTACGTGACTGTTGGTCCGGAAAGGAAGGCAATCGGGATGAGGGTAATGGGCAGCGTTTCAACAAACAGAAATGTTCTCAAGAGAAAATGATGCTCCTTAATCCACTTCCCAGGAGTAGTAATATTATGTGGGTGTCTTTTCTTTCTTTCTTTCTTCTTTCTTTCTTTCTTTCTTTCTTTCTTTCTTTCTTCTTTCTTTCTTCTTTCTTTCTTTCTTTCTTTCTTTCTTTCTTTCTTTCTTTCTTTCTTTCTTTCTTTCTTTCTTTCTTTCTTTCTTTCTTTCTTTCTTTCTTTCTTCCATTCATTCATTCATTCATTCATTCTTTCTTTCTTTCTTTCCTTCTTTCTTTCTTTCTTTCTTTCTTTCTTTCTTTCTTCCATTCATTCATTCATTCTTCCTTTCTTTCTTTCCTTCTTTCTTTCTTTCTTTCTTTCTTCTTCCATTCATTCATTCATTCATTCATTCTTTCTTTCTTTCCTTCTTTCTTTCTTTCTTACATTCATTCATTCATTCTTCCTTTCTTTCTTTCCTTCTTTCTTTCTTTCTTTCTTTCTTCCATTCATTCATTCATTCTTTCTTTCTTTCTTTCCTTCTTTCTTTCTTTCTTTCTTTCTTTCTTTCTCCATTCATTCATTCATTCATTCCTTCTTTCTTTCTTTTTGAATTTGAGGTCGACCTAATGAGGAAGACGAAATGTAGATGAGCTCTGTTGGCCCTTCTCACTTTATTTAATAACTCGCTTCTCGTGTCTCACACCGAATTAGAACTTTACCTTCTACATGCCATACAGTCCTCAATCTGTTATACGGGGTGTCCCTTACCTTCTTCATGCCATACAGTCCTAAACCTGTTATACGGGGTGTCCCTTACCTTCTACATGTCATACAGTCCTAAACCTGTTATACGGGGTGTCCCTTACCTTCTACATGCCATACAGTCCTAAACCTGTTATACGGGGTGTCCCTTACCTTCTACATGCCATACAGTCCTAAACCTGTTATACGGGGTGTCCCTTACCTTCTACATGCCATACAGTCCTAAACCTGTTATACGGGGTGTCCCTTACCTTCTTCATGCCATACAGTCCTAAACCTGTTATACGGGGTGTCCCTTACCTTCTACATGCCATACAGTCCTAAACCTGTTATACGGGGTGTCCCTTACCTTCTACATGCCATACAGTCCTAAACCTGTTATACGGGGTGTCCCTTACCTTCTTCATGCCATACAGTCCTCAATCTGTTATACGGGGTGTCCCTTACCTTCTTCATGCCATACAGTCCTAAACCTGTTATACGGGGTGTCCCTTACCTTCTACATGTCATACAGTCCTAAACCTGTTATACGGGGTGTCCCTTACCTTCTACATGCCATACAGTCCTAAACCTGTTATACGGGGTGTCCCTTACCTTCTACATGCCATACAGTCCTAAACCTGTTATACGGGGTGTCCCTTACCTTCTACATGCCATACAGTCCTAAACCTGTTATACGGGGTGTCCCTTACCTTCTTCATGCCATACAGTCCTAAACCTGTTATACGGGGTGTCCCTTACCTTCTACATGCCATACAGTCCTAAACCTGTTATACGGGGTGTCCCTTACCTTCTACATGCCATACAGTCCTAAACCTGTTATACGGGGTGTCCCTTACCTTCTTCATGCCATACAGTCCTCAATCTGTTATACGGGGTGTCCCTTACCTTCTACATGCCATACAGTCCTGAACCTCTTATACGGGGTGTCCCTTACCTTCTTCATGCCATACAGTCCTGAACCTCTTATACGGGGTGTCCCTTACCTTCTTCATGCCATACAGTCCTCAATCTGTTATACGGGGTGTCCCTTACCTTCTTCATGCCATACAGTCCTCAATCTGTTATACGGGGTGTCCCTTACATTCTACATGTCATACAATCCTGAACCTGTTATACGGGGTGTCCCTTACCTTCTACATGTCATACAGTCCTGAACCTCTTATACGGGGTGTCCCTTACCTTCTTCATGCCATACAGTCCTCAATCTGTTATAGGGGGTGTCCCTTACCTTCTTCATGCCATACAGTCCTGAACCTGTTATAGGGGTGTCCCTTACCTTCTTCATGCCATACAGTCCTCAATCTGTTATAGGGGTGTCCCTTACCTTCTACATGTCATACAGTCCTCAATCTGTTATACGGGGTGTCCCTTACCTTCTTCATGCCATACAGTCCTCAATCTGTTATAGGGGGTGTCCCTTACCTTCTTCATGCCATACAGTCCTCAATCTGTTATAGGGGTGTCCCTTACCTTCTTCATGCCATACAGTCCTCAATCTGTTATAGGGGGTGTCCCTTACCTTCTTCATGCCATACAGTCCTCAATCTGTTATAGGGGGTGTCCCTTACATTCTTCATGCCATACAGTCCTCAATCTGTTATACGGGGTGTCCCTTCCCCCCTTTCTCATGCCATACAGTCCTCAATCTGTTATACGGGGTGTCCCTTACCTTCTTCATGCCATACAATCCTGAACCTCTTATACAGGATGTCCGGAACCTTTTACATGCCATACAATCCTGAACCTCATATACAGGATGTCCGGAACCTTATACATGCCATACAATCCTGAACCTCTTATACAGGGTATCCCTCAAGTCTAGACACATATCCAACAAAATACATTGCATTTGGTTGTATGAGATTTTCCCTAAATAGATTGTAAGACCTAGTCGTGTGAGGAGGTCTCCTCGTTGCCTTGACCTTACCCCCCTTGAAGAAGATTTGAACAAAAAATAGAAAAAAAAAACGGGTATGGTAAAAGCTTTACGTGATTGATAGACAACACAAATTTGAACGACGTTTCGGCTCAATATACCTTCAGCAGGAACAATCAAACAACACACGTGCAGATATGTAAGTAAATTAAAACTGCTCCTAAAAGCTAATTAGTAATGAAACATCCAAAACAAAATAATCGAAACTGGTTTAAGAAAAGAAACATTTCTTCCCTGTGTCATGTACCGTGGCCGGAATGAAAAAGAGAGATTTGCGGTTGCACGCTGTAATTACCAATCGACTTTGACTGCATTTTCTGGGGTATGTTAAAGGGAGCGTACTCAGTGAAAATCACAGATTAAACACATTTAATTGAACGCAAAAAGTGTGAGTGTGCAAAAAATTGACGGCAATGTTGATTTATGACATCGGGTTCACTTGAATTTTGCAAAGCGCATCAACCTTTGCATCGGAAATGATGAAAATCATATTGAGTAATGTTGGGAGTTTTATTTATGATTTCTATGTGCGGCAACTACCCCTGGTCTCAGCAACGAGACCCGGCTTGAAACGTCAGTTACTCATCGACGGAAAAAAACATGAGTACCTCCGAGGTCGGAGTTATCTGCCTGTGCGGCGAGGGACCCCTGTGCACACGGCTGCCAGGGAAAAATGGATTAACACGCAAAATTCAGTTCCTAGTCTCTAGGGACTTCGTCAGAGCTGGAAGCTGGGGAACGCAACAACAACAACAATATTGAGTAAAAGTTAAGGTTCCCTCCCTTGCTTTGTAAGGCGTATGTGGAATATGGTATTTTATCTTCTCTCCTTATCCCCATCACGCCAAGTGGCATATAGGGAATATGGTGTGTTCTCTCCTCTCCTTACCCCCGTCACGCCAAGTGGCGTAGGGGAATATGATGTTAGTGACCATATATTTTACAGATCTTCGGCACATGATTTTTTGGGGTAATGTGGTCGGTATTACGCCCGTACCGCTTTACTTTCCCAGAAAAAAAATCAGAATATGGTGTTAGTGAATGTATTTTTCTATGACCACGGCACATTTTTGGCTGATATGCCCGATATCACGCCAGGCCGTCTTTACTTCCCATAAAAAATCCCTGGTACCAATTTTTAGAGGCTGGGTGAATCCCGGAGCCTTGTCGGTCCGAAAAAAACTTTCCCAGTTCTGGAGTTCGAACACGGACCCTTCTGACCATAAGCGAGCACACTAACCATTCAGCCACCGATTCTCCTAATCATTTTAAAGACATTATTTATCTCTTTTCGAATGGAGGTTTTTTATTAATACAACGGAAGAGATTTCAGACACATTTTTCATGGATTTAAATATCAATCTATATGTTTATATTTATCTAACACATAACATATTATATATGAAGTTTTAGGTAATTAAACAAGGAATTATATTTCACAAATACCAAGGAAAAAATGAGCTTACTTAAGAGAGATCACAACAGCTAGGACTGAAAATTAATAGAGGTAAGACCAACATTATGAGAATTAATGCAGTGAGAAATACATCTACTAGACGTACAATCTTCTGAGGAACAGAAAATGATACCAAAATGAGGATATCAAAAGCAAGAGGAGCTTGTGTTGGAATGGGAAACATATGGAAGTCCAAAGAAAGTAGGTTAAATACAAAAATAAAAGTTTTCAACTCCAATGTTAAGTCAGTCCTGTTATATGTCTGTGAAACATGGAGAACAACAAAACTGATAATCATGAAGATACAGACTTTCATTAATGGATGCATACGCAGAATAAAAGGATGGAAATGGCAGGACAAATCACTAACATAGAATTATAGAAATTTACCAGTTAAATACCAGTGGATAAAGAGATGTAGCGAAGACGATGGCGCAGGATAGGACACACACCGTGGAAGCCAACTGAGAGTATTACATAGCAGGCCCTTTTTGGAATCTCCAGGGGAAAAGACAAAGAGGAAGACCAAGAAATTCTTGGAGAAGACAGATAGAAGCAGAGATGAAGATGATGGGGAAGGCATGGAATGATCTTAAAAGAATGGCAAGAAACAGAACGACTTGAAAAGTGTTTGTTGAAGACCTATGCTCCACAGGGAGCTAAAAGGTAGAAGAAGAAGAAGAAGTATACCACGATGTTACAAGACATAAAATTTAGAGTGACGCTCTCCCAATAATTCACCAAACTCTCCCAACATCTCACCAAACTCTCCAAACATTTCACAAAACTCCCCCTTCATTTCACCAAAGTCTCCCAACATTTCACCAAACTCTCCCAATAATTCACCAAACTCTCCCAACATTTCACGAAACTCTCCCAATAATTCACCAAACTCTCCCAACATTTCACCAAACTCTCCAAAAAATTCACCAAATTCTCCAAACATTTCACCAAACTCTCCAAATAATTCACCAAAACATTTCCCCTAATTCACCAAAGTCTCCCAACTATTCTCCAATCTCTCCCAATAAGTCACCAAACTCTCCCAACAATTTGCCAAACGCTCCTTTTGATTCACCAAACTCTCCCTAAAATTCACCAAACTCCCCTAACAACTCATCAAACTCTCCTTTTGATTCACCAAACTCTTCCAACAATTCACCAAACTCTCTCAATAATTCACCAAAATCACCTAACATTTCACCAAACTCTCCCAACAATCCTCTAAACTCTTCCAACAATTCACCAAACTCTCCCTATAATTCACCAAACTCTCCCAACAATCCTTTAAACTCTTCCAACAATTCACCAAACTCTCTCAACAATTCACCAAACTCTCTCAACAATTCACCAAACTCTCTCAACAATTCACCAAACTCTCTCAACATTTCACCAAACTCTCCCTATAATTCACCAAACTCTCCCAACAATCCTCTAAACTCTTCCAACAATTCATCAAACTCTCCCAACAATTCACCAAACTCTCCCTATAATTCACCAAACTCTCCCAACAATCCTCTAAACTCTTCCAACAATTCACCAAACTCTCTCAACAATTCACCAAACTCTCCCAACAATTCACCAAACTCTCCCAACATTTCATAAAACTCTCCCAACAATTCATCAAACTCTCAAAACAATTCATCAAACTCTCCCAACAATCCTCTAAACTCTTCCAGCAATTCACCAAACTCTCTCAACAATTCATCAAACTCTCCAACAATTCACCAAACTCTCCCAACATTTCATCAAACTCTCCCAACAATTCATCAAACTCTCCCAACAATCCTCTAAACTTTTCCAACAATTCATCAAACTCTCTCAACAATTCACCAAACTCTCACTATAAATCACCAAACTCTCCCAACATTTCATCAAACGCTCCCAACAATTCATCAAACTCTCCCAACAATCCTCTAAACTTTTCCAACAATTCATCAAACTCTCTCAACAATTCACCAAACTCTCACTATAAATCACCAAACTCTCCCAACATTTCACCAACCTCTCCCAACATTTCACCAAACTCTCCCAACATTTCACCAAACTCTCCCAAAAATTCACCAAACTCTCCAAACATTTCACCAAACTCTCCCAATAATTCACCAAACTCTCCCAACATTTCACCAACCTCTCCCAATAATTTACCAACCTCCCCTAACAATTCACCAAACTTTCCCAACAATGTACCAAACTCTCTCAAAAATTCACCAAATTTTCTCAATAATTCACCAAACTCTCCCAACAATTGACCAAACTCTCCCAACAATTTACCGAACTCTCCTAACAATTGACCAAACTCTCCTAACAATTCACCAAACTCTCCAAACAATTCACCAAACTCTCCCAACAATTAAACCAATTCACCCAACAATTCACCAAACTCTCCCAACAATTCACCAAACTCTCCCAACAATTAAACCAATTCACCCAACAATTCACCAAACTCCCCCAACAATTCACTAAACTCTCCCAACAATTCACCAAACTCTCCAAACAATTCACTAAACTATCCCAACAATTCACCAAACTCTCCCAACAATTCACTTAACCCTCCCAACAATTCACCAAACTCTCCAAACAATTCACTAAACTCTCCCAAGAATTCACCAAACTCTCCAAACAATTCACTAAACTCTTCCAACAATTCACCAAACTCTCCCAACATTTCACGAAACTATCCCAATAATTCACCAAACTCTCCCAACATTTCACCAAACTCTCCAAAAAATTCACCAAATTCTCCCAACATTTCACCAAACTCTCCAAATAATTCACCAAAACATTTCCCCTAATTCACCAAAGTCTCCCAACTATTCTCCAATCTCTCCCAATAAGTCACCAAACTCTCCCAACAATTTGCCAAACGCTCCTTTTGATTCACCAAACTCTCCCTAAAATTCACCAAACTCCCCTAACAACTCATCAAACTCTCCTTTTGATTCACCAAACTCTTCCAACAATTCACCAAACTCTCTCAATAATTCACCAAAATTACCTAACATTTCACCAAACTCTCCCAACAATCCTTTAAACTCTTCCAACAATTCACCAAACTCTCTCAACAATTCACCAAACTCTCTCAACAATTCACCAAACTCTCTCAACAATTCACCAAACTCTCTCAACAATTCACCAAACTCTCCCTATAATTCACCAAACTCTCCCAACAATCCTCTAAACTCTTCCAACAATTCATCAAACTCTCCCAACAATTCACCAAACTCTCCCTATAATTCACCAAACTCTCCCAACAATCCTCTAAACTCTTCCAACAATTCACCAAACTCTCTCAACAATTCACCAAACTCTCCCAACAATTCACCAAACTCTCCCAACATTTCATAAAACTCTCAAAACAATTCATCAAACTCTCCCAACAATCCTCTAAACTCTTCCAGCAATTCACCAAACTCTCTCAACAATTCATCAAACTCTCCCAACAATTCACCAAACTCTCCCAACATTTCATCAAACTCTCCCAACAATTCATCAAACTCTCCCAACAATCCTCTAAACTTTTCCAACAATTCATCAAACTCTCTCAACAATTCACCAAACTCTCACTATAAATCACCAAACTCTCCCAACATTTCATCAAACTCTCCCAACAATTCATCAAACTCTCCCAACAATCCTCTAAACTTTTCCAACAATTCATCAAACTCTCTCAACAATTCACCAAACTCTCACTATAAATCACCAAACTCTCCCAACATTTCACCAACCTCTCCCAACATTTCACCAAACTCTCCAACATTTCACCAAATTCTCCCAACATTTCACCAAACTCCCCCAACATTTCACCAAACTCTCCCAAAAATTCACCAAACTCTCCCAACATTTCACCAAACTCTCCCAATAATTCACCAAACTCTCCCAACATTTCACCAACCTCTCCCAATAATTTACCAACCTCCCCTAACAATTCACCAAACTCTCCCAACAATGTACCAAACTCTCTCAAAAATTCACAAAAATTTCCCAATAATTCACCAAACTCTCCCAACAATTGACCAAACTCTCCCAACAATTTACCGAACTCTCCTAACAATTGACCAAACTCTCCTAACAATTCACCAAACTCTCCAAACAATTCACCAAACTCTCCCAACAATTAAACCAATTCACCCAACAATTCACCAAACTCTCCCAACAATTCACCAAACTCTCCCAACAATTAAACCAATTCACCCAACAATTCACTAAACTCCCCCAACAATTCACTAAACTCTCCCAACAATTCACCAAACTCTCCAAACAATTCACTAAACTATCCCAACAATTCACCAAACTCTCCTAACAATTCACTTAACCCTCCCAACAATTCACCAAACTCTCCAAACAATTCACTAAACTCTCCCAACAATTCACCAAACTCTCCAAACAATTCACTAAACTCTCCCAACAATTCACCAAACTCTCCCAACAATTCACTAAACTCTCCCAACAATTCACCAAACTCTCCCAACAATTCACTAAACGCTCCTCCGTTCCTTCATTCCTTCACTGATCCTCTAAATCTGACCTAGCTGCACCGCTACACCAACACTTGACCTCGCACGATAACACAGACCAGATTCAAGACAAAGTTAACAAGTCGACCAAAGACAGACAGGGCATCACGACAAATAGGCGAGTGCCCAGGGGAGACAGGCATTCCGTGGAATGTGATTGAATCACATTTATCGACATACTTCATAATAAAGATGATAATATTGTTGGCCATGCGTTGCCTTTCTTTATCACGCTTAATTCAAAAATATTGGTTTGTTAGGTATGACGCCTTGTTTATCAACGTACCCACTGGAGAGAGTCAGTTGCGTCATGGTATTGTATACTGTATATGTATGTGCATGTCTGTTTGTACGTGTATATATGTATACACGCATCTGTGTGGGTGTGTGTATACGTGTATTTGTGGGCCCTTAGATACTTTTAGACATTGTCAGTGTCTTTGCAGTCGTGGTAACCTAGACAGCGTTCCCCCACTCTCATATTTTTAGAACCCTCTACACGGTGTTGACCTGCAGGGTATAATTACAGCTACACCCCTGTGACTTTCTCTTTCTCATTCTGACCACGTCCACGACACAGGGAAGAATTTTTTTCTTTTATTAAGCCAGTTTCGATTATTTTCTTTTGGACGTTTCATTACTAGTTAGCTAGGTAGGATTAGTTTTATTTACTTACATATCTGTGTGTGCGTGTTGTTTGTTTGTTCCTGCTGAAGGCCTATTGAGTCGAAACGTCGTTCAAATTTGTGTCGTCTATCAATCACGTAAAGCTTTTACCATTCCATTTTTATATATATATATATTTTTTCAATTCTCGCTCAGATTTTGCTTTATTGCAGCTTCGCATTTGTGTGCATTCATTTGCATTGTTTTGCCTTAACCCCTTACTAGCGCACAGGCCGCTCGACAAAATGAACGTTGGTTCGATCGTATCTGGAACTCTCTGGTTCATTCATCTCATTATAACGGATTCCGTCATCAATTATTTGTGGGGAAAAGGTAAATAACAGCAGAGCTTCAGAATACAATAGAAGCTGTGGAGATGAAGTGTTATCGTAAGGTTTTGGGCATTTCTTACTTAGATCGTGCCAGAAATGAAAAAAAAATGTTCGCAAACGAAATGAACAATTAATCTGAGTACATGATGATCTCTCGGCTATTGCGAAGAAACATGAAATGAAATGGTTTGGCCGCGTATCTCGATCGGCTGGTCTGGCAGACTCCATTCTGCGAGGAACTATGAAAGAAGCGTGAAGGAGAGGTGAAAGGTAGATTGAGAAACAGATGCGAAGATAACATCAAAGAATGGACAGACTTCAATTTTGCGGTCATAAAAAATATCAAACTTACAAATCAATGAAGGTGGACTGTGCAGTCTAGAGGTAATCTGTAGGTGTTTGAAGAAGAAGTTTATAAAATATTAAGCTTCATGTTTATTTTTATCTAACACTTAACATATTATATATTCGTTCTTAGATAACTAAACAAGGAATTAGATTTCACCAATACCAAGAGGATACAAGATATATAAAAAGAATATGGTTTGATGACAGTTTACACTAATCAAATTGAGAGTGACGCACTGTGCGGCTAAACGTACGTGACCGAACAACGGCATGGCACAAAGTGCGTCGAAACGTACGGAAAGAATTTAAAAAATGAACAGCCGAAGATCTCAGTCATATACTGCAATATAAACACACTTGACGCCCCCTCATATATTGCAATATAAACACACATGACGCCCCCTCAATCTTTGAGGCCCTAAGCTGTAGCTCATTCAGCCTAGAGCTAAATCCGGTGCTGATGGGGACAATTCATTTTATCACAGACATACTCTGATACCACATTTGGATACCGAGACTTGACAACTTCAGAACCACTGAATCCCCACAATAACGGTTCAGTGTCGACCCGTCCCCACATCAATAAAAAAAACACAAACGGCCATTTATATCGTTTCCGGAAAGAAACTATGATATATCTACGTGAAGCAATAATTGTAAGCAAGTCTGT
This sequence comes from Megaustenia siamemsis, assembly GCA_032433765.1. NCBI lineage: Eukaryota > Metazoa > Mollusca > Gastropoda > Stylommatophora > Ariophantidae > Megaustenia > Megaustenia siamemsis. Next base: position 13,797,566 of record JAVIAB010000047.1, on the reverse strand, counting down.
CTGTTCTTTTGTTGGAAAGCTAACACCCGAAATTGTTGGGCTTTGTTTGTTGAATTTTCCTTCTTTTTTTTCTGTCTGCCTGTTCTTGAATTCAAATTTGAATTTTTCAATTTCATTGATTGGTCTGATGTATATCTCAGAGGAGAGACAGAAAATGAAATAACGTTTTGAACTCTCATGGAGAATGGTAGACGAAACTGTGAGATCATTAAATGGGCTGTAGGTTCAGTAAAGGTATCAATAAATTCCTATCGCTACCAGTCAGGCGTCATCGAGTGTCTTGTCAAGCAGAAAAGCTTTACCGCTTCATAAAACTTCCATTTACGTTCTGTAATCATTATGTCCGTTACTTTTGTTAAGAAATGAAGTGTTTTAAAGTTTCTCTGTTACTGAATCTATATCTCCTGGTATGATTGACCAGATGGTTGCTGGAACGAGCGCTCAGCAGATACGGAAATGTCACGCCTGGCACCATTCTGTTCTAAAGTATAACGTTTATATCTTCCATTTCTTCACTCATTCATTCCCTTGTTGAATGAAAAGCAAAATAGCATTTCAGAAAATGACAAACGCCTTTGCAATAAGTCTATGTCGATATAAGGGAGAAAGAGAGTTCATCGGTGCTATATAGTGTCAATTCCGACCTGTGGAAGTGAATCATGGGCAGTAGACAAACAAATGAAAAGACGATTAGAGGCCACAGAGATGGGATTTCTCAGATGAATGTTCAAAGTTCTCTAGACGCTAAAAAAAAGGCAAATGAAGAAATTCTCAAAGAAGCCAATACAAAAAGGGACTGCCTAAAAAACATCAGAAAGAAACAATCAACATTTGTGGGGTATATTATCAGAAGTGGAAATTTGGAATACTTGGTTACAACTGGCAAAATACAGCGAAAGAGAGATCGCGGACGACAAACAGGGAAGATACTAGATAGCTTGGTGGCATGGTATAGAAAACAGCCAATAACAGATGTAAAGTGGAAAGAGAATGGTGAAAGGACACGATCGCCTACGCCAACCGGTATGACACAGGATGATGATGATTCTCTTATGGAGCCTCGGTGGTTGAATGGTTAGTATGCTCATTTCCTGATCAGAAAAGATCAGGTTCGATTCCTAGAAATGGCGAAATGTGTTTTTATTTTAGCGCGGGGGGGGGGGGGGGCGGGGGGGGGGGGGAAATCCAAAAGTCTCCGAGGTTCACCTTCTTCCTTCCTCTTTCCTTCCTCATCTGCCTTTCAGCGTCGAGGGGAGATATAATTTGCGGTCTTTTGCTCTTCTGTTCGCCTCTGCTGCTGTTATGTTTCCTAGTGCTTCTAATATTCCATCGATCCATCTTTTTCGTGGTCGACCCTTGGGTCTGGTGTTCTCACAACATTTGCTGAAGGCTCGTTGTGTTGAGTTTTGATATTTCTTCCTTGTCGTATGGCCAAACTATTTTATCTGTTGTTTCCTTATATATTCTATGGCGGGGGCTATTCCTAGTTTTTTTCTCAGTTCTTCATTTCTGATCTTATCTCTCAGACTGTTTCCTGTCATTCGTCTAACACATTTCATCTCTGTAGAGGTTATTTTTTCTTATTGTTCTTGCATCTAGGGTCCAGGTCTGGCATTGGTAGCACAACGTTGGGATGAAGATTGTATTGTATAGTGCTCGTTTTGCCTCCAGAGTTATTTCCTTGTTGGACAAGAGTGGTGATAACTGCCTTTGATTTGACAAGCTTTGTTGCATCTTGATTCTATCTCTGCTGTTTGAGAATTATCGTTTGTCATTAGACTTCCTAGGTATTTGAATTCCTCTACTTGTTTTAGTTGTCTGCCTTCTATAGTTATGTTGATGTTCTGTTTATTTTTGCGACATTCATGACTTTTGTTTTGTTGATGTTGATTTTCATGTTGTATTTTGTGCCTGAAATGTTGAGTTTGTTTAAGTGTTCTTGTAGGTCTTCTATTGTTTCATGTATTAGTGCCTGATCGTCTGCAAATAAAAGCTCGTTGATCTCCTCTGTCTCTGATGGGTTAGTTAACTTACATATATAGTCCATGTATGTAATAAACAGTAGGGGGATAGCACGCACCCCTGTCTTACACCCGATCTAACTTCAAAGTGGTCCATGTAGCCTGCTGCTGTTCTGACCGTGCAGCTGCTGTTGATGTAGAGATTTTTAACTAGGTTGGTTAGATGTTGGCTTACTCCGTATGTTGTTATTATCTCCCACAGTTCTCTGTTTACTCTGTCGAATGCTTTTTCCTGGTCAATGAAATCTATGTATAAATGTTGATTGTGTTCTGCCGTTTTTTTCTGCAAGCTGTTTTAATGTGAATAAAGCGTCAGCACATCCTCTGTTTTTTTTTTTTCGGAACCCCATTTGAGGTTCACCAAATCTCTAAAAATAGATACTATATAAGATATTTTTCTCTGTAACAAAGACGACCTGACGTGATCATAGAAAAATATGGCCAGAATCACCATATACGCCTAGCAAAGCAGGAGAGGGAACCTTCATTGTTTTCATTCCATTCATCTACAATTACTCCAGATGTGTATTTATCTCGACAATTATATTTTTCTCTCTTTTATGTGCCATCAATAATCATAGAAAAATAAACATAGCTTTTCTGCTTGCCAATCTTTTATGGGAAAGTAAAACGGCACGGTCGCAATACCTATCACATTACCCCAAAAAGCATGTGCTGAAGGTCTGTAAAATGTATGGTCACTAACACCATATTTTCTACACGCCACTTGGCGTGTCGGGGGCTCTTTACTTTTTTTTACTTTACTTTTTCTACTTGCCAGGACACTCGATGACCCGTGACCGGTAGCAGTAGGACATTCAGATAACTCCACCTTTCCATTTCTATCTCTCATTCAGTCACGTTTATTTCTTCATTCACTTCAATTTGTTTTCCATCACTTCCATTTGTTTTCCATCACTTCAATTTGTTTTCCATCACTTCAATTTGTTTTCCATCACTTCAATTTGTTTTCCATCACTTCAACTTGTTTTCTATCACTCCAGCTTCACTCAGTTCTCAATTTCACGCGAGATTTCTTCTCTTTTTTTTTACTGAAAAAAACCACGGGTACCACTCTTTTCTTTACCTCCAAACTAGAGACAAAAACATTTGATAGTTTTGGAAGGATGAATGTTTTGGGAGTTGCTGATTCATTACAGAATCCTCATAAAGTTTATTAACCTGATATAAACAATGTATGAAAGTTTATTAATCTGATAAAACAATGTATGAAAGTTTATTAATCTGATAAAACAATGCATGAAAATATATTAATTTGATAAAAACAATATATATATATATGAAAGTTTATTAATTTGATAAAAGCAATGTATGAAAGTTTATTAATTTGATAAAAACAATGTGTGAAAGTTTCTTAATTTGATAAAAACAATGTGTGAAAGTGTATTAACCTGATATAAACAATGTGTGATCGTTTATTAACCTGATATAAACAATGTGTGAAAGTTTATTAACCAGATATAAACCATGTGTGATCGTTTATTAACCTGATATAAACAATGTGAGAAAGTTTATTAATCTGATATAAACAATGTGTGATCATTTATGAACCTGATATAAACAATGTGTGAAAGTTGATTAAATTGATAAAACAATGTATGAAGGAATGAAATGTAGTGATGTGCACGAAGGGCAGCCTACAGAGAAGCTTTTGAAATATGAACACTTAAGCAGGAATGCCTTATATCTCCATTTATCTTTCTACTGGTCATAGATTCGATGACGAAAGTAACTCAGAACCACAAAAATGGAATCCAGTGGGCACTGACCAAACAACTTGATGATTTAGACTTTGCTGATGACATAGCTCTCCTATCACACAGCCATCAACAGATGCAGGATAAAATGAACATACTTGATGAGAGATCACAACAGTTGGGACTGAAATTAAATACCTCTACTAGACGTACGATGAGCATTTGTTGTACTAGGAAACACGGAAATCCAATGAAATTAGGTTAAATACACAAAAATAATGTTCAGCTCCAATGTTAAGTCAGACCTAGCATATAGTTGTGGAACATGGAGAAAAATTAAAATGGCAATCATGAAGATATAAACCTTTATTTAATGGATGCCTGCACAGAATAGTAGGATAGAAATGACAGAACAAATTCACATTTGTTGAATTGTGGAAAAGTACCAGTCAAATACCAATGGACAAAGAAATACAACGAAGATGATGGTGCTAGATAGGACACATAATGCAGAAGCCAACTAAGAGTCTTAAAGGAGGAGGAGACAAAGAGAAGAACAAAATATAATTGGAGAAGACAGGTGGAAGCAGAGATGAAGATGATGGGGAAGACATGGAATGAGTATTTTAAAAAATGGTAAGAAACAGAACGGTTTGGAAAGTGTTTGTTGAAGACCTATGCTCCACAGGGAGTTGAAAGGAAAAAGAGAAGAAATTAGAGACAGATAACTGGTAACTCTGTGTACATAAATGGGAAGATAACCGCAATGAATGGACATTGAATAAACTTAAAAGAATGACAAGAAGCAGAATGGCTTTGAAAGTGTTTGTTGAAGGCGCTTCACGGGGAGCTGAATGGAAGAAAGAAGAAATTGGAGACAGATAATTGAGAAGCTATGTGTACATTAATGGGAAGATCATTACCATCATCATCATCATCATCATCATGTGTTACGCGCAGGCGATCATGTCCTTCCACAAAATTTCATTCACCACACATTGTATCAGTTCTGTTGTTGACTGTTTTTCATGCCATGACAACTAAGCTATCTAGCATGTTCTCTCTTTGTCGTCCGCGATCTCTCTGTCCCTGTATTTTGCCAGTTGTAACAAAGTATTCCAAATTTCTTTTTCTCATGATGTGCGCAAAAAAATGTTTATTGTCTTTCTGATGTTTCTTATGAGCTCCCTTTGTAATAGTAAAATCTAATGAAAGATGGGGCAGGTAACTTAGCTTGTACCCACTTCTTAATAGACTATAGCAGTGACATATGATATCGATCATCAATAGTTAGTGACAGAATAACAAGTTATGGGAACAGAAAATTCGTAGGGGGTAGTGAACGAAGCCGAGGACTAAAGTGAGGATAAAGGAAAGGTAGAATTATACTGGATATATAAGTTTAGAGTATGGACATTTTCCACGCAGGTTGTTATGGAAATGGGGATAAATAGTGCATGAGGTGAACGCATGGCTCTTGATCGTCCGATAAATAGTTTGATAAACAACTACCAGGACAGGTCAAAGTCATGAAGTAATCATTATTTTGAAACTCGGAGAGATCAAAGCTGATCAGAGATTATAGGGAAGTCACGAAAACAAATTGTTATTGTCAAGTCTTGGACATAGTTTAACTTTAAGTCGCAATTCTGAGATGGGGGTTAAAAGTAGTTCATGAGTGTGGACTCCAAGTGATCGGAGAGGTTGCAAGTTGTCACTTTGCGACAATTTCATTGACTACAGATATTCCACACGCAGAAGTGTGGTGGAGTATATAACCTTCGAAACAAAAGGTTTGAAGACAAGTTTAGACTAAGTCAAGTCAAGTGAAGTCAAAATGTAATCTAAGAAAGTTAGACCGCAAGTTAAGAAGTTTAGTCAATAGAGGATAGGTAGTTAGGAATCTTCAAGTTTATAGTTTTAAATTAGTTGACAAGTTATTAAGGAACAGACTAGAGAGTAGTAAAGATATCAGTGACTTAAGCAATTAGTTGAGCCATAGTAAGAAACACCATGCAGATTATAACATATGAATTTAGTTGTGAAAGTGTTTTGAGAGTTTCCAAATTGTGCTTCATATTTCTTATAATCGTAAGTTAATGGAGAGATTGAATGTATAATATGCTCTTATGGACTGTTCAATAATCATCGGTTGTAAATCTCTGAACATCCAGAATTAAAGAACATCAATTCAAGAGAAGTGCATCCACTATTATGTATTTCGTGCCAGAATTAAAAGACCAAAAAACATGATTATGATTTATGTATCCTGAAAATAGTCTGTCATGATTGCATTGACTACGTTGTGATCAATGTGATTTGATCTGACTCCAACTATAATAATAAAAATAATATCATAGAAAGAAATAAAACATAATATGCTATAACATCTTTTTGTGTTGGCCTCTTAGAGAACTTCCTCATTGGACTTTTTAGCTGTCTATGAAACTTTCAACATTCTTCTGAGAAATCCCATATCTGTGGCCTCTAATTGCTTTCTCATGTGTTTGTTTACGGCCCATGATTTGCTTCCATATATCAGAATTGGCTCTATATAACACCGATGAAATCTCTTTCTAACTTCTATTGAAATAAACATGTTGCATAAGACGTTTTTCATTTTCCGAAATGCTATTTTGGCCTCAGTTACTCTGCTTTTTATTTCTGTTATGCATCTTCCATCTGAATTTATTATTGTGCCCAAGTATTTTAGACGTTGCACTTGTTTCAGATTTGTCCTGTTTATTTTTATGCTGCATGACGGTGATGATTGTTTCTTCGATATGACCATTATTTCTGTTTTCTTACTATTCTGACTACTGTACTAATGGGAAGATAACTCCAATGAATGTACAGGCATTGGCTTAAAGGATTCTCAAAGGGTAACACAAGTTAGTTGGAATCGGAAAAAAAGATTCACCAAGTCTATCAGTGGCGACCCAATGACCCCCGTTGTTATGGGATAAAGAATGTACAGAAAGTGCATAATTAGTGTAAACGCTTTGTACACCTTTCCATGTACAGAAAACATAGTTTGTGAGGCCAGTGTGTTCACTTGTCCATGTAGATAAAACAAAATTAGTGAGACCAGTGTAAACACTTGTCCATGTAGAGAAAATAAAAATGGTGAGACTAGTGTGTACACATGTCCATGTACAGAAAACCTAATATTGTGTACACTTGTCCACATAGACAAAACTCAAAATTAGTGATACCGGTGTGTACATCTGTCCATGTACAGAAGATTTAGGATTGGTGAGACTCGCGTGTACACTTTTATGTATATATCATAGAAAATTGACAAAACTAACATCGTGATGGTCATTACAGACCAGCTCTTAAAGGAAGATCACAACGAAGCATAGAACATAGTACACGTCAGAGGAATGGTTGAACGGGGCGCCACGAAGTGTGACACCAGGAAAATCATCCTCATCTGAAGAGAACACAACACCTTTAATTAATACAGACAGCAAGAAACAGTAATCAAAGATATTTGATTGTTTCTGGAACGAGTGCTGGAGCGGATATGGGAATGCCGCGACTACAATAACGCCTTTCCGAACTAATGACCAACAACTAGAACCTAAAGGCTGCAAACAAATTACTCTCTCCAAGACCATACACCATATGGGTCAGCCTGTTAGCTTATGTTATCCGTCTAGACAGTTTTGTTTCTGACAATTCTGAAACTTGATGCGGTTTCCGCGAGGACAAGTCGGACCCACCTGGGCTCAAATCAACAGAGTGATTGTCACAAAACCCATTAAAGAATAAAGAAATAGTGAGAAAGCAGGCATCCATTTTAATCAACGATAACTACAAGACTAAACAGCGGAATGGGTGCTTCATGTAATGATTTGAAAGTATTTCATTTGCAAATCTAAATCAACTCACAGCTGTTTGTAACTAATACTTTAGTTGAAGTGCACATTTGTATCTTTCCAGGAAGATTAAAATAGAGTTTCTTCCTTATTTTACATTCAGATTGACCAGTAGAAGTTGAAGATTAGAGAAGAATCTCTAATTTAATTTAGAACTTTTATGTTTAAAGAATTGATTAGTTCATCCACACAGATTCTCAACTTTGGCGATCTTTGATCTGAGGAGAATGAGAAATATAAAAAAAAGTTATGGTTAAATCTTCATTATCATCATCGAGTGCCATCTTCGCAACGAAGGTTGGCTACCATGGAGCGTCACTCTGCTCTGTCTCTTGTTTTGATGGTGCAGGTTGTCATAGGCTGGTTTGTCCATCTTTTGATGTTACTCGTCCATGTTAGTCTTGGTCTGCCTCTGCCTCTTTTACCTTGTATTTTCTCCTCCAGGATTACTTTTAGTAGGCTATTGTATCTTTTAACATGCTCGAAAAATCGCATTTGTCTTGTTCTAATTGTGTTAAGTAGTTCTCTTTTAATTTTTAGTTGTTTTAATACTTCATTGTTTGTTTTCTTTTCCTTCTTTCCAATTCTACCTATTCTTCTATATATCCACATTTCAAAGGCTTCAATTCTCTGTTCTGTTTTCTTGGTTAAATCTTCATGTAATCTTTTTCTTTGTTTATCGCCTACGTAAAGCTTAAACCACTCAGTTTTTTTCTATATATATTTTTGTTTCATTCTCCTCACTATTAGTTTCATATCAGCTTCGCATTTTGCTGCATTGCTTTGACTTGACCCGATTGTTGATATTTTTATTAACTATCATTAACTACTAAAGTATCATCAAAATATACATATTTACTTTTTGTTGAAGATATTCCTTTTTGTTTTGTCTGATGTCACAAATTAAAACCACTTCCATAAAATATTTTTCAAGAAAGAGAGGAGACTCACGACATCTTTATCTTTAAAAGATGCAATGTATCCAAGACTAGAAGTAAAATAGGGAACAGGTAAATAATTACAGTATTGTGGTGAAGCTTGTAACAAAGAGCCAGTAGTGGGGTGTAATGTACAGTGCTATAAGGTCTGGTGACAGTTTACGAAAAAGGAACACAACAGAATACTGACGTTTTGGTCTACATTCTGCCTTCTTCATAAAACAAGAACAACGACAACAAACGATGAAGCACAGATAGCTATTGCTACATCTCGGATGATACCGTTAAAGAGAAAAGGATCACAGATGAGATGACGAGATGAGAAAGGGATGTGTTACATGTTAGAGGATATGTGAAATGGGGAGATATGGAAATATAAGTAGAGAGAAATAGACAACTGATGGCAGTCACTCCACTCACAGTGGAAGATGTCTATCAAATGTCGGGGTAACATGGATAATCAGTCACATTGTAAAGTAAAGTACCCCCGTCGCGCCAAGTGGCGTATAGGGAATATGGTGTTAGTGACCATAAATTTTACAGAGCTTCGGCACATGAGTTTTGGGGTAATGTGGTCGGTATTACGCCCGTGCAGCTTTACTTTCCCAGAAAGAAATCCGGTACCCATTAAAGGCTGGGTGAACCGGAGCCGTCGGTTGGGATCGAACCCTACGTCTTGTCCTTTGTAGTCCAGTTAATAATTATGGTAATACAATAATAATCATAATATAATAATTTTATAATAATAATGATCTAAAAGTGCTAAAATAATGTTGATCTTCATATCTCAAATATCGAGACAATCGATACGTCATAGTCCAGAGATGGACAGCCTTTTTATTTTATGAGGGCCAGATGTGAAAACTATGAAGACGCTGAGAGTCAGATCTGAAAACTATGAAGATTATGAGAGCCATATTTGAATACTATGAAGACGCTGAGAGCCAGATGTGAAAAATATGAAGACAGCGAGAGTCAGATCTGAAAAATATGAAGACGCTGAGAGCCAGATCTGAAATCTATGAAGATTATGAGAGCCATATTTGAATACTATGAAGACGCTGAGAGCCAGATGTGAAAAATATGAAGACAGCGAGAGTCAGATCTAAAAAATATGAAGACGCTGAGAGCCAGATCTGAAATCTATGAAGATTATGAAAGCCATATTTGAATACTATGAAGACGCTGAGAGCCAGATGTGAAAAATATGAAGACAGCGAGAGTCAGATCTGAAAAATATGAAGACGCTGAGAGCCAGATCTGAAATCTATGAAGATTATGAGAGCCATATTTGAATACTATGAAGACGCTGAGAGCCAGATGTGAAAAATATGAAGACAGCGAGAGTCAGATCTGAAAAATATGAAGACGCTGAGAGCCAGATCTGAAATCTATGAAGATTATGAGAGCCATATTTGAATACTATGAAGACGCTGAGAGCCAGATGTGAAAAATATGAAGACAGCGAGAGTCAGATCTGAAAAAATATGAAGACGCTGAGAGTCAGATCTGAAATCTATGAAGCCGATGAGAACGAGATTTGAAAACTATGATGACGCTGACGGCCAGATACCATCACCTACTGAAGCTATTAATTAAATTACCTCAGTTGCATTCACATGCGATTGTAATGTAAAAATCTTACTAGTGACGGAGAGTGGAAGACAGAACAAGTGTGGAATGAAAAGGAGAGGGGTGAGACATAAAAGGAAGAGGGCGGGATGAATTTAACCAACAATAAATTAGAAATGGAACGTTCACCATTTAGGGTTTGTGCATTTATGTGTAACTTAATACATTTATTTTTAAACTTAGAGAATGGAGTTTGTAGTAATTTAAAAAAGAAATACACAAGTGCCGGTCAAAATCACTTAACACGGATTCTGGTCCGTGGGCCGTAGTTTGCCCACCTCTGTCATAATAGGTTATTCAAGACCAAATGCAAACAAGAAAATATTCCCGTAACGCATGCCTGGGTAAGGTGTGTGGAGATTCCGTGTTGTCGAGGCCTTAGAGTTAGGAGACAAAGCAATATGAATAAATAACCTTAAACATAACAAAACAACACCTAGATTTTGGGTTGAAGTGGACGTAGGTAAAGATAGTCACATAGCATATATATATATAATGTTGTAGAAATACCCTGACCCTCATTCAAAAATCCGACGAAAGCTGTAAATTGAGGTATGTTTCTTTCTTCTTAGGGTCATCATAACTACACACCGAACGAATCCATGGGTGATCTAATAATACCCCCCCCCCTCTTTCTGAGAATCTGGATACAATATGTGGGCATCATGACCCACGTGCACGAACTCCGTAGCACGGCATGGATTCCACAGATCTTCTTCTTCCCTTCCTCATCTGCCTTTCAGCGTCGAGGGGAGATATAATTTGCGGTCTTTTGCTCTTCTGTTCGCCTCTGCTGCTGTTATGTTTACTAGTGCTTATAATATTCCATCGACCCATCTTTTTCGTGGTCGACCCTTGGGTCTGGTGTTCTCACAACGTTTGTTGAAAGCTCGTTGTGTTGTGTTTTGTTCTTTCTGCCTTGTCACGTGGCCAAACCATTTTATCTGTTGTTTCCTTATATATTCTATATGGCGCTGGCTATTCCTAGCTTTTTTCTCAATTCTTCATTTCTGATCTTATCTCTCAGACTGTTTCCTGTCATTCGTCTAACACAATTCATCTCTGTAGAGGTTATTTTTCTTATTGTTCTTGCATCTAGGGTCCAGGTCTGGCATTTGTAGCACAACGTTGGGATAAAGATTGTATTGTATAGTGCTCGTTTTGCCTCCAGAATTATTTCCTTGTTGGACAATATTGGATCCACAGTGTGGGTAGATTTTTGCTAACAGTTTTTGCTCAGGTATCAGTCATGGCCCACTCTTTTTCGATTATAACTGCCAGGGGATCTTTAACGTGCGCGAGTGCACACGGGATTTCCTGTTTATTGCCGTTATACGAGAGGCTAAACTTTGGATCTCACTACCAAAGAAATCAGGGGATGGTGACGTAATAAAGAAAAAGTTAAAAAAAAAAAAAAGTAAAGTACCCCCGTCACGCCAAGTGGCGTATAGGTAATATGGTGTTAGTGACCATAAATTTTACAGACACAATAATGTTTGGAATAATGTGGTCGGTATTACGCCCGTGCCGCTTTACTTTCCCAGAAAAAAATCCGGTACCCATTTAAGGCTGGGTGGACCCGGAAGCTGTCGATTGAGAACAAACCCTTCCTCTTGTCATTTGTAGTCCAGTTCACTAACCACTGAGCTATCGCGGCTCCCAAAAAGAAACCATGGATTAACTTTTCCTATTTAAATTGAGAAATGAAAACGCAAGGAGTATTTCCTACTGTTATTTTCTCTCGTAAAAATGGAAGTGAGGTACCCTTTTTCACGAACGTATCTGCTGAAAACTTAAAAAATTAAGAACGAACCATCAACAATTTATGACATGTTGTTAGCATCTCAATACCAGACATTTGATTGGTGGTGTATGAGTCACGGGCCTCTTACATTAAACACACTGTCAGCTAATCTATGGAGACCAATAAAGTCCCCAACATTTCCAGTCTTAATTTAAGTGCTCATTGACCGAGTCATAGACATCTGGGTAAGTTCAAATCATAGAGAGCAGCCTACAAACGTCACAAAAATAAGAAGCCCTTATAGACTAGCCTTAACACTGTATCTAATTATATCAACGAAACGAGATAATTCAGCCGGGAGAACTTGTGATGATCACGTCTCATATTTTCTGTCCCTTGACAACTCTTCCAATCGTCTGCTCTTTCTCGAGGCGATATTAGTTATCCACTTTTATTTTTTATTCCGTCTTCTATTCTCTGTCTTTCAAGTGCACACTGTCTTATTTGTCTTAATTCATTCCGAAAATTGCTTTACCCTTTACGGTAATGATGTAGAAGTGTTTTTCTATATTTACTCGTTTACACAACATTGTTGAGTCGATGTTGAGACTGTCAGAGTTACTAAAACATATTCACACATATCTCTTGATAGTTTGACGTTATTTTTTGTGTGTGGTTGTTTGTCTTTTCTTGTATTTATGTTTGGTGGTTTGTCTGTTTCATGTATTTATGTTTGGTGGTTTGTCTGCTACATGTTGATCTCCTTGGTGGTTAGTCTATTTCATGTATTTATGTTTGATGGTTTCTTTATTTCATGTAGCTTTGCATAATGGCTTCTCATTTTCGTGTATTTCTAATTGTGATTTGTCTGTTTCATGTATTTCTATTTTATGATTTATCTGTTTCATGTATTTCTGCTTGGTGGTGTATCTGTTACTTGTATTTTTAATGATGATATTTATTATTATTATTATTTAGCCCACTCAGGCAAACGTGTTTTAATTATGTGTGTAGGGTATATGTATAATTGAAATATCTGGGAACAATTTTAACCTCAGATGGTAGATGTACAACATAGGTGAAGTGCAGAATGGCTCAGGGAAAGGCAGCGTTCCAAAAATTAAGGAAGATATTATGCAATCCATTTTTTTATGACATAAACATAAAAAGGAGTTCTTAAATGTTATGTAGAGCAAGTCTTAACATGTGGATGTGAATCATGGACAATAGGACAACAGACAAGAAAATCACTGGAGGCTGTAGAAATGTTTGTTTTACAGAAGAATGTTCAGAATACCATGGACAGATAAGAAGAGTAATGGAAACGTTCTGAAATAGGTCATAGCAAAGATAGAACTAATATCCAATTTGTGGTCATGTAATGAGATGGGAACATCTGGAATATATTGTAATAACTGGGAAAACTGAGGCACGAAAAGATATAGGGAAGCAAAGAGAAAAGATACCAGACATCTTAAGGAAATGGCTTTTCAGAAAGTCAGCAACAGAAATGATACATAACTGTCGAGATCAAAAGTTGTGGAGAGACATGATCACCTACGCTAGCAGGCAAGGTACATGATGATGTGGATGATATGTATGTAGTGTATATGTTGTGATTGTTTCACACATAAAACTGATACTAACAAATGATTTGTCATATTATTTAGAGAAACGAGTGCATTACTCTCTACAATATTCGTGTATTTGAATAAGTTTAATAGATTGATTATTATTATAAGAGAGAAAATACTGGATAGCTTGGTGGCATGGCATGGGAAAACAGTCACTAACAGAACTGATACGATGCACTGATAGAAGATTGTGGAAGGACATGATCGACTATGCCAACTGGTATGGCACACGATGATGCTGAATAGATTGATATTTATCTCGACGACTGCAGGTCTCATTGACTGATAACCTGGAGAGTACTGAAGTCCATGATTATTTTTAATTGATTGATGGCAGGGAAGGTGCGTCAGCTGAAACTGGTTAGTGACCCATAGCTATCTGCGTCAGGATTGTTGAACCATAGTCATCCATATATATTTACAAAGTCCTGCAGGCTGACAGGGAAAAAATCCCAGGAACCTCCATCCAGCGTTTTCAAATTTACGAGCGCGCCGATTGTGGGTAGAGTGACGTCAGCAGTCTATGCGTTCAATAGTTGATAACTGCGTGATAGTTGAAGGGTTTTCCGGTTTATTTTCTGCTGATGGACTTTTATAAATCTATAGATGGAAGTGGTTGAACCATAACTATTCAGATACAACTTGCTCAAGCGAGGCTGTACCACTACCTGCTAACCTGTACTAATACCTGCTAACCTGTACCACTACCTGCTAACCTGTACCACTGTACTACTACCTCATAACCTGTACCACTACTCCTAACCTGTACCACTACCTCCTAACCTGTACCACTGCCTCCTAACCTGTACCACTACCTCCTAACCTGTACCACTATCTCCTAACCTGTACCACTACCTCCTAACCTGTACCACTACCTCCTAACCTGTACCACTACCTTCTAACTTGTACCACTTCCTCCTAACCTGTACCACTACCTCCTAACCTGTACTACTACCTCCTAAACTGTACCGCTACCTTCTAACCTGTACCGCTTCCTCCAAACATGTACCACTGCCTCCTAACCTGTACTACTACATCCTAAACTGTACCGCTACCTCCTAACCTGTACTACTGCCTCCTAACCTATACCACTACTTCCTAACTTGTTCTACTACCTATTAACCTGTACCACTACCTGCTCACCTGTACCAATACCTTCTAACTTGTACCACTACCTCCTAACCTGTACCACTACCTCCTAACCTGTACCACTACCTCCTAACCTGTACCACTACCTCCTAACCTGTACCACTACCTCCTAACCTGTACCACTACCTACTAACCTGTACCACTAGCCTGTACTACTACATGCTAATCTGTACCACTATCTACTAACCTGTACCACTACCACCTAATATGTACCACTACCTGCTAACCTGTACTACTACCTCCTAATCTGTACCACTACCTGCTAGCCTGTACTACTACATGGTAACCTGTACCACTACCTGCTAACCTGTACCACTACCTGCTAACCTGTACCATTAGCTGCAAACCTGTACCACTACCTGATAACCTGTACAACTACCTGCTAACCTGTACCACTACCTCCTAACCTGTACTACTACCTCCTAACTTGTACCACTACCTACTGACCTGTACCACTACCTCCTAATCTGTACCACTACCTGCTAGCCTGTACTACTACATGCTAATCTGTACCACTACCTACTGACCTGTACCACTACCTCCTAATATGTACCACTACCTGCTAACTTGTACTACTACCTCCTAATCTGTACCACTACCTGCTAGCCTGTACTACTACATGGTAACCTGTACCACTACCTGCTAACCTGTACCACTACCTGCTAACCTGTACCACTCACTACCTGCTAATCTGTACCACTACCTCCTAACCTGTACCACTACCTGCTAACCTGTACCACTACCTGGTAACCTGTACCATTACCTGCAAACATGTACCACTACCTGATAACCTGTACCACTACCTGCTAACCTGTACCACTACCTCCTAACCTGTACTACTACCTCCTAACCTGTACCATTCATCTGTTTTAAAACACATCTTCAGATATTATATAATTCAGCTGTTAATAAAATGCAACTTCCGATATATAATTAAGCTGTTGGCAAAACACAACTTCTGATTCTATATAATTCACCTGATAGTAAAACACAACTTCTGATTCTATATAATTCACCTGATAGTAAAACACAACTTCTGATTCTATATAATTCACCTGATAGTAAAACACAACTTCTGATTCTATATAATTCACCTGATAGTAAAACACAACTTCTGATTCTATATAATTCACCTGATAGTAAAACACAACTTCTGATTCTATATAATTCACCTGATAGTAAAACACAACTTCTGATTCTATATAATTCACCTGATAGTAAAACACAACTTCTGATTCTATATAATTCACCTGATAGTAAAACACAACTTCTGATTCTATATAATTCAGCTGTTTTAAGTTACCGCCGCTGTCTGTAATACTTCACTACGTTTTGTTTTAAATAAGTACTGCTGATTAAAATTAACGTGTTCTTCATGTGTAAAATAAACATGAGATCATATCTAGCAGCTAGATTATTAGAGAGACGAGAAAGACAGCCACGTTTCGGCAAAGCCCTTCATCGGAATATAGTTGATTATTTTACATGTTCTCTGAAGTTATACTCGCGGCCCCTCATAGCATTTTATATATGTGGGAGACTGTTTGGTCTCGAGGTAAGACGCCGACCTCGAGACAGAGAGGTTGTGGGTTCAAATCTCGACTGCACCAGTTGGAATTTTTATTTGTGATTTCTCTTTGCGGCAACCACACCTGGTCTCAGCAGCGAGGCCCGGCTTGAAACGTCAATTACTCATAGACGGGAAAAAATATGAGTACCTTCGAAGTCGGAGTTATCTGCCTGTGCGGCGAGAGACCCCTGTGCAGACGGCTGCCAGGAAAAAAATGGATTAACAGGCAAAATTCAGTTCCTAGTCTCTAGAGACTTCGTCAGAGGTAAAAGCTGGCGAACGAAAAAAAAATATATATATATCTTTCATATTTTATATTTCTGTTTATTTTCTTCATCATAGACCACTGCTGTTTTTAAGAGATTACTGCTGTCTGATGTAGACAGCTAATGATTATTGCTGATTTATAGAGATAACAGGCTGTTGTTAAGCTCCGCTTAGTTGTCAAAGATTCATGTATTTTTCTTTTATTGTGCTGCTGTCTTGTTTAATCTGCTCCTGTTTGGTCTAATCTCGTGTTCGGCTGTATATAAATGTCTAGATTGTTAAAGTTTTGTGCTGGCTCATATAAAATCTAAGATCACTTTCTTAATTAACAATTATATTTTCATCGTTTTTGTTAATATGCTAGTTGTTGTTTATTAAACATTAATTATGCTAATTATTCAATTTTGGAATGTTTATTGTCCTCCATATATACAATTAGAAACGATGTCCTACGTGGGAGATTGTACGTTGAGTCAACATAAAACTATGCACAGAAATATGAAATAACATTGTTTGCTCATCTGGAAATAATGCCAAGAGATTATATACATCATAATCATGTGCCATACCGGTTGGCGGAGGATATCATGTCCTCCCATAATATTCTATCCACCATGCATCGTTCCAGTTCTGTTGTTGACTGTTTTCCATGCCATGACACCAAGCTGTCCAGTATTTTCTCTCTTTATCGTCCACGATATCTTTCCCCCTGTATTTTGCCAGTTGTAACCAAGTATTCCAACCTTCCTCTTCTCATGATGTGCCCGAAAAATTTTGATTTTTTCTTTGATCGTTTGAAATCCCATCTCTGTGGCATCTAATCGTCTTTTCATTTCTCGTTTTACTGTCCATGATTCACTTTCATAAGTCAGAATTGGATATAGCACCCATGAACTCTCTCACTTCTATTGTCATAGACTTCTTGCATAAGACGTTTTTCAGTTTCGGAAATGCTGTTTTGGCCTGAGCTATTCTGCTGCTTATTTCTGTGGAACATTTTCCATCTGATGTTATTATTATTATGGCCAAGTATTTGACGCGTTGCACTATATCATACAAAACAAATATTGAAAGATGAGACAGAGGAACAGTCGACGCTAGACTCAGAATAAGATGGAATGAGAACATTCGAAAAACGCTACAACATCAATTGGCAATGATGGTGGCTGACAGAAGGGCAAGAACTAAAACTCACATATCTCCCTTGACACTCAGAGGCACATGAAGAAGCGGAGAGAAAAGAAGTGAAAGAATTACCCATATGTGCAAGATGGCTGGGAGCCGCGATAGCTCAGTGGTTAGTGAACTGGACTGCAAAGTACAAGAGGTAGGGTTCGATCCCAACCGACGGCTTTCTGGTTCACCCAGCCTTTAATGGGTACCGGATTTTTTTTTCTGGGAAAGTAAAGCGGTACGGGAGTAATACCGACCACATTACCCCAAAAATCATGTACCGAAGGTCTGTAAAATTTATGGTCACTAACACCATATTCCCTATACGCCACTTGGCATGACGGGTCACTAACACCATATTCCCAATACGCCACTTGGCATGACGGGTCACTAACACCATATTCCCTATACGCCACTTGGCATGACGGGTCACTAACACCATATTCCCTATACGCCACTTGGCATGACGGGTCACTAACACCATATTCCCAATACGCCACTTGGCGTGACGGGGGTACTTTACTCTTTATTTTTTTCAAGATTGTTATTTAATTGTTCATTTTTCTCTTCCCTTTATTAATAATAATTTTGTTTACTGTTTCTCTGTCATTTTTAATTACCAGAAGGTGTTTACTGATTGGTATCCATTATTTATTTCAATCTGTGAACGTTGTTGTTTTTCTATAATTAATTGCTGTTTATAAATGTGTGATTTCTGCATATAATTATCAACATTCCTGTTATAATAATGTGATCGTTGAAGGATGATCAATTTATGATTTATTTGACAATAGAAACTAGAAAACTAGTTAATAAATGTTATGTAGAACATGTCTTAATTTATGGATGTGAATCATGGACAATAGGACAACAGGGAAGAAAATCACTGGAGGATGTAAAAATGTGGTTCCACAGAAGAATTTTGAGAATACCATGGGCAGCTAAGAAGAATAATGAAGACTTTATGAAAGAGGCCAAATCAAAAAGAGAGCTAATTTTGAATATTAGGAAGAAACAATCATCATTTTTGACCATGTAATGAGAAGGGAACAGCAGGAATATATTGTGACAACTGGGAAAATTGAGGGACGAAGATGGAGAGGAAAGCAAAATAAAAAAAAGATATCAGACAGCTTAAGAGAATGGCTTGGCAGAAGGTCAACAACAGAAATGATAAATAACTGTCGTGATCGAAGATTGGGGAGAGACATGATCACCTATGACAACAGGCACGGTACTTAATGATGATGGTCGTTGAAAACACATTATCTCTCCTTGTTTTCAGTTAAGTTATATCTCTGCAGATAAGTTATCGATCCTTGTTTGCATATGTGTGATATCTGCAGATAAGTTATCGATCCTTGTTTGCATATGTGTGATCTCTGCAGATAAGTTATCGTTCCTTGTTTGCAATTGTGTGATCTCTGCAGATAAGTTATCGTTCCTTGTTTGCAATTGTGTGATCTCTGCAGATAAGTTATTGCTCCTTGTTGGCAACCATGTGATCTCTGCACACAAATTAGCACCCATTGTGTATATTGATGTGATCTCTGCAAACAAATTAGCACCCTTTGTGTATATTGATGTGATCTGTGCAAACAAATTAGCACCCTTTGTGTATATTGAAGTGATCTCTGAAATGTTTCAGTGGCAGTGGTTGTTGCCTTCTTCATCTGCTGGGCCCCGTTCCACGCGCAGAGACTGATGACCCTGTACATCCGACACGAGCAGTGGACGCCGACGTTGCTACTCATCCAGAGTCACCTCTTTTATATCTCAGGTCAGTCTCCACGTCTGTCCTTGTCTGACCTAATTTAAAGCCTCTTATGTCTGTCCTACTTTTAAGTATCTTATTGTCTGGCCTACTTTTAAGCCTCTTATTGGCTGGCCTACTTTAGATCTTTCATTGTGTGACCTACTTTTAAGCTTCTCATTGTCCGACCTACTTTTAAGCTTATCATTGTCTGGCCTACTTTTAGATCTTTCATTGTGTGACCTACTTTTAAGCTTATCATTGTCTGGCCTAATTTTAGTTCTTTCATTGTGTGACCTACTTTTAAGCTTATCATTGTCTAGCCTACTTTTTGATCTTTCATTGTGTGACCTACTTTTAAGCTTATCATTGTCTGGCCTACTTTTAGATATTTAATTGTGTGACCTACTTTTAAGTTTATCATTGTCTGATATTATTTCATGGCCTACTTTTATACCTCTCATTGTCTGACCTACATATAAGTGTCTATTATCTGGCTCACTTTTAACCATTCTCGGTTTCAATTTGAAGATAAGAGGTGTCTGTAGCGTTGAAGATCAAGCAAATTAGTTGAAAAAATTGTACCTTTGCAACACTCTGAACAGCCAACAAACAAATAGCAAAACAAAAACACTTGGGAAGTATTAGCAATTTGTTTAGATTATTTAGCTGGCAGTGTGCTGAAATACATGTCTATGATGACAAGGAGTTGTGTCGAAGAGTACGGGTTCGATCCTAGTTTTGCTGTCTTTTATTCTCTCTGTTTTCTATTGTTTGTTTATGGATATTTTTTTTCTCGGGATGTAAACATACCTTTGTCCCTAATTTGTTTGTTTGTATCTCTGTCGACTCGAAAGTGTCAATTGATAATAATATTTATTTAATGTTGTATTTAGAGGTAAAGAACCTCGCTCCTGCCTCGGTTAGAGATTTGAGGTCAGTTTAAGCGTGAGATGTTCATGTTTTTTTTCCAGTGATGCCTCGTATTTTAGATACATCCGACTACAGCGAAACATTCTGGGTACTAGGTTTCCGTTATTTCTCTGAGTCAACCACTCACCGAGGCATCCTCTCACTGAGTCATCCTCTCACCAAGTTTTCTTCTCTCTGAGATATCCTCTCACTGAGTCATTCTCTCACTGAGTCATCCTCTCACTGACACATCCTCTCACTGAGTCATCCTCTCACTGAGTCATTCTCTCACTGAGTCATCCTCTCACTGAGTCATCCTCTCACTGAGTCATCCTCTCACTGAGTCATCCTCTCACCAAGTTTTCTTCTCTCTGAGTTATCCTCTCACTGAGTCATCCTCTCACTGAGTCATCCTCTCACTGACACATCCTCTCACTGAGTCATCCTCTCACTGAGATTTTTTTTCTGATTGAGTCATCCTCTCACTACGTCATCCTCTCATTGAGTCATCCTTTCACTGAGTCATTCTCTCACTGAGTCGTCTTCTGTCTGAGTATCCTCTCACTGATTAATCCTCTCATTGAGTCATCCTTTCACCTGAGCCATCCTCTAACTGAGTCATCCTCTCACCGAGTCATCCTATCACCGAGTCATCCATTCACTGAGTCATCCTCTCTGAGTCTTCTTCTATCTCACTCTCACCGAGTCATCCTCTCACTGAGTCATCCTCTCATTGAGTCATACTCTCACTGAGTCGTCATCTTCTTACTGAGCCATCCTCTCACTGAGTCATCCTCTCACTGAGTCATCCTTTCACTGAGCCATCCTCTCACTGAGTCATCCTCTCACTGAGTCATCCTTTCACTGAGCCATCCTCTCACTGAGTCATCCTTTCACTGAGCCATCCTCTCACTGAGTCATCCTCTCACTGAGTCATCCTCTCATTGAGTCTTCTTCTGTATAAGTCATCCTCTCACTGAGTCATCCTCTCACTGAGTCATCTTCTCACTGAGTCATCCTCTCACTGAGTCATCCTCTCACTGAGACATCCTCTCACTGAGTCATCTTCTCACTGAGTCATCCTCTCACTGAGTCATCCTCTCACTGAGTCATCCTCTCACTGAGACATCCTCTCACTGAGTCATCCTTTCATCCTCTCACTGAGACATCCTCTCACTGAGTCTTCTTCTGTATAAGTCATCCTCTCACTGAGCCATCCTCTCACTGAGACATCTCTCACTGAGTCATCCTTTCAAAGAACCATCCTCTCACTGAGACATCCTCTCACTGAGTCATCCTTTCAAAGAACCATCCTCTCACTGAGAACCATCCTCTCACTGAGTCATCCTTTCAAAGAACCATCCTCTCACTGAGTCATCCTTTCAAAGAACCTCCTCTCACTGAGACATCCTCTCACTGAGTCATCCTTTCAAAGAACCATCCTCTCACTGAGTCATCCTTTCAAAGAACCATCCTCTCACTGAGTCATCTCAAAGAACCATCTCTCACTGAGTCATCCTTTCAAAGTCATCCTCTCACTGAGACATCCTCTCACTGAGTCATCAAAGAACCATCCTCTCACTGAGTCATCCTTTCAAAGAACCATCCTCTCACTGAGTCTTCTTCTGTCTGAGTCATCCTCTCACTGATCCATCCTCTCACTGAGTCATCCTCTCACTGAGCCATACTGTCCCTTAGTCATCCTCTCACTGATCCATCCTCTCACTGAGTCATCCTCTCACTGAGCCATCCTCTCACTGAGTCATCCTCTCACTGAGCCATCCTCTCACTGAGCCATTCTCTCACTGAGTCACCCTTTCACTGAGCCATCCTCTCACTGAGACATCAGCTCACTGAGCCATCCTCTCTCTGAGCCATCCTCTCTCTGAGCCATCCTCTCTGAGCCATCCTCTCACTGCGCCACCCTCTCACTGAGCCATCCGCTCACTGGGCCATCCTCTCTCTGAGCCATCCTCTCTCAGAGCCATCCTCTCACTGAGCCATCCTCTCACTGAGCCATCCTCTCACTGAGCCATCCTCTCTCTGAGCCATCCTCTCACTGAGCCATCATTTAACTAAGTCACCTTCTCTCTCATTCATTCTTTCACAAAGTCATCCTTGCTTCGCAAGATTGTATTCTACCTCGTCATATCGAAAATTTAAAAAAATGGAATTTTGATTAGTTTTAGTTCACTGATCTGACACTGCTAACTGCCCTAATCTGACACTGCTAACAACCTTAATCTGACACTGCTAATAGCCCTAATCTGACACTGCTAAAAGCCCTAATCTGACACTGCTAACGGCTCTAATCTGACACTGCTAACAGCTCTAATCTGACACTGCTAACAACCTTAATCTGACACTGCTAACTGCCCTAATCAGACACTGCTAACAGCCCTAATCTGATACTGCTAACAGCCCTAATCTGACACTGCTAACTGCCCTAATCTGACACTGCTAACTGCCCTAATCTGACACTGCTAACAACCCTAATCTGACACTGCTAACAGCCTTAATCTGACACTGCTAACAACCTTAATCTGACACTGCTAACAACCTTAATCTGACACTGCTAACAGCCCTAATCTGACACTGCTAATAGCCCTAATCAGACACTGCTAACAGCCCGAATCTGACACTGCTAACAGCCCTAATCTGACACTGCTAACTGCCCTAATCTGACACTGCTAACAGCCCTAATTTGACACTGCTAACAGCCCTAATCTGACACTGCTAACAGCCCTAATCTGCCACTGCTAAGAGCTCTAATCTGACACTGCCACTCTCACATATAACTATCTACATAGGAGATGGAGACTTGATATTTCCCAACGGATTATTTACATAGGAGGGGACTTGATACTTCACACAGGTCTATCTACATAGGAGAAGGAGACTTGATACTTCCCAAAGTAATATCTACATTGGAGGATACTTGATACTTCACACAGGTCTATCTACATGGAAGAAGGAGACTTAATACTTCCCAAAGAATTATCTACATAGGAGGAGACTTGATACTTCACACAGGTCTATCAACATAGGAGAAGGAGACTTGATACTTCCCAAAGGTGTATCTACATAGGAGAAGGAGACTTGATACTTCCCAGAGGATTATCTACATAGGAGAAGGAGACTTGATACTTCCAAAGTATTATCTACATAGGAGGAGACTTGATACTTCACACAGGTCTATCTACATAGGAGAAGGAGACTTGATACTTCCCAAAGTATTATCTACATAGGAGGAGACTTGATACTTCACACAGGTCTATCTACATAGAAGAAGGAGAATTGCTACTTCCAAAGGACTATCTACACAGGAGAAGGAGAATTGATACTTCACAAATGACTATCTACATAGGAGAAGAGGAATTGATACTTCCCAGAGTATTATCTACATAGGAGAAGGAGAATTGATACTTCCCAGAGGATTATCTACATAGGAGAAGGAGACTTGATACTTCCCAGAGGATTATCTACATAGGAGAAGAGGAATTGATACTTCCCAGAGGATTATCTACATAGGAGAAGGAGACTTGATACTTCCCAGAGGATTATCTACATAGGAGAAGAGGAATTGATACTTCCCAGAGGACTATCTACATAGGAGAAGGAGACTTGATACTTCCCAGAGGATTATCTACATAGAAGAAGGAGACTTGATACTTCCCAGTGGATTATCTACATAGGAGAAGAGGAATTGATACTTCCCAGAGGACTATCTACATAGGAGAAGAGGAATTGATACTTCCCAGAGGATTATCTACATAGGAGAAGAGGAATTGATACTTCCCAGAGGACTATCTACATAGGAGAATATGAATTGATACTTCCCAGAGGATTATCTACATGGGAGAAGGAGACTTGATACTTCCCAGAGGATTATCTACATAGGAGACGGAGAATTGATACTTGCCAGAGGATTATCTACATAGGAGAAGGAGACTTGATACTCCCCAAATTATTATCTACATTGGCGGAGACTTGATACTTCACATATGTCTATCAACATAGGAGAAGGAGACTTGATACTTCACACAGGTCTATCTAAAAGGAGAGGGAGACTTGATACTTCCAAAGGAATATCTACATAGGAGAAGGAGACACAATACTTCCCGATGGACTATCTACAATAAGGGAAGGACGAATTAATACTTCATATAGGTCTATCATTATAGGAGAAGGAGAATTGATACTTCCCAAAGGACTATCTACATAGGTGAAGGAGATTTGATAACTCACAGAGGACTATCTACATAGGTGAAGGAGATTTGATAACTCACAAAGGACTATCTACATAGGTGAAGGAGATTTGATAACTCACAAAGGACTATCTACATAGGTGAAGGAGATTTGATAACTCACAAAGGACTATCTACATAGGTGAAGGAGATTTGATAACTCACAAAGGACTATCTACATAGGTGAAGGAGATTTGATACTTCCCAAAGTACTATCTACAATAAGAGGAGGACGACTTGATAATTCTCATAGCTCTATCTACAATAAGAGAAGAAAGACTGGATACTTTACACAGGGCAAACTGTTGATAAGAGGCTTTGTAATTACATCTATTATTCAGAATCATCAAGACAAATGACATTACCAGTATCTCCTTTGGGTCTTCAAAAGCTTTCGGGTAAATTCTGTCAGTATTTTGTCAGGTCACGATGACACAGAGGCTTCAAATAGAATTATAAAATAAGATATGTTTTAATGCAGTTTTTGGCTTGAAGGGTCGCTTGTATAAGCGGCAAGACATCAGCTGTTTGTTTATTTGTTTCTTTACTTGTTTTTCTTTATTTTTTCTTAGCTTGATTAATTAATGTCTTTGTTTGGATGTTCAAAATAATAGAAAAGTCAGGGAAGATTAAACGTTAAAATAGAGGGAAACTTAGGAAGATTAAACGTTAAAATAGTGGGAAACTTATGAAGATTAAACGTTAAAATAGTGGGAAACTTAGGAAGATTAAACGTTAAAATAGAAGGAATCTTAGGAAGATTAAACGTTAAAATAGTGGGAAACTTAGGAAGATTAAACGTTAAAATAGTGGGAAACTTAGGAAGATTAAACGTTAAAATATAAGGAATCTTATGAAAATTAAACTTTAAAATAGAAGGAATCTTAGGAAGATTAAACGTTAAAATAGAGGGAAACTTAGGAAGATTAAACGTTAAAATAGAGGGAAACTTAGGAAGATTAAACGTTAAAATAGAGGGAAACTTAGGAAGACTAAACGTTAAAATAGAGGGAAACTTAGGAAGATTAAACGTTAAAATAGAGGGAAACTTAGGAAGATTAAACAATTCTCACCTCCTTACACACTAACAATTCTCACTTCCTCATACCCTAACAATTCTCACCTCCTCATACACTAACAATTCTCACCTCCTCATACCCTAACAATTCTCACCTCCTCATACACTAACAATTCTCACCTCCTCATACACTAACAATTCTCACCTCCTCATACCCTAACAATTCTCACCTCCTTACATACTAACAATTCTCACCTCCTCATACCCTAACAATTCTCACCTCCTTACATACTAACAATTCTCACCTCCTCATACATACCCTAACAATTCTCACCTCCTTACATACTAACAATTCTCACCTCCTCATACCCTAACAATTCTCGTCTCCTCATACACTAACAATTCTCACCTCCTCATACACTAACAATTCTCGTCTCCTCATACACTAACAATTCTCACCTCCTCATACACTAACAATTCTCACCTCCTCATACCCTAACAATTCTCACCTCCTTACATACTAACAATTCTCGTCTCCTCATACCCTAACAATTCTCGTCTCCTCATACCCTAACAATTCTCACCTCCTCATACACTAACAATTCTCACCTCCTCATACCCTAACAATTCTCGCCTCCTCATAACCTAACAATTCTCGCCTCCTTACACACTAACAATTCTCACCTCCTCATACACTAACAATTCTCACCTCCTCATACACTAACAATTCTCACCTCCTCATACCCTAACAATTCTCACCTCCTCATACACTAACAATTCTCACCTCCTCATACACTAACAATTCTCACCTCCTCATACACTAACAATTCTCACCTCCTCATACACTAACAATTCTCACCTCCTCATACACTAACAATTCTCACCTCCTCATACCCTAACAATTCTCACCTCCTCATAACCTAACAATTCTCGCCTCCTTACACACTAACAATTCTCACCTCCTCATACACTAACAATTCTCACCTCCTCATACACTAACAATTCTCACCTCCTCATACCCTAACAATTCTCACCTCCTCATACACTAACAATTCTCACCTCCTCATACCCTAACAATTCTCACCTCCTCATACCCTAACAATTCTCACCTCCTCATACACTAACAATTCTCACCTCCTCATACACTAACAATTCTCACCTCCTCATACCCTAACAATTCTCACCTCCTCATACACTAACAATTCTCACCTCCTCATACCCTAACAATTCTCACCTCCTTACATACTAACAATTCTCGTCTCCTCATACCCTACAATTCTCGTCTCCTCATACCCTAACAATTCTCACCTCCTCATACACTAACAATTCTCACCTCCTCATACCCTAACAATTCTCGCCTCCTCATACCCTAACAATTCTCGCCTCCTTACACACTAACAATTCTCACCTCCTCATACCCTAACAATTCTCGCCTCCTCATACACTAACAATTCTAACCTCCTTACACACTAACAATTCTCACCTCCTTACACACTAACAATTCTCACCTCCTTACACACTAACAATTCTCACCTCCTTACACACTAACAATTCTCACCTCCTTACACACTAACAATTTTCTCCTCCTTACACACTAACTCCACTGACTTCTCATTAACAATTCTCACCATCTCTCTTCCCCCAGGTGTGCTCTACTTCCTCAGCTGCACAGTCAACCCGATCCTGTACAACCTCTTGTCACGAAAGTTCCGCCACGCCTTCAAACGAACATTATGTCGCTGCTTCCTCGGCTTTGAAGCTGATTCCATTCCAGCTTTGTACAAACTCAAAGCCAAATTTGTGGGCAGTGAACACTCCAGGAGCCCAAACCCAAATAACTCATGCTTTCTCTACCCCGACAACGCCATCAGGATGGCCAAATTCCCCGATAACGACCAGCGAAAGGGTCACAGAATGCTCAACTACGGTTATGGTCACCCATCCACCAACGAGACATCCTGCAAAAACACAAGCCCCAGTTTACGAAGCACCAGTGGGGCACACGCTCACTCTGATGGTCGTCTTCATCGCCTTTGTCGTCATAAATATTGCTCAAGTCGTCGGGCTAAGAACGTGTCTACAGACTCACCAACCACAACAAGCAGACAGCAGCTCGTGACGTCACCGAATGGACGTAGTATCATCTCATACCCGGACATTCACGGGAAAAGTAAATGTAGGCACGGACATTCACATCTGGTAACACGGGATTTAGAATCTGGGTTTAACAGTCCGCTGTACCCGTGCAAGTCTAGCTGGGTAGTGTCCTATTAGACTTTTGTACCGGTACAAACTCTGTATTATATTAAGTTGATGTGCCTGTAAGGACTTCGTGGTAATGAGATTGTTGTACCGGTATAAGCTTCGTGGTAATGAGATTGTTGTAATGGTGAAAGCCTCGTGATAATGAGATTGTTGTACCGGTAAAAGCTTCGTGGTAAAGAGATTGATGTACCGGTAAATACTTCGTGGTAAAGAGATTGTTGTACCGGTAAATACTTCGTGGTAAAGAGATTGTTGTACCGGTAAATACTTCGTGGTAAAGAGATTGTTGTACCGGTAAATACTTCGTGGTAAAGACATTGTTGTACCGGTAAATACTTCGTGGTAAAGAGATTGTTGTACCGGTAAATACTTCGTGGTAAAGACATTGTTGTACCGGTAAATACTTCGTGGTAAAGAGATTGTTGTACCGGTAAATACTTCGTGGTAAAGAGATTGTTGTACCGGTAAATACTTCGTGGTAAAGAGATTGTTGTACCGGTAAATACTTCGTGGTAAAGAGATTGTTGTACGGTAAATACTTCGTGGTAAAGAGATTGTTGTACCGGTAAATACTTCGTGGTAAAGAGATTGTTGTACCGGTAAATACTTCGTGGTAAAGAGATTGTTGTACCGGTGAAAGCTTCGTGGTAAAGAGATTGTTGTACCGGTGAAAGCTTCGTGGTAAAGAGATTGTTGTACCGGTGAAAGCTTCGTGGTAAAGAGATTGTTGTACCGGTGAAAGCTTCGTGGTAAAGAGATTGATGTACGGTAAAAGCTTCGTGGTAAAGAGATTGATGTACCGGTAAAAGCTTCGTGGTAAAGAGATTGATGTACGGTAAAAGCTTCGTGGTAAAGAGATTGTTGTACCGGTGAAAGCTTCGTGGTAAAGAGATTGTTGTACCGGTGAAAGCTTCGTGGTAAAGAGATTGTTGTACCGGTGAAAGCTTCGTGGTAAAGAGATTGATGTACCGGTAAAAGCTTCGTGGTAAAGACATTGTTGTACCGGTAAATACTTCGTGGTAAAGAGATTGTTGTACCGGTAAATACTTCGTGGTAAAGAGATTGTTGTACCGGTAAATACTTCGTGGTAAAGAGATTGTTGTACCGGTGAAAGCTTCGTGGTAAAGAGATTGTTGTACCGGTGAAAGCTTCGTGGTAAAGAGATTGTTGTACCGGTGAAAGCTTCGTGGTAAAGAGATTGTTGTACCGGTGAAAGCTTCGTGGTAAAGAGATTGTTGTACCGGTGAAAGCTTCGTGGTAAAGAGATTGATGTACCGGTAAAAGCTTCGTGGTAAAGAGATTGATGTACCGGTAAAAGCTTCGTGGTAAAGAGATTGATGTACCGGTAAAAGCTTCGTGGTAAAGAGATTGTTGTACCGGTGAAAGCTTCGTGGTAAAGAGATTGTTGTACCGGTGAAAGCTTCGTGGTAAAGAGATTGTTGTACCGGTGAAAGCTTCGTGGTAAAGAGATTGATGTACCGGTAAAAGCTTCGTGGTAAAGACATTGTTGTACCGGTAAATACTTCGTGGTAAAGAGATTGTTGTACCGGTAAATACTTCGTGGTAAAGAGATTGTTGTACCGGTAAATACTTCGTGGTAAAGAGATTGTTGTACGGTGAAAGCTTCGTGGTAAAGAGATTGTTGTACCGGTGAAAGCTTCGTGGTAAAGAGATTGATGTACCGGTAGATACTTCGTGGTAAAGACATTGTTGTTCCGGTAAATACTTCGTGGTAAGGAGACTGTTGTACCGGTGAAAGCTTCGTGGTAATCTGTGAGATAGAAGACAAGTAATAATACAAGAATATTATTATGGATGGAAACTTCACAGGCGATAGATCAGCGAATCTCTGCAAGGAAAGAGGTATGTTTACAGCACTCGGACAAAAAAAAATAAAAATAATCAACAACAGAAAAAAACAATAGAAGGTCCAAAGCATGATCGAAACTGTACTCCTCATCTAAGCGATTTGCCACGAGAAACCAAGCTATCTTGTCTTGGTTAATCTGTGAGATTTCTGTACGGTAGAAGTTTCGTGGTAATCTGTGAGATTTCTGTACCGGTAGAAGTTTAGTGGTAATCTGTGAGATTTCTGTACCGGTAGAAGTTTAGTGGTAATCTGTGAGATTTCTGTACCGGTAGAAGTTTAGTGGTAATCTGTGAGATTTCTGTACCGGTAGAAGTTTAGTGGTAATCTGTGAGATTTCTGTACCGGTAGAAGTTTAGTGGTAATCTGTGAGATTTCTGTACCGGTAGAAGTTTAGTGGTAATCTGTGAGATTTCTGTACCGGTAGAAGTTTAGTGGTAATCTGTGAGATTTCTGTACCGGTAGAAGTTTAGTGGTAATCTGTGAGATTTCTGTACCGGTAGAAGTTTAGTGGTAATCTGTGAGATTTTTGTACCGGTAGAAGTTTCGTGGTAATCTGTGAGATTTCTGTACCGGTAGAAGTTTAGTGGTAATCTGTGAGATTGTTGTACTGGTACAAGAAGAATAAGGAAGAACGTCTCATATCATAGAGTTTAGGAAATGTGGCTTTAGCGCTTTCACATTTGTAACCATCGGAACAAATTTTGTTGTGTAATGTCGCTAGAGCTGAGTTTATTTTCCATAAGAAAGTCTAACAGCCTTTAAAAGACTGAGTTTACGTAGAAGTAGAGGATTGGATCAAAGTAGACCTTGCTCAGTGTGTGTCTAAAAATAAATAAACAAAAGAATAGGAATGACAAAAAGCAATTTTAATGCCATGAAAAATATACTAACATAAAAACAAATAACAGCAGGGCTGAAACTAAGAATAGCAAAATGGTATGTCTTCTCAACATTCCTATATGGTGCAGAAACATGGACATTAAACAATAAAACATAACAGAGAATTAACGCCTTTGAAATGTGGATATATAGAAGAATAGGTAGAATTGGATGGAAGGAAAAACGAACAAACGATGAAGTCTAAAAAAAAAAAAACTAAAAATTAACATAGAGCTACTAAACACAATTCAAACAAGACAAATGCGATTTTTGGGTCATGTTAAAAGACACAACAAGTACTACTAGAAGTAATCCTGGAGGGGAAAATACAAGGTAAAAGAGGCAGACCAAAACTAACATGGGCGAGTAACATCAAAAGATGGACAAACCAGCCTATGACAACCTGCACCATCAAAGCAAGTGTCACTAACACCATATTTCACTATACGCCACTTGGCGTGACGGGGGTACTTTATTTTCCTTTACAATATTAAAGTACGATACGATGTCATTAATATTTGGCTTACTCTCTCCCCATACAAACGTCCCCGATTGTGTCCAATTCACCAAATCTGGGCCACATTGTTCTGTGCCACATTCAAGATTAGTCACTCTACGACGTACATCATACGCCCCATAACTGCGACTATTCGCGTACAGATTGTTATATACATCAAATATAGACTCAAGATGTAACAAAGTATGTCAAATCATTGGACAATTTTCACCACTATTGTCCAACAAGGAAATAACTCTAAAGCCAAAACGGGGATTCTACAATACAATCTTCATCCCAACGTTGTGCTGCCAATGCCAGACCTGGACCCTAGATGCAAGAACAATAAGAAAAATAAGCTCTACTGAGATGAATTGTGTCCGATGAATGGCAGGAAACAACCTAAGAGACAAGATCAGAAAAGAAGAATTGACAAAAAGGATAGGAATATCCCCCCCCCCCCTTCCCCCCCCCCACCATAGAATATATAAAGAAACAACATAAAAATGGATTGGCCACGTGGCAAGGTAGATATATCAAAACACAACTCAACGAGCCCTCAATAAACGTTGCAAAAAACACTAGACCCAAGGGTCGACCACGAAAGATGGATTGACGGAATATTAGAAACACTAGGAAACATAACAGCAGCAGAGGCCAAGAGAAGAGCAAAAGATCGCAAATTATATCTCCCCTCGACGCTGAAAGGCAAATGAGGAGGAAAGTAGAAGAAGAAGAGGATTGTTATATTTGAAAAACGTCATGTGCAACACGTCTTTGTCAATGGAAGTGAGAAATAGAGTTCATCGGTGCTGCATAGATCCAATTCTGACCTATGAAGCGAATCATGGACAGTAGACAAACAAATGAAACGATTAGAGGCCACAGAGATGGGATTTCTCAGAAGAATGTTGAAAGTTCCCTGGACAGCTACAAAGACCGAAAATGAAATTTTTAAAGAAGCCAACACAAAAAGGGTGCTCTTAAAAAACATGAGAAAGAAATAAGCAATATTTTTTTCGGGGCACATCATGAAAAGAGGAAAGATGGAGTACTTGGCTACAACTAGCAAAATACAGGGAACGAGAGATCGCGGACGATGAAGAAAAGACGATACACTGTATTAGATAACTTGGTGTCATGGCATGGAAAACAGCCAACAAGAGAATTTATACAATGCATCGTGGATTGAAAATTGTCGAAGGACATGATTGTTTACCCAAACCGGTATGGCACATGATGATGATGAAAATGATGATGATTATTATATTTAGTTTATCGTGTATTCCTCTTTGTGTCATCTGGTACAACTGACACAATGTATGTTCTGTACTGTTTTCTGTACTAACTCCCTCTATTAATCCCGCTGAACATAAAGTCGCTTACTTTCTGTTTTTCATCAGCCCAATTCTTCTCCACATTTGTCGTGTTCTAATCCTTGCTTTCTTGTCATCTGACGTTTAATGAAGATCTACTGTTGGTAGAGTTCTCTAACGTTTAATGAAGATCTACTGTTGGTAGAGTTCTCTGACGTTTAATGAAGATCTACTGTTGGTAGAGTTCTCTGACGTTTAATGAAGATCTACTGTTGGTAGAGTTCTCTGACGTTTAATGAAGATCTACTGTTGGTAAAGTTCTCTGACGTTTAATGAAGATCTACTGTTGGTATAGTTCTCTGACGTTTAATGAAGATCTACTGTTGGTAAAGTTCTCTAACGTTTAATGAAGATCTACTCTTGGTAAAGTTCTCTGACGTTTTTAAAGATGGTATCGTCCTCCTTTTCACTCCTCCGTTGTGGAGATCTTCGTTGGAGACCGTGTTAAGCTGAAGAAGGCATATGTTCCTGTGGTAAGATAAAGAAATGGGTAAAGGAATCAAAATGTGAAGCTGCTGTAAAGCTGATGATAATAATAACAATTTAAAGAAAAACGCATTACAGTAGGTGAGAAAAAACAAATTCAGAAGACGTGTTGGCCAAGTAGGCCTTCAGCTGGAACAAGAAACAACATTACTAATATATATATATAAGGATATACACAGAAATCTAACGACATGGCGATAGTATGTCAGATTCTCAAAGAAGGGAGAAAAGTCACTTTCCTGCGGTCCAAAGCTTGGTCAGGCTTTGACTGAACTAAGGTTAGTAGTCAGGCTGATCTCCTATTTTTCTCACTGACAAGGCAGTCAGATGCGAAATAAATTGGAAGGGTTCTAAAAATATTGGTAGGTGGGTCCAAGATACGTATAAAACTGTGTATATCTAACTATGGGTGAGCACGCCGAACAGACGTGCAAAAAAGCATGTGTACATAAAACCATACATGCGTAAAAGCAAAGTTTGTGTACTTTGCCACAGAGCACACAATAGAAAACCCGAAGGTGTCAAAATATGCCAATAAAATTGCAGACAAATATACATATATGAATAGGTGCGGTTGTACAGGGGGACAAGAAATGTGTAGTGGGTATCCTATATATATGAGAGCGATATGGTCATGCCTTGTGGGGACAGAAAATCCAACTGACAATGAGGCGATTCTCAAGCACGAACCGGCTACGATTGCTGGAGTGACACGAGACAATACCAGTGACTTGCATATCAGATTTACCACTATGGTCTGGGGAGTTGAAATGGACAGACACGGGGCTACCAGTCTTTTGCTCAACATCACGAAGATGCTCACAAAATCTGTCTTGTATGTCCAACATACTCGTCCACATGCGTCATCCAGCAATGCTTACATATTATGACGTAACTGGTATCCGTGACGCACATGTAACCCCTCTTTGTTATCGAATCGCCCATTGGGGAACAGGACCGAATCTGAGCAAAGCACATGGTCACAAGTTTTGCAAACTAAGAAGACCTATATTTATGGGAGATTGTGTTAAGCTAAAGAAGGCCTATATTTGTGGGAGATTGTGTTAAGCTAAAGAAGGCCTATATTTGTGGGAGATTGTGTTAAGCTAAAGAAGGCCTATATTTGTGGGAGATTGTGTTAAGCTAAAGAAGGCCTATATTTGTGGGAGATTGTGTTAAGCTAAAGAAGGCCTATATTTGTGGGAGATTGTGTTAAGCTAAAAGAAGGCTTATATGTATGGGAGATTGTGTTAAGTTAAATGAAGGCCTATACTTGTGGGAGATTGTGTTAAGCTAAAGAAGGCCTATATTTATGGGAGATTGTGTTAAGCTAAAGAAGGCCTATATTTATGGGAGATTGTGTTAAGCTAAAGAAGGCCTATATTTATGGGAGATTGTGTTAAGCTAAAGAAGGCCTATATTTGTGGGAGATTGTGTTAAGCTAAAGAAGGCCTATATTTATGGGAGGTTGTGTTAAGCTACAGAAGGCCTATATTTATGGGAGATTGTGTTAAGCTAAAGAAGGCCTATATTTATGGGAGATTGTGTTAAGCTAAAGAATGCCTATATTTGTGGGAGATTGTGTTAAGCTAAAAGAAGGCCTATATTTGTGGGAGATTGTGTTAAGCTAAAAGATGGCCTATATTTGTGGGAGATTGTGTTAAGCTAAAAGATGGCCTATATTTGTGGGAAATTGTGTTAAGCTAAAAGAAGGCCTATATTTGTGGGAGATTGTGTTAAGCTAAAATAAGGCCTATATTTGTGGGAGATTATGTTAAGCTAAAAGATGACCTATATTTGTGGGAGATTGTGTTAAGCTAAAATAAGGCCTATATTTGTGGGAGATTATGTTAAGCTAAAAGATGACCTATATTTGTGGGAGATTGTGTTAAGCTAAAAGAAGGCCTATGTTTGTGGGAGATTGTGTTAAGCTAAAACAAGGCCTATATTTGTGGGAGATTGTGTTAAGCTAAAAGAAGACCTATAACTGTGGGAGATTGTGTTAAGCTAAAAGAAGACCTATAACTGTGGGAGACTGTGTTAAGCTAAAAGATGACCTATATTTGTGGGAGATTGTGTTAAGCTAAAAGAAGACCTATAACTGTGGGAGATTGTGTTAAGCTAAAAGATGGCCTATATTTGTGGGAGATTGTGTTAAGCTAAAAGAAGACCTATAACTGTGGGAGATTGTGTTAAGCTAAAAGAAGACATATAACTGTGGGAGATTGTGTTAAGCTAAAAGATGGCCTATATTTGTGGGAGATTGTGTTAAGCTAAATGAAGACCTATAACTGTGGGAGATTGTGTTAAGCTAAAAGAAGACCTATAACTGTGGGAGATTGTGTTAAGCTAAAAGAAGACATATAACTGTGGGAGATTGTGTTAAGCTAAAAGATGGCCTATATTTGTGGGAGATTGTGTTAAGCTAAATGAAGACCTATAACTGTGGGAGATTGTGTTAAGCTAAAAGAAGACCGACATATAACTGTGGGAGATTGTGTTAAGCTAAAAGATGGCCTATATTTGTGGGAGATTGTGTTAAGCTAAATGAAGACCTATAACTGTGGGAGATTGTGTTAAGCTAAAAGAAGACCTATAACTGTGGGAGATTGTGTTAAGCTAAAATATGGCCTATATTTGTGGGAGATTGTGGTAAGCTAAATGAAGACCTATAACTGTGGGAGATTGTGTTAAGCTAAAAGAAGACCTATAACTGTGGGAGATTGTGTTAAGCTAAAAGATGGCCTATATTTGTGGGAGATTGTGTTAAGCTAAAAGAAGACCTATAACTGGGAGATTGTGTTAAGCTAAAAGAAGACCTATAACTGTGGGAGATTGTGTTAAGCTAAAAGATGGCCTATATTTGCGAGAAGACCTGATTTGCAAAGCCTCAGAGTTGATACAATTTGATTTTGTAGTCGTTCACGATTTGTAAGTTTACAGTAGAATGCCATTACGACTGAATGATGCGACAGACGATGCAATTGTTAGTGTTAATATCATGTTGATTTGGACAGCAGTAAGCAAAGGCATTGAATTGGTAAAAAAGCATTTCAACATCATGAAAGATATATTTACATAGAAAATATCACCATAACTTAAACCAAGAATAACAAAATGTTATAACTGCGCAGCATTTCCTAATGATTTACCATGCCCTTAATGAATAATGAATTAATACCTGCAGACCAAGCTTGCAAATATATAATGAACCAGCTATCGAACTCATTCAAGAGGTATGTGATTTGTATCTACAACAATAAAACATGCTATTACATTCACTGGGAGTCGCGATAGCACAGTGGTTAGTGAACTGGACTACAAAGGACAAGAGGTAGGGTTCGATCCCAACCTTAAATGCGTACAGGATTTTTTTCTGGAAATGTGACGCGGCGCGGGCGTAATACCGACAACACTACCCCACCATATCTCTATACGCCATTTGACGTGACGGGGCTCTTTACTTTTACTACATTTATTGCATCTGTTGAGACTACATTTATTGCATCTGTTGAGACTACATTTATTGCATCTGTTGAGACTACATTTATTGCATCTGTTGAGACTACATTTGAGGCACGTTTATTTGTCTATTAACGGAGAAAGAGCACCTACTGGTTTGCCCGGAGTGCAGAGAAAACTATTCTTTATCGAAATCAGTCATCCAATCAATTAATCAATTTGGTTAATCAAATAAAGGGAAGCATCAAATAACAATCTTTGATGTATGGCCTGCAATTATACGTATTGTTATGAAAACCCAAATAATTCGCGCAGCGGGACATTGCGGCTTTCTAAATCTATCAATATTATGCAAAACTGCCTTTTCTGTTGCTGGTATTTCTGTGAAGTAATTGGGGCAGAGTTCTCTGGGAGTTAAAACAAATTCCAGAGCTGTCTTGTGAATGAGAGCTGGGGGCGTACGATCACAGCACCAGATCTTTCTTTCAAGGTGGCTTGAAATGCTGACTCATCAGTGTAAATACGAAGGGCGGTCTTTGAGTTTCAATCGATCGATTCCATAACGATAATTTTGAACGCGGGATATGTCTATTTGCTGACGGGTCTGAGAGTTTTGGTCCTTGTTGGGAAAATATTTGCTTACTGACGCGAGACTCATTTCCAAGGTTCTTATTTTAGATCTATTTAGATAGATTGTGTATATAACTGACGCTTGCTTCGTTTATAAATGATAGGGGACTGACGCAAAACAAATCATTCTTGTTTAAAAACGAACCTTCTTTTGGCCTTTATATAAATCTTCTACTATTGCTAGCTCTTTTCTCAAGCTCGATGATTTCGCCCCGATATCAATTTCGTATGCTCTTGTTGGTCCTGTCTCCATTAAGTACAAAAAAAAAAAATAATAAGTAAAGAGCCCCGGGTCGCCAAGTTGCGTATAGGGAATATAGTGTTAGTGACCATACATTTTACAGACCTTCAGCACATGATTTTTGGGGTAATGTGGTAGGTATTACTCCCGTGCCGCGTTACTATCCCAGAATAAAAAGTCCAGTACCCATTAAGGCTGGGTGAATCCGGAAGCCGTAGGTTAGCATCGAACCCTACCTCTTGTCCTTTGTAGTCCAGTTTACTAACCACTGAGCTATTACGGCTCCTATCTACATCAAGCCGGTTATAAATCTCAGGGCCTCGTTTTCAAAAGTGTCAACTTTGTAATAACGAGAGCCGTGATAGCTCGGTGGTTTTTGAACTGGTCTATAAAGGACTTGATATTGAATTCGATCCTGATCGACGGCTTCCGGATTCACCCAGTCTTAAATGGTTACCATATTTTTTTTCTCGGAAAGTATAGC
The DNA here is from genome assembly GCA_032433765.1 of Megaustenia siamemsis. NCBI lineage: Eukaryota > Metazoa > Mollusca > Gastropoda > Stylommatophora > Ariophantidae > Megaustenia > Megaustenia siamemsis. The sequence continues at coordinate 13,759,717 of JAVIAB010000047.1, read as the reverse complement.
AGCACGGGCGTAATGCCGACAACACTACACCAAAAATCTTATGCCGAGAGTCTGTAAAATGTACGGTCATTAACACCATATTCCCTATATGCCACTCGGAGTGACGGGGGTACTTTACATTTCTAATAGCGTCTTGACTGGTAGGTTGGTTATTATGCTTTTCTTTCACTTTATTCTTGGCGAGGCGTCATCTGCTCAATCCCAGACCGCTCTAAAACTCATGTCCCTCTTAATAATGTTATAACTTATCAACCCTTTGGTTTCAGTTGTTGGAATTGTGTTTGAAGCCTCTTATTCTGATTTGTGTATCGTCCAACTACCAATCTCAACAAGAATACGTATTCAGGGTAATAAGGTATTACAATTACATCGGTCATTTGCTGATAATGAATGAAGAAACACCTCCCCATCAGGCATTCATGTGGAAGCCACATGGTAACAAAAAACAAGGCAGATCAAGAGAATAGATACGTAGAGCAATTACTAGGAATGGTTGAACTCCGGGACTAAGAAACCAGCAAGAACTATCAGAACTAGCTCTGACATTCGGACTGTCCCCATGAACGCTACAGGAATAAAAACGAATAAAAAAATAAACCCTGAATCAGCAATCAGGAACAAGCGTCACGACTACATCATGTCAAGGTGGGAGATGCCGGACGAGAGTGCTACGTAGGAATTGAAAGAAGACTTATCAAGCAACACAACAACGGTGACGTTAGTCGCTACACGTTGATGGCTATTCTTCCGATGAGATCTGAGCACAGATGGACGAGGTGCTAAGAGGATGATCTGTCGACTAAACTAAACTAAACTAAACTAAACTAAACTAAATAAACTAAACTATATAAACTAAACTAAACTATATAAACTAAACTATATAAACTAAACTATATAAACTAAACTATATAAACTAAACTATATAAACTAAACTAAACTATATAAACTAAAATATATAAACTAAACTATATAAACTAAACTAAACTATATAAACTAAACTAAACAAAACCATATAAACTAAACTATATAAACTAAACTAAACTAAATGTCCTAAACTAAACTAAACTATATAAACTAAACTAAACTAAACTATATAAACTAAACTAAACTAAACAAAATAAAATAAACTATATAAATTAAACCATATAAACTAAACTAAACTAAACTATATAAACTAAACTAAACTATATAAACTATACTAAACTATATAAATTAATCTTCTTCTTTCTTCTTCTACCTTTTAGCTCCCAGTGGAGCATAGGTCTTCAACAAACACTTTCCAAGTCGTTCTGTTTTTTGCAATTCTTTTAAGATCATTCCATGTCTTCCCCATCATCTTCATCTCTGCTTCAATCTGTCTTCTCCAAGAATTCCTTGGTCTTCCTCTTTGTCTTTTCCCCTGGGGATTCCAAAAAAGGGCCTGTTGTGTAATACTCTCAGTTGGTTTCCGTAGTGTGTGTCCTATCCATCGCCATCGTCTTCGCTGTATTTCTTTATCCACTGGTATTTGACCGGTACATTTCCATAATTCCACGTTAGTGACTTTGTCCTGCCATTTCCATCCCTTTATTCTGCGCAAGCATCCATTAATGAAAGTCTGTACCTTCGTGATTGTCAATTTTGTTATTCTCCATGTTATATAAATTAATCTAACTAAACTAAACTAAACAAATAAACAAAATAAAATAAATTATATAAACTAAACTCAACTAAATCAACTAAACTAAATAAACTAGACTAAACAACAAAACTAAACAACTAAACGAAATAAACTAAACTAAACTAAAGAACTAAACGAATTAAACTAAACTAAACCAATCAACTAAACTAAACTAATCAACTAAACGAAATAAACTAAACCAAACTAAAGAACTAAACTAAATAGACTAAACTAAACTACATTTCAGCGCGAGGAAAGAGAGAGAGTTTAATGTTGCACATAATGTTGTGCATAGTTTAATGTTGCACATAATGTTATGCATAGTTTAATGTCGCACATAATGTTGTACATAGTTTAATGTTGGGATAAATGAGCAAATTAGGACCCAGTTTATTTCAGCAGATGCTCGAGAGGTCAAAGGGTAGCGGGCCGTGTGATAATATAAACCTAGTGATGACTGATGGTTACAGCTATATATCGCCCGATATCTGTTTGTTGTCCGCTGCGTGTCAATGGACACAACTTTTGTTACCTATCATTGTTGCTGAATTGACTTGTTATCACTTGTAATATTTACTATGTTGTATATTATGTCGCATTTCCTGTGGTATCATATTGTTACATATTACTCAAAATATGTTTATGTCTATGTTACTCATGTTATGAGTATGTATATCATATTTTTATATATACTCACACAATTTTATCATGTTGCTATGTGTTAATACACGGCGTTGAAACTCAAAATGTATAAAACTGTTTTCGTAATGTGCCATATAATCATACGCTTTCAAAATAATATGGATTGTTCTTAATTATATTTACAACTATAAACGGTTATCACTTTATGTTCAACGTTATCACGCATTATTATATCTATAACATATTATGTAAAAATGTTTCTTTTAAATTCGTTACATAAATTACAAATACTGACTTGAATACGTGCATGCCATGACCACCTGGGCTGTCCCTCGTGGATCTTGGCTCCAATGACAACCACTCTGAAGTTTTCTCCATCATATGCGAGCTGTTGCCAAGTATCTGTTGTAGTTAATACCGGTTCATCTTGCACCCATCTATGTCTTAATCTTTCTCTCTCTCTCTCTCTATATATATATATATGTATATATATATATATATATATATATATATATATATATCATCATCATCATGTGCCGTACTGGTTGGCGTTGACGATCTTGTCCTTCCATAATCTTCTATCTACAGTGCAAGGTATTAGTTCTGTTGCTGACTATGTTCCATGCCACGACACCAAGCTATCCAGTATTTTTTCTCTTTGTCGTCCGCGATCTCTCTTTCCTTTTATTTTGCCAGTTGTAATCAAGTATTCTAACTTTCCTCTTCTCATGATGTGCCCAAAAAATGTTTATAGCGTCTTTCTGATGTTTTTTTAAGAGCTCCCTTTTGTGTTGGCCTCTTTGAGAACTTCCTCATTGGTCTTTTTAGCTGTCCAGGGAACATTCTCCTGAGAAATCCCATCTCTGTGGCCTCTAACTGTCTTTTATGTTTTTTTGTATCTACTGTCCATGATTCACCTCCCTAGGCAGATTTGGCTGTATATAACACAAATGAACTCTCCTTGTCATATCAATTTGACATAGACTTGTTGCCCAAGATGCATCTCATTCTCTGAAATGTCACGTTGACCTGTGCTATTCCACTTTTTGTCATTCATATAGAACCATTATCATATTCCGTACCTTCATCTTCTTTCCTTCCTCATCTGCCTTTCAGCGTCGAGGGGAGATATAATTTGCGGTATTTTGCTCTTCTGTTCGCCTCTGCTGCTGTTATGTTTCTTAGTGCTTCTAATATTCCATCGACCCATCTTTTTCGTGGTCGACCCTTGGGTCTGGTGTTCTCACAACGTTTGTTGAAGACTCGTTTTGTTGTGTTTTGATCTTTCTTCCTTGTCACGTGGCCAAAACATTTTATCTGTTGTTTCCTTATATATTCTATAACGGTGACTATTCCTAGCTTCTGTACCAAGATCACATATTCTCACCGCGTATACATTCAGCCGACAGTATCGAGGTGTTCTGCCAACGATAAATATACAATAACTACAGAATATTAAATAAATGAGAGGAATGTGAAAAGGTAAGTAAAGAATATCTCCTGTACAATACAATGATGTACAGCCGTGGAGTGTTTAATCTCACAACTGAAGGTTTCAGCAATTTGATACCATGTGGCCAGTGCTCTTCTACTCTATCATTGCTGCCCCACCTCAGTGAGTCAGTTATCCATTTCATTTTGGATTATGTAGATTGAATAACCTTAAGGTAGGACTTTTGTTTATATTTTGGATATTTTTGTAAATTTTGTTTTAAATTAAAATGTTTTTATTTTGTATTCAAATATTTTTAGTATATAATTAATGAGGACAGGCTTCAAGACACTGAGATTACTTTATTTAGACATGATGTTATTGAGACATGACAATATTAAGACATACCGTTATTGAGACGTGACTTTATTAAGACAATGTTATAGAGACGTGATATTATTACGACATATCGTTATTGAGACGTGATTTTATTACGAAATAACGTTATTGAGACGTGACATTATTGAGACATAACGTTATTGAGACGTGACAGTATCTAGATATAACGTTATTGAGACGTGACAGTATCTAGATATAACGTTATTGAGACGTGACAGTATCTAGATATAACGTTATTAAGACGTAGCATTATTAGAGATAACATTATTGTGACATAACATTGTTGTGACATAACTTTATTGTGACATATCATTATTCAAATGTAACCATGATTTTTTGTTTGTTTGTTTTTTGTTTCAAATAAACAATCGATATTTTTTGGGCACATCAGGAAAAGAGGAAAGTTGGAAAACTTGGTTACATGTAGCAAAATACAGGGAGATGAGAGATTGCGGACGGCAAAGAGAGAAGATACTATAAAATATAGATAGCTTGGTGTCATGGCATGGAAAACAGTCAACAAACATAACTGATACGATGTGTGGTGGGTAGAATATTGTGGAAGGACATGATCGCCTACGCCAAATGATATGGCACATGATGATGATGATTGTTTCAGATTTATTGTGTCAGAATTTTCTGATTGGTTGTTTTTTGTCCAGGTCCAAATTGGCACAGGGTCGGCCTATTTTGTAAAGCTATAGACGACTATCGTTCTGCTTTGCTTGTTAGATAAATGGCATATCTCTATCTCTCTTTCTCTCTCTCTTTCTCTCTCTCTTTCTCTCTCTCTCTCTTTCTCTCTCTCTTTCTCTCTCTCTCTTTCTCTCTCTCTCTCTTTCTCTCTCTCTCTCTCTCTCTCTCTCTGCGATCAAGACTCAATCAGAGTAGGGTTCCAGACTCTCTCATGAAGCCAGCTGTCTTTTTAAGTGAATCGATGTCCTGTGTGTAGGTACCGTGTATGTGTTTTTCTGCGACGTGTTTTCTTTCTGTGTCTGATTGGGTGCCTTTTTTCATGATTCCTGTTATATTTTCCTGAAGTTCTGGTATTTTATGTTTCCCATGAGGAGACATATCAGATAGGTCCAAGGGTTTCGATATTGTTTGGGAAAGTACTGGATCTCCAGTAGTTAGTTCATTGGCAATTGCAGCGAAGTTGCTCCTTTTTAGTCGTACAATTCCAGAACCAGTTATACTTTGGTGCATGGAATGGCTAAGGAGCCTTGTTTCTTCCTAATATTGGAAATTAGCTCTCTTTTACTTTGACCTCTTTCAGAACGTTATCATTACTCCTCTTATCCGTTCATGGTATTCTTAATATTCTTCTGTAAAACCACATTTCTGCATCCTCCGATGATTTTCTTGTTTTTAATAGTCATATTGTCCATGATTTACATCCACACGTTAAGACTCATTATACATAATTTGCATGTGTCATTTAGAACATCCTGGAGGAATATGTGACGGTAAATATAAATACCACGTATGTGTTTATAGAATGGGCTTTGCATACGTTGATTTTGAGATCAGCAGGTGTCGTGTATCAAATTATATGTGGATATTTAGGCATTGGTTGTTTCCAGTTACAGTTTTCTTTTGAGTTTCACTACAATTACGTTTCTTTGTTATCACAATGATTGTCTCTTGGAGTTGAACTTGAAACTTAAGTCTTCATTTTTTTCCAGATTGTTTCTAACCGTGAACTTGATTTTTCACCTTGAGTGTTATTTTGGAATTTGACTTTTATTCCTGTCTTGAGTCTTGTCTTGATTCTTGTCTTGACTTGAATCTTGTCTTGACTTGAATCTTGTCTTGACTTGAATCTTGTCTTGACTTGAATCTTGTCTTCAACCTTGTCTTGAGTCCTGTCTTGACTTGAGTCTTGTCTTGTGTCTTGTCTTGTATCTTGTCTTGACTTGAGTCCTGTCTTGAGTCTTGTCTTGACTTCAATCTTATCTTTAACCTTGTCTTGAGTCTTGTCTTGAGCTTTGTCTTGAGTCTTGTCTTGTCTCGTCTTGAGCTTTGTTTTGAGTTTTGTCTTGTCTTGGCTTGAGTCTTGTCTTGAGTCTTGTCTTAAGTCTTGTCTTTGGTCTTTGGCTTGAGTCTTTTCATGAGTCTTGTCTTGAGCTTTGTCTTGTCCTGTCTTATCTTGAGCTTTGTCTTGGGTATTATCTTGTCTTGAGTCTTTAACTTGAATCTTGTCTTGTCTTGAGTTTTGTCTTGAGCTTTGCCTTGAGTCTTGTCTTGAGTCTTGTCTTGAGTCTTGTCTTGAGTTTGGCTTGTCTTGAGACTGACCTGTCTTAAATCTTGACTGTAGAATTGTCCTGAGTTTTGTTTGTAGACTTAACTTTGATCTTGCAACAAGTTTGGCCTTGGTAAGTGACTTAAGACTGTTGAATGTGTTGGTTGTTCTATTTTCATGACTTGAAATGTTTCACAATAAAGGTACATAACCGTAATATTATCATAATAAAATGTTTTCATTGAGTTAATTCCCTTGATTATGCTTTTTTTATATTTAAATTCGAAATCAGTGAGTGAGAGAGCGGAGGAGAGAGTGAGAGAGAAAGCGAGAACTGTTTGAAAAGAAAAGACTACACGAGAGTGAGTATAAAGAGTCATCATCATCAAGTACCGGGCCTGCTGGCGTAGGTGATTATGTCTCTCCACAACTTTCGATCTCGACAGTTATTTATCATTTCTGTTGTTCACCTTCTGCCAAGCCATTCTCTTAAGCTGTCTGGTATATTTCCTCTTTGCTTCCCTCTATCTCTTCGTCCCTCAATTTTTCCAATTGTTACAATATATTCAAGTTGTTCTCTTCTCATTACATGGCCAAAAAATTATGATTGTTTCTTCCTAATATTGGAAATTAGCTCCTTTTTGCTTTGGCCTCTTTCAGAAAGTTTTCATTTCTCTTCTTGGCTGTCCATGGTATTCTCAACATTTTTATGTAAAGCCACATTTCTACAGACTCCAATGATTTTCATGTCCGTTGTCCTATTGTCCATGATTCGCATCCATATGTTAAGACTGGCTCTACATAACATTTAAGAACTCTTTTTTTATTTCTATTGTCAAAAATGGATTGCATAGTATCTTCCTCATTGTTTCTAAAGCTGCTTTTGCCTCAGCCATTCTGCATCTCACCTCTTTTGTACATCTTCCGTCTGAGGCTAAAAAAGTTCCCAAATATTTAAATTCATTTACCTGTTTTAATATTGTTCCACTTGTCTTTATTTTGCACTGAGGTGATGTCTTTTTCTTTATTGTTACCATTACTTCTGTCTTTTTGCTATTAGGGCTGAGTCCTTTCATAGTATAAAGAGTATTAGAGGGGAATTGAAATTTGAATGAGGGACAATTAGCGCAGTAACGAAACTAGGCAGTGAAGTTGTTACTGTGATGGTAGCGCACAAACTAGAGAGAAAATATCGACACTGAGGACAACCTGGGTTGCTTTAAAGACACTGAGGTCAACAAAGCCTGGGATGTTTTAGAGATACTGAGGTCAACAAAGCCTGGGATGTTTTAGAGATACTGAGGTCAACAAAGCCTGGTATGTTTTAGAGATACTGAGGTCAACAAAGCCTGGGATGTTTTAGAGATACTGAGGTCAACAAAGCCTGGGTTGCTTTAGAGATACTGAGGTCAACAAAGCCTGGGTTGCTTTAGAGACACTGAGGTCAACAAAGTCTAGGCTGCTTTAGAGACACTGAGGTCAACAAAGCTAGGGTTGTTTTAGAGATACTGAGGTCAACAAAGCCTGGTTGCTTTAGAGATACTGAGGTCAACAAAGCCTGGGTTGCTTTAGAGATACTGAGGTCAACACAGCCTGGGTTGCTTTAGAGACACTGAGGTCAACAAAGCCTGGGTTGCTTTAGAGATACTGAGGTCAGCAAAAACCTGGGTTGCTTTAGAGATACTGAGGTCAACAAAGCCTGGGTTGCTTTAGAGATACTGAGGTCAACAAAGCCTGGGTTGCTTTAGAGATACTGAGGTCAACAAAGCCTGGGTTGCTTTAGAGACACTGAGGTCAACAAAGCCTGGGTTGCTTTAGAGACACCGAGCTGACAGTGAAGGCTGAAGCGACAACCAGGGAGATGTAACTTTATGATAGGTTACAGTTTCAGCGAAATGTGTATTGTCGTTGTTACTGGCTTGTCATGATATCTAAGAGCTAGCTCCCCAGACTTCTCCCATGTGCTCGGTTGACAAACAAGGAGGAAATTCCAACCATATATTCTATTGCGCGGAAACACTAATTTACTAGTCAGACATATGTTTGTATCATTAGTATTAATTTTCTGTAAACTGGAGAACAACTTATGCAAAGCAAGATAGAATGTTAATGCACTCCATATGCTATTGCTAGCGGTATTATTTTTGATATCACCTGGAAGGATTTTTTTTTTAACATCCGGTGTCATGGCGACTACGTGTTGTCGTTTTTATAACTCGGCTCTTGCTGAGAAATTTAAATGATTTACGCGACAGTCTAGTTGTGAATTTATGTGTTGCTATTCCCAGTTTGGTGTAATGTTTTACTTCTGACTGGAGGATGGACTGCGTACTTATCGATATTTAAGTGGAATATGATTTATTCTTCTTTGTGTCGTGTGTTCGCGGTTCGATAGGCAAGCACATGGTTCGACAACAATGTCGTCGGTAGTCGGGTGTGTTCAACCCGTATGTGAAAAGTCTGCGACGGTTGATGGGGCGGAAGAATTTGAAATAATCAACGGCCTAGAAAGCGAAAACAGCAAAGTGCGTGGTACACATGAGGCATATTCAGAACACGAAAGGCGAATATGGCAGACCACCGTGAAAGAGATTGGAGCCTCATCACGTAACAATCCAAAGAAAGCCATGGAGAGAAATTCTAACTACTGTTTTAGGAACGAAATAAAAATAACTACATGGAATGTTAGGACCTTATATAAATTAAGACAAGACAAATGAAATTTTTGGGGCATGTTAAAAGACACAACAGCCTACTAAAAGTAATATTGGAAGGAAAAATACAAGGTAAAAGAGGCAGAGACAGACCAAGACTAACATGGACGAGTAACATCAAAAGATGGACAAGTCAATATATGACAGCCTGCACCAACAAAGCAAGAAACAGTAGAATGGCGATCCATGGTAGCCAACCTTCGTTGCGGAGAAGGCACACGGTGATGATGATGATGGAAGGACAAAGTGACAAACATGGAGGTCCTCACTCGCACAGGTCTCTCGTACATCTACACTCTGCTTAAACAACGTAGGTTACGCTGACATGGCCACTTACACCGTATGAAATATGGCAGTAAGTAAAGTAAAGTATCCCCGTCACGCCAAGTGCCTTATAGGGAATATGCTGTTAGTGACCATAGGGAATATGCTGTTAGTGACCATAGGGAATATGCTGTTAGTGACCATAGGGAATATGCTGTTAATGACCATAGGGAATATGCTGTTAGTGACCATAGGGAATATGCTGTTAGTGACCATAGGGAATATGCTGTTAGTGACCATAGGGAATATGCTGTTAGTGAGCATAGGGAATATGCTGTTAGTGACCATAGGGAATATGCTATTAGTGATCATAGGGAATATGCTGTTAGTGACCATAGGGAATATGGTGTTAGTGACCATAGGGAATATGCTGTTAATGATCATAGGGAATATGCTGTTAGTGATCATAGGGAATATGGTGTTAGTGACCATAGGGAATATGCTGTTAGTGATCATAGGGAATATGCTGTTAGTGATCATAGGGAATATGCTGTTAGTGACCATAGGGAATATGGTGTTAGTGACCATAGGGAATATGGTGTTAGTGACCATAGGGAATATGCTGTTAGTGACTACAAATCTTACAGACCTTCGGCACATGATTTTTGGGGCAATGTGGTCGGTATTACGCCCGTGCCGCTTTACTTTCCCCGAAAAAATCCGGTACCCATTAAAGGCCGGGTGAACCTAGAAGCTGTCGGTTTGGATCGAACCCTACCTCTTGTCCTTTGTAGTCCAGTTCACTAACCACTGAGCTATCGCGGCTCACAAGATGGTAGTGTACAAAAAGATATACATTATGGGCAACTAGCAGCTGGAAAAAGAATTGGGCTGTGCCCGAAATTCCGATTTATAGACGTGTGTAGACGTGACGTGAAGACTCAGAACAGAAATCCTGCAGCTTGCGAAGACAGAGCTGCAGACAACAATCTTTGAAAACACGCTCTAAAGCTTCAACTCAAACAAGAAGCAGACAGATTCAGAGAAAAAGAGAATACGCGGCGAAAGAAAATAAAAAAACTACATTTCCGAGGGGCGTTGAAAAATCCATAGTCGACTGCGACTTACAGAGGCTACAACCAATATTATCATCATCATGTGCCATACAGGTTGGTGTAGGCGATCATGCCCTTCCACAATCATCTAACTACAGTGCATCGTAACAGTTCTGTTGTTGACTGTTTTGCATGCCATGACACCAAGCTACCCAGTATTTTCTCTCTTTGTCGTCCGCGATCTCTTTTTCCTTTCATTTTGCCAGTTGTAACCAAGTATTCCAACTTTTCTCTTCTCATGATGCACCCGAAAAATGTTGATTGTTTCCTCAATTAATATAATATAAAATGTAAAGTACCCCCGTCACGCCAAGTGGCGTAAAGGGAATATGGTATTAGTGACCTTCGGCACAAGATATGTGTGGTAATGTGGTCGGCATTACGTCCGTGTCGCTTTACTTTCCCAGAAAAAAATCCGGTACCCATTAAAGGCTGGGTGAACCAGAAGCGTCGGTTGGGATAGAACCCTACCTCTTGTCCTTTGTAATCCAGTTCACTAACCACTGAGCTATCGCGGCTCCCATTTCCATTAGTTCAACATAATAATTCTTTTTATCAAGTGTCTCTTTGATAGATTTGTGACTACCCACTTGAGGGCTGCACTAAAAGCTTCAATCTTCATTCTCGTACCAGAGATTGTTACAAAGAACCTTTCTCTTCCATGCGATGTTTCTGCCCCTACAAAAGTTGCATTTTAATACTCTCAGCAGATTATGTATAAAATGTACACAAACTTGAAGCATGAAATCAAATGTTCTCAGTTTCAGCAGGGTGGAAATCTAATTCGTATTTCACTGTCTTGATGAAACTAGTAACACACAGTTATTTGTCACTGATACTTTAGTTGATTCGTGATTTGTGTCTGTCCATGAATGTCAAATACAAATGCTTCTTCTACTATACATTAAACTTAGGGAGGTGTGTGGTTTAATGGTAAGACGCCGGCCATAGGACAAGAAGGTCTCGGCTTTGATTCCTATCACAGTAAGTAACACATTTTAAAAAAAAATAAAATCCGTGGTTTCCACTCTGCTCTACCCTTCTCCGGTCTCTTGTAGTGAGATTCGATGTCTAGCCCTCTCTGGTAGTGAGATTCGATGTCTAGCCCTGTCTGGTAGTGAGGTTCTATATGTACCCTATCTGGTAGTGAGATTCGATGTCTAGCCCTCTCTGGTAGTGAGATTCAATGTCTAGCCCTCTCTGGTAGTGTAATCCGATGTTCAGCTCTCTGGATAGTATGATCCGAGGTCTAGCCTACTCGCGTAGTGTGATCCGATGTCTACATCTCTGTATAGTGAGATCCGATGTCTAGCTCTCTGATTAATGAGATACGATGTCTAGCCCTCTCTGGTTGTGAGATTCAATGTCTAGCCCTCTCTGGTAGTGAGATTCAATGTCTAGCCCTCTCTGGTAGTGAGATTCAATGTCTAGCCCTCTCTGGTAGTGAGATTCAATGTCTAGCCCTCTCGGGTAGTGGGATCCGATGTCTAGCTATCTGTATAGTGAGATCCGATGTTTAAATCTCTGTATAGTGAGATCCGATGTCTAGCCCTCTTGCGTAGTGAGATCCGATGTCTAGTCCTCTCTGGTAGTGAGATTCTATGTCTAGCCCTCTCTGGTAGTGAGATCCGATGTCTAGCCCTCTTTGGTAGTGAGATCGATGTCTGCTAGTGAGATACGATGTCTAGCCCTCTCGGATAGTAAGATCCGATGTCTAGCCATCTCTGGTAGTGAGATCCGATGTCTAGCCCTCTCGGGTAGTGAGATCCGATGTCTAGCCCTCTCGGGTAGTGAGATCCGATGTCTAGTGTCACCTTCTCGTGTAGTGAGATCCTATTTCTAGCTCTCTGGGTAGTGAGATTAGATGTCTAACCTTCTTGGATTACGGTGAAGAACAGGTGTCATGTTGACTATGCGCACGTTAAAGAACCCTTGACAGTCAGTTGAAAATCGTAAAGAGTAGACCAAACGTTGACGCTGCCTGACTAAAATTAAGGGGGGGGGGGGGGGGATCTACGAAAACAAAACTCTCGACAATTAAAAATGAAAGTACCTCTGATGTCGGAGATATTTGCCTGTATGGCGGGGAAACCTTCTCATTGAGCAAACAACTCTCATTGTGAAATATAGAACTTCGCAAGAGATATAAAACTGATAAACGCAAGCAAACACACAAAAACACACTCAACGTTCTTTCAGAGTGAGCTGAAGAATGTGTGTCTTAAAATGTTGTGGCTAAAAATGGAATATTGCGTCTCCCGTCACTCTCAAATATTGCGTCTCCCGTCACTCTCAAATATTGCGTCTCCCGTCACTCTCAGATTTGCCAATCTTCGACATTTTTGTTGCGAACATTAACAACTAAAGGAAAACACGGAAATCTATTCCTGGAATCATTGTCATTGCATTCTGGACATTCACATATCCGCCTCACCGGCCGCCCCGCGTGTACAGACTGATTGTTACTGTGAGGTGTTGCGTGTACAGACTGATTGTTACTGTGAGGTGTTGATTCTCGATACATCTGCTTTTCTCGCTAAGCAGACCGGATCGACCGACCCCCCTGTGCCATCTTTAGACTCCTCAGTCTCGCGCAAAGTACACAACCTTGTCCACACATTCATCCTCCTTTTCCTCTCTTATGAATGAAGAACAAACTTAGCGATGTCTTTGTCGAGAGCAAAGCCAAACTCATTTTCAGAGCTGCCAGCGAGCTCATCAGCTATTTCATTGCCGTGTACGCCAGCGTGTCGTGGACAGTACACCAGGCAGGTTAACGCACTTACAGAAGAGCTATCCAAGAGCTCCACTTCACTCCTAAGTAAATGGTTTGTTTTTATGGTCATGGTTAGTTGAAAGCCCCGGTATCACTGCAACAGAATTAAAATACTTAATCCTTAAACCGCCCGTGCCAATGGAATTATTTGAATTAGAACTCATCTCATTGAAGGATCAAAACAAAGAAAGGCAGCTGCAATCCTCATTATAGCAGCTACAGCACACATCAAAAGACATAAGACCAAGTGGCACTGAAAGTGAAAGCAGCTGAACTGTCCATCGTCATACGATATCATCATTCATCGTAAGCAGTGGGAATATAGAAATACCATTCGGATGAAAAACACAGCTTTCGGTGTGAACAGAGCACTAAACTCAGTAGCTCCGGCAGCAAGCCGGACTTAGAATATGAGGAAACTGCAACAAGGAACACTTTTCAGATTGAGCCACACTTTTTCCATGTCGCCTATCCGCCATATTGACCGGAAGTTACTTAAATAGTTATTTTAGCTAAAAATCGTACACTTTGTGGTGTGACAAATTGAAACCACTCCCATAAAATATCAATTTTTAAGGCATAGGGAAATGTACCAGACTCGGAACATGTAATCCATAAATTCATTAAAGAATAGCGGCGCTGTACCCTACCAGGCATGTTCGTAAGAGGCGAGAAAGAGGGTTAGGCATGGGACTGGCTATCCAATACTGTAAAAAAAATAAGCCGAAAAAAACTTCACAAACATGAACAAGTCAAAGAAGATAAAGTAAATCCGTCAACCAGGAAAGAGAAGGGCTCTCTGTCTAAGAGATGTATGACGCAATCCGGAGAAAGCAATAAGGAGCCCGGGTTGCCGACTCACCCTTTGTCTACCAGGAAATCATCCAGAATTGGCACCTGGAATGTTCGTACCCTTAACGAACAGGAAAAGCGGCACAAGTGGCAGCAGAAATGAACAACTACAAGATAGATATTCTGGGAATGTGTGAAACAAGATGGCTGGGAGCGGAGAGAATAAAATTGAATACAGGGGAGATGATTTTTATCATCAGGACACCAGGAACCAGGAGCACAACATAGGAAGGGGTAGCTATAATGCTATCAAAGAAAGCATAGAAGACACTAATAGAATGGGAGGCAGTGGACCAAGACTGGTGAGAGCAACATTTAGAACAACCAAAAACAAAATAAAATTACACATTATACAATGCTATGCACCAACCAACGATAAAGATGACTCAGTTAAAGATGATTTTTATAAACAGCTACAATGCCAGATGGATGCAAGACGAGCCAAGGATATTATAATCTTGATGGGAGACCTAAATGCTAAGGTAGGATCAGACAACAGAGGCTTTGAAGAGATTATGGGAAAACATGGACTTGGAGATATAAACGAGAATGGAGAGATATTTGTGAATTTCTGCGCCCTTAATCAAATGAGCCTAGAGGAACAATATTCCAACATAAAAGAATACACAAAGCTACATGGGTGTCACCAGATCATAGAACGGAAAATCAAATTGATCACATATGTATTAATAATAAGTTTAAGTCATCCTTACAGGATGTAAAAGTATATAGAGGGGCAGATATAGCTTCTGATCATCATCTTCTGTTAGCCAAACTTAAAATTAAATTAAAAAGGTATACTACAACGAATAAGGGCAGAACGTATTTCAATGTAGGGTTTCTTAAAGAACAAGGAATTAAAGATAAATTCGCAGTCACAATATCAAACAAATACCAAGTCCTCCAACAATAGAAAATACTATAAATATAGAAGATCATTGGAAACAGGTAAAAAATATATGGAAAGAGACATGCGAAGAAACACTGGGGAAAAGAGAACGCCAGAATAAGGCATGGATGACAGCAGAGACCCTGGATAAAATTAAAGAAAGAAAGAACAAGAAAGCAGACATAAATAAAAGCAAAACAAGAAGTAATAAAGCCAAGACACAGGAAGCTTACACAGAGGTGAATAAAAAAGTGAGAAGATGCATTAAAAGGGATAAGAGGAAATATATAGATGAATTAGCTAAAGAGGCAGAAGAAGCAGCA
This sequence comes from Megaustenia siamemsis, assembly GCA_032433765.1. NCBI lineage: Eukaryota > Metazoa > Mollusca > Gastropoda > Stylommatophora > Ariophantidae > Megaustenia > Megaustenia siamemsis. The sequence continues at coordinate 13,744,409 of JAVIAB010000047.1, read as the reverse complement.
ATAAAGGGAATATGAAAGAAACTGTACAAACAGCACAAAGAAATTAGGTGGAAAATACAAACAGATCAACGCCTTTATCAAAGATAAGAAAGGAAATCTGCTTAGTAATATAAAGGAACAAATGGAGAGATGGAAGGAGCACTTTGAAGAACTTTTGAACAGACCTGGCTCAAATAATCCTCCAGATATACTACCAGCAGAAGAAGAATTACACGTTAACTGCGGAAAAACCAAGCAAAGAAGAAATAATGAAAGCCATCAAACTGTTAAAAGATGGTAAAGCCACAGGACCAGATGAAATTCCTTCGGAAGCCATCAAAGCAGATATTATCACCTCTACCAAGATGTTACATAATCTATGGATAAATTTGGGAGAGGGAAGAAATACCTAAAGACTGGAGAGAAGGTTATATGATCAAATACCAAAGAAGGAAGTTTACAGGAGTGCACAAATTATAGGGAATTATGCTACTATCAGTGCCAGGAAAAATATTAGGCAGAATCATTTGGAGAGACTAAAAGAGGCTATAGAGAAACACTTGAGAGATGAACAAGCAGGTTTTAGGAAGAAACAGATCATGTGCTGATCAAATAACTACTCTACGTATAATAGTTGAACAAAGTTTAGAACTAAAATCCCACTTTATATTGGATTCATAGATTACGAAAAGGCATTTGATAGTTTAGACAGAAGATGCTTTGGAAGTTGCTGAGTCATTATGGAATCCCCATAAAGTTTATTAACCTGATAAAAACAATGTATGAAGGAACAAAATGTAGTGTGGTGCATGAAGGACAGCTTACAGAAGCATTTGAAATAAGAAACAGGAGTAAGGCAAGGATGCCTTCTGTCTCCATTTCTCTTTCTACTGGCCATAGATTGGATTATGAAAATAACTCAAAACAACAGAAATGGGATCCAGTGGTCACTGACCAAACAACTTGATGATTTAGACTTTGCTGATGACATAGCTCTCCTATCACACAGCCACCAACAGATGCAAGATAAAATGAGTATATTAGATGAGAGATCACAACAGCTAGGACTAAAGATTAATAGAGATAAGACCAACATTATGAGAATTAATGCAGTTGGCAATAAACAAATAAAACTAGGAGAAATACCTCTACTAGACGTACAATCTTATATATATCTGGGCAGTAATATAGATAAGAGGGAGGAACAGAAAACGATACCAAAATAAGGATATCAAAAGCAAGAGGAGCTTTCATTGCACTGGGAAACATATGGAAATCCAAAGAAATTAGGCTAAATACAAAAATACAAATTTTCAACTCCAATGTTAAGTCGGTTCTATTATATGGCTGTGAAACATGGAGAATAACAAAATTGACAATCACGAAGGTACAGACTTTCATTAATGGATGCTTGCGCAGAATAAAGGGATGGAAATGGCAGGACAAAGTCACAAACGTGGAATTATGGAAATGTACCGGTCAAATACCAGTGGATAAAGAAATACAGCGAAGACGATGGCGATGGATAGGGACACACACTACGGAAACCAACTGAGAGTATTACACAACAGGCCCTTTTTTGGAATCCCCAGGGGAAAAGACAAAGAGGAAGACCAAGGAATTCTTGGAGAAGACAGATTGAAGCAGAGATGAAGATGATGGGGAAGACATGGAATGATCTTAAAAGAATTGCAAAAAACAGAACGACTTGGAAAGTGTTTGTTGAAGACCTATGCTCCACTGGGAGCTAAAAGGTAGAAGAAGAAGAATCCTTAAACCGCCCGTGCAATGGAATTATTTGAATTAGAACTCATCTCATTGAAGGAACAAAAACAGAAAAGAAAGGCAGCTTGCAATCCTCATTATAGCAGCTACAGCACACATCAAAAGACATAAGACAAGTGGCACTGAAGTGAAAGCAGCTGAACTGTCCCATCGTCATACGATATCATCATCATCGTAAGCAGTGGGAATATAGAAATACCATTCGGATGAAAAACACAGCTTCGGTGTGAACAGAGCACTAAACTCAGTAGCTCCGGCAGCAAGCCGGACTTAGAATATGAGGAAACTGCAACAAGGAACACTTTTCAGATTGAGCCACACTTTTTTCCATGTCGCCTATCCGCCATATTGACCGGAAGTTACTTAAATAGTTATTTTAGCTAAAAAATCGTACACTTTGGTGGTGTGACAAATTGAAACCACTCCCATAAATATCAATTTTTAAGGCATAGGGAAATGTACCAGACTCGGAACATGTAATCCATAAATTCTATACAATTTCAAGATTAGGACTAAAATGAGACATTTTGGGAAAATAAGCAGCCGTTAAAAACGCACTCGAATCGTTAGTTCGGATTAACGAGTTTAGAGGAACATACGTTGTGTTGATTTACGTGGTAAGTTATTAGTGCATGAGAGTTATTACAAACATGACTAGTGTAAACGGCTGGGGTTTATGAAGCGAATGTGCACTTGGCAAGTCTGTAAATGTTGGTATGGTCAAGGCGGAGAACTTTTTTCTACAATGGGTGGTGTTGTGTCGGCCCGGGAGCGTTTTTACAGGAGTGTGTTATGTTAGTGTATAGAGCTGGTCTAGGAGGGTGTGTTATGTTAGTGTATATAGCTGGTCTAGGAGGGTGTGTTATGTTAGTGTATAGAGCTGGTCTAGGAGGGTGTGTTATGTTAGTGTATAGAGCTGGTCTAGGAGGGTGTGTTATGTTAGTGTATAGAGCTGGTCTAGGAGGACATGTTATGTTAGAGTATAGAGCTTGTCTAGGAAGGTGTGTTATGTTAGTGTATAGAGCTGGTCTTGGAGGGTGTGTTATGTTAGAGTATAGAGCTTGTCTAGGAGGGTGTGTTTATGTTAGTGTATAGAGCTGGTCTAGGAGGGTGTGTTATGTTAGAGTATAGAGCTGGTCTAGGAGGGTGTGTTATGTTTAGTGTATAGAGCTGGTCTAGGAGGGTGTTTTGTTAGAGTATAGAGCTGGTCTAGGAGGGTGTGTTATGTTAGTGTATAGAGCTGGTCTAGGAGGTGTGTTATGTTAGTGTATAGAGCTGGTCTAGGAGGGTGTGTTATGTTAGTGTATAGAGCTGGTCTAGCAGGGTGTGTTATGTTAGTGAATAGAGTGGTCTAGGGGCGTGTTATGTTAGTGTATAGAGCTGGTCTAGGAGGGTGTTTATGTTAGTGTATAGAGCTGGTCTAGAAGGGTGGTTATGTTAGTGTTTAGAGCTGGTCTAGGAAGGCGTGTTATGTTAGTGTAAGAGCTGGTCTAGGAGGGTGTGTTAAGTTAGTGTATAGAGCTGGTCTAGGAGGGGTGTGTTTATGTTAGTGTTTATAGCTGGTCTAGGAGGGCGTGTTATGTTAGTGTATAGAGCTTTTCTAGGAGGGTGTGTTTATGTTAGTGTATAGAGCTGATATAGGAGGGTGTGTTATGTTAGTGTATAGAGCTGGTCTAGGAGGGTGTGTTATGTTAGTATATAGAGCTGGTTTTAGGGGCGGTTATGTAGTGTAATAGCTGGTCTAGGAGGGCGTGTTATGTTAGTGTATAGAGCTGGTCTAGGGGGCGTGTATGTTAGTGTATAGAGCTGGTCTAGGGGGGGGGGCGTGTATGTTCTATAGAGCTGGTTCTAGCGGTGCGTGTTATGTTAGTGTCAAGTGCTCTTCTAAGATGATCAAAGTTCAGTGATGCATGAAACATATGGTCTCTTAGTAATTAAAAATTCATGAAATACCTTTCTGCCAGTGGTGATTAATGCATGAAACACCTTGCTGTTCAGTGATGGTGAATATAAAGTAGTAATATACTCTCAGTAATAGTACATGAATTAAACATGATATCTTTGATTGATACTCACATGAAGTGTCGCTTTTTCTCATGGACATGCGTTGCCTGTGACAGTGGTTCAGTCTTTTCTCCCCTAATAGTGATCACGACCCAGGCAACCTTACTGGCGTTCAAAAAACGCAAATGAGCCTTCGACATGTTCTACGTCTATAACTAATCCACTTGTACCCATGGAGAATATCATCATCAATACCAAGCTTCTGGCGTAGGTGATCATGTCTCTTCACAACTTTCGATCACGACAATTATTTTCATTTCTGTGTTGACTTTCTGCAAGCCGTTCTTTTAAGCTGTCTGGATCTTTCTCTTTGCTTCCCTCTATTCTTTCGTCCTTCAATTTCCCGGTTGTTGCAATATATTCCAGAATAAGGAGAACACCCAAACAGAAACCGCGGACAGGGTGGGACCCATGGTTGGCATTGATCCTGCGAGGGGAAAACTCCCAGGACAAACCAAGATCAAGCCAGTGGAAGGCTGAGGTGTCAGCCACAGCGAAGGTTTAGGTACAAAATGTCGATACACGTACAAATACAGACCATGTGACCAGCTCATCGTGTGACGCGATATTATTCCTCCTACCACAGACCACATGACGTCTAATTTTGTATCATCAAAACGACTTGGACGCTGAAGAAGAAGGAGAAGAACAAGTAAAAAATGAAGAAGAAGAAGAAGGAGAAGAACAAGTAAAAAATGAAGAGGAGAAGAAGAAGAAGAAGAAGGAGAAGGAACAAGTAAAAAATGAAGAAGAAGAAGAAGAAGGAGAAGAACAAGTAAAAAATGAAGAGGAAGAAGAAGACGAAGAAGAAGAAGAAGAAGAAGAAGAAGAAGAAGAAGAAGGAGAAGTAGAAGAAGAAGGAGAAGAAGAAGAAGAAGAAGAAAGAAGAAGAAGAAGAAGAAGAAGAAGGAGAAGTAGAAGAAGAAGGAGAAGTAGAAGAAAGAAGGAGAAGAACAAGTAAAAAATGAAGAAGAAGAAGAAGGAGAAGAACAAGTAAAAAATGAAGAGAAGAAGAAGAAGAAGAAGAAGAAGAAGAAGAAGAAGAAGAAGGAGAAGTAGAAGAAGAAGGAGAAGAAGAAGAAGAAGGAGAAGAACAAGTAAAAAATGAAGAAGAAGAAGAAGGAGAAGAACAAGTAAAAAATGAAGAGAAGAAGGAGAAGAAGAAGAAGAAGAAGAAGAAGAAGAAGAAGAAGAACAAGTAAAAAATGAAGAAGAAGAAGAAGGAGAAGAAGAAGGAGAAGCAGAAGAAGAAGGAGAAGAAGAAGAAGGAGAAGAACAAGTAAAAAATGAAGAAGAAGAAGGAGAAGAACAAGTAAAAAAGAAGAAGAAGAAGAAGAAAGAAGAAGGAGAAGAAGATGGAGAAGAACAAGTTAAAAAATGAAGAAGAAGAAGGAGAAGAACAAGTAAAAAATGAAGAAGAAGAAGAAGAAGAAGAAGAAGGAGAAGCAGAAGAAGAAGGAGAAGAAGAAGAAGGAGAAGAACAAGTAAAAAATGAAGAAGAGGAAGAAGAAGAAGAAGAAGAAGAACAAGTAAAAAATGAAGAAGAAGAAGAAGAAGAAGGAGAAGCAGAAGAAGAAGGAGAAGCAGAAGAGAAGGAGAAGAACAAGTAAAAAAGAAGAAGAAGAAGGAGAAGAACAAGTAAAAAATGAAGAGGAAGAAGGAGAAGAAGAAGAAGAAGAAGAAGAAGAAGAAGAAGAAGAGAGAAGAACAAGTAAAAAATGAAGAAGAAGAAGAAGAAGAAGAAGGAGAAGAAGATGGAGAAGAACAAGTAAAAATGAATAGGAAAAAGGAGAAGATGAAGAAGATGGAGAAGAAGATGGAGAAGATGGACAAGAAAAGGTAGAAAATGAAGAAGACGGAGAAGCAGAAGAAGATGGAGAATAAGAAGAACGACTAGAACGAAGAAGAAGGAGAAGAAGAGGAAGAACGATTTGAACGCTGAAGAAGAAGAAGGAGAAGAACAAGACCAAGAAGATCCACTTATATCCAGACAAGTTTGAGGCTTCTGCATGTTATGCTTAAAATGAATAGAAATGTAAATATATAAAAGAAGAAGCTCTCTGCTGTACGAGGAAACAATAGCAGAAATTTGTTAACAAATAAAGAAGATGATTGTAGTATATACAACAAGCAGCAGAAATAACAGAACAGAAAATTGAAGCCTTTGAAATGTGGATTTATAGAAGAATAGGTAGAATTGGATGGAAACAAAAGATAACAAACGATGAAGTTTTAAAACAACTGAAAATAAAAAGAGAACTACTAAATACAATTAAGACAAGACAAATGAAATTTTTGGGGCATGTTAAAAGACACAACAGCCTACTAAAAGTAATATTGGAAGGAAAAATTACAAGGCAAAAGAGGCAGAGGCAGACCAAGACTAACATGGACGAGTAACATCAAAAGATGGACAAGTCAATCTATGACAGCCTGCACCACCAAAGCAAGAAACAGAATGGCGATCCATGGTAGCCAACCTTCGTTGCTGAGAAGGCACTCGATGATGATGATGAGCAGAAATAGACTTGTTCTGTCACAAGAAGACCTAATGAAACCAGTGGTAACAGAATTAATAAGGAAAAATATACTTTTAACTATTTAACAAATTACTAAAAATCTGTGATAATAAAAAAACAACGTGTGTTGTGTTCTACAGATAAATAAATACGCAATTTTTTCGTGTATTATAAGCTCCCCAGCCGGTACACATAGTGATAGTTAATATTTCAGATTTGATTGACTAGAAGTCGTCAGGTTTCGCAATAGGAAATAATTAAGGGGAGATCAATCGATAGGTCTGACGCGGTCCATATTAAGCCTTATCTTCTTTAATCAAGTGGAACAGCCGATAGAATGGCATATCTCTGGCAAATTAACTTCTCTTGCAAGCTGTTGTTAGTTCACGATTTTCGTGTTACCGTGCTTGTCCTATTATACGTCCCGCTTGTCATAATGTGCTACCGTACTTGTTTAAATATAATAAAGCACGTGTTCTATTATATGGCCTGATTTGTTCAAGTATATGGAAGTCACTGTTCTAAAGATATAAAAGTAGGCTGTCTAATAATATATGACAATACATGATCTAATATATGATCGTACTTGCTCTAGCATATAACCGTACTTGTTCTAATATATGACTGTATTTGTTCTAATATATATATATATATATATATATATATATATATATATATATATATATATATATCACTCTATCTGCGATCAAGACTCAATCAGAGTAGGATTCCAGACTCTCTCATGAAGGCAGCTGTCTGTTTAAGCGATTCGATTGTCCCATATAGTTTTTCTTCCAGGGAGGTGTGTGTGGACCACATTGCTCTTCTCAAGTCTGTGTACTGGGGCAATCCTGTAGAACATGTTTTGTAGTCATATTGTCCAGTGTACAGTGACATAGGCTGGTTGTACCTATTTTGAATTTGGTGAACATGTGATTTCTCATTCTATTGTGGCCAGTGCGTAGGCGAAGTATGATAACTTGATCCCTCCTTGATAGTTGATGGTATCTGTCACTCTCGTTATGCTTTGGGTGTTCTCGTTTCCATTTTTCATGGAATTGACCCTTGAGGATGGATTTGGCTTCATCATAACTGAGCGGATGGTTCTCTTGTGGTAATCTCCCTCCCTCTTTAGCTAATTTGTCTGTGCGTTCGTTCCCGTCTATATTACAGTGTGATGGTATCCACTGAATGACTACTCTCTGGAAGTTATTGCATAGTTGGTCCAGGATTGTTCTCAAGTCATCTAGTTCATTGTACTTATGGCTTTTTAGAGCTGATAGTACTGACAGTGCATCAGTCAGAATCACCAATTTATTGCGCATGTTATTTTTGTGTTGAGTAGCCAGTGTTGCAGCATCTCTGATGGCCTCAGTTTCTGCTTTAAAGTTGTTTGAGAATTTCTCAGTAGCTATTGACTCGGTGATCTCGTCCTGATTATTCAACGTCAAGAACACACCTCTCCCTCCATTTCTGGTGGCATTTGTAGCAGAGCCATCTGTGTATATGTGGGACCAAGACTCCTGTGGGTAGGTATCGTGTTTGTGTTTTTCTGCTACGTGTTTTCTTTCTGTGTCTGATTGGGTGCCTTTTTTCATGATTCCTGTTATATTTTCCTTAAGTTTTGGTATTTTATGTTTTCCATGATGAGACATATCAGATGGGCCCAAGTGTTTCGGTATTGTTTGGGAAAGTACTGGATCTCCAGTAGTTAGTTCATTGGCAATTGCAACGAAGTTGCTCCTCTTTAGTCGTACAATTCCAGAACCAGTTATTCTTTGGTGCATGGATTGGCTAAGGAGCCTTCTATATCTCTCCGCTTGTTGCAATACTTTAGTGACCCGTCTGTCATCTAAGGGTTGTAAACCTGTTACTGTTTCTAGAGTCTTTATAGGTTTAGATTTCATAGCACCAGTGATGATACGGACAGCCTGGTTCTATGTTCTGTTAATTTTGCTAAGGTGTGATTTGGAAGCCATAGCCCAGGCTGTGACTCCATACTCTAGAACTGGTCTAACTCTTCCTACGTATAGTCTTTTCAAAATATTGCTGTCTCCCCCCAGTCCGTTCCTGCCAATTTCTTCATAATATTTGTTCCCTTTCTAGCTTTTTTCCTTGCTCTGTTTATCTGATTTTTCCAAGTCATTCTGCGATCCATGGTGATGCCAAGATATGTAGGGTTTTGGTCAATAGGGAGTGTATGGTCTTTTATCTTCAAGTTTGCAGAGAGTGTTTCTTGATAGGCTGAAAATTGTATATGTAGTTGTTTTTTTCGTTGATTGATAAGAACTAGGTGTTCGTCTATTTGTTCTAATAAATGATCGTGCTTGTTCTAATTATAACCATGCTTGTTCTAGTATATAACTTTGTTTGTTCTAATATATAACCATGCTTGTTCTAGTATATAACTTTGTTTGTTCTAATATATAACCATGCTTGTTCTAGTATATAACTTTGTTTGTTCTAATTATAACCATGCTTGTTCTAGTATATAACTTTGTTTGTTCTAATATATAACCATGCTTGTTCTAGTATATAACTTTGTTTGTTCTAATATATAACCATGCTTGTTCTAGTATATAACTTTGTTTGTTCTAATATATGACTGTATTTGTTCTAACATATAACCATGCTTGTTCTAGTATATAACTTTGTTTGTTCTAATATATGACTGTATTTGTTCTAATATATAACCATCATATTTTTCTAATAGATAACCGTACTTATTCTAATAAAATGAATCATATTTTTCTAATAGATGACCGTACTTATTCTAAAAAAATAATACACTTTCTGTAATAAGTTCTTACTTGTAATATCTCTCTCTCTCTCTCTCTCTCTCTCTCTCTGCATTCAGGACTCAATCAGAGTAAGGATTCCAGACTCTCATATGAAGTCAGCTGTCAGGCTAAGTGTGTTGATCGCCCCCACAGACAGAACATCACAATTAGAGTCTGTCAGATCCACTCTGACTGAACACCCGTTAATACGTTGCACTGTGTTCTGCGCCAGTGGCCCAATGCATCCGATTTCAGCCAGCATTTTATTCGGGTTTGCTTTCCCTAGCCTTTGATTGTCCCCAATCTTCCTGCAAGGCAGCAGATGATCTTTTCTGTAGGGGGATTCTGCCCTTAGATGGTAGGCCCTCCCAGGTTTACGAGCACCATCTGCCCGAGCCACTAGAGGTGACTAACACAGACACGGACACACAAAGATGTGAGATGTGACTAACACAGACATGCACACACAAAGATATGAGATGTGACTAATGCAGACATGCACACAGCGATGCGAGGCATGACTAACACTGACACACATCAATATATATGACACATGACTAACATAAACATGCACATAAAGATATGAGATATAACTGACATTGACATGCACACACAAAGATATGACATTAGCCTAACATAGACATGCACACAAAGATAAGAGATATGACTAACATAGATATGCACACACAAAGATATGAGATGGGACTAACATAGCCATACACACACAAGGATATGAGATGTGACAAACACAGACATGCACACACAAAGATATGAGATATGACTAACATAAACATGCACACAAAGATATGAGATATCACTAACCCAGACATGCACACACAAAGATATGACATATGACTAACACTGGTACGCACTAAGATATGAGATATGACTAAACACAGACACACATAAAGATATGAGACATGATTAACACGGACACACCGATATATGAGATATGACTAACATGACACACACCAAGATATGAGCCATGGCCAGCACACACAAGCTAAGATATGAGCCATGGCTAGGACAGAAACACAGCAAGATATGAGCCATGGCTTCACTAAAAAAAACACCAAAAAATGAACCATGTCTAGCACAGAAACACATTAAAGTGCCCATATGCTTGGGCTTGTTGTAGTCGGCAGACTCTTCTGAACGTGGGAATCACAGGTTTCGTTAAACAGTTGTCCGGAGATTTGAGAGTGCAGTCTGACCCATAGAACGTTCTCTTGCATGTACAGATTCCCGATCGTCTGTTGACAGGTGTCGTTGAAACAGTTGTCCGGACATTTGAGAGTACATATGATGTCACAGCCATCAGAACACATCTGTTCGCACTGTAGCCCAAAATTACCATCTGGACAAGTGTCATTACAGGTATAGAAAAGATGTTTACATTGTAGGCATTTTCCAGATTTTTCCTCAAATAAAGGACAGACACTGAGACAAGACCCGGAACAGTCGTGTCCATAGATCCCATGTGAACAGTAGCCGTGACAAGTACCGATGATGACATTGCAGCCTCTACTACACCCACTACACACTGCACAAAACGACAAGAATGCTCGTCCAGACAATAGGTGTCTGTAAATGTTTGCACCTCACATACCGTCAGTGCACTGTCGGTCTGCGAAATGGTCGGTGAGAACTCAATCTTAATGTGTGCCATTGACGTTTATGTTTTGACTACAATAGTGTTCACAGATAAATTAGGGTAGGATATATCATTATACTGGAACACTACTCCGCCACTGTCAGAGAAAGCACTTAGAGTGGCATTCTTTACCCGAATCATAGTGCTAGCTCGATGATAGATTCGAATGGTGTGAGTCTTCTGGGTGTTGCAAAGTTCAGATACCAGTAAACAGAATTGGTTCCACTTCTCCATTGTGTGTGTGTGCAGTCATTGTCATAGAGATTGGTCTTTGTTTTGCTATTAACTGCGGCCTCTGGTCCACATCCGTCTCCTGTATAACAAGCATCAAATTTGTCGGTCTGGTTTGTGATCTGTTTGAGAGCCAGTTTCCGACCCCCGCCAATGTAGTTGGAGCAGATATTTGCAACTATCGCCCTTTCAATCCGTAACTTGTTGATCAGACCAGCCCCAGAGCAGAAGACATCAATCTCGTGCTAACTAACTACAAACCTTGATTCATTGTTACATGAGGCAAAACCATTTAGTTTTACCGTGAAACTGTGCGGATATGTTAAGTCATTCGCATAAATCCTAAACCAGGAGCACGGCAAAGATTGATTGAGAGTTGCCTCAACTGATGTAGAATCTGTGTCCGGATTACATGAGGTGTCGTTGCCATCAAACAGGAAAGTAGGTTCAGATTTTTGGGCATATTTGCAAATAAAATCCAAGTACTGACACTGGGGTCCGAAAATTTTGTGCTGACAACTGTCATTGTTTGGGCATGTCCCTGTAGTTTTGTCACAAACTAAGCCATTATAGCAGTGACATTGTAACGTACAATTCGTCCCAAACCAACCGGCTGCACAAGTAAGGTCATTAGCTTCCATTGTTGCTAACGAAGCCAGCGAATAAAGACTTGATCTACAGCGATGGTTAACGAACTGTGTACACACATTTATTATCAAACCCGTGTTTACATTTCAAAAAAATCCGCCATCTCACTGTGGTAACAGATAGCGTGAAATTCTCTAATAGAATGAGATAAACCGTTGGAGACAAGGAAAGTCAACATTGTTTACATGGCTTGGACGCAAGAAGCGTCCATTTTTCTTACTTGTAATATAATGTACTTGTTACAGCCTAAGAGGCTGTGCTGCTTCTTTTTTATTTCCTTTTCATATATGCATTTCATCGTTGAAATAAGATTTGTCGTCATCAATATTATTATAGTTGTTACTATTATAATTAATAGTATTACTATTACTGCTACTACTTTTACTATAATTACTACTACTATTACAACTAATATTACAATTACTACTAACATTATTATAATTACTATTGCTACTATTACACCTATTACTACTATTACTACTCTTATTAGTATAAATACTACTACTATCACTGTTACTTTTACAACTACTATTACTATTAATACTGCTACTATTGCTTTTACTATTAAAACTTCTGTTGCTATTATTACTACTACCATTTCTAACACTTCTATTGTTATTATTACTATTATTTTTTTTACTTTCTACTATTACAATTACTATTTTGCGTTGCTTAACAAGTATTCCTTATCAGACCTTATAGGAGCACTGAATGGAGACATTTATGATTTTATAGTACATACTAGGGGATCATTTCCATAGATGCCGTGGGGTTGGGAGATGATCCCTTTACAGAAAAAAAAAGTAAAGAGCCCCCGTCCCGCCAAGTGACGTATAGGGAATATGGTGTTAGTGACCATAGATTTTACAGATCTTCAGCACATGATTTTTGGGGTAATGTGGTCGGTATTACGCCCGTGCCGCTTTACTTTCCCGGAAAAAATCCAATACCCATTTAAGGCTGGGTGAACCCGAGGCCGTCGGTTGGGATCGAACCCTACCTCTTGTCCTTTGTAGTCCAGTTCACTAACCACTGAGCTATCGCGGCTCCCATGATCCCTTTATAGTGCGACGTTACTGAACCCGGGTTTGCTCTCCTCCCTCCATTCCTATTCGCTTGTTTGGACAACTTAGTCTGATTCCAGTCCTACAGCAGCTGAGGTGAAACAGAATCGTCGTGAGTTATGTTTCCCTGATTCTAACTCAAGTCAGTTATGTTCCCTTGATCGCTTGCAACGCATGAGCTATAGAACCCAAGCGGAACTTTTATGACTGCAGTCTTAACACATGAAACTTAAGATAAAACACAGGCAAAACTTGGGACATAATACTTTAAGTTCAGGTAGCATACGTTTCTAATCTTTTAATCCCGGGTACCCTGTTGCAACCGTCTCATCTAAAAGACCAAAAGGTAGAGTTACAAAACTTGTAAAAATTACAAAGAGTGTTATGTAACATATATTATGGTGTAGCGTGAAAAGAGTGCAACGTTACATATAACATGATAGAGGGAAAAAAATGTCCCATAACATGTATTATGGTTAAGAGGAAAAAGATTATCACATAACATATAATATGATACGGGGGGGGGGGGGGAGGTGATCCATAAGATGTAATATGGTAAATGTAAAAGGAGTCCCATAGCATATAATATCATCATCATCACGTACCGTGCCTGAGGACGTAGGTGATCATGTCTCTCCATAACTTTCGATCTCGACAGTTATTTATCATTTCAGTTGTTGACCTTCTGCCAAGCTATTCTCTTAAGCTGTCTGGTATCTTTTCTCTTTGCTTCCCTCTATCTCTTCGTCCCTCGATTTTTAGGTTTGTTGCAATATATTCCAGTTGTTTCCATCTCATTGTATGGCCAAACAATGATGATTGTTTCTTCCTAATATTGGAAAGTTACTGCCATTTTTCTGGCCTCTTTAAGAATGTTTTCATTACAAAGTTCTTTGCTCTCCATGGTATTCTCAACATTCTTCTGTAAAACCTCATCTCTACAGCCTCCAGTGATTTTCTTAACTGTTGTCCTATTGTCCATGATTCACATCCATATGTTAAGACTGGCTCTACATAACATCTAAGAACTCTTTTTCTTGTTTCTATTGTCAAAAATGGATAGCGCAGTATCTTCCTTACTTTTTGGAAAGCTGCTTTTGCCTGAACCCTTTAGCATCTCACCTCTTTTGTACATCTTCCGTCTGAGGTTAACAAGTTCCCAGATATTTAAGTTCACTTACCTGTTTTAATATTGTTCCACTTGTTTTTATTGTGCACTGCAGTGAAGTATTTTTCTTTGCTGCTACCATTACTTATGTCTTTTTGATATTAAGGCTGTGTCCATTATTTTTGCTTTCTTTCACTATAATGTCTAACATTTCTTGTAACTCATTTTCAATATGGTAGCATATAATATGGTAGAAGGGAAAATAAGTGACCTATAACATATAATGTGATATAGGGGAAAAAGAGTGTTCCACAATATATAATATTGTAGAAGGGACAAAGAGTGTTCCATAACATATTATATGGTAAGGGGGAAAAAGAGTGTCCATAATATATAATATGGTAGAAAGGAAAAAGAATGACCCAAACATATATTATAGTAGAGAGTAAATAGTGTCGCATAACATACAATATGGTAGAAGGGAAAGAGCGTCACATAAACTATAATATGGTAGAGGAAAAAGTGTCCCGTAACATATATATATAACGTAATATATTATAGTAGAGAGGAAAGAGTGTTCCATATCGTATAATATATTACAGGAAAAAGAGCATCCCTAAAAACATAACATTGCAGAGAAAAAACGAGTGCCTTATAACATATACCATCGCAGAAGGAAAAATAGTCCCCCATGACATTAGACTTAATAAAGGACCAATGTTAAAACGTCAAAGAACTAACTCACAACATTTTGAAACGACGGAATATATCTATTCTAGCTGTTATTACTTTCTACAACTCAACAAGTCAAGTACATATTTTTCGCAATATTGTTGTTCACAAATGTTTCGTTTTCGCTCCTCTGCATGTGTATAATGCCGTCATTAGAATTTAGATGAACTATCTTATTTATTCTTTAATAAAATATAAATAATAATCACACTCGCACTCAGACCAGCACAAATAAAAATATATTGATTATTGTAGTTCTGTTGACGATACCAGACGGGTTCCCCAACAGAAAGGAAGAGACCTAATCCAGGTTTTGAAGGGAATCTTGAAGGTCGCTTAATTTGTGACCTCAGACTAAATCACTCCTCGATTTCTACCGATAAGAAACTAAATAAAAATGCAATGCAACAGAACAGGACAAGTCGTGTTCACGAGAAAGGAAGTTCAATAAATCTTTGTGTAGATCTCAACAGTTGAACCATAGAACAGATCAATAAATATGCTGAGAGTTTGTGCTATCGGCGGGTATATGTTATATGTGAGTGATATCGGCCAGATTTATTTATAATGTTCCGAGAATTTGTGTTGTTGTATAAATTAATTTGTTAATATTGCGAGTGGTGTTATTGTTTTGTAATGATGTGACCGGAAATTAAGCGAAAGCTCAAGAAGGACAATCTACTTTTTTATTTTTTTCTCTTTTCACTGATACCGAAGAGGTGTCTTGGTTTATATCATTTGTCGTTCTTGAGCTACTCGAACTGTCTGAATTAGTGATTTTCCTTTGTTGTTACACGTCTCTATCACTGCATCTACCCATCAACAGGAGGACATTAATGAAGGATAATGTGATATTTCACTATGATGTGTTGACGTCTGATGTGGTAGAACTTGATTTGTGAAAACAGGAGTGATGGCTGAGGTAACAACAAGTAGTAACAGTTGTAAATCAAGTGAACCAACCATGTCAGGTCTCCAAGAACCAGGGATTGTAGATTTAAAGTTTAAGAAAGTGGGACACTTCTTGGTAGGTCCTAGATTTGCAGAAAGCTCGTTCGGGGAAATAAGACTGGCTGTTCATATCGGAACCAGGGATAAGGTAAGGAATGTCTCCATCAGTGTTATCAACATTGTTTTCAACTTTGTTATCATTTAGACTATCAACTTGTTGCGTGTCTTGTATATGCTTGCTTGCGTTCGCCCGATGATTAAAGGGTGACACCTCTTCATCATCCGCCCTTAAAAGGACGTTAAGTAGGCGTGTCTGCGTTGTGTTGTGGTTTGCAGTTAAACTGTTATATTTGCGCCTTTCAGCCCAACACATCCGACTTCAGCACGTAATTTTTGGGTACCATGTTGTCTTCCCTCTCCAATCTCTACTCACTTGGCCAGACTAGACAGGTTAGCCTATTACTAGAGGTACCACGGTGAGGTGGAGCAGCGTCTGGATGGTTCTGGTTCACCGATCCTGGCGCAAGCCATCAGCTGTGGGTCGCTGACAACTTCCAGCTGTGGTGCTGTGAGGCGCGCCCTCGCCTCCACATGTCTTCATGTTTTCAAACATGTTTATACCATGCTAGTTTACTTCTCAGGACCCCTCACCACTTTTTGCAGTAGTAATTGCCCTTGTCGCATAGACAGACAGTTGGTATCAAACAATCATGATCAGTCAGTAGCTAGGTAATATATTAGTGTGGCTATGATTGAGGTTAACCGAAGGCCCTGGTATCACTGCAAACGAATTAAAATCCATAATTGCTCAACCGCCCGTGCCAGTGGAATTATTCGAATTAAAACTCATCTCATTGAAGGATCGAAAAAAAAAAACAAAGGCAGCTGCAGTTCCCATCATAGCAGCTACAGCGCACGCCAAAAGACATAAGGCCAAGCAGCGCCGAAAGTGAACGCAGCTGAACTGTCTTTCGTCATACGATATCGTCATTCATCGTAAGCAATCGGAATATCGAACCATGATCCAGGTTGAAAAACACAGCTCGCGGTATGCACAGAGCACTAAACTCAATAGCTGTAGCAGAAAGCCGGACTTGAAATATAAGGAAACTATAACAAGTAACACTTTTCAGACTGAATGGTTCCAGTCGTCTATCCGTCATATTAACCGGAAGAGCAATATATATGAGTGTCTCACTAAATATGAGGAAACTGCAACAAGGAACACTTTTCAAACTGAGCCGCAATGATTCCTGTCGCCTATCCGTCACATTGACCGGAAGTCCAATATATATGAGTGTCTCACGATGGATACTGTTTTACTGAACAGTTTCTTCCGTGGCTAAATCTGCAAATATTGAATAGACAGATCCGACCTCAGAATGAACAAGATGTATGTGTGATCCCTTTGCACCTGGCCTCGTCTCTTTTCTCCTGCGTCTTTTGTCTTCTGAATTTCGTGCCAGTTTGTAGTACTGGCTCCAACGATAATAACACAAAATGTCTCTTGATGTATTTTCAACAACAATAGCATTGTCCATAGATTGAAGTACCATGATCAACTATATCAAAAACCGTGTCATATTATTCATCATCATCATCAAGTACCGGGCCTGCTGGCGTTGGTGATCATGTCTCTCCACAACTTTTCGATCTCGACAGCTATTTATCATTTCTGTTGTTGATCTTCTGTCAAGCCATTCTCTTAAGCTGTCTGTTTTTTTTTTCTCTTTGCTTCCCTCTATCTTGTCGTCCCTCAATTTTTCCAGTTGTTACAATATATTCCAGTTGTTCTCTTCTCATTACATGGCCAAAAAAATTATGATTGTTTCTTCCTAATATTGGAAATTAGCTCTCTTTTTGCTTTGACCTCTCTCAGAACATCTTCATTACTCTTCTTAGCTGTCCCCGGTACTCTCAACATTCTTCTGCAAAACCACATTTCTGCAGACTCCAGTGATTTTCTTGTCTGTTGTCCTATTGTCCATGATTCGCATCCATATGTTAAGACTGGCTCTACGTAACATTTAAGAACTCTTTTTCTTGTTTCTATTGTCATATTATTCATCAAGGCTATATTTAGACCTATGCTAAATAAGGTACAGCTTAGGGACTCACAATCAGAAACTGCCTTGTTTGCATTGTAATCTATGATAGACACCTTACGGCATTCATGTTTCAACGGGGGACCTGAAAGTTTCATTTTACTTTAAGGCCTTATCAAGTCTAAATCCTGCATAGTGTACCATTCAACATCATCATGTGCCATACCGGTTAGCATAGGCGATCGTGTCCTTCAACAATCTTCTATCTACAGTGTGTCGTATCAGTTCCTTTCTTGGCTGTTTTCCATGCCATGACACCAAGCTATCCAGTATCTTCTGTATCATTACTATCAATATAAGTGTCCATTTCTTGCTGATTATTAGCCAAATATATTACAGTCAAGATAATGCTGTATTTTACTTTACTATGGTGAAGGTAAAGTACGAGACTTGAGTCAGCGTCTTAGAACGCGGTTTGGTAAAGGTAAAGTACGAGACTTGAGTCAGCGTCTTAGCACGCGGGTTGGTAAAGGTAAAGTACGAGACTTGAGTCAGCGTCTTAGCACGCGGGTTGGTAAAGGTAAAGTACGAGACTTGAGTCAGCGTCTTAAAACGCGGGTTGGTAAAGGTAAAGTACGAGACTTGAGTCAGCGTCTTAGAACGCGGGTTGGTAAAGGTAAAGTACGAGACTTGAGTCAGCGTCTTAGCACACGGGTTGGTAAAGGTAAAGTACGAGACTTGAGTCAGCGTCTTAGCACGCGGGTTGGTAAAGGTAAAGTACGAGACTTGAGTCAGCGTCTTAGCACGCGGGTTGGTAAAGGTAAAGTACGAGACTTGAGTCAGCGTCTTAAAACGCGGGTTGGTAAAGGTAAAGTACGAGACTTGAGTCAGCGTCTTAGAACGCGGGTTGGTAAAGGTAAAGTACGAGACTTGAGTCAGCGTCTTAGAACGCAGGTTGGTAAAGGTAAAGTACGAGACTTGAGTCAGCGTCTTAGCACTTGGATTTTCACCCATATGTACTTGGCCGTCTATTCATAAGTGTTCGGAGACTTCTGGATAGTGTCGCTTGAAGCATCTAAACTCACGATGCGAGACGGTATTCCTCCCCTCCCCAGTTCAATTTACTAACATTTGGCATCATTTGATATATGAATCTGTCTAGTGATGTAAACACACCAATTCACACCTCTGTACCGGGTACTAACTCTTTCAGGCATTGTGGTACAAACGTATCTCAGACTTTGTTGTAGTTAGTGGTTTGATATTTTAAACTCATTAACTCAGATAGAAACACTTACAACCTCCCCGGGACACAGTTTTTTCCATGTTTCCAACTTAAAAGACGAATCAATTTGGTAACGATTAGGAAATTTTGCTACAAAATTTGACTTTAATTTATAATTTATATTTTTTTATTCTTGTTTTCTTCTTTCCTTCCTCATTTACCTTTCAGCGTCGATGAGGGATATAATTTGCGGTCTTTTGCTCTTTTGTTCGCCTCTGCTGCTGTTATGTTTCTTAGTGTTTCTAAAATTCCGTCGATCCATCTTTTTAGTGGTCGGCCCTTGGGTCTGGTGTTCTCGCAACGTTTTTTGAAGGCTCGTTGTGTTGTGTTTTGATCTTTCTGCCTTGTCACGTGGCCAAACCATTTTATCTGTTATTTCTTATATATTCTATGGTGAGGGCTATTCCTAGCTTTTTTCTCAGTTCTTCATTTCTGATCTTATCTCTCAGACTGTTTCCTGTCATTCGTCTAACACATTTCATCTCTGTAGAGGTTATTTTTCTTATTGTTCTTGCATCTAGGGTAAAGGTCTGGCATTGGTAGCACAATGTTGGGATGAAGATTGTATTGTAGAGTGCTCGTTTTGCCTCTAGAGTTATTTCTTTGTTGGACAACAGTGTTGATAGCTATCCAATGATTTGACAAGCTTCGGTGCATCTTGAATCTATTTCTGCCGTTTATGAATTGTCGGTTGTCGCTAGATTTCCTAGATATGTAAATTCCTCTGCTTGTTTTAGTTACCTGCCATCTATAGTTATGTTGATGTTCTGTTTCTCTTTAGCGATATTCAAGACTTCAGTTTTGTTGATATTTATTTTCATGTTGTATTTTGTGCCTATAGTGTGGTGTCTATTTAAGAATTTTTAACGAAAAACTGTAAATTTATAATTTTAAAATCTTGTTTCCTGCCCGAAAACGACTTGGTTATAAATTATCTGCCCCTTGAAAATGTTATACGACATTGTTGTGATTCCGAGTTACTTTATCTTTGGTAACTACGCCATATTTTGTAGCAAGTAAATAAAAATAATAAGGAAATACCTGAATCTATTTATTTTCAATCTTCTACGTTATCTTGTATGTCACCTTTGATGTTGCCAATATTGCAGAAAAGATCTGACTCTATTGGTAACCTCGACAGTTGTCTTATTTATTTTGTTGTAGAAGTTGTGATCATGTCCCTCCATTTTATATTTGGTCTATTTTAATCGGTAACCTCGACAGTTGTCTTATTTATCTTGTTGTAGAAGTTGTGATCATGTCCCTCCATTTTATATTTGGTCTATTTTAACATGTCCACCCGAGTCTGCGCTTGATCTATATCAAGCGCCGCGTGAAGTCACATATGGCCCGTAGTGTTATTTTTCGCCCTCCATCTCTGTTCTTGGCGAGATATTTGATCAAATGAGTCTATGCCTGTCAACTTTGCTTCTCTTGTACTTGTTCTTTTTAGTGGTCTCTGTAAGTTTTCCTCTTTTTTCTGTATCCTGCTTCTCATGGAAGTGTTCGAATTTGAATTCTTTCATTGTCTCTTCCGGTCAATATGTCGGATAGGCTAAAGGAACCGTTGAGGCACTGTCTGAAAAGTGTTCCTTGTTGCAGTTTCCTCATATTTCAAGTCCTGTTTGCTACAGGAGATACAGAGTTTAGTGCTCTGTGCACACCGTGAGCTGTGTTTTTCTTCCGGATTATGTTTCTATATTTAGATTGCTTACAATGAATGATGAAATGTTATGACGAAGGACAGTTCTGCTGCGTTTACCTTCGGTGCCGCTTGGTCTTATGTCTTTTGGCGTGTATTGTAGCGGATATGATTGTAAATGCAGCTGCCTTTCTTTGTTTGGATATTCGATGAGATGTTAATTCGAATGATTCTACTGACACGGACGGTTGAGCAATTATGGATTTTCATTCGTTTGCAGTGAGACCGGGGCCTTCGAATAGCTATAACTATAACCGTTAACACAAGATGGGAACGCTTTCATTTCTTACTTATTGTAACTAACAACACTTGACACCTTTATCATAAGATGAGAAAACTTTCATTTCTCACTTGTAACTAACAACACTTGACACCTTTATCATCATCATGTACCCTGCCGGTTGGCGTAGGCGATCATGTCCCTCCACAATCTTCTATCTACAGTGCATCGTATCAGTTCTGTTGTTGACTGTTTTCCATGCCATGACACCAAGCTATCCAGTATTTTCTCTCTTTGTCGTCCGCGATCTCTCTTTCCTTTTATTTTGCCAGTTATAACCAAGTATTCCAACTTTCCTCTTCTCATGATGTGCCCAAAAAAATGTTGATTGCTTCTTTCTGATGTTTTTTAAGAGCTCCCTTTTTGTGTTGGCCTCTTTGAGAACTTCCTCATTGGTCTTTTTATCTGTCCAGGGAACTTTCAACATTCTTCTGAGAAATCTTTATCATAAGATGAGAAAACTTTCATTTCTCACTTGTAACTAACAGCACTTGAGACCGTTAGCATGATATGAGAAAACTGTTATTTCTCACTTGTAACTAAAAACACTTAACACCTTTAGCATAAGATGGTAAAACTGTAATTTCTCATTTGTGACTAACTTGTTGTTAGTTTTTCTTTATTATTATTTTCTATATATATTATTTTTCATTTCTCCTCACAATTAACATCACTGCAGCTTCTCAATTTTATGCATTTCTTTGCTGTAACTGTGCTACGACTAACAACACTTGATACCCTTAGTATATGGTAGAAAAATCAAGAACAAAAAATATAAACATCGCAGCAACACTTAAGAGAATGGCTTGGCAGAAGGTCAACAACAGAAATGATAAATAGCTGCCGAGATCGAAAGTTGTGGAGAGACATGATCACCTACGTCCTCAGGCACGGTACGTGATGATGATGACATTATATGCTATGGGACTCCTTTTACATGATCACCTATACCAGCCTGCATGGTACTTGATGATGATGATGTTGATGATGATGATGGTGATGATGATGATGTATCAACGTAGTATCTAATGACAAGGCAAAGTCAAGTCCTGTCAGATATCTCCAGAATTACATTAAAAGGCTAAATTTATTTTATTATGAACGACACCGCAGTGAAAATATATCATACATACATAGCGTAACAATTACATATCAATAATCACATATATTTTATTTTTAAAAATACATTCATTCAGAAACATGTTTACGCATACATATATCTGCGAAATTAGATA
Source organism: Megaustenia siamemsis (assembly GCA_032433765.1). NCBI lineage: Eukaryota > Metazoa > Mollusca > Gastropoda > Stylommatophora > Ariophantidae > Megaustenia > Megaustenia siamemsis. Next base: position 13,722,347 of record JAVIAB010000047.1, on the reverse strand, counting down.
TGAGCCCAATAAACTGAGGAGAGCTTGCCAAATACAGCCTAACTAAAGACGGGCAATAAATCGGGCCTGTCTACATAAACAATTATACGAACAGAATATTATGAAGAGGACACGATCAATACGTCAGCAAGTATGATAATTGACGATAATGGCGACACTATATAAATAAAAGCTTGCATATATAAATACATACAAAAACACTTACTGTGCAAGTATATGTGATACGTAATACAGACGCACACACACGTACCATATTTATTACAAAGTGCTTCTTTAATTATTTTTAAAATATGTTTACAGAAACACTGTTATCTAGTCCTGCAAAACGAGAGAACCATAAAACACCAAACTCCAAAGAACTGATGTTCTTGCATTGTTTGTGCGGGGCTGAGTAGTCTAGAGGTACGACAAGAAGGACCCGGGTTATAAGACTACCAGAAACGGGGGTGAATTTTCAAAAATAGAAAAAATTAATCGGTGGTTTCTTAGTGAAGTTACCCTCCCCTAATCTATGGGTAGTGAGATCCGATGTCTAGTCCTCTCTGGGTAGTGAGATTCAATGTCTAGTCCTCTCTGGGTAGTGAGATCCGATGTCTAGTCCTCTCTGGGTAGTGAGATCAGATGTCTAGCCCTCTCTGGGTAGTGAGATCCGATGTCTAGCCCTCTCTGGGTAGTGAGATTCGATGTCTAGCCCTCTCTTGGTAGTGAAATCCGATGTCTAGTCCTCGCTGGGTAGTGAGATCCGATGTCTAGTCCTCTCTTGGTAGTGAGATCCGATGTCTAGTCCTCTCTGGGTAGTGAGATCCGATGTCTAGTCCTCTCTTGGTAGTGAGATCCGATGTCTAGTTCTCTCTTGGTAGTGAGATCCGCTGTCTAGTCCTTTCTTGGTAGTGAGATCCGATGTCTAGTCCTCTCTTGGTAGTGAGATCCTATGTCTAGTTCTCTCTGGGTAGTGAGATCCGATGTCTAGTTCTCTCTTGGTAGTGAGATCCGATGTCTAGTCATCTCTTGGTAGTGGGATCCGATGTCTAGTCCTCTCTTGGTAGTGAGATCCGATGTCTAGTCCTCTCTTGGTAGTGAGATCCGATGTCTAGTCCTCTCTTGGTAGTGAGATCCGATGTCTAGCCCTCTATAGGTAGTGAGATCCGATGTGTAGTCCTCTCTTGGTAGTGAGATCAGATGTCTAGTCCTCTCTTGGTAGTGAGATCCGATGTCTAGTCCTCTCTGGGTAGTGAGGTCCGATGTCTAGTCTTCTCTGGGTAGTGAGATCCGATGTCTAGCCCTCTCTTGGTAGTGAGGTCCGATGTCTAGTCCTCTCTTGGTAGTGAGATCCGATGTCTAGTCCTCTCTGGGTAGTGAGATCAGATGTCTAGCCCTCTCTGGGTAGTGAGGTCCGATGTCTAGTCCTCTCTGGGTAGTGAGGTCCAATGTCTAGCCCTCTCTGGGTAGTGAGATCAGATGTCTAGCCCTCTCTGGGTAGTGAGGTCCGATGTCTAGCCCTCTCTGGGTAGTGAGGTCCGATGTCTAGTCCTCTCTGGGTAGTGAGGTCTGATGTCTAGCCCTCTCTGGGTAGTGAGATCAGATGTCTAGCCCTCTCTGGGTAGTGAGGTCCGATGTCTAGTCCTCTCTGGGTAGTGAGGTCCGATGTCTAGTCCTCTCTGGGTAGTGAGATCAGATGTCTAGTCCTCTCTGGGTAGTGAGGTCCGATGTCTAGCCCTCTCTGGGTAGTGAGGTCCGATGTCTAGCCCTCTCTGGGTAGTGAGGTCCGATGTCTAGTCCTCTCTGGGTAGTGAGGTCCGATGTCTAGTCCTCTCTGGGTAATGAGATCAGATGTCTAGTCCTCTCTGGGTAGTGAGGTCCGATGTCTAGTCCTCTCTGGGTAGTGAGATCAGATGTCTAGTCCTCTCTGGGTAGTGAGGTCCGATGTCTAGTCCTCTCTTGGTAGTGAGATCAGATGTCTAGTCCTCTCTGGGTAGTGAGATCAGATGTCTAGTCCTCTCTGGGTAGTGAGATCAGATGTCTAGTCCTCTCTGGGTAGTGAGATCTGATGTCTATTCCTCTCTGGGTAGTGAGATCCGATGTCTAGCCCTCTCTGGGTAGTGAGATCCGATGTCTAGCCCTCTCTGGGTAGTGAGATCAGATGTCTATTCCTCTCTGGGTAGTGAGATCCGATGTCTAGTCCTCTCTGGGTAGTGAGATCCGATGTCTAGCCCTCTCTGGGTAGTGAGATCCGATGTCTAGTCCTCTCTGGGTAGTGAGATCCGATGTCTAGCCCTCTCTGGGTAGTGAGATCCGATGTCTAGCCCTCTCTGGGTAGTGAGATCAGATGTCTAGCCCTCTCTGGGTAGTGAGATCCGATGTCTAGCCCTCTCGGATTAAGACAATAAACAGGAGGTCCCGTGTACACACTAGCACGATATAGATACTATGACAGTTAAAATGTGAAACGACTAGGCCATACTTACCGTCGTTGCCCGGGCACAATTTTCTGGAAAATTCTATCCAAACGGTGGACCTCAGGTGATGCTACAGAGTTTTAATAAAACTTGTAAAATAGAGGAGAAAGAGATTGGGAGAGAGATTGGGAGAGAGATTGGGAGAGAGAAAGAGAAAGAAAGAAGGAGGTAGAGAAAGAGAGATAGAGAAAGAGGGAGAGTGGGAGAGAGAGAAAAAGAGGGACAGAGTGAAAGAGAGAGACAAAGAGCGGGAGAAACAAAATGAAAATGTAAGAAAGAGAAAGAGAGAAAGTAAGAGAAAGTGAAAAAACGAGAGAGAGAGACAGAGAGAGAGAGAGACAGAGAGAGAGAGAGAGAGCGTAAAACTTCGCAGAAAAAGCTCAACAAAGTAATGTTCTTACAACAATATTATTTCACTAAAAATAGACAGCGTTGTCTTTAATATATGTTGACCCGTATATTCTTCTCCTTATATAATCAGTGTGGATACAGCCCGTAAGCATGATAACTGTAGCATTTTATTTTTGGCCCCAGTGTGGATTCAGCATAGCTGAAAGCGTGCTAACTTTAGAATCTTGTTGTTATATAACCAGTGTGTGTACAGACATAACGGCGTGCTATCTTTAGAATGTTGTTGTTATATAACCAGTGTGTGTACAGACATAAAGGCGTGCTATCTTTAGAATGTTGTTGTTATATAACCTGTGTGTGTACAGACATAAAGGCGTGCTATCTTTAGAATGTTGTTGTTATATAACCAGTGTGTGTACAGATATAAAGGCGTGCTATCTTTAGAATCTTGTTGCTATATAACCAGAGTGTACAGACATGCAAGCGCACTAACTTTAGAATCTTGTTATATAACCAGTTTGTGTACAGACATAAAAACGTGATGTTTTTAGATTCTTGTTGTTATATAACCAGTGTGTGTACAGACATAAAGGCGTGCTATCTTTAGAATCTTGTTGCTATATAACCAGAGTGTACAGACATGCAAGCGCACTAACTTTAGAATCTTGTTATATAACCAGTTTGTGTACAGACATAAAAACGTGATGTTTTTAGATTCTTGTTGTTATATAACCAGTGTGTGTACAAGTATAAAAACGTGTTATCCATAGAATCTTGTTGTTATATAACCAGTATGTGTACAGACATGAAAGCCAACTAACTTTAGAATCTTGTTGTTATATAACCAGTGTGTGTACAGATATAAAAGTGTGCTATCTTTAGAATCTTGTTGTTATATAACTAGTGTGTGTACAGACATGAAAGAGTACTAACTTTAGAATCTTGTTGTTATATAATCAGTGTGTGTACAGACATGAAAGCGAACTGACATTAGAATTCTGTTGTTATATAACCAGTGTGTGTACAGACATGAAAGCGTACTATCTTTAGAATTTTGTTATATAACCAGTGTGTACAGACATAAAAGCGTGCTATCTTTAGAATCTTGTTTTATAATCAGTAACATCAAAAGATGGTCAAGTCAATCTATGACGGCCTGCACCATCAAAGCAAGAAACAGAGTAGAATGGCGAATCATTGTAGCCAACCTTCGTTGCGGAGAAGGCACACGTTAGAATCGTTAGAATCGTTGTTATATAACTAGTGTGTGTACAAACATTAAACCTTGCTGTCTTTAGATTCTTGTTGTTACATAACCAGTGTGTGTACAGATATAAAAGCGTGCTATCTTTAGATTCTTGTTGTTACATAACCAGTGTGTGTACAGACATAAAAGCGTGCTATCTTTAGAATCGTGTTGTTATATAACCAGTGTGTGTACAGACATAAAAGCGTGCTATCTTTAGAATCTTGTTGTTATATAACCAGTGTGTGTACAGACATAAAAGCGTGCTATCTTTAGAATCTTGTTGTTATATAACCAGTGTGTGTACAGACATAAAGGAGTGCTATCTTTAGAATCTTGTTGTTATATAAACAGTGTGTGTACAGACATAAAAGCGTACTATCTTTAGAATCTTGTTGTTATATAACCAGTGTGTGTACAGACATAAAAGAGTGCTATCTTTAGAACCTAGTTGATATATAACCAGTGTGTGTACAGACATAAAAGAGTGCTATCTTTAGAATCTTGTTGTTATATAACCAGTGTGTGTACAGACATAAATACGTGCTATCTTTGGAATCTTGTTGTTATATAACCAGTGTGTGTACAGACATAAAGGAGTGCTATCTTTAGAATCTTGTTGTTATATAACCAGTGTGTGTACAGACATAAAAGCATACTATCTTTAGAATCTTGTTGTTATATAACCAGTGTGTGTACAGACATAAAAGAGTGCTATCTTTAGAATCTTGTTGTTATATAACCAGTGTGTGTACAGACATAAATACGTGCTATCTTTGGAATCTTGTTGTTTCATTAAGGTTGCCATCAAAGTTATCCTCAAGAAAATCTTGGTTCAAAATGCGGAAGCTCAACGTCACTTCCGACGAGAGGTTCTGTTGTTACAGCGTGTGCGTCACCCAAATATCGCGAGATTCTACGGGACAATGGAGAGCAGCACGTGCTACTACCTGGTTCATGAGCTAATTATGGGTGGTCACCTGTTGGGTCGAGTGGCAGTCAGGTACAGAGGGACGAGTGTGTGGCTAAGTTGTTGGCTAAATGTTGCATGTATGATTTGTTGTATTATTTAAGTTGATATGCAGTTAATTATAATCTTCAATTACCATACCTGCTGACGTAGGTGATCATGCCTGTCCACAACTTTCGATCTCGAGAGTTATTTATCGTTTCTGTTGTTCACCTTCTGCCAAGTCATTCTTTTAAGCTGTCTGGTATCTTTTCTCTTTGCTTCCCTCTATTTCTTCTTCCCTTAATTTTCCCAGTTGTTTCAAAATATTCCAGATGTTCCCTTTTCATTCCATGGCCAAAAAATGTTGATTGTTCCTTTCTAGTATTGGATATTAGGTCCCTTTCTCTTTTTTTTTTTTTTTTTTGCTTTGGCCTCTTTCAGGACGTTTTCATTACTCTTCTTAGCTGTCCATGGTTCTCAACATTCTTCTGTAAAACCACAGTTCTGCAACCTCCAGTGATTTTCTTGTATGTTGTCCTCTTATCAATGATTCACATCCATATGTTAAGACTGGCTCTACATAACATTTAAGAACTCTTTTTTTCTTATTTTCATTGTAAAAAACTGGATAGTATCTTAATCATTGTTTTGGAAAGCTGCTTATACTGGTCCATTCAACATCTCACCTCTGTTGTACATCAAGCATCTGAGTTTAACATTGTTGCCAGATATTTACATTCATTTACCTGCTTCTTCTTCCTCTTTGTTTCCTCCATTGCCGTTGGCGTCGAGGGGTGATACAATCTGCGATTCTTTGCTCTGTATGATCGCGATTGTTTCTCCATTATTTTGTCTCTGAGCACTGTTGTGTGTATGCTACATTGTCCTCTGAGCACTGTTGTGTGTATGTTACATTGTCCTCTGAGCACTGTTGTGTGTATGTTACATTGTCCTCTGAGCACTGTTGTGTGTATGTTACATTGTCCTCTGAGCACTGTTGTGTGTATGCTACATTGTCCTCTGAGCACTGTTGTGTATATTTTACATTGTCCTCTGAGCACTGTTGTGTGTATGTTACATTGTCCTCTGAGCACTGTTGTATGTATGTTACATTGTCCTCTGAGCACTGTTGTGTGTATGTTACATTATCCTCTGAGCACTGTTGTGTGTATGTTACATTATCCTCTGAGCACTGTTGTGTATATGTTACATTGTCCTCTGAGCACTGTTGTGTGTATGTTACATTGTCCTCTGAGCACTGTTGTGTGTATGTTACATTATCCTCTGAGCACTGTTGTGTGTATGTTACATTATCCTCTGAGCACTGTTGTGTATATGTTACATTATCCTCTGAGCACTGTTGTGTGTATGTTACATTGTCCTCTGAGCACTGTTGTGTATATGTTACATTGTCCTCTGAGCACTGTTGTGTGTATGTTACATTATCCTCTGAGCACTGTTGTGTATATGTTACATTATCCTCTGAGCACTGTTGTGTGTATGTTACATTGTCCTCTGAGCACTGTTGTGTATATGTTACATTATCCTCTGAGCACTGTTGTGTGTATGTTACATTGTCCTCTGAGCACTGTTGTGTGTATGTTACATTGTCCCCTGAGCACTGTTGTGTGTATGTTACATTATCCTCTGAGCACTGTTGTGTGTATGTTACATTGTCCTCTGAGCACTGTTGTGTATATGTTACATTGTCCTCTGAGCACTGTTGTGTATATGTTACATTGTCCTCTGAGCACTGTTGTGTATATGTTACATTGTCCTCTGAGCACTGTTGTGTGTATGTTACATTGTCCTCTGAGCACTGTTGTGTATATGTTACATTATCCTCTGTCGCTGTGCTAGTTCTGTCGCAGAACCTGTTGTTTGCAAGCATTAAATCTTGGACTAGAAGTTGTTGTATTCGTTGACTTCTATTTTCATTCTTTGTTGATGTCTGAAAACACTTTGGAAGTATGAATAGATGAGTTTTCAATGTATAGCTATTGCCTTGTCTGTAGTGATAGTTTTTTTTTTCTAGCGTTGCATGTAAGTAGTGTGGTGTATTGTTGGTTCTGTTGCCCTTTCTAGCCTGTTGACTGCGTTGTTTAAGTTTGTGTTGTACAGTCTATGGTACTCCATCTTTTTTTTATGTTGCGCTGTGTGCTGAAGGTTCTGAAGTGTTACCTGTAGTGTTACACTTTTTCCGTGTGTTTTGTGCAGTGTTAAAATTTTTGAAGTGTAGCATATAGTCTTGCATGTAGACAAGACACAGACATACGACTAATGTGTAATTTATATGATGAGCAAACAGCAATAATAAAATATAACAAGGAAAACTCTACACCCATTGATACAAAAAAGAAGAGTAAGACATGGATGCATAATATCACCAAGCTTTACAATTTATAAACTGAGCAAATCTTTAAAAACATCACAGAGATGCCAGGCCAAAACATTAATGGAAAGATAATCAATAACCTAAGATATGCTGATGATAGCAGAAAATTCTAAAGATCTACAACAATTGCTTAATTATATAAACATGACAAGCAAAAAATATAGATTAAATATGAATATTAAAAGGACTAAAATTATGATCATAAACAAACAAAATACTCAAACCATACAGGTAGTAGGTTTTGAGTATTTTCGATTAAAATCGAAGGTCTAGACCTGGGGATAGTTCAGAGCTACAACTACCTTGGACATACTATAACCAGTGATGGGAAATGTACAACTGAAATAAACAAAAGAATAGGAATGACAAAAAGTCATTTTAAAGCCATGAAAAATATACTAACATCAAAACAAATAACACCAAGGTTAAAACTAAGAATAGCAAATGTTATATCTTCTCAACATTCCTATATGAAGCAGAAACATGGACATTATACAAGAAAACAGCAGAAAATTGAAGCCTTTGAAATGTGGATTTATAGAAGAATAAGTAGAATTGGATGGAAAGAAAAGAAAACATAGGATGTAGTCTTACAACAACTAAAAATGAAAAGAGAACAACTAAACACAATTTAAACATGACAAATGAGATTTTGGGGGCATGTTAAAATACAGAGCAGCCTAATAAAAAGTAATCTTGGAAGGGAAAATACAAGATAATTGAGGCAAATGCAGAACAAGACTAACATGGACGAGTAACATCAAAAGATGGACAAGTCAGCCTATGACAACCTGCAACATCAAACCAAGATATGAAGCGGAATGGCGCTCCAGGGTAGTCAATCTTCTAAGCGGAGACGACACTTAATGATGATGATGATGCTGGATACATGTAGTGTTCTAAATTCTTCAGTGTTGTCTTCAGTGTAATTTATTAATTATATCGAATGATTTTGACTATTTCTTTCTTGATGGAATGATGCTGAGTGATGTTGGTTATTTGTTTCTTGATGGAATGATGACAGTGATGTTACTTGATTGTTTCTTGATGGAATGATGACAGTGATGTTGGTTATTTATTTCTTGATGGAATGATGCTGAGTGATGTTGATTATTTGTTTCTTGATGAAATGATGATAGTGATGTTCATCGTTTGTTACTTGATAGAATGATGACAGTGATGTTGGTTATTTGTTTCTTGATGGAATGATGCTGAGTGATGTTGATTGTTTGTTTTTTGATGGAATGATGCTGAATGATGTTGATTGTTTGTTTCTTGATGGAATGATGCTGAGTGATGTTGATTGTTTGTTTCTTGATGGAATGATGCTGAGTGATGTTGGTTATTTGTTTCTTGATTAAATGATGCTGAGTGTTGTTGATTGTTTGTTTCTTGATGGAATAATGCCGAGTGATGTTGATTGTTTGTTTCTTGATGGAACAATGACAGCAATGTTGGTTATTTGTTTCTTGATGGAACGATGACAGCAATGTTGATTGTTTGTTTCTTGATGGAACAATGACAGCAATGTTGGTTATTTGTTTCTTGATGGAACAATGACAGCAATGTTGATTGTTTGTTTCTTGATGGAACAATGACAGCAATGTTGGTTATTTGTTTCTTGATGGAACAATGACAGCAATGTTGGTTATTTGTTTCTTGATGGAATGATGTTGAGTGATGTTGATTGTTTGGTTCTTGACGGAATGATGACAGTGATGTTGATTGTTTTGTTCTTGATGGAATGATGACAATGATGTTGATTGTTTGTTTCTTGATGGAATGATGACAGTGATGTTGATCGATTGTTTCTTGATGTAATGATGACAGTGATGTTGATTGTTTGTTTCTTGATGGAATGATGCTGAGTGATGTTGATTGTTTGTTTCTTGATGGAATGATGCTGAGTGATGTTGATTGTTTGTTTCTTGATGGAATGATGTTGAGTGATGTTGATTGTTTGTTTCTTGATGGAATGATGACAGTAATATTTGATTCTTTGTTTCTTGATGAAATGATGATAGTGATGTTCATCGTTTGTTTCTTGACAGAATGATGACAGTGATGTTGGTTATTTGTTTCTTGATGGAATAATGATAGTGATGATGATTGATTGTTTCTTGATGGAATGATGACAGTGATGTTGGTTATTTGTTTCTTGATGGAATGATGCTGAGTGATGTTGGTTATTTTTTTCTTGATGGAATGATGCTGAGTGATGTTGATTGTTTGGTTCTTGATGGAATGATGGCAGTGATATTTGATTCTTTGTTTCTTGATGAAATGATGATAGTGATGTTGGTTGTTTGGTTCTTGATGGAACGATGACAGTGATATTTGATTGTTTGTTTCTTAATGGAATGATGACAGTGATGTTGATTGTTTGGTTCTTGATGGAATGATGACAGTGATGTTGATTGTTTGTTTCTTGATGGAATGATGACAGTGATGTTGATCGATTATTTCTTGATGGAATGATGACAGTGATGTTGATCGATTGTTTCTTGATGTAATGATGACAGTGATGTTGGTTGTTTGTTTCTTGATGGAATGATGCTGAGTGATGTTGACTGATTGTTTCTTGATGGAATGATGCTGATTGTTTGTTTCTTGATGGAATGATGCTGAGTGATGTTGACTGATTGTTTCTTGATGGAATGAAGATGAGTGGTGTTGATTGTTTGTTTCTTGATGGAGTGATGACAGTGATGTTGACTGATTCTTTCTTGATGGAATGATGCTGATTGTTTGTTTCTTGATGGAATGTTGACAGTGATGTTGATTGTTTCTTGATGGAATGATGACTGAGTGATGTTGATTGTTTCTTGATGGAATGATGCTGATTGTTTGTTTCTTGATGGAGAGATGACAGTGATGTTGACTGATTGTTTCTTGATGGAATTATGCTGATTGTTTGTTTTTTTATGGAATGATGACAGTGATGTTGATTGTTTCTTGATGGAATGATGCTGATTGTTTGTTTCTTGATGGAATGATGACTGAGTGATGTTGATTGTTTCTTGATGAAATGATGACAGTGATGTTGATTGATTTTTTCTTGAAGGAATGATGACTGAGTGATGTTGATTGTTTCTTGATGAAATGATGACAGTTATGTTGATTTTTTCTTGATGGAATAATGCCTGGGTGATGTTGACTGTCCCTCACAGTGGTTGCCTATCTGAAGACGACAGCCGGGTCTACATGAGACAGATGGTCTCGGCAGTTGATCACCTTCATAAGTCTGACATCGTACACAGGTAACCCAAGTCGTACCTAAACTTACAAATTGTCTGCCCTTTCTACAAAACATGTGCACAGTAGATGTCATCGATACTTTTGTTGATTTGCTGATTTGTGTCTTTCTGGGTAGATAACACTACATTTGCCTCTTCTGTTATACATTCATGGGTAAAGTCATTGCAGAAGTCAAAAATACATAACGTCATTTTTGTCTCCGTCCCTGGACATGTAGGAGTACGTGTACATTAAAGAGCGGACAGATTATCTAGCTGCCCTGCCGTTGAAGACTGTCAACCAGTGGATCGGGCGGACGTCATCAATGTCCTCCAAGATGTTGGAAAGGCACAGGACTTCGATAACCATGAGTCCACGTCACTCCTTCGGATGAAAGAGATGGGAGTTAAGATGGGCACAGACAGAAACGAGAAACCTAGTGGGTGTATAAGAAGACTTATCAACCAACACAGAAATGGAGTCGTCAGTCGCTGGACACTTCGAGACTTGCTGAGGAGAGGATCTGAGCACCTATGGACATGTTCGGAGTGCAATGATGATGACTCGCAAATAACTCAATAACTCAATTATACAATGAACGTGATTAAAAGAAGCTACATCTCAATATTTACAAATCTTTGTGGTTAAATATTAAAGATTGCAACTCTCAGATTTGCCCATCCTTGACCTTTTTGTTACGTGCATTATTCTATTAACATTTATTTACTACATATATCTACTTTAGCAAAAACTTTACTTTTTTGTTTTACGTCACAAATTGAAACCACTTCTATAAAATATCAGTTTTAAGAATGAGTGAAATGTACTTGAATGAGACTTCCAAGATTTGAACTAAAATGCTGATCACCATCATGTGCCACACCGGTTGGCGAAGGCGAACATGACCTTCCACAAATTTCTACCTACAATGTATGCCATGACACCAAGCTACCTAGTATTGTCTCGCGTTATGCTACTTTGCTTTTTAAAACAAACATCCGTCCATAACTAGTTGTTTAACTAAATCATTTAGCTCCCTTTATGAACATGTTAAGATATTATAGATCTTCGCATTACCTCCCTTTTGTATTTTAGTTTCTGGGTAATTCTCTGTGATTTTCATATCTTCCTTGATATCATTATTCTATTTCTGTATTTACCTACATTTTGGTTTCCAAATTTTCGATTTTTTCCATCAGAAACCTGGCCAGACCTTTGGAAACTTAAAAACTTGTCTTTCCTTTCGAATTTAAATATCTCGGAACAATGTGAACCTCAGATAGTAGAAGTACAACGGAGGTCAAATGCAGAATAGCTCAGGCAAGAAGCAATTTTCCCAAAGAACGAGAAAGATATTATGCAATCCATATTTGACAACAGAAACAAGAAAAAGAGCTCTTAAATCTAATATAGAAACAGTCTTAACATATGAATGTGAATCATGGAAAATAGGACGCAGACAAAAATATAACTGAAGACTGTAGAAATGTAGTTTTACAGAAGAATGTTGAGAATACCATAGACAGCTAAGAAGAGAAATAAAAACCTTCTGAAAGAGGCCAGAAAGCTGGAAAATATTGTAATAACTGAGAAAATTGAGGGACGAAGATATAAAGGGAAGCAAATAGAAAAGATACCAGACAGCTTAAGAGAATGACTTGTCAAAAAGTCAACAACAGAAATAATAAATAACTGTCCAGATCGAAAGTTGTGGAGAGACATGATCACCTACGCCAGCTGGCCCGGTACTTGATGATGGTGAACAATAACGATATTTAAACATTTTGATGCAGCAGGAAGAACAAATAAAACAACAACTACAACATACTTATGTTTACCAATATAACGTTCACAATTAAAGACAAACACACAACACAGCGAGTGTATTCAAGTTTGTGCGCGTATTAACTTTTTTGTTGATTATTATTAATTTGTATTTTTTGGCCATATAATGAGAAGAGAACAACTGGAATATATTGTAACAACTGGAAAAATTGAGAGACGAAGAGATAGAGGAAAACAAAGAGAAAAGAATACCAGATAGCTTAAGAGAATGGCTTGGCAGAAGGTCAACAACACAAATGATAAATAATTGTCGAGATCGAAAGTTGTGGAGAGACATGATCACCTACGCCAGCAGGCCCGTTCCTTGATGATGATGATGATGATTGATTTACTGCGCTCCTTGTTTGAATATATATCATCCTCATCACCCAGTATCGTACCTGCTGGCGTAGGTGATTATGTCTCTCCATAGCTTTAAAAATCTCTGGTACCCATTTTTAGAGGTCGTGTGAACCCCGGAGCCTTGTCAGTCCGAAAAATTTCACCACTGCTGGGGATCTAGAACACACACTGCGGAAACCTACTGAGAGTATTAAACAACAGGTCCTTTTTGGAATCCCCAGGGGAAAAGACAAAGAGGAAGACCAAGACATTCTTGGAGAAAGACAGAAGTAGAGATGAAGATAATGGGGAATACATGGAATGATCTTAAAAGAATGGCAAGAAACAGAACGACTTGGAAAGTGTTTGTTGAAGACCTATGCTCCACAGGGAGCTGAAAGGTAGAAGAAAAATCTGGGGATCGATCCCGGATCCTTCTGGTCAGGAAGCGAGCACACTAACCACTTAGCCACCGAGGCTCCTGTTGATGTAAGTAAAGTAAAGTAAAGTACCCCCGTCACGCCAAGTGGCGTATAGGGAATATGGTGTTAGTGACCATAAATTTTACAGACCTTCGGTACATGAATTTTTGGGTAATGTGGTCGGTATTACACCCGTGCTGCTTTACTTTCCCGGAAAAAAATATGGTACCCATTAAAGGCTGGGTGAACCGGAAGCCGTCGGTTGGGATCCAACCCTACCTCTTGTCCTTTGTAGTCCAGTCCACTAACCACTGAGCTATCGCAGTTCCCTCCTGTTGATGTACTAACACAATATTAAACTTTGTGATGTTTTCATTTAGTTATTTCTAAACTCTGAGTGGGGACATGATAATATCATCAATGCTGCACCTTTGTCAAAGTTTGGAGACGCCCCTGAGAGCCACGGCTCTGTGATCTGCTGATTTTATGTAACCTCTGAATGAGACTGGAATTTACGGCCTCATTTGTTTACCATTCCATGTATTTTTCTTTCTGATACTGCATTTAGGATCATTTATTACAAGTGTGTCCAGTAGTCTTACCTCGGAGTTAACGTTGAAAGATCTGAAGATATGAAATGTATTAAAATTAATTCTTTTTCTTCTACCTTTTAGCTCCCAGTGGAGCATAGGTCTTCAACAAACACTTTCCAAGTCGTTCTGTTTTTTGCCATTCTTTTAAAATCATTCCAAGTCTTCCCCATCATCTTCATCTCTGCTTCTATCTGTCTTCTCCAAGAATTCCTTGGTCTTCCTCTTTGTGTCGATTCCTCTGGGGATTCCAAAAAGGGCCTGTTGTGTAATACTCTCAGTTGGCTTCCGTAGCGTGTGTCCTATCCAGCGCCATTGTCTTCGCTGTATCTCTTTATCAACTGGTATTTGACTGGTACATTTCCATAATTCTATGTTAGTGATTTTGTCCTGCCATTTCCATCCTTTTATTCTGCAGAAGCATCCAATAATGAAAGTCTGTATCTTCGTAATTGTCAATTTTGTTCTTCTCCATGTTTCACAGCCATATAATAGGACTGACTTAACATTGGAGTTGAAAATTTTTATTTTTGTATTTAACTTAATTTCTCTGATTAAGATTAATTGCGACCCCAAAAATTAATCAGGCAAACGGGCACTGCAGTTTTCTGCTTCATTTTCTGTGATCTTTCTTATTGTCGCAATGTCTATTTTTTTTTTATCAACAGCTTGTACCGCCAAGTGTTGCGACAGAAAATGTATGTAGTTCTCTGGACATCACAGGTTATGTAGTTTTCTAGACCTCTCAGGTTATTTAGTTTTCTGGACATCTCAGGTTATGTAGTTTTCTAGACATCTCAGGTTATGTAGTTTTCTGGACATCTTAGGTTGTGTAGTATTCTGGACATCTCAGGTTATATAGTTTTCTGGACATCTCAGGTTGTGTAGTTTTCTGGACATCTAAGGTTGTGTAGTTTTCTGGACATCTCAGGTTGAGTAGTTTTTCTGGACATCTCAGGTTGTGTAGTTTTCTGGACATCTAAAGTTGTGTAGTTTTCTAGACATCTCAGGTTGTGTAGTTTTCTGGACATCTCAGGTTGTGTAGTTTTCTGGACATCTCAGGTTGTGTAGTTTTCTAGACATCTCAGGTTGCGTAGTTTTCTGGATATCTCAGCATGTGTAGTTTTCTGGACATCTCAAGATTTGTAGTTTCAGGTCATTTCAAATTGTGTAACTTTCTAAACATCTTAAGTTGTGTAACTTTAAAACTAAACATCTCAAGTTGTGTAATTTTTTGAACATCACAAGTTGTGTAACTTTCTGAACATCTCAAGTTGTGTAACTTTCTGAACATCTCAAGTTGTGTAACTTTCTGAACATCACAAGTTGTGTAACTTTCTGAACATAGTTGTGTAACTTTCTGAACATCTCAAGTTGTGTAACTTTCTGAACATCTCAAGTTGTGTAACTTTCAGACTAAACATCTTATTTTGTGTAACTTTCTGAATATCTCAAGTTGTGTAACTTTCTGAACATCTCAAGTTGTGTAACTTTCAGACTAAACATCTTATGTTGTGTAACTTTCTGAACATCTCAAGTTGTGTAACTTTCTGAACATCTCAAGTTGTGTAACTTTCAGACTAAACATCTTATGTTGTGTAACTTTCAGACTAAATATCTCAAGTTGTGCAACTTTCTGAATATCTCAAGTTGTGTAAATTTCTGAACATCTCAATATGTGTAACTTTCTGAACATCTCAAGTTGTGTAACTCTATAAACATCTCAGGTTGTGAAACATTCTGAACATCTCAAGTTGTGTAACTTTCTGAACATCTCAAGATATGTAACTTTCTGAACATCTCAAGTTGTGTAACATTCTGAACATCTCAAGATGTTTAAATTTCCGAACATCTCAAGATGTTTAACTTTCTGAACATCTCAAGTTGTGTAACTTTCTTAACATCTCAAGTTGTGTAACTTTCTGAACATTTCAATATGTGTAACTTTCTGAACATCTCCAGTCTAGAGATGTGTAACTAGAGTTGTTTATCTTGAATTTACTTTGTGACACCGTAACATCTATCCACCTATGTGACTCTTTAACTCCATCTATCCACCATTGTTCTAACCCGTCCTTTCTACCTTGAGTCTGATATTTGTATGCGATATAACTCTACTCGTCATGTAACTTGAATGTGCACATTCTGGTTAGAGGCATCAGCCATTACATTCTATGATGTTCTATAATCTTCTATATTCTATATGTTGTTACTCCCATCACTTTCACATTGTTGTATAACTTCATCCCTGCTTATTTTGTGTGCAATACTTTTTACGCCACACCATTTCGCTTGATGTTATGTCTGCCCTTTGTTCCCTTAATGTAATACCCGTGTCAGACATAACTAGCATAATGTAGGTACAAACAATTAATCTTTCAATTTCCTTTTTTCTTTTGTTGTAATATTTTGATGTTTCAGGATCGGTGCTTTTTTTCATAGGCAAAGAACCATGTATGACAAAAATATCATAGGAATAATTAAGAGGGTAGGGGATTATGTCTATTGTTTTGTTTTTAAGTAATGGCGACTTCTACGTTGTTACTGAACTTTAATATTTTTTTAATGATTTACACGAGTGGGTTCTTTTCATTGTCATAACAAAACGCAAGTCTTTTAATTACGCTGACTCCTGTAGCTGAAGTAATGTGGTGTTTTTATGTGGCTATCAGTGGTTGCAAGTTTCAAAGGATGACGTGAACTGTTATGAGAATTGGTAATTTCACAAATGTAACCAATGAATTCGTTTGAATTATAAAACTTATTATAAAGCTAAATATAAGACATGAAAGCAATGTCACCAGGAAAATAACTCGGAATAAGGGGAGAGCCGATGTGAAAGCAATCAATGTGGAACATGCCAACACTATCGTGATTTGTGCTCCAATTGCAAGGCTCATTGTTGAGGTTAGAGTAGCACATTTGTGGTGACCTGAATTGCACATCGACAGAGTTGGGCTCACATAAATCAGACACCACTGATACAATCTTGAATATAACATCATATATATTCCGGTTTTTTTTTTCAAACACTGATGAAAACATACATAAATACATTCTGGTTTCATCGAAACTGATGAGAACATACATAAATACATTCTGGTTTCATCGAAACTGATGAGAACATATATAAATACATTCTGGTTTCTTACAAACTGATGAGAACATATATAAATACATTCTGGTTTCTTACAAACTAATGAGAACATACATAAATACATTCTGGTTTTTTCCTAACTAGTGAGTACAAATATACTAATATTTTTATTTCTTCGAGACACAGGAAAAACAATACACAAACATGTTGAAATCGGATGCACTGGGCTACATGTATAACATAAAAGTTAAATCTAAACTGTCACCATGAAGACCCAGTGTAGAAAAATCGATGGTGTGCACATCCCGTGGAGCCCCCACCAGGCGGTGAAAGTTCCTGGCTCCCTGTCATGGAATGTCTCAACCAATGCTGCCTGTAGCCACCTTCCTCTATGTTGTGGAGTCAAGGCACAAAGAGAAGGTGCAAGAACTATAGACCAAACATCAACACTCAGAATGTACACCGATGCAATTTTGGAAATGTGATAACTGATGGAGTAAGTAATTAATGTAATGAGCCCCCATCACGCCAAGTGGCGTATAGGGAATATGGTGTTAGTGACCATAATTTTTATATACCTTCGGCACATGATTTTTGGGGTAATGTGGTCGGTATTACGCCCGTGCCGCTTTACTTTCCCAAAAAAAAATTCGGTACTCATTTAAGGCTTTGTGAACCCGGATGCCGTAGGTTGGGATCGAACCTTACCCCTTCTCCTTTGTAGTCCAGTTCACTAACCACTGAGCAATCGCGGCTCCAATTGATGGAGTGGATATAAAGAATTTCTGATTGTAATGAAACATAGAGTGGAGACAAATTATAATAAATGAATATAATTATGGAGGGAAACTTCCGAGGCGATAAATCAAATAATGAAACATAGAGTGGAGACAAATTATAATAAATGAATATAATTATGGAGGGTAACTTCCGAGGCGATAAATCAGCGAATCATTTCAGGGGAAGAGGTATGTTTACAGCACTCTGAAAAAAATCATAAATAATCAACAACAGAAACAAAAAAAAACAGAATAAAATATGGTCCCAAGCAGGATCGAACCCATACTCCTCGGCACAGTGCCTTCCAACAAAGAAGTAAAGGCATCAAGATACACCAAGATGCACCAAGATACACCAAGATGCACCAAGATGCGTAGAGATGCGGAGCTTCTGTAAAGCTGATGATAATAGCAATACTTAAAAAAACAGAAATTAAACAAATGGAGTCGTCAGTCGCTGGACACTGAGGGACTTGCTGAGGAGGGGATCTGAGCACCTATGGACATGTTCGGAGTGCTATGATGATGACTCGCAAATAACTCAAATAACTCAATACTTAAAAAAGAAGAAAAAAAGTGGTATGGTGACAGCTTTATGTGGTAATGGACAAAACAAAAGTCGACTTTTCGGCTAAGTTGGCCTTCAGCTGGAACATGTTTTGTTTTGTCCATTACCACGTAACGCTGTTACCATACCACTTTTTTTCTTCTTTTTTTTTTTAGTATTACCTTCCAACAAGTAACCAAACGCTAGAGCGCACGGCCAGCTCAGCTATATTGTTCTCTAGAAATAGCCCAGATAGTATCCCAGTGCATCCGATTTCAACACTTTTGTGTCTCGCTTTTGATAAAATTGAACAGAACAACACTAAGAAGGGTATTATGGCCATCACTTGTACCAAAGCGGGACAAGCTGCATGGAGATGTCACCAGCCTTGAGCTGATAAACTCTTTCTTTGAACTCATTAATATTGACATCTAGTGGTGTCATCATCATCACTTGTACCAAAGCGGGACAAGCTGCATAGAGATGTCACCAGCCTTGAGCTGATAAACTCTTTCTTTGAACTCATTAATATTGACATCTAGTGGTGTCATCATCATCACTTGTACCAAAGCGGGACAAGCTGCATGGAGATGTCACCAGCTGATAAACTCTTTCTTTGAACTCATTAATTGACATCTAGTGGTGTCATCATCATCACTTGTACCAAAGCGGGACAAGCTGCATAGAGATGTCACCAGCCTTGAGCTGATAAACTCTTTCTTTGAACTCATTAATATTGACATCTAGTGGTGTCATCATCATCACTGAGTACCGTCTCCGCATCGAAGGTTGGCTATCATATAGCGCCTTTCCGCGCTGTCTCTTGCTTTGGTGGTGCAGGTTATCATACACTCACTTGTCCATCTTTTGATGCTACACGTCCATATTAGTCTTGGTCTGTCTCTACCTCTTTTACCTTGTATTTATCTAGAGGTGTACACAGATTAAATAGATTATAATTTTGTCTTTCACACATTTACGTTTGTCCCCGTCTTCTAACTCACCACCAGAAACCTCAAGTTGGAGAGCTTTTTACTGGATCAGCAGAACAACATCAAACTCGTTGGTGAGTTTCAGTTCCTCTAGCTATTTGTATGTTCATTGTTATTTATGAGGAAGCGAGTCGTTGAGTGGATTATGTAGACGCTGGTTCTATTCCAGGTATGAATGTAAGTTTTCATTTATGCAGAGGTATAATGACAGCCTTAATTAATATACCACGTGACGACAGCCCTCGACAAATTATCGGTAAATGTAAAAGGTAAAGTGCGAGACTTGAATCGGCGTCTTAGCGCGCGAGTTTTCACCCATATGTGCTCAGTCGTCTATTTAGAAGTGCTCGGAGACGTCTGGATAGTGTCGCTTTAAAGTATCGAAACTCACGATCCGAGGCGGCATTCCTCACCTTCCGAGAGTACTACCCTGGTACTCATTTCTGCCAGCGACTTGGTCGACCGCAGGAGTATTTTTTTTCTAACCACGAGTACAACTCGCACTGCTTCCAGTGGGAATCGAACACGGGTTGTCCGAACGTCGGTAGCCCAGACGGGTGGTTTTCCCAACTAGGCTACCGAGGCTCCCAAAATATCTTTATTCCCAGCCAATGAGAAACCATTCCCTTCTTCCAATGTTTGAGATAATGCCTAAATAGATCAGATTTCCCACATTCGTTTATGTTTCTGTGAACAAAATAAGAATGATAATTTGCTTGTGTCTGGTTCCTCAAATTAATCCGAAAGGGAGGGACTATAAAAGAACCGCTGTCTAGATGTGGTCGTACTACCAGCATCCCTAGCGACACAACTTCCACTCCGAAGTACAGACTATCCCCTCCTTTAGAGGTAAATGAAAATAAATCGTGTGGAGGCTGTTGCGACATAAGCAATTCTTCTTGCTCTTTTTCATCTTCTACCTTTCAGTTGCATGTGGAGCACAGGTCTTCAACAAACACTTTCCAAGACGTTCTGTTTCTTGTCATTCTTTTAAGTTTTCCATGTCTTCCCCATCATCTACATCATTTTCAATGTCTTCTCCAAGAATATTTTGATCTTCCTCTTTGTCTTTTTGCTTGGGGATTCCAGAAAAAAACAGCATGTTGTGTAATATTCTCAGTTGACCCCACAGTGTGTGTCCTTATCGTCTTCGGTGTATCTCTTTCTCCACTAGTATTTGACAGGTACTTTCAATAATTCTATTTTAGTGATTTTGCCCTGCCATTTCCATTCCATTATTCTTTGTAGGCATCCATTAATGAAGGTCTCTATCTTCAATAAGCAATTCACTAATTACAAATTTATTTTCCATACTCCTTTTTTTTCCACTTTTAATCACTTCCGTATTCGCCGAATATACAAAGTTCTGGTTCTGACTGCCTCTTTCATGGACACATAGTGCGGGGCTACCTCTAGTTCTGTGTCACATTTTTGCTCTTTTTTGTATGGTAAGCCAATCATACATATGGAGAGCCAGTCTTAACATATGGATGTGAATCATGGACAATAGGACAACAGACAAGAAAATCACTGGAGTCTGTAGAAATGTTGTTTTACAGAAGAATGTTGAGAATACTATGGGCATCTAAGAAGAGTAATGACAATGTTCTGAAAGAGGCCAAAGCAAAAAGAAAGCTAATTTCCAATATTAGGAAAAAACAATCATCATTATTTTAGCCATGTAATGATAAGAGAACAACTGGAAAAATTGAGGGACGAAGAGATAGAGGGAAGCAAAGAGAAAAAATTACCAGACGGCTTAAGAGAATGGCTTGGCAGAAGGTCAACAATAGAAATGATAAATAACTGTCGAGATCGAAAGTTGTAGAGAGACATGACCACTTACGCCAGCAGGCCCGGCACCTGATAATAATGATGTATGGTAAGGCATCACTAGACCTGTTTATTTTACGTGTTGTCGCTGTCTGTACCTCACAATTGGTTTTGTAAAAACTCTTTCTTTTATTAAATGTTTTCTGGTTTCGTCTCTTTGTGTCACTCCTACAACTTTTCTGAACTTATTGTGAATGACCATGTTTGTCACTAGTGACACAGAACAGCGATAAACCTGCATTATATCAAATATTTCTTTGTGATCGGCAGTACATTGTGTTGTAGGAGATGGCCTATTGACCCAATACTTGTTTTTGCTTTACTGCACGTTATGTTAATAATTAAGTTCCAGTCAAATACCATTGGATTAAGACATACACGACGATGGCCATGGATAGGACACACACTGAGGAAGCCAGCTGAGTGCATTTCACTATAGGCCCTTGTTTTTAATAATCCCCAAGGGAAGAGACAAAGATAATATAAATAACAATGAGATAGAGCTGCTTGCACAGAACAGAAACGGATGGCGAGATTTGATAAAATATCTTTAAAAGAATTGAAAACTGCTAGAATAAAAATTTAAATAAGAGAATGAGCATCTTGGTCTACACCGTATGGGCCGGCTACGGCTCGAAAGGTCAATAGATAGATAGATAGATAGACAGACAGACAGACAGACAGACAGACAGACAGACAGACAGACAGACAGATAGACAGATAGTAGGGAAGAGACAAAGAGGAAGACCCAAATATCCTTGGAGAAGACAAGTAGTAGCAGAGAAAAAGAAGATGGGACAGACATGGAAAGATCTTAAACAAATGGCAAAAAAACGGCTTAGAAAGTGTTTTTGAAGACCTATGCTCCACAGGGAGCTGAACGGAAGAGGAATGTTAATAATTACCCAGGGAAAGCAAAAATTAGAGATGGCAGCTTAACCCTCGAACAGCTTCGCATCTCTATGTGTCTTGATGCCTTTACTCCCTAACCTTCGATTTGAATGTAGACTTGAGGCAGCAACATGTTCACATCAGTCTGTAAAGACTAAGAAGGTCGCATCTGAGTTTCGATGCTTGAGGCGACAATATACAGAAATTTCCGAACATTTCTGGATAGTCGGCCGAGCACATATGGGTGGAAACTCGCGTGCTAAGACGCCGGTTCAAGTCTCGTACTTTACCTTTACCTTTACTAAGGTCATATATAAAAGGGGAGACTACTGATTTCCTGCTCGTTTAAGTTCCTTCTCTACGTTAATTGTTCCATTATGTCCCTGAACTTAGAACCAAGATTGATGCTCATAGAATGGATTTCAGTTATGTTCAAATATTAGTTCGTCATCTTAACATCATTTTCATATTTAGTAACATCTCTCTTTAACTGAATGTACACTGCGACATCATCATCATACCCTGAGGCATTGGCGATCATGTCTTGTCACATCTCTCTTACGTTAAAACTTGTGGTTAATTCCACTGTTGATACCATTCCCTTCCACGCTGTTCAACTGTTTAGTCTCTTCTCTTGTTGTCTTCCTGTGTATATTTTTTAATCTAAAATTGTCATGTTGTCACATAATTTTCTAGTTGTTCTTCTCACATTGTATGCACAAATAAACTGTACCGTCATTTCTAATAGAATTTACTAGATTTCTTTGTATGCTAGTCACTCTGTGGACTCATTCGTTGCTCTTTTTTAGCTGTCCATGATACTCCTATACTTGACATGTTTTAGTCAGGGCTGGCGTTAGATCTTGGTTATAAAAAGCAACAACTTAGAGCCTCACAATCCGAGGGGCCTCAATGTGTTAATATTGTAATCTATGATAGAGACCTGCTAGTGCTGATTATTTAACAGAAGGTTTCCAAGTTTCACTAAACTTAGCCAGGACCTCGCCAAGTCTATATTGTGATCTGGTTTTAATTGTGAACAAAACTAGGTAGAAGTGAGAGCTTTGTGACAGGTCGAAATTTCAAATCCCCTAGTTCTCTCTAAGTCAAGAAAAAACGCCTAAATTAAATAATTTGGTTGAGCAAATATCATTATTTTTTTATAGTAAAGAAAAGTAAAGAGCCCCGTCACGCCAAGTGCCGTATAGGGAATATGGTGTTAGTGGCCATACGTTTTACAGACCTTCAGCACATGATTTTTAGAGTAATGTGGTCGGTATTACGCCCGTGCCGCTTTACTTTCCCAGAAAAAAAAATCCCGTACCCATTTAAGGCTGGTTGAACCGGAACCCTGTCTATCAGTTCACTATCCACTGAACTATCGTAGCTCCCATTATTGTTTATGCTTCCACCATTTTACAAGTATCTTACATTTTATATTTTACATTTTATATTTTACATTTTATTTCTTACATTTTATATCTTACATTTTAATTTTACATTTTATATTTTACATCTTACATTTTATATTTTACATTTTATATTTTACATTTTATATTTTACATTGTATATCTTACATTTTATATTTTACATTTTATATTTTACATTGTATATTTTACATTTTAAAAAGTAAGAAGTATATCCTTTACAGGGAGCCGCGATAGCTCAGTGGCTAGTGAACTGGACTACAAAGGACAAGAGGTAGGGTTCGATCCCAATCGACGGCTTCCGGTTCATCCAGCTTTTAATGAGTACTAGATTTTTTTTCTGGGAAAGTAAAGCGGCACGGGCGTAATACCGACCACATTACCCCAAAAATCATGTGTCGAAAGTCTTTAAAATTTATGGTCACTAACACCATATTCGCTATACGCCACTTGGTTTGACGGAGTTCTTTACTTTATTACATCCTTTACAGAAAGTTGTTATCGCCCCAGAATTGTGTGGCTGTGTAATTGTCTAAGCACTATAAATCAGTGGTTTCCCATTGCCATCTGATGGTAAGCGCGGTCCTGACGATGGTAATCCCACTATTTGTAATTTCTTTAAAAACCGCGCTCTGAGGGACTCCACCCCCCCCCCCCCCCCAGACCTCGGGGGTGAAAAACCGATCTCACTACCTCTAATCCACGAATGTCTATCTATTGTAGATTGCTGAAGGAAGTTTGCAAGGATGTATATCTATTGTAGATTGCTGAAGGAAGTTTGCAAGGATGTCTATCTATTGTAGATTGCTGAAGGAAGTTTGCAAGGATGGCTATCTAATGTAGATTGCTGAAAGAAAGTTTGCAAGGATGTCTATCTATTGTAGATTGCTGAAGGAAGTTTGCAAGGATGTATATCTATTGTAGATTGCTGAAGGAAGTTTGCAAAGCTGTCTATCTATTGTAGATTGCTGAAGGAAGTTTGCAAGGATGTCTATCTATTGTAGATTGCTGAAGGAAGTTTGCAAAGATGTCTATCTATTGTAGATTGCTGAAAGATGTTTGCAAGAATGTCTATCTATTGTAGATTGCTGAAGGAAGTTTGCAAAGATGTCTATCTATTGTAGATTGCTGAAGGAAGTTTGCAAAGCTGTCTATCTATTGTAGATTGCTGAAGGAAGTTTGCAAAGATGTCTATCTATTGTAGATTGCTGAAGGAAGTTTGCAAAGATGTCTATCTATTGTAGATTGCTGAAAGATGTTTGCAAGAATGTCTATCTATTGTAGATTGCTGAAGGAAGTTTGCAAAGATGTCTATCTATTGTAGATTGCTGAAGGAAGTTTGCAAAGATGTCTATCTATTGTACATTGCTGAAGGAAGTTTGCAAAGATGTCTATCTATTGTAGATTGCTGAAAGATGTTGCAAGAATGTCTATCTATTGTAGATTGCTGAAGGAAGTTTGCAAAGATGTCTATCTATTGTAGATTGCTGAAGGAAGTTTGCAAAGATGTCTATCTATTGTAGATTGCTGAAAGATGTTTGCAAGAATGTCTATCTATTGTAGATTGCTGAAGGAAGTTTGCAAGATGTCTATCTATTGTAGATTGCTGAAGGAAGTTTGCAAAGATGTCTATCTATTGTAGATTGCTGAAAGATGTTTGCAAGAATGTCTATCTATTGTAGATTGCTGAAGGAAGTTTGCAAAGATGTCTATCTATTGTAGATTACTAAAGGAAGTTTGCAAAGATGTCTATCTATTGTAGATTACTAAAGGAAGTTTGCAAAGATGTCTATCTAATGTAGATTGCTGAAGGAAGTTTGCAAAGATGTCTATCTAATGTAGATTGCTGAAGAAAGTTTGCAAGGATGGCTATCTATTGTAGATTGCTGAAGGAAGTTTGCAAGGATGGCTATCTAATGTAGATTGGTGAAGGAAGTTTGCAAGGATGTCTATCTATTGTAGATTGCTGAAAGATGTTTGCAAGGATGGCTATCTAATGTAGATTGCTGAAAGAAAGTTTACAAGACGTTATGTTGTCATTATCATGTCATAATCATGATGCTAATATATGGTCTACAGGTTTTTGCCTCAGCGCAGTCTGTCGTAGTCATGACCTTCAGTTGAGCACTCAGTGTGTCAGCCCTCTATATGCGGCTCCAGAACTCTTCGCTGGCAAGAAATACGGAAAACCCGTGGATATTTGGAGCTTGTAAGTAAATGATACATAACAAGAACGTTAACTCTGCCATCACTATCTCATTTTTTTTTACAGTTATCTATGCATTTGGTTAGTTGTGATTATGGCTGAGTGGTTAGTGCGCTCGCATCCTGATCAGAAGGGTCCGGTTTTGATCTCCAGAAATGACGGATTTTGTTCGGACCGACAAGGCTCCGGGGCTCACCCAGTCTCTAAAGACGGGCACCAGAGATGTTTCTGGGATGTAAAGGCGGCCTGGGGGTGATACCGACCACATAACCAAATAGTATGCTGTGGCCATAGAAAGATTTGGTCACTAACATCATCTTTCCACACGCCTAGCAAAGCTTGAAGAGACTCGTTACTTACTCCGGTTCTCCTAGCTTCATGCGGATGTTCTCAACTTAATATACGACCTGGCAATAACTAAGATTATGATTATTATTATTTCTAATGATTAATTTTCTATGATTGGTTTGATCTAGGTGATTAATTTAGCTATCTAGATTACCTGATTAGTTCGTTGTGTGACGAGAGAGTACCCGATTAATTCGTTGTATGACGAGCGAGTACTTGATTAGTTCGTTTGTTTGACGAGCGAGAACCCGATTAGTTCGTTGTATGACGAGCGAGTACTTGATTAGTTCGTTTGTTTGACGAGCGAGAACCAGATTAGTTCGTTGTGTGACGAGAGAGTACTTGATTAGTTCGTTTGTTTGACGAGCGAGAACCCGAATAGTTCGTTTGTTTGACGAGCGAGTACCCGATTAGTTCGTTTGTTTGACGAGCGAGTACCCGATTAGTTCGTTTGTTTGACGAGCGAGTACCCGATTAGTTCGTTTGTTTGACGAGCGAGTACCCGATTAGTTCGTTTGTTTGACGAGCGAGTACCCGATTAGTTCGTTGTGTGACGGGCGATCTTCACACTTGGAACAGTGGAGGGGATTTTTTCACTGTGGGGTTGTCGGTTAAGCAACAAAGATGGTCTATCGACTAAACAAAATCTAATTTAACTGATTAGTTTAGCTTATTTCTTCAGCTGATTAGATTAGCTTATTATTTCAGCTGATTAGTTTAACTTATTTATTCAGCTGATTAGTTTAGCTTATTTATTCAGCTAATTAGTTTAGCTTATTTATTCAGCTGATTAGTTTAGTTTATTTATTCAGCTGATTAGTTTAGTTTATTTATTCAGCTGATTAGTTTAGTTTATTTATTCAGCTGATTAGTTTAGTTTATTTATTCAGCTAATTAGTTGAGCTTATTTATTCAGCTGATTAGTTTAGCTTATTTATTCAGCTGATTAGTTTAGTTTATTTATTCAGCTGATTAGTTTAGTTTATTTATTCAGCTGATTAGTTTAGCTTATTTATTCAGCTGATTAGTTTAGCTTATTTATTCAGCTGATTAGTTTAGCTTATTTATTCAGCTAATTAGTTTAGCTTATTTGTTCAGCTGATTAGTTTAGCTTATTTATTCAGCTGATTAGTTTAGTTTATTTATTCAGCTGATTAGTTTAGCTTATTTATTCAGTTGATTAGTTTAGTTTATTTATTCAGCTGATTAGTTTAGTTTATTTATTCAGCTGATTAGTTTAGCTTATTTATTCAGCTAATGAGTTTAGTTTATTTATTCTGCTGATTAGTTTAGCTTATTTATTCAGCTGATTAGTTTAGCTTATTATTTCAGCTGATTAGTTTAACTTATTTATTCAGCTGATTAGTTTAGCTTATTTATTCAGCTGATTAGTTTAGTTTATTTATTCAGCTGATTAGTTTAGTTTATTTATTCAGCTGATTAGTTTAGCTTATTTATTCAGCTGATTAGTTTAGCTTATTATTTCAGCTGATTAGTTTAACTTATTTATTCAGCTGATTAGTTTAGCTTATTTATTCAGCTAATTAGTTTAGCTTATTTATTCAGCTGATTAGTTTAGTTTATTTATTCAGCTGATTAGTTTAGTTTATTTATTCAGCTGATTAGTTTAGTTTATTTATTCAGCTGATTAGTTTAGTTTATTTATTCAGCTAATTAGTTGAGCTTATTTATTCAGCTGATTAGTTTAGCTTATTTATTCAGCTGATTAGTTTAGTTTATTTATTCAGCTGATTAGTTTAGTTTATTTATTCAGCTGATTAGTTTAGCTTATTTATTCAGCTGATTAGTTTAGCTTATTTATTCAGCTGATTAGTTTAGCTTATTTATTCAGCTAATTAGTTTAGCTTATTTGTTCAGCTGATTAGTTTAGCTTATTTATTCAGCTGATTAGTTTAGTTTATTTATTCAGCTGATTAGTTTAGCTTATTTATTCAGTTGATTAGTTTAGTTTATTTATTCAGCTGATTAGTTTAGTTTATTTATTCAGCTGATTAGTTTAGCTTATTTATTCAGCTAATGAGTTTAGTTTATTTATTCTGCTGATTAGTTTAGCTTATTTATTCAGCTGATTAGTTTAGTTTATTTATTCAGCTGATTAGTTTAGCTTATTTATTCAGCTAATTAGTTTAGCTTATTTCTTTGGCAGATTAATTTAGCTTACTTCTTCAGCTGATTAGTTTAGCTTATTTATTCAGCTGATTAGTTTAGTTTATTTATTCAGCTGATAGTTTAGCTTATTTATTCAGCTAATTAGTTTAGCTTATTTCTTTGGCAGATTAATTTAGCTTATTTCTTCAGCTGATTAGTTTAGCTTATTTCTTCGGCAGATTAATTTAGCTTATTTATTCAGCTGATTTGTTCATCAAGAAACGAGAATCAATGCACTCAGACAACATTTCGATCAACTCTAAAATCACACTTGAAGATCACAGCACGAAGTACGTGAACTCTATCTTCGCTGAAGATCACAGCACGAAGTACGTAAACTCTATCTTCGCTGAAGATCAATGAGATCACTTTAGAGAACATTTTAATGTCCGTCTATCGGATGGGACTTTTATTCATAATTTCTCTCTGCGGTAACCACCCCTGGTCTCAGCAGCGAGGCCCGGCTTGAAACGTCAATTACTCATCAACGGAAAAAATAACTCGGAGTTATCTGCCTGTGCGGCGAGGGACCCCTGTGCACACGGTTGCCAGGGAAAAACGGATACACGCCAAATTCAGCTCCTAGTCTCTAGGAACTTCTTCAGAGGTAAAAAGCTGGCGAACTAGGGAAAAAAAATAAATATCCGTCATTTGAGTTCACTTGAAGCTTTTTTGTTTTAACGAGAAGGTGTTGGAAGAACACCGGTCATTGGGTTCTTGGTGGACGATGGAGAATCCCACATAGGTCTTCATGTGGAAACAACAAAAAACGGTATGGAGAAGCTAAACTAATAGAAAGACAAAACAAACTACGACGGACAAGGGGTAGGGTTCGAGCTCAACCTACGGCTTCCGGGTTCACCCAGTCTTAAAAGGGTACCGGATTTTTTTCTGGAAAAGTAAAGTGGCACGGGCGTAATTACAACCACATTACCCCAAAAACCATGTGCTGAAGGTCTGTAAAATATAGGGTCACTAACACCATATTCTCTATCTGCCACTTGGCGTGACGGGGGCTCTTTACATTTTTTTTTATATACCATGTGTCATAGCTTAAAATGTCATATTTTATGTTCTGGCATATCATGAAAAGCTATATTACGCTATTTTATGTTATGTTTTTACGATATATATATATATACATGTGTGTATGTATGTATGTATGTATGTATGTATATAAATGCTATCATTGCTTTACATTACTTTCGATTGATAATATTGCATTGAATTATTGCATGCTTTTTATTTCTATAACATAATAATTGTTTTTATTTGATTGTTATCTTATTTATATGTAGTGCATTTACTTGGATCGTGTCACATGCCAGTATGTGTGTATCCTAGTCCGAGTTACATAAGAAATATTCATTCATTCCTCAGAGGTGTCTGCATGTACGCTATGTTGGTGGGTCGGCTACCATTCTATCCTGGAGTAGGTAGTTCCTTGGGTGAACTAAGGGAACTAGTTTTGAAGGGTTGCCGCCTGCCACCTTTCTTGTCACCCGGTGAGTGAATGTGAGTGAGTGAGTGAGTGAGTGAGTATAAGAATTAAGAGGCGAAAGGCTTTGTGAGTGAGTGAGTGAGTGAGTGAGTGAGTGAGTGAGTGAGTGAGTGAGTGAGTGAGCGAGCGAGCGAGCGAGAGAGTCAGAAGTCACTCAGTCAAATAATTCAGTAAGATAAACAATTATTCAGCAAGGTAATCAATCATTCGATCAATCAATGTGAAATTATGTGAGTAAGCGAGTGGATTAGAGTAGTGTAGAATAGAGTGAGTGAGTGAGTGAGTGAGTGAGTGAGTGAGTGAGTGAGTGAGTGAGTGAGTGAGTGAGTGAGTGAGTGAGTGAGTGATTCATTTAAGAATTGATGTGATTTATGATTCATGAATCAGTGAATGACCTAGTGAATGGGTATGAGGAACAGTAAGTGAGCGAAAGAATAAATAATGAATTGAGTTATTGAAATATATATATACTATAATATCTCCATCTTATAAAACACCGGATGCTGAATTCCAAGTAATTAGAAAAATTGAGTAAATCAGGAAATGAGCAAAAAAATTACTGAGAAATTCAATGAATGAATCAACAGTGAGTGAAAGAATGAATGAGGAAGACAATGAATGAATCAACAGTGAGTGAAAGAATGAATGAGGAAGACAATGAATGAATCAAAAGTGAGTGAAAGAATGAATGAGGAAGTCAATGAATGAATCAACAGTGAGTGAAACAATGAATGAGGAAGTTAATGAATGAATCAACAGTGAGTGAAAGAATGAATGAGGAAGACAATGAATGAATCAACAGTGAGTGAAAGAATGAATGAGGGAGTCAATGAATGAATCAACAGTGAGTGAAAGAATGAATGAGGAAGTTAATGAATGAATCAACAGTGAGTGAAAAAATGAATGAGGAAGTCAATGAATGAATCAACAGTGAGGGAAAGAATGAATGAGGAAGACAATGAATGAATCAACAGTGAGTGAAAGAATGAATGAGGAAGTCAATTAATGAATCAAAAGTGAGTGAAATAATGAATGAGAAAGTCAATGAATGAATCGAAAGTAAGTGAAAGAATGAATGAGGAAGTTAATGAATGAATCAAAAGTAAGTGAAAGACTGAATGAGGAAGTTAATGAATGAATCAAAAGTGAGTGAAAGAATGAATGAGAAAGTCAATGAATGAATCAAAAGTGAGTGAAAGAATGAATGAGGAAGTCAATGAATGAATCAAAAGTAAGTGAAAGAATGAATGAAGAAGTCAATGAATGAATCAAAAGTGAGTGAAAGAATGAATGAGAAAGTCAATGAATGAATCGAAAGTAAGTGAAAGAATGAATGAGGAAGTTAATGAATGAATCAAAAGTAAGTGAAAGACTGAATGAGGAAGTAATGAATGAATCAAAAGTGAGTGAAAGAATGAATGAGAAAGTCAATGAATGAATCAAAAGTGAGTGAAAGAATGAATGAGGAAGTCAATGAATGAATCAAAAGTAAGTGAAAGAATGAATGAAGAAGTCAATGAATGAATCAAAAGTAAGTGAAAGAATGAATGAAGAAGTTAATGAATTAATCAAAAGTGAGTGAAAGAATGAATGAGGAAGTCAATGAATGAATCAAAAGTGAGTGAAAGAATGAATGAGAAAGTCAATGAATGAATCGAAAGTAAGTGAAAGAATGAATGAGAAAGTCAATGAATGAATGAACAATGAGGGATAAGAATTAATTACAAAATGATTGTATGAATCAATAAGTAAATTGAGCGAAATAATGATTGAGTAGTTGAAACGATTAAGTTTACACAGAACAACCACAATAAAAGTCAATCATGGAACTAAGAAACAAGCAAGAACTACAAGAACTAGCAGCAGATTGTCATTCATGGAGAACTATGTCTTCCGCTATATGTACTGTCATCGGCCCAAGAGGAAAATGAATGAATGAATGAGTGAATGAATGAATACAATAATTGAGTGAGTGAAAGAATGACTGAGTGGGTCGGCGATTCAATAAGAAAGCGATTGAGTGAAAGAATAATTTATGAATTCAGTAAGTATATTAAAGTGAGATCGAGAAAGGAATGAATGAAATAATTGAGTGAGTGAAAGAATGACTGAGTGGGTCAGATACTCACTCAATAAGAAAATGATTGAGTGAAAGAATAATTTATGAAGTCAGAGAGTATATTAAAGTGAGATCAAGAAAGGAATGAATGAATGATTGAGTTTCTTGTTTGAATGAATAAATGAAGAAAAAGTGAGTTCGGCGATTGAAATGTGTTGTTACCCAATACTTAGTAGATAAATGATGCGCGGTTGAATTATGAGTGATTGAATAAAGAATAGATACATTATGAGTGACAGAATAATCAGTAAATGAGAGATGAGTAATTTAATAATCATGAACGTTTCAATGAAAAAAATGAGGAATGGATAAATCAATTCATATAAAAATTATAAAAATAAGTAAATAAAGATCACAACAGCTGGGACCGAAGATTAATAGAGATAAGACCAACATTATGAGAATTAATACAGTTGGCAATAACCAAATAAAATTAGGAGAAATACCTCTACTAGACTTACAATCTTACATATATCTGGGCAGTAATATAGATAAAGAGGGAGGAACAGAAAAATGATACCAAGATAAGGATATCAAAAGCAAGAGGAGCTTTCGTTGCACTGGGAAACTTATGGAAGTCCAAAGACATTAGGTTAAATACTAAAATAAAAATTTTCAACTCCAATGTTAAGTCAGTCCTATTATATGGCTGTAAAACATGGAGAACAATAAAATTGACAATCATGAAGATATAGACTTTCATTAATGGATGCTTACGCAGAATAAAAAGATGGAAATGGCAGGACAAATTCACTAACATAGAATTATGGAAATGTACCAGTCAAACACCAGTGGATAAAGAGATACAGCGAAGACGATGGCGCTGGATAGGACACACACTGCGGAAGCCAACTGAGAGTATTGCACAACAGGCCCTTTTTGGAATCCCCATGGGAAAAGGCAAAGAGGAAGACCAAGAAATTCAGAAGCAGAGATGAAAATGATTGGGAAGACATGGAATGATATTAATAGAATGGCAAGAAACAGAGGGGCTTGAAAAGTGTTTGTTGAAGACCTATGCTCCACAGGGAGCTGAAAGGTAGAGGAAGAATGAAGAACAGATAAATTATGAGTGACAGAATAATCAGTAAATGAGAGATGACTAATTTAATAATTATGAGGGTTTTAATGAAAAATGAGGAATGGATATGTCAATTACGAGCGACTTAATGAAAAATTAGGAGTGGATAAATAAAATATTGAGTGACAGAATGAAAAATGAAGAATATCTAAATCAATTATGAATGAAAGAGTGAAAAATGAGGAATTAATAAATGAATTATGAGTGAGGGAATGATGAATAATTACGAGTGAGTGATGAATAGATGAAAGCTGAGGTAAAAAAAATGTTTTATTTTTATTTTTTTTAAATGTGCTCTAAGTGGAAGATTGAGTGACCGTGAATAAATCATGTGTGATCATTAATAAATCACGTGTGATCTCTGAATAAATCATGTGTGATTGTGAATCAGTCATGTGTGATTGTGAATAAAGTATGTGTGATTGTGAATAAATGATGTGTGATTGTGAATAAATGATATGTGATTGTGAATAAACTATGTATGATTGTGAATAAACTATGTGTGATTGTGAATAAATGATGTGTGATTGTGAATAAATGATGTGTGATTGTTAATAAACTATGTGTTATTTTGAATAAATGATGTGTGATTGTGAATAAATGATGTGTGATCGTGAATAAATGATGTGTGATTGTGAATAAATGATGTGTGATTGTGAATAAACTATGTGTGATTGTGAATAAATGATTTGTGATTGTTAATAAATGATGTGCGATTGTGAATAAATTATGTGTGATTGTGAATAAACTATGTGTGATTGTGAATAAATGATTTGTGATTGTTAATAAATGATGTGCGATTGTGAATAAATGATGTGTGATTGTGAATAAATGATGTGTGATTGTGAATAAATGATGTGTGATTGTGAATAAATGATTTGTGATTGTGAATAAATGATGTGTGATTGTGAATAAATGATGTGTGATTGTGAATAAATGATGTGTGATTGTGAATAAATGATGTGTGATTGTAAATAAATGATGTGTGATTGTGAATAAATGATGTGTGATTGTGAATAAATGATGTGTGATTGTGAATAAATGATGTGTGATTGTGAATAAATGATGTGTGATTGTAAATAAATGATGTGTGATTGTTAATAAATGATGTGTGATTGTGAATAAATGATGTGTGATTGTAAATAAATGATGTGTGATTATGAATAAATGATGTGTGATTGTAAATAAATGATGTGTGATTGTGAATAAATGATGTGTGATTGTGAATAAATGATGTGTGATTGTAAATAAATGATGTGTGATTGTGAATAAATGATGTGTGATTGTAAATAAATGATGTGTGATTGTGAATAAATGATGTGTGATTGCTTGTAAAGTAAACTGATAACATTTTGTTCGATTGAACTTTGAACAAAGCGAATATATAGCCATTGATAATAATGATGATGATGACGATGATAATAAACGTAATTATAAGAGAACATACATTCTATACCAGCAAGACGCAATGCTATAAACACAGGTGCTCTTAATGTTCCTGCCTGCTTGGTTATCTATATATCTGCATGATAACAACGCGATTTGATAGCTCCTTAATTATCAAATCTTAAATTTTCAGTGCGGAAAGTTTTTATCAATTTAGCGATAGAGATTCCAAAGACAAACTTTTTCATGTTTTTAAATTTTAATCTACATGTCTATACTTATCTAACACATAACACATTATATATGAGTTTTAAGATAATTAAACAAGGAATTATATTTCACCAATACTAAGATGAGGAAGTTCTCAAAGAGGCCAACACGAAAAGGGAGCTCCTAAAAAACATCAGAAAGAAGAAATAAACATTTTTCGGGCACATCATGAGAAGAGGAAAGTTGGAACACTTGATTACAACTGGCAAAATAAAAGGAAAGAGAGATCGCGGACGACAAAGAGAGAAAATACTGGATAGCTTGTTGTCATGGCATGGAAAACAGTCAACAGCAGAGCTGATACGATGCACTATAGATAGACGATTGTGGAAGGACATGATCACCTACGCCAACTGGTAGATTATACAAGATATGTAAATAGAATATGGTTCGTTGACAGTTTACACTAATCATGTTTAGAGTGACGTACTGTGCGGCGCAGAGTACGCGACAAAAATTGGCAAGGTACATGGTGCGTCGGGGAGCCGCGATAGCTCAGTGGTTAGTGAACTGGACTACCACGGACAAGGGGTAGGGTTCGATCCCAACCGACGGCTTCCGGGTTCACCCAGCCTTAAATTGGTACCGGATTTTTTTCTGGGAAAGTAAAGCAGCACGGGCGTAATACCGACCACATTACCCAAAAATCATGTGCTGAAGGTCTGTAAAATATAGGGTCACTAACACCATATTTCCCTATACGCCACTTGGTGTGACGGGGGTACTTTACTTTACTTACATGTTGCGTCGAACAGTTTGGGAAGAGTTAAATACACACGCGCGCGCCCGCTCACTCTTGAACACACACACATAAAATCACTTCAAAGTGTCCGCTAATTTTGGAACGATATTATGTGTCTTTTCTTCGATGGAGACAGAATGCTCGAGCTTACTGTCCAAGATGTTGGAGCCTATGGACGGTCATAGAATCACGTCTAGCGTCATGATCGCCCATCCCTGGCTTGCTTCTACCGCCAGCTCGAGACAACACCAGAGATCCGATGTCGATGCAAGTCTGGCAATTTCCTCATTTCCCAAATCTGGAGCCAATGGATGTGACGTCACAAAACATCAAAAGCATACATCCGGTAAGTCAAACGATTATTTAAGAAGGGTCATTGAGATTATGGACATCATCATCATTATGTGCCATACCAATTGGCGTAGGCGATCATGTCTTTCCATAATCTTCTATCCACAGTACATCGTATCAATTCTGCTGTTGACTGTTTTCCATGCCTTGACACCAAGCTATCTAGTATTTTCTCTCGGTGT
The DNA here is from genome assembly GCA_032433765.1 of Megaustenia siamemsis. Taxonomy (NCBI): domain Eukaryota; kingdom Metazoa; phylum Mollusca; class Gastropoda; order Stylommatophora; family Ariophantidae; genus Megaustenia; species Megaustenia siamemsis. Next base: position 13,686,611 of record JAVIAB010000047.1, on the reverse strand, counting down.
CGTCCGCGATCTCTCTTTCACCCTATTTTATCAGTTGTAACCAAGTATTCCAACTTTTCTCTTCTCATGATGTGCCAGAAAAATATTGATTGTTTCTTTCTGATGTTTCTAAGGAGCTCCCTTTTTGTGTTGGCCTCTTTGAGAATTTCCTCATTGGTCTTTTTAGCTGTCCAGGGAACTTTCAACATTCTTCTGAGAAATTCCATCTCAGGGGCCTCTAATCATCTTTTCATTTGTTTCTTTACTGTTCATGATTCGCTTCAGTTAGTCAGAAATGCTTCTGTGTTTTCTATATTTTCGATGAAATAACTTTCTCACTTCAAATGACATATTTTTGTTGCATAAGACGTTTTTCACTTTCTGATATGCTATTTTGACCCTGAGTTATTCTACCTTTTATTTCTAAGGTGCATCTTCCATCCGATGTTATTATTGTTCCCAAGTACTTGACGCGTTGCACTTGTTTCAGATTTGTCCTGTTTATTTTTATGCTGCATGCTGGTGATGATTGTTTTTTCGATTTGATCATTACTTCTGTTTTCTTACTATTCAGCCTGAGACCTTTCTTGTTGCTTTCTTTTACTATTATATCTATCAGTTCTTGTAGTTCGTTCTCTCTCTCTCTCTCTCTCTCTCTCTCTCTCTCTCTCTCTCTGTCTGCTATTAAGACTGTGTCATCTGCATATCACAAATTGTTTATGTTATGACTGTTGACTTCAATTCCTTTTTTGTCTACTATTGATCTCATAATATTTTCGTTGTAAAGTGAAAACAAATCCGGTGACAGAATACAGCCTTGTCTGACTATGTGTTTTATATATTGGAACTCTCCTGTTTGATTGCTATTTCTTATGGCTTCTCTTTGTAGCCAATGCATGGTTTTTTATGATTCGCAGATCCTTGCCATAATGTATAATTTCTTCAGCATATTGATTATTTGCACATGCTTTAACTTGTCAAATGCTTTTGTGTAGTCTACAAAGCACATATATAGATCAATTTACCTATATTGCTCTTTCTATCAATGTTCTCATGATGTATAATACATTATTGGTGCCCTTTCCTGCCATAAATCCACATTGTTCCTCATTTATTTCTGGTTTTACTTTGTTCCTTACACGTCTCATGATGATTCTTAGTCATATTGTTGAGATTATGAAAGAAAATCGATTTATTCAAAACAAATTGCTGCAGAAAAATTCTCAACAAATCTGGGATATTGAACAATTTCAATGAAGACATATTAATAGATTTAAACATTTAAAAACAAACTGGCTTATGAACACCATACAACAGTGAAAGTTAAAATACTACGGATATGTCAAAAGATGCAGCAGGCTGGAAAGAACAATAATGGAGGCATGGTTCCTGGAAGACAAGATAGGCGCAAACCAAGAAGAAGATGGTTTAAAAACATCAAAGACTTTGAATATGACCTGAGAAGAGCAATGTGGTCCACGCCCACCGCCCTGGAAAAAAAAACTATATGGGGCAATCGATTCACTTAAACAGACAGATGACTTCATGGGAGAGTCTGGAATCCTACTCTGATTGAGTCTTGATCGCAGAGAGAGAGAGAGAGAGAGAGAGAGAGAATACAACAATAGAAGTACGAGATCTGACTAGAGACAGAGATTCTTTGAGACGGGCTGTGATGAATACGAAGTTCTGCAAAGGACACAAGACATGATAATGATTGAGATTAAAAGAATGGAACCTGTTGGACGACCATCGCAGACCAATCCACCATTTATCAGACGAGATAACTAGACCACATGATAATACAACAACATGACCAAACCTCCAGGCCACCAGAAAACAAGCACAGAAGACCAGACCAGTCCATCAGGTCAGCCCACCAGACAACACCTACGAGACCAGACCAGTCCATCAGGTCAGCCCACCAGACAACACCTACGAGACCAGACCAGTCCATCAGGTCAGCCCACCAGACAACACCTACGAGACCAGACCAGTCCATCAGGTCAGCCCACCAGACAACACCTACGAGACCAGACCAGTCCATCAGGTCAGCCCACCAGACAACACCTTACGAGACCAGACCAGTCCATCAGGTCAGCCCACCAGACAACACCTACGAGACCAGACCAGTCCATCAGGTCAGCCCACCAGACAACACCTTACGAGACCAGACCAGTCCATCAGGTCAGCCCACCAGACAACACCTACGAGACCAGACCAGTCCATCAGGTCAGCCCACCAGATAACACCTTACGAGACCAGACCAGTCCATCAGGTCAGACCACCAGACAACACCTACGAGACCAGACCAGTCCATCAGGTCAGCCCACCAGACAACACCTTACGAGACCAGACGGCCATAACAGACCATCATGCGACAAGATCGGACAACCAAACAATCAGATAGCGAAATCAGACCACCACGGGACTAAACCAGACGACCAGACCAGCCCACGAGACCAGACGGCCATAACAGACCATCATGCGACAAGATCGGACGACCAAGAAATCAGACCACCATGGGACCAAATCAGATGACCAGACCATTCCGATTTGACCAATTTATTACACCATTGGATCCAGGGCGACACAACCACAAGACGATTTCATTTTTCCCTTTTCATCTAAGTCCTTTACGTTTTATCTCCCAGTTCGCCTTGCTCTCTTCATTCCCCTTAAGTGCGACTAATCTATATCGCATGTCATTGCATGCCCATTAACTCTTACCTTTATGTCAGTTGCTTCCCCTTTTTTAAAATCTCTACCATATCTATCTATCTATCTATCTATCTATCTATCTATCTATCTATCTATCTATCTATCTATCTATCTATCTATCTATCTATCTATCTATCTATCTATCTATCTATCTATCTATCTATCTATCTATCTATCTATCTGTCTGTCTGTCTGTCTGTCTGTCTGTCTGTCTGTCTATCTATCTATCTATCTATCTATCTATCTGTGTGTTTGTATGTCTGTTTGGCTATGATGTCTGCCTGTATGTGTGACAAAGGCAGTCCACAAAAACACTCCTTCATTTCGAATAGTTATTACAATACAAACTTGTTGCAATCGTCTTATATATCGATGTCGATCATTGTATCAACTCATAAAGTGTCATGTGTATCAATCGGTATCACACACTCACACATATGATATGCGCCTCGGCCGTTGCTCGGGAAAAATCGATGAAATAAGCTACCTCGGGCCCTCTGCAGTACATCCGGCGTGATTGAGTTTACAGCTTGAGTGATGCGTTCCTGCAGACCATTTCAGAATAGACTTGTTAGTCGGCAGATTCACATTAAAGTTGCGTTAGAAAGCACGTTGCGGAGACACAGCACTGTTTGTTTAGAAAATGTCAACAATCACCAGCTGTGTTGATGTTGGGTGAGTGCCATCTTGCATTTCACTGCCCCCTGTTGATGGGAGGAGTGTACATAGATTGAGTGTGAGGTTAATGCTTTCCGTACGTTTCGACGCACCATGCGCTTCATGTCAATTTCGGTCACGTACGTTTAGCCGCACAGTGCGTCACTCTCAATTTAATTACTGTAAACTGTCATCAAACCATTTTTTTTCTAGGTATTGCATCATCTTGGTACTGGTGAAATCTAGTTCCTTGTTTTATTATCTACAAATTCAGATATCATATATTAAGTGTTCGTAAATATAAACATGTAGATGATATTTAAAACCATAACAAGAATTTGTCCCTGAAATCTCTTCCGCTGGATTGAGAAAAACCTTCCGCGCTCAAAGAGTTAATGCTTCTCAGGTCACCATATTTATCACACAATTTCAACAAGTTTTGATTGTATATTTACTTGAAATAAAAGTTTTCTTGAAAGTCATGTATATATATATATCCCCATCTATTTATCTTTCTCTTTGGTACAAGTGCATGAAAACAGATTGGGTAAAGATGTCAGGGTCCCTTTAATAATTGGCGGAATTCATTGATAGGAGAAATCGTATTGCTCCAGAAGAACCCGAGAAATCAGTAAGGTTATTTTTATCATCAAATAATCTTCTAGAATTTAAGATAAAACGTTTTGTGATGATCTCCATACACGAGATCACCATCATCATTAATAAAGTATATATATATAATAAAGATGGTAAAGCCACAGGACCAGATGAAATTCCTTCGGAAGCCATCAAAGCAGATATTATCACCTCTACCAAGATGTTACATAATCTATTGGATAAAATTTGGGAGAGGGAAGAAATACCTAAAGACTGGAGAGAAGGTTATATGATCAAACTACCAAAGAAAGGAAGTTTACAGGAGTGCACAAATTATAGGGGAATTATGCTACTATCAGTGCCAGAAAAATATTAGGCAGAATCATTCTGGAGAGACTAAAAGAGGCTATAGAGAAACACTTGAGAGATGAACAAGCAGGTTTTAGGAAGAACAGATCATGTGCTGATCAAATAACTACTCTACGTATAATAGTTGAACAAAGTTTAGAACTAAAATCCCCACTTTATATTGGATTCATAGATTACGAAAAGGCATTTGATAGTTTAGACAGAAGAATGCTTTGAAGTTGCTGAGTCATTATGGAATCCCCATAAAGTTTATTAACCTGATAAAAACAATGTATGAAGGAACAAAATGTAGTGTGGTGCATGAAGGACAGCTTACAGAAGCATTTGAAATAAGAACAGGAGTAAGGCAAGGATGCCTTCTGTCTCCATTTCTCTTTCTACTGGCCATAGATTGGATTATGAAAATAACTCAAAACAACAGAAATGGGATCCAGTGGTCACTGACCAAACAACTTGATGATTTAGACTTTGCTGATGACATAGCTCTCCTATCACACAGCCACCAACAGATGCAAGATAAAATGAGTATATTAGATGAGAGATCACAACAGCTAGGACTAAAGATTAATAGAGATAAGACCAACATTATGAGAATTAATGCAGTTGGCAATAACCAAATAAAACTAGGAGAAATACCTCTACTAGACGTACAATCTTATATATATCTGGGCAGTAATATAGATAAAGAGGGAGGAACAGAAAACGATACCAAAATAAGGATATCAAAAGCAAGAGGAGCTTTCATTGCACTGGGAAACATATGGAAATCCAAAGAAATTAGGCTAAATACAAAAATACAAATTTTCAACTCCAATGTTAAGTCGGTTCTATTATATGGCTGTGAAACATGGAGAATAACAAAATTGACAATCACGAGGTACAGACTTTCATTAATGGATGCTTGCGCAGAATAAAGGGATGGAAATGGCAGGACAAAGTCACAAACGTGGAATTATGGAAATGTACCGGTCAAATACCAGTGGATAAAGAAATACAGCGAAGACGATGGCGATGGATAGGACACACACTACGGAAACCAACTGAGAGTATTACACAACAGGCCCTTTTTTGGAATCCCCAGGGGAAAAGACAAAGAGGAAGACCAAGGAATTCTTGGAGAAGACAGATTGAAGCAGAGATGAAGATGATGGGGAAGACATGGAATGATCTTAAAAGAATTGCAAAAAACAGAACGACTTGGAAAGTGTTTGTTGAAGACCTATGCTCCACTGGGAGCTAAAAGGTAGAAGAGAGAGAGAGATTAATAAAGTACACATGCTAGCTTTTTTTTTTTTTTTTTTTGTTTCAATGAGAAATTTGTGCTCCATTATTTATTTATTTGTGTGCATTTCAGAAAAGATAAATGGTTCTCTAAACAAGATAGAGGACGGCGAGGTGATACAATTCGATGGGAATGCCAGGGACGAACGTGAAGTAGCAGCCTTGACCTCTTCGGGGAAATTGTTCAACATGGACGAAGATTGTCCTATTCAATCTGCTGTTTCTGAGAAAGAACAAGCTGCATCTAGACTATCTTCCCAGCTTTCAGATTGTAATAGCAACACAGGCAGCTACCGGACTCAGTCTGGAAACATCTCACAAGCATCCAGTTCGTACAAATCGAACATCCTTCGTCTGAAACGACTAAGGCAGGATTTAGCTCGAGATAAAGCAGCTCTTACAACTCTTACCAAATCCGACTGCTCCCTGTTCGGTCGACATCCTAGGCTCCTCCCTGTGTCAGCCAACGTGAAAGGCCTAATGGATCGGCCTAATAACATATCCTGTAAGTCACAAACATTCTGTCAGGCTTTTATCAACCCGGAGACTAATGTTTCTGAAGAACTGTTACAAGACACATTACGTGGTAGCCCTCTCTACAACGATTTACTTGTCGAGGGCAAACCATTTTCTCGACAACATTCAGCTTCCTTACGTTTGACACCGATCTCCAGGTACTTGTCACGTTCTCGCAAAAATCATGCACAAAGTATTTTAAAAGAACAAATACCCATACCACCAACACATACCACTGTCTTAGCATCAACACATACCACTGTCTTACCATCGGAAACGCAATTAACGTCTTTGACCCTTGCAGGGGCGCACTTAAATCAAGATTGTCGAAATTCGGAGGAAAATGAACCTCATGCAGATAAAATAAACCAAGTTTACACAACTCGATTGGAAAACTCCCCCACTAACCCACAAGGCGAGCCGACACGACTTGTGAAAAAGTTGCCACGTGATGTCATGTGCTTGCTCAGAGATCCTTTCAGTCGAGATATTTGGAGTAAAAATATAGACAAAATACAATCTGGCAGGTTGAAGCACCAGATCTCCTCAATAGATGGAGGCCGAAAATCACAAAGGAATCGTCGAAGATGGGCCCCTCCTCAGCCGATTGGACATTGGGGGTCCAGAATTTTTGCAGAGAACGCCCAAAATGAAAATCCAGAGGCCTTAATCTTTCCTGGCCATAGTACAATGGACGATAAATGTGGCCAGCTTTCTAACAGATTCCTGCCAGGTCTGTTGTGTGGATGTTTGTGCTAAGTAGATTTGATATTTTATAAATACAATTGAGATATTAGCTCACATATATAATTATAAATCACTACTTCAATTACGTTAATTCATATATAATGTATCCCCCTTATTAGTTTAGTAGGAAGGATTATTGCAATGCTTACCGCATACAATAGATTATTAAGTCGTGGCTAAACAGAAATATTAACCTTTTGAATAAGAATAACCAGTTGTGCTAAAACAGAATATTAACCTCTTGAATAAGAATAACCAGTTGTGTTAAAACAGAATATTAACCTCTTGAATAAGAATAACCAGTTGTGCTAAAACAGAATATTAACCTCTTGAATAAGAATAACCAGTTGTGCTAAAACAGAATATTAACCTCTTGAATAAGAATAACCAGTTGTGGTTAGACAGAATATTAACCTCTTGATTAAGAATAACCAGTTGTAGGTACACGGAATATTAACCTCTTGAATAAGAATAACCAGTTGTGGTTAGACAGAATATTAACCGCTTGAAAAAGATTATCTAGCCGTGGTTACACTTAATGTTAACCTCTTGATTACGATTAACTATTCATGGTTAGACATCTATACCTTCTTCATAGACCACGCCAAAGCTTTTGATAGAATACACCATACACCATAAACAATTTATAGACTGCCTAAAAATATACATCTAGATGACACGGACATACGACTTTGTAATTTATACTGGGAGCAAACAGCAATAATAAAATATAACAAAAGTGAAATCTACACTTATTGATATAAAAAGAGAAATTAAACAAGGATGCATCCTATCACCAAGCTTGTTCAATCTATACACTGAGCAAATCTTTAAAAACATCCCAGAGATGCCAGACCTAAATATTAATGGAAAGATAATCAATAACCTAAGATATGTTGACGATACTGTATAAAAGTAAATGTAAAGTACCCCGACACGCCAAGTGACGTATAGGGAATATGGTGTTAGTGACCATACTTTTTATAGACCTTCGGCACATGATTTATGGGGTAATGTGGTCGGTATTACGCCCGTGGCGCTTTAATTTCCCAGAAAAATCCGGTACCCATTTAAAGCTGGGTGAACCCGGAAGCCGTCGGATGGGATCTAACCCTACCTCTTGTCCTTTGTAGTCCAGTTCACTAACCACTTAGCTATCGCGGTTCCTATGATACTGTATTACCAGCAGAAAATCCTAATGAACTACAACAATTACTTAATAAAACAAACATGATAAGCAAAACATATAGATTAGAAAATGGATGAAAATAAAAAATACTAAAACTGATTATAAGCAAAGATCTTTAAACCCACAAGTGTATATCAAAGTGGAAGGAATAGACCTGGAGACAGTTCAGAACAACTACCTTGGACATACTATAACCAGTGATGGAAAATATACAACTGAAATAAACAAAAGGAACAGGAATGATAAAAAGTTATTTTAATTATATGAAAAATGTACTAGCATCAAAACAAATAACAAAAGGGCTAAAACTAAGAATAATAAAATGTTATATCGTCTTTGGTAAAAGTGAAACAGAAATGTTAATTCTTGAATGGTGCAGAAACATAGACATTAGACAAGAAAACAGAACAGAAAATTGAATCCATTGAAATGTGGATTTATATAAGAATAGAAAGAATTGGATGAATATAAAAGAAATAATGAAATCGTAAAACAACTAAAAATTAAAAGAGAACTATTAAACACAATTCAAACAAGAGAAATAAGATTTTTGGGGCATGTTAAAAGACACAACAACCTACTAAAAGTAATCTTTGAAGGGGAAATACAAGGTAAAAGAGGCAGATGCAGACCAAGACTATGATGGACGAATAACATCAAAAGATGAGCAGGCAGTCTATAATAACCTGCATAATCAAAGCAAGAGACAGAGCGGAATGATGCTCCAAAGTTGGCTACCTTCGATGGGGAGACGGCACTTAATGAGGATTAGACATACTATTAACCTCCTCAATATGATTATCTTGTCGTGGATATACATAACATTAACCTCCTGGATATGATTATATAGTCGTGGATATACATAACATTAACCTCCTCAATAAGATTATCTTGTCGTGGATATACATAACATTAACCTCCTGGATATGATTATCTAGTCGTGGATATACATAACATTAACCTCCTCAATAAGATTATCTTGTCGTGGATATACATAACATTAACCTCCTGGATATGATTATCTAGTCGTGGATATACATAACATTAACCTCCTCAATAAGATTATCTTGTCGTGGATATGCATAACATTAACCTCCTGGATATGATTATCTTGTCGTGGATATACATAACATTAACCTACTCAATATGATTATCATGTCATGGATATACATAACATTAACCTCCTCAATAAGATTATCTTGTCGTGGATATACATAACTTTAACCTCCTCAATATGATTATCTAGCCGTGGATATATATAACGTTAACCTCCTCAATATGATTATCTAGTCGTGGATATATATAACATTAACCTCCTGGATATGATTATCTAGTCGTGGATATACATAACATTAACCTCCTGGATATGATTATCTAGTCGTGGATATACATAACATTAACCTACTCAATAAGATTATCTAGTCGTGGATATACATAACATTAACCTCCTGGATATGATTATCTAGTCGTGGATATACATAACATTAACCTCCTGGATATGGTTATCTAGTCGTGGATATACATAACATTAACCTCCCAGATATGATTATCTAGTCGTGGATATACATAACATTAACCTCCTCAATAAGATTATCTAGTTGTGGATATACATAACATTAATCTCATGGATATGATTATCTAGTCGTGGATATACATAACATTAACCTCCTAGAGATGATTATCTAGTCGTGGATATACATACAATTAACCTCTAATTAAGGAAAGATAATCCCCGTACGTTAAAAATGTCTTGATGCCGATAGATGAGCTGGACAGAAAGGCCCAAACTCTCACATCTTGCTGCAAGCGACTAGACAATGCTGCTTATGCTACATAACTTTCTAAGGACGGAAGTTGAAGTTGTGTAGCCATCAGACAAACTAAGAAGAAGAGGAACAAGGAGAAGTGAATGGAAGAAGATAAAAGTAGAGGATGATGATAAAGAAGAAGAAAAAAAGAAAATATCTGCTTCATCTTCTTCATCCCTACTCCACCTTCTTTATCTCTGCTCCACTTTTTTTCATCTCTGCTCCACTTTCTTCATCCCTGCTCCACCTTCTTTATCTCTCCTCCGTCTTCTTTATCTCTGCTCCACTTTTTTCATCTCTGCTCCACTTTCTTCATCCCTGCTCCACCTTCTTTATCTCTCCTCCGTCTTCTTTATCTCTGCTCCACTTTTTTATATCTGCTCCACCTTCTTCATCTCTCCTCCACCTTCTTCATCTCTTCTCCACCTTCTTTATCTCTCCTCCATCTTCTTCATCTTTGCCCCACCTTCATCATCTCTGCTCCCCTTTCTTTATCGCTGTTCCATTTTGTTTATCTCTCCTCCACCTTCTTTATCTCTGCTCCACCTTCTTCATCTCTGCTCCACCTTCTTCATCTTTGCCCCACCTTCATCATCTCTGCTCCACCTTCTTCATCTTTGCTCCCCTTTCTTCATCTTTGCTCCACCTTCTTTATCTCTGCTCCACCTTCTTTATCTCTGCTCCACCTTCTTCATCTTTGCCCCACCTTCATCATCTCTGCTCCACCTTCTTCATCTCTGCTCCACCTTCTTCATCTCTGCTCCACCTTTTTTTTAATCTCTGCTCCACCTTCTTCATCTTTGCTCCCCTTTCTTCATCTTTGCTCCACTTTCTTCATCTCTGCTCCACCTTCTTTATCTTTGATCCACCTTCTTCATATCTCCTCCACCTTCTTCATCTTTGCTCCACCTTCTTCATCTTTGCTCCACCTTCTTCAACTTTGATCCACCTTCTTCATCTCTCCTCACCTACTTCATCTCTGCTCCACCTTCTTCATATTTCCTCCACCTTCTTCATCTCTGCTCCACCTTCTTTATCTCTGCTCCACCTTCTTCATATCTCCTCTACCTTCTTCATCTTTGCTCCACCTTCTTCATCACTACTACACCCTCTTAAGTATAATTTGGCCTTCCTCTTTCCCCCTCTTTTTAGATTTCAAGAAAAGGCTTGTCGTGTAGAAATATCAGTTAGCTTCCAGAGTGTGTGCCCTATCCAACTCCATTGCCGTTGTTGTACCTCCATGTCCTCTTGTATATAACCAGTACTTTCCCACAGTTTACTATATCTTTACTTGATTAATTAACGCACACCTTGTTACTATCAACAGATGAAGAAGTCATTCACCGTCACCATGACAACCTGTCTAAGGCTGAAACAAAGAGTGTTATTGATCTATCAACTTGGCGTACTTCCGGAAGAGAACTGACCAATAGCCCTCGACCAGACCTCGAGGATTTCCTGACTCCCGTCACTCGTGTGGTTATCATTCATTCCTAGTCTGCTTGATTGAACGCAATGTGATATTAGACTTGATTGACATAGTTTCGTTGTAATTTAATTCGTGTATGATTGTTTGTGTGTAACATATTATTTTATTGGCAAGGTATGTACGTGTGGCCGAGTACTGTCCAGTTCTGTATGTGACGTTACTGTGATGTACGTGCAAGATTATTCTCTTTGTGTGCTCGTTTAATGGGAGCAGCGATAGCTCAGTGGATAGTGAACTGGACTACAAAGGAGAAGAGATTGGGTTCGATCCTTATCGACGGTTTCCGAGTTCATCACCATCATCATCATCATTGAGTGCAGTCTCGAAGGTTGGCTACCATGGAGCGCCATTCCACTCTGTCTCTTGAATTGATGGTACAGATTGCCTTAGGTTGACTTGTCCATCTTTTGATGTTACTCGTCCATGTTAGTCTTGGTCTGCCTCTGCCTCTTTTGCCTTGTTTTTTTCCCCTTCTAATATTACTTTTATTAAGCTGTTGCGTCTTTTAACATGCCCCCCCCAAAAAAAAAAAAAAAAAATTCATTTGTCTTGTTCTAATTGTGTTTAGTAGTTCTCTTTACATTTTTAGTTGTTTTAAAACTTAATAGTTTGTTTTCTTTTATTTCCATCCAATTCTACCTATTTTATCCACATTTCAAAGGCTTCAATTTTCTGTTCTGTTTTCTTGTATAATGTCCATGTTTCTGCACCACACAGGAATGTTGAGAATATATAACATTTTGCTATTCTTATTTTTAGCCCTGGTGTTATTTGTTTTGATGTTAATATATTTTTCATGGCATTAAAATTACTTTTTGCCATACCTATTCTTTTGTTTATTTCAGTTGTATATTTTCCATCACTGGTTATAGTGTGTCCCAGGTAGTGGTAGCTCTGAACTGTCCCAGATGTAATCCTTCAACTTTGATATTTAATTTGTACGTTAATAAAACAATAGTTAGAATTTCTCTCCATGGCTTTCTTTGGAATGTTGCGTGCTGAGGCTCCAATCTCTTTCACGGTGGTCTGCCATATTCGTCATTCGTGTTCTGAATATGCCTCATGTGTAGCACACACTTTCCGAGTTCACCCAGCCTTAAGAGGGTACCGGATTTTTTTTCTGGGAAAGTAAAGAGGCACGGACGTAATACCGACCACATTACCCCAAAAATCATGTGCCGAAGGTCTATAAAAAGTATTGTTGTAAAAAGTAAGTAAAGAGCCCCCGTCACGCCAAGCGGCGTATAGGGAATATAGTGTTAGTGACCATACATTTAAGAACCTTCAGCACATGATTTTTGGGGTAATGTGATCGGCATTACGCCCGTGCCGCTTAACTTTCCCAGAAAAAAATATGGTACCCATTTAAGGCTGGTGAACCTGGAAGCCGTCGGTTGGGGTCGAACCCTACCTCTGTCCTTTGTAGTCCTGTTCACTAACCACTGAGCTATCGCTGCTCCTATAAAAAGTATGGTCACTACCATCATATTCCCTATACGTCACTTGGTGTCACGGGCTCTTTACTTTTATATGCGTTTCATTAATTATTATTACAGGCATATGCGTGTTATAGCTTAATATCTTGTAGTTATCTGTAAAAAATTTTGCTATTCTTGACATATAGTTATGAATGTAGTGAATATGTAAAAATATATGGTTGAATGCTTCAGTGTACGTGATTTTATTGCTTGTGTACGAATAAAGTGTGTTAAATATTATCCATTTATGCTAGTGTATGGATGTAGTTTAGTGTTTATTCCCTTAATGCTAGTGTATGGATGTAGTTTAGTGTTTATTCCCTTAATGCTAGTGTATAGATGTAATTTAGTGTTTCTTCCATTAATGCATGTGTATGGATGTAGTTTAGTGTTTATTCCTTAATGCTAGTGTATGGATGTAGTTTAGTGTTTATTCCCTTAATGCTAGTGTATGGATGTAGTTTAGTGTTTATTTTCTTAATGCTAGTGTATGGATTTAGTTTAGTGTTTATTCCCTTAATGTTAGTGCATGGATGTAGTTTAGTGTTTATTTTCTTAATGCTAGTGTATGGATTTAGTTTAGTGTTTATTCCCTTAATGTTAGTGCATGGATGTAGTTTAGTGTTTATTTTCTTAATGCTAGTGTATGGATGTATTTTAGTGTTTATTCCCTTAATGCTAGTGTATGGATGTAGTTTTGTGTTTATTTTCTTAATGCTAGTGTTTGGATGTAGTTTAGTGTTTATTCCCTTAATGCTAGTCTATGGATGTAGTTTAGTGTTTATTTTCTTAATGATAGTGTATGGATGTAGTTTAGTGTTTATTCCCTTAATGCTAGTGTATGGATGTAGTTTAGTGTTTATTTTCTTAATGCTAGTGTATGGATGTAGTTTAGTGTTTATTCCCTTAATGCTAGTCTATGAATGTAGTTTAGTGTTTATTTTCTTAATGCTAGTCTATGGATGTAGTTTAGTGTTTATTTTCTTAATGCTGGTGTGTGGATGTAGTTTAGTATTTATTTTCTTAATGCTAGTCTATGGATGTAATTTAGTGTTTATTCTCTTAATGCTAATGTATGGATGTAGTTTAGTGTTTATTTTCTTAATGCTAGTGTATGGATGTAGTTTAGTGTTTATTCCCTTAATGCTAGTGTATGGATGTAGTTTAGTGTTTATTCCCTTAATGCTAGTGTATGGATGTAGTTTATTCCCTTAATGCTAGTGTATGGATGTAGTCTAGTGTCCTTACCCTCAATTCTAGTGTATGGATATAGTTTATTCCCTTAATGCTAGTGTATGGATGTAGTCTAGTGTCCTTACCCTTAATTCTAGTGTATGGATATAGTTTATTCCCTAATGCTAGTGGATACATGTAGTCTAGTGTCATTTTCCTTAATTCTAGTGTATGGCTGCAGTTTATTCCCTTAATGCTAGTGTATGAATGTAGTTTATTCCCTTAATGCTAGTGTACGGATGTAGTTTATTCTCTTTATGCTAGTGTGTGAATGTAGTTTATTCTCTTAATGCCAGTGTACGGATGTAGTTTATTCTCTTAATGCCAGTGTACGGATGTAGTTTATTCCCTTAATGCTAGTGTACGGATGTAGTGTAGCGACCTTTCCCTTAATGCTAGTGTATGGATGTAGTTTAGCGACCTTTCCCTTAATGCTAGTAAAGTAAAGTACGAGACTTGAACCGGCGTCTTAGCACGCGAGTATATACCCATATGTGCTCGGCCGCCTATCCAGAAATGTTCGGATATTTCTGTATAGTGTAGCCTCAAGCATCGAAACTCAGATGCGAAGCGACATTCCTCACCTTCCCAGGATAATATACCCTGGTACCCATTTCTGCCAACGGCTGGGTCGACCGTGGGGGTATTTTTTTTTTTTATTCCAACCACGAGTACAATTCACACTGCTCCCAGCGGGAATTGAACACGGGTTGTCCGAACGTCGGTAGTCTAGTCGGGTGGTTTTCCCAACTAGGCTACCGAGGCCCCCAAATGCTAGTGTATGGATGTAGTGTAGCGTCCTTTCCCTTAATGCTAGTGGTTGGATGTAGTTTAGCGTCCTTCCCTTAATGCTAGTGTATGGATGTAGTTTAGCGTCCTTTCCCTTAATGCTAGTGTATGGATGTAGTTTAGCGTCCTTTCCCTTAATGCTAGTGTATGGATGTAGTTTAGCGTCCTTTCCCTTAATGCTAGTGTACGGTTGTAGTTTGCTAATAATACTTTCAGCGAAACGAACATCTATGCCATAACCACTTCGTCATTCCAGTTCCGTGGAAAGAATAGATTTAAAACAAAACTAAGCGATGTTTCAAGCTGTAATCTATAACACATGAAGACGACAATGTGTTCTTCATGGACAAAGATCATCATCATCATCAAGTACCGGACCTGCTGGCGTAGGTGACTATGTCTCTCCACAACTTTCGATGTCGACAGTTATTTATCATTCTGTTGTTGACCTTCTTCCAAGCCATTCTCTTAAGCTGTCAGGTATTTTTTCTCTTTGCTTCTCTCTATCATTTCGTCCCTTAATTTTTCCAGTTGTTACAATGTATTTCAGCCGTTACCTTCTCATTACATGGCCAAAACATGATGATTGTTTCTTCCTAAATTGGAAATTAGCTCTCTTTCTGCTTTGGCCTCTTTCAGAACATTTTCATTACTCTTCTTAGCTGTCCATGGTATTCTCAACATTCTTCTGTAAAACCACATTTCTACAGACTCCAATGATTTTTTTGTCTGTTGTCCTATTGTCCATGATTCACATCCATATGTTAAGAGTGGCTCTACATAACATTTAAGAACTCTTTTTCTTGTTTCTATTGTCAAAAATAGATTGCATAGTATCTTCCTTATTGTTTGGAAAGCTGCTTTTGCCTGAGCCATTCTTGCATCTCGCCTCACAAGATAGACAACGGAGACCTATTGCAGTAAGGCTAGCGGGCAGGAAGAAATAACCCCAATTGTGTGACGTTCACAGTTTTGCTAGGAGGGGTGTTTTGTGTGTAGATAATGACGTCCGCTGTCAATAGCTCGCGTAACTCAATACGTCACTATTTTGTGGTATTTTAATTAATTGCCTCTCTGCTTGCTGGCTTTACTATTATAGATGGCTGTGATGGACATAACTGTAGGCGTATATTAGACAATACTTTATTATTTTTATTATTGCATGTATGATTAATAGTATACATTTCTTATTACTATCTGTGCTACTAGTATCGTTGTTGCTATTAATAATACATTTCTATTGAAATAACATTCTATTTTACTACTTGTTTTATGCTTCTCTGCAGATTTCATTATCATCATGTGCTAAACAGGTCGAAAATATTCTTGTACAATTTTCTGTTGACAGTGCATCGTATCAATTGTTTTGATAATTGTTTACCATGCCACGACACCAAGGTATCTAGTATCTTCTCTCTGCGTTGTTCGCGATTTCTCCTTTCCTGGAACTTATACTGTGTGTTGTAGTCAAGTATTCTAACGTTCATTTTCTCACAATGTGCCTGAAAAATGTTGATTCTTTTTTCTTTTCTCATGTTTTTTATGGGCTTTTTTTTGTGTTGGCCTCTTTGAGAATTTCTTCACTGGCCTTTTTCAGCTGTCAAGGAAACTCTCAACATAAGTAAGTAAAGTACCCCCGTCACTCCAGGTGACGCATAGGGAATATGGTGTTAGTGATCATACATTTTACAGTCCTTCGGCACATGATTTTGGGGTAATGTGGTGGGTATTACGCCCGTGTCGCTTTACTTTCCCAGAAGAAAATCTGGTACCCATTAAAGGCTGGGTGAACCCGGAAGCCGTCGGTTGGGTTTGAACCCTACCTCTTGTCCTTTGTAGTCCAGTTCACTAACCACTGAGATATCGCGGCTCCCTAACTCTCAACATTCTTCTGGGAAATCCCATCTCTGTGGCCTCTAATTGTCCATGATTCACTTCCGTTTGTCAAAATTGGCTCTATATAGCACCGATGAGTTCTCTTTCTCACTTCTACTATCAAGGACTTGTTGCAGAAAATGCGCTTCATTTTTCAGTAACTTTCCAATTTATCAGCAATAGTTATAACTAATTTAGAATACGAAAACTATGGTGGCCAAGTGGCTAGTTCATTTATCTTCTGACCATGCTGTCCAGGTTCAATTCTTGGCTGTGACCAATTCTTCTTTCCAAACAATACGATTATTCCCAGCTGTGACAAATTCTTCTTTCCAATAAACACGGCTATTCCATACTAAGACGAATTGTTCTTTCCAAGCTACACGGCTATTCCTACCTGTGACGAATTCTTCTTATCAAACAACACGGCTATTCCCAGCTGTGACGAATTCTTATCTCCAACCAACACGGCTATTCCCAGCTGTGACGAATTCTTATCTCCAACCAACACGGCTATTCCCAGCTGTGACGAATTCTTCTACACGGCTATTGCCAACTGTGAAGAATTCTTCTTTCCAACCAACACGGCTATTCCCAGCTGTGACGAATTTTTCTTTCCAGCCAACACGACTATTCCCAGCTGTAGCGAATTCTTCTTTACAACCAACACGGCTATTCTCAGCTGTGACGAATTCTTGTTTCCAGCCAACACGACTATTCCCAGCTGTGACGAATTCTTCTCCCCAAGCAACACAGCTTTGGCGTTCACATAACTTCTGAAAATTCGTGCTGTGGATTTTTTTTTCCGTCAGGAGCGGTCTGACGTTCAACTGCCCATATAGAGCGTGAAATAATTTGTCTGGTTTCCATGTTTTATTATAAAGCTTGAAAAAAATTACCGCAGAACAGAACACAACATAACGTTTCGGCCACAGACATTCATCAGAAACAAAACAACAAAATAACTTAGAAAGCTTCTTGCTCAACGACGGGAAAACGGTCCGGAAGTAACCAAATTTTCCATGAACTATCATCATCATCATGTGTCATACCGATTGGCGTAGGCGATAATGTTACCCACAACCTTCTATCTACAGTGCATCGTATCAGTTCTGTTGTTGACTGTTTTCCATGCCATGACACCAAGCTATCCAGTATTTTCTCTCTTTGTCGCCCACGATCTCTCTTTCCTTTAATTTTGCCAGTTGTAACCAAGTATTCCAACTTTCCTCTTCTCATGATGTGCCCGAAAAATGTTGATTGCTTCTTTCTGATGTTTTTAAAGAGCTCCCTTTGTGTTTGGCCTCTTTGAGAACTTCCTCATTGGTCTTTTTAGCTGTTCAGGGAACTTTCAACATTCTTCTGAGAAATCCCATCTCTGTGGCCTCCAATCGTCTTTTCATTTGTTTGTCCACTGTCCATTATTCGCTTCCATAGGTCAGAATTGGTTCTATATAGCACCGATGAACTCTCTTTCTCATTTTTATTAACATAGATTTGTTGCATAAGATATTTTTAACCTTCTGAAATGCTATTTTGCCTGAGCTATTCTGCTTTTTATTTCTATGGTGCATCTCCCATCTCATGTTATTATTGTGCCCAAGTATTTGAAACGTTGCACTTGTTTCAGATTTGTCTCGTTTATTTTTATGCTGCATGTTGGTGATGATTGTTTCTTCGATATAACCATTACTTCTGTTTTCTTACTACTCAGACTGAGACCTTTCTTGTTGCTTTCTTTTACTATTATGTCTATCATTTCTTTTAGTTCGTTCTCTGTCTCTGCTATTAAGACTGTGTCATCCTCATATCGCAAATTATTTATGTTGTGACCGTTAACTTCAATTCATTTTTTTGTCTACTATTGATCTCATAATATATTCGCTGTAAAGTGAAAACAAATCCGGCGACAGAACACAGCCTTGTCTGACTCCTTGTTTTATATATTGGAATTGTCCTGTTTGGTACCATGAACTATAGACGTTTTAAACAAATGAGGAAATTAGAGAAATCGCCATTTAATCACTAATATCATCCAGTAATCAAGAAAAGACGATGGACATATGTTAAACATATGGTGAGAAGAAATAATAACCGAATAGCAAAGCAAGCCCTCATGTGGAAAACAACAGGTAGGAGGAAAAGAGGCCGACCCAGAGAGATACTGAGAAGAACATTGATCAGAAAGGCAAAGACAGGAGGAATCGGCTCCCTAAATGAGAGTGAGATGCTTGCACAAAACAGAGACAAATGACGAGATTTGATAAAAGATCGTTACAAGGATTGAAACAGCTAGAAAGAAAATTTAGAAAAAGAGAAAAAGTATCTGGGTCTATGCTCTATGGGCCGACCACGGCTCGAAAGGTCAATAGTTAGATAGACGCATTGAAAGCAAACATCACTGAAGAAACTCAGGCATTAACATCTAGACGTTCTAACAAGGTAAAAAGTAAAAGTAAAGTACCCCCGTCACGCCAAGTGGCGTATAGGGAATATGGTGTTAGTGACCATACATTTTACATACCTACGGTACATGATTTTTGGGGTAATGTGGTCGGTATTACGTCCGTACCGCTTCACTTTCCCAGAAAAAAATCAGGTACCCTTTAAAGGCTGGGTGAACCCGGAAGCCGTCGGTTTGGGATCGAACCCTACCCCTTGTTCTTTGTAGTCCAGTTCACTAACCACTGAGCTATCGCGGCTCCGTTCTAGCAAGGACTTTCTCAAATTAGGCTCTCCTGGTTCAATCCTGTTTCGACGCAAATGATGGACATTTCCAGCATACATTATGATGTCGTCACATTTATCGTAAAATGAAAGTCCGCTTCAAATTCCTTTGCAATATCCTCATTATAGCTTGTTTCATAAGTCGTGCCCAACTTTAAAAATCAATATCTCTTTAAACCGCTTTTTGTAATTTTTTCAAAATTTGCATGTGTAGTTATAATGATTAGAACCCAACAGGGAATTAATTTCATTAAAAACAAACATTTGGTTATTATTATTGCTTATTTGATTTATATAAATTTATAACGACCCATTGATGTAGTCAAAACTTAGTGTTTACAGTATTTAAGTTAAAATAGCGATTACAAATCCATACACACTTTTTTGCACGCTTTCCGAGTGAGTTGCCTGACACAATTAGACACTTGTAGTAAACACGAGACATTGTGTGTTCCATTTCCGTTAATTCAGCGGCGTAACGTGGAACAATAACATTTATCATGAGTCTTAAAATGAAATTCTGCAGTTTACAAAACATCGCAATAAAAATGTATGACTATTTTTGCAAAGAGACTAAACGAGGAAGATTATTTCATTCTTTAGAGAACCCTGAGAATAGGACAAGACACATTTTGGATTTATCTAAACGGTCATTTAATCGCTGGATTCAAGCACGTGACCGTCAATGTTCAAAATATACAAAATCACAAGGAAGAGCAAAAATGTTGGATAATTTCGACAGTGAACTTATTAGAAGTGAAATTCGCAAAATGTTGGGTATGAATGAAACTGTTACAATAAGAAAATTAAAAGTATCGCTGAAAAAGAACAACAGTATTGAAATATCAAAGTCTACATTATGGAGGAATGTGAGAGCTGCAGGCTTTACATTCAGAAAGTATTCCAATGGACGAAACATCATCTGTGAGATGCCACATATAGTAGTCATGAGAAGCAAGTACTTACGTGAAGTAAAAGAGGTGCGCAAGCAAGGTTATGATATTGTGTACTTGGATGAAACATGGATCAATGCTCACCACACTAACCAAAGGGAATGGCAGTCATCAGATGGAAAGATTAAGAGATTAATACCTAGCAGCAAAGGACAGCGCTTGATAATTGCTCATGCAGGTAGTCGACAACATGGACTAATACAGAATGCAGAGCTCATTTTTCTTTCAAAATCCATAGACAATCGGGATTATCACTCTGAGATGAATAGTCACATATTTAGACATTGGATTGAAAATTCTGTTCTCCCAGCACTAGATCGATCATCTTGCCTAATAATGGACAATGCAGCGTACCACAACATTGTTGCACTTGAAGATAAAGTCCCGACGTCATCCAGTACAAAAGATGCTATTAAGATATGGCTCACAAAGGAGCACATACAATTTAATAACATGTACTTAAAACCTGAATTACTATCTCTAGTAAAGCAAAAACAGAGGACAAAGATTTTTCAAATAGATTAGATTATCCAAGAGCACGGTCATATAAGTTTGAGGCTGCCACCTTACCATGCTCATTTAAATCCAATAGAACTAATCTGGGCAAAATTAAAAGGACAAGTGGCAGATGAAAATACAACATTCAAAATATGCGATGTAAAGACTCTTGCTAATCTCGCTTTATTAAATATAGACAAAGATTATTGGGCTAAATGTGAAGACCACGTCTTAAAACAGGAAGAGGAATATTGGAAAAATGATGGTTTGTGGAATGTTCAACCCCAAACAGTTATTAATCTTTTAGACTCGTCTGATTCAGAATGAAAGTATATAGCCCCCACAATGTTGGCCCCTATATTACCTTAAATTAGTTCAACAAACGGTCCTTTTCAGGACCACACAACTATGAAAATTGGACATACAGGTATACCTTGATATTATTATCGTCCGTCCTCGAACTGAGCAGACAATAATTCTCCTGGTGTTTTGTTTTATCCAGTTATTTCCCCATTACGGTCACGCCTTTACCTAGTGAAAATTAATCGTAGACCAGCAACTACGGTAATTTCTATTCTTTAGGGCTTCACAATTTACAATTTTGACAAACATCAAAGAAATATCGCCGCTTTAAGAAAACTGCAGCTGCAAGATATTTGTTAAATATACATTTAAAGGGTCTTTTGCATTCTAATAACATTTGGAAAATTTCAAAAGTATTTAACAAACGGTTAGACAGTAATAGCGTTTTGAAGTTGGGCATATGTTTTGAAACGAGCTATAGTAGTAAAACCATTAAATAAATGCTAGGTTCGGTAGCGAGTGGGACATCTTACAGTAAAACTTTCATTCGTATTCTTATTTTAATGCGTCGTACCCCTTGCCATTAAGTGGTCACATCACTCTACAACCTAAATTCCTCAATAAGAGGAACTTTTACATTCAACAAGTGGTCGATAAAATAAACCCACTGTTCGAGAACAATAGAAATTCCTGAACCCATTTTTCACCCAAAGCTGACTTCCGCCACATGCTACTCGGGTTTCGTAGCGAGTGGGACAACTTGCAGCAAAACTTTCATTCGCATTATTCTTATTTTAATAATGAGTTGGACACCTTGACGTAAGTGATCACATCTCTCTACACCGTCAATTACTCATCGACGGAAAAAATATGAGTACCTCCGAAGTCGGAGTTAGCTGCCTGTGCAGCGAGGGACCCCTGTGCACACGGCTGCCAGGGGAAAATGGATTAACAAGCAAAAATTCAGTTCCTAGTCTCATGGGACTTCGTCACAGGTAAAAGCTGGCACACGAAAAACAAAAAACATCATTCTACCCTTAAATTCATCAGTAATACGAACTTGTACACATATTTGGTTATGGAAGGACCCGGTATCACTGCAAACGAAATAAAATCCATAATTGCTCAACCGCCCGTGCCAGCGTAATTATCTGAATTAATATCTCATCTCCCAAACAAAGAAAGGTAACTGTAGTCTCCATCGTAGTAGTCTCAGCACACGCCAAAAGACATAAGGCGAAATCGCACAGAAAGTAAACATAGCCAACTATTCCGTGTCATACGATATCATCATTCATCGTAAACAATTGGAATATCGAATCATGATCAAAACGAATGAGACACACAGCTCAACGTGTGCACAGAGCACTTAACTCAGTAACTCCTGCAACAAGCCGGACTTGGAATATGAGGAAACTGCAACAAGGAACACTTTTCATGCCTAGCCTTCAATGCTTCCTGCCGCCTATCCACCATATACCGGAAGTTCACGTCCTCCTGAAAATGATGATCGTCATATTTTTTGTTTATGTATAGCGCTTGATGATGTTAGGCCATCGTTGTAGACTCCAATTCCGAACATATATATATATATATATATATGGCCCTTTTCGTCTTGTCAGACGGTCTAGTGGAGGCTATTGTGTATTTTTTTAGGTTTATTTGTGTCGAACAGCTTCTCTCGTGGCTAATTCTACCAATGTTTGACAAACACACGCTGTCACATAATGAACAAGTCAGGCTCTCTGGTCCACAGGGTTTTCCATGCTTTTTCATGAGTCTTTTATCTTCTAAGTTTTGCCTTAGCACAGTCTCAAATAATGTTATATTCCGAACATATAAGCACACAGTTAGTCGTTAGATTATCCCCGTCGCACATCAAACAACAGACCGTAAGATTAGCGTACGGCCGGTCTAGGGATCAACGATGAGCCATTACGATGTCGTAGCACACCACTTGTACACAGAGTTCTGTAACAGAAGACACTGTGATAATGAGAGAAGCGCCCCCCCCCCCCCCAATGTGAAGAAAGTAGTCTTGGCCAGTTTGCTTCCTATCACCACATTGCGAATATTGAGGACTGATATAATTACGTTTATTAATTCTGCTAAACGGGGGACTGGTTGGTCTCGAGGTAAGACGCCGGCCTCGAGATAGAGAGGTTGTGGGTTCAAATCCCGGCTGCACCAGTCAGTTGGGATTTTTATTTATGATTTCTCTCTACGGCAACCGCCCCTGGTCTCAACAGCGAGGCCCGGCTTAAAACGTCGATTATTCACCGGCGGAAAAAATATGAGTACCTCCGAAGTCGGAGTTATCTGCCTGTGCGGCGAGTGACCCCCTGTGCACACGGCTGACAGGAAAAATGGATTAACACGTAAAATGCAGTTCCTAGTCTTTGGGGACTTCGTCAGAGGTAAAAACTGGAGAACGAAAAAAAAAATTCTGCTAGACACCATCTACCACGTCACAATATCAAGCTGGTCACTACGTTTTATCCTCTAACATGAACGGCCTATTTCCCCTGTGTTCTATAATTAACCTCATATCATGTCCTGAAACAATCAGATTAAGGCTGAGTTGTTTTACGTGGAAACAGTTCTACAGTTCCAAGAATTCGGGAATTAATTAGTTGGTACTGACTGATTTATTGATACACACAAAGAGTTTTAGTGCCACAGTATTGGTCTCATTTATCATGCTTGTTTGTTTAAGGTAATCTGTTCTTGTCATAGTTTGGTTGTCTTTCATAGTGATCATTTATCTTGCTTGTTTGTTTAAGGTAATCTGCTCTTGTCATAGTTTGGTTGTCTTTCATAGTGATCATTTATCTTGCTTGTTTGTTTAAGGTAATCTGTTCTTGTCATAGTTTAGTTGTCTTTCATAGTGATCATTTATCATGCTTGTTTGTTTAAGGTAATCTGTTCTTGTCATAGTTTAGTTGTCTTTCATAGTGATCATTTATCTTGTTTGTTTGTTTAAGGTAATCTGTTCTTGTCATAGTTTAGTTGTCTTTCATAGTGATCATTTATCATGCTTGTTTGTTTAAGGTAATCTGTTCTTGTCATAGTTTAGTTGTCTTTCATAGTGATCATTTATCTTGTTTGTTTGTTTAAGGTAATCTGTTCTTGTCATAGTTTGGTTGTCTTTCATAGTGATCATTTATCTTGTTTGTTTGTTTAAGGTAATCTGTTCTTGTCATAGTTTAGTTGTCTTTCATAGTGATCATTTATCATGCTTGTTTGTTTAAGGTAATCTGTTCTTGTCATAGTTTAGTTGTCTTTCATAGTGATCATTTATCATGCTTGTTTGTTTAAGGTAATCTGTTCTTGTCATAGTTTAGTTGTCTTTCATAGTGATCATTTATCTTGTTTGTTTGTTTAAGGTAATCTGTTCTTGTCATAGTTTGGTTGTCTTTCATAGTGATCATTTATCTTGTTTGTTTGTTTAAGGTAATCTGTTCTTGTCATAGTTTAGTTGTCTTTCATAGTGATCATTTATCATGCTTGTTTGTTTAAGGTAATCTGTTCTTGTCATAGTTTAGTTGTCTTTCATAGTGATCATTTATCTTGTTTGTTTGTTTAAGGTAATCTGTTCTTGTCATAGTTTAGTTGTCTTTCATAGTGATCATTTATCATGCTTGTTTGTTTAAGGTAATCTGTTCTTGTCATAGTTTAGTTGTCTTTCATAGTGATCATTTATCATGCTTGTTTGTTTAAGGTAATCTGTTCTTGTCATAGTTTAGTTGTCTTTCATAGTGATCATTTATCATGCTTGTTTGTTTAAGGTAATCTGTTCTTGTCATAGTTTAGTTGTCTTTCATAGTGATCATTTATCATGCTTGTTTGTTTAAGGTAATCTGTTCTTGTCATAGTTTAGTTGTCTTTCATAGTGATCATTTATCATGCTTGTTTGTTTAAGGTAATCTGTTCTTGTCATAGTTTAGTTGTCTTTCATAGTGATCATTTATCATGCTTGTTTGTTTAAGGTAATCTGTTCTTGTCATAGTTTAGTTGTCTTTCATAGTGATCATTTATCATGCTTGTTTGTTTAAGGTAATCTGTTCTTGTCATAGTTTAGTTGTCTTTCATAGTGATCATTTATCTTGTTTGTTTGTTTAAGGTAATCTGTTCTTGTCATAGTTTAGTTGTCTTTCATAGTGATCATTTATCATGCTTGTTTGTTTAAGGTAATCTGTTCTTGTCATAGTTTAGTTGTCTTTCATAGTGATCATTTATCTTGTTTGTTTGTTTAAGGTAATCTGTTCTTGTCATAGTTTAGTTGTCTTTCATAGTGATCATTTATCTTGTTTGTTTGTTTAAGGTAATCTGTTCTTGTCATAGTTTAGTTGTCTTTCATAGTGATCATTTATCTTGCTTGTTTGTTTAAGGTAATCTGTTCTTGTCATAGTTTAGTTGTCTTTCATAGTGATCATTTATCTTGTTTGTTTGTTTAAGGTAATCTGTTCTTGTCATAGTTTGGTTGTCTTTCATAGTGATCATTTATCATGTTTGTTTGTTTAAGGTAATCTGTTCTTGTCATAGTTTAGTTGTCTTTCATAGTGATCATTTATCTTGTTTGTTTGTTTAAGGTAATCTGTTCTTGTCATAGTTTGGTTGTCTTTCATAGTGATCATTTATCTTGTTTGTTTGTTTAAGGTAATCTGTTCTTGTCATAGTTTGGTTGTCTTTCATAGTGATCATTTATCTTGTTTGTTTGTTTAAGGTAATCTGTTCTTGTCATAGTTTAGTTGTCTTTCATAGTGATCATTTATCTTGTTTGTTTGTTTAAGGTAATCTGTTCTTGTCATAGTTTGGTTGTCTTTCATAGTGATCATTTATCTTGTTTGTTTGTTTAAGGTAATCTGTTCTTGTCATAGTTTAGTTGTCTTTCATAGTGATCATTTATCATGCTTGTTTGTTTAAGGTAATCTGTTCTTGTCATAGTTTAGTTGTCTTTCATAGTGATCATTTATCATGCTTGTTTGTTTAAGGTAATCTGTTCTTGTCATAGTTTGGTTGTCTTTCATAGTGATCATTTATCTTGTTTGTTTGTTTAAGGTAATCTGTTCTTGTCATAGTTTGGTTGTCTTTCATAGTGATCATTTATCTTGTTTGTTTGTTTAAGGTAATCTGTTCTTGTCATAGTTTAGTTGTCTTTCATAGTGATCATTTATCTTGCTTGTTTGTTTAAGGTAATCTGTTCTTGTCATAGTTTAGTTGTCTTTCATAGTGATCATTTATCTTGTTTGTTTGTTTAAGGTAATCTGTTCTTGTCATAGTTTAGTTGTCTTTCATAGTGATCATTTATCATGCTTGTTTGTTTAAGGTAATCTGTTCTTGTCATAGTTTAGTTGTCTTTCATAGTGATCATTTATCATGCTTGTTTGTTTAAGGTAATCTGTTCTTGTCATAGTTTAGTTGTCTTTCATAGTGATCATTTATCATGCTTGTTTGTTTAAGGTAATCTGTTCTTGTCATAGTTTAGTTGTCTTCATAGTGATCATTTATCATGCTTGTTTGTTTAGGTAATCTGTTCTTGTCATAGTTTAGTTGTCTTTCATAGTGATCATTTATCATGCTTGTTTGTTTAAGGTAATCTGTTCTTGTCATAGTTTAGTTGTCTTTCATAGTGATCATTTATCATGCTTGTTTGTTTAAGGTAATCTGTTCTTGTCATAGTTTAGTTGTCTTTCATAGTGATCATTTATCATGCTTGTTTGTTTAAGGTAATCTGTTCTTGTCATAGTTTAGTTGTCTTTCATAGTGATCATTTATCTTGTTTGTTTGTTTAAGGTAATCTGTTCTTGTCATAGTTTAGTTGTCTTTCATAGTGATCATTTATCATGCTTGTTTGTTTAAGGTAATCTGTTCTTGTCATAGTTTAGTTGTCTTTCATAGTGATCATTTATCTTGTTTGTTTGTTTAAGGTAATCTGTTCTTGTCATAGTTTAGTTGTCTTTCATAGTGATCATTTATCTTGTTTGTTTGTTTAAGGTAATCTGTTCTTGTCATAGTTTAGTTGTCTTTCATAGTGATCATTTATCTTGCTTGTTTGTTTAAGGTAATCTGTTCTTGTCATAGTTTAGTTGTCTTTCATAGTGATCATTTATCTTGTTTGTTTGTTTAAGGTAATCTGTTCTTGTCATAGTTTAGTTGTCTTTCATAGTGATCATTTATCATGTTTGTTTGTTTAAGGTAATCTGTTCTTGTCATAGTTTAGTTGTCTTTCATAGTGATCATTTATCTTGTTTGTTTGTTTAAGGTAATCTGTTCTTGTCATAGTTTGGTTGTCTTTCATAGTGATCATTTATCTTGTTTGTTTGTTTAAGGTAATCTGTTCTTGTCATAGTTTAGTTGTCTTTCATAGTGATCATTTATCTTGTTTGTTTGTTTAAGGTAATCTGTTCTTGTCATAGTTTAGTTGTCTTTCATAGTGATCATTTATCTTGTTTGTTTGTTTAAGGTAATCTGTTCTTGTCATAGTTTGGTTGTCTTTCATAGTGATCATTTATCTTGTTTGTTTGTTTAAGGTAATCTGTTCTTGTCATAGTTTAGTTGTCTTTCATAGTGATCATTTATCTTGTTTGTTTGTTTAAGGTAATCTGTTCTTGTCATAGTTTAGTTGTCTTTCATAGTGATCATTTATCATGCTTGTTTGTTTAAGGTAATCTGTTCTTGTCATAGTTTAGTTGTCTTTCATAGTGATCATTTATCTTGTTTGTTTGTTTAAGGTAATCTGTTCTTGTCATAGTTTAGTTGTCTTTCATAGTGATCATTTATCATGCTTGTTTGTTTGTTTAAGGTAATCTGTTCTTGTCATAGTTTGGTTGTCTTTCATAGTGATCATTTATCTTGTTTGTTTGTTAAAGGTAATCTGTTCTTGTCATAGTTTAGTTGTCTTTCATAGTGATCATTTATCATGCTTGTTTGTTTGTTTAAGGTAATCTGTTCTTGTCATAGTTTAGTTGTCTTTCATAGTGATCATTTATCTTGTTTGTTTGTTTAAGGTAATCTGTTCTTGTCATAGTTTGGTTGTCTTTCATAGTGATCATTTATCTTGTTTGTTTGTTTAAGGTAATCTGTTCTTGTCATAGTTTGGTTGTCTTTCATAGTGATCATTTATCTTGTTTGTTTGTTTAAGGTAATCTGTTCTTGTCATAGTTTGGTTGTCTTTCATAGTGATCATTTATCTTGTTTGTT
Source organism: Megaustenia siamemsis (assembly GCA_032433765.1). Taxonomy (NCBI): domain Eukaryota; kingdom Metazoa; phylum Mollusca; class Gastropoda; order Stylommatophora; family Ariophantidae; genus Megaustenia; species Megaustenia siamemsis. Next base: position 13,658,199 of record JAVIAB010000047.1, on the reverse strand, counting down.
TGTTTAAGGTAATCTGTTCTTGTCATAGTTTAGTTGTCTTTCATAGTGATCATTTATCATGCTTGTTTGTTTAAGGTAATCTGTTCTTGTCATAGTTTAGTTGTCTTTCATAGTGATCATTTATCATGCTTGTTTGTTTAAGGTAATCTGTTCTTGTCATAGTTTGGTTGTCTTTCATAGTGATCATTTATCATGCTTGTTTGTTTAAGGTAATCTGTTCTTGTCATAGTTTAGTTGTCTTTCATAGTGATCATTTATCTTGCTTGTTTGTTTAAGGTAATCTGTTCTTGTCATAGTTTGGTTGTCTTTCATAGTGATCATTTATCTTGTTTGTTTGTTTAAGGTAATCTGTTCTTGTCATAGTTTAGTTGTCTTTCATAGTGATCATTTATCATGCTTGTTTGTTTGTTTAAGGTAATCTGTTCTTGTCATAGTTTGGTTGTCTTTCATAGTGATCATTTATCTTGTTTGTTTGTTTAAGGTAATCTGTTCTTGTCATAGTTTGGTTGTCTTTCATAGTGATCATTTATCTTGTTTGTTTGTTTAAGGTAATCTGTTCTTGTCATAGTTTAGTTGTCTTTCATAGTGATCATTTATCTTGTTTGTTTGTTTAAGGTAATCTGTTCTTGTCATAGTTTGGTTGTCTTTCATAGTGATCATTTATCTTGTTTGTTTGTTTAAGGTAATCTGTTCTTGTCATAGTTTAGTTGTCTTTCATAGTGATCATTTATCTTGTTTGTTTGTTTAAGGTAATCTGTTCTTGTCATAGTTTAGTTGTCTTTCATAGTGATCATTTATCTTGTTTGTTTGTTTAAGGTAATCTGTTCTTGTCATAGTTTAGTTGTCTTTCATAGTGATCATTTATCTTGTTTGTTTGTTTAAGGTAATCTGTTCTTGTCATAGTTTAGTTGTCTTTCATAGTGATCATTTATCTTGTTTGTTTGTTTAAGGTAATCTGTTCTTGTCATAGTTTAGTTGTCTTTCATAGTGATCATTTATCATGTTTGTTTGTTTAAGGTAATCTGTTCTTGTCATAGTTTAGTTGTCTTTCATAGTGATCATTTATCTTGTTTGTTTGTTTAAGGTAATCTGTTCTTGTCATAGTTTAGTTGTCTTTCATAGTGATCATTTATCTTGTTTGTTTGTTTAAGGTAATCTGTTCTTGTCATAGTTTAGTTGTCTTTCATAGTGATCATTTATCATGCTTGTTTGTTTAAGGTAATCTGTTCTTGTCATAGTTTAGTTGTCTTTCATAGTGATCATTTATCTTGTTTGTTTGTTTAAGGTAATCTGTTCTTGTCATAGTTTGGTTGTCTTTCATAGTGATCATTTATCATGTTTGTTTGTTTAAGGTAATCTGTTCTTGTCATAGTTTAGTTGTCTTTCATAGTGATCATTTATCTTGTTTGTTTGTTTAAGGTAATCTGTTCTTGTCATAGTTTGGTTGTCTTTCATAGTGATCATTTATCTTGTTTGTTTGTTTAAGGTAATCTGTTCTTGTCATAGTTTGGTTGTCTTTCATAGTGATCATTTATCTTGTTTGTTTGTTTAAGGTAATCTGTTCTTGTCATAGTTTAGTTGTCTTTCATAGTGATCATTTATCTTGTTTGTTTGTTTAAGGTAATCTGTTCTTGTCATAGTTTGGTTGTCTTTCATAGTGATCATTTATCTTGTTTGTTTGTTTAAGGTAATCTGTTCTTGTCATAGTTTAGTTGTCTTTCATAGTGATCATTTATCTTGTTTGTTTGTTTAAGGTAATCTGTTCTTGTCATAGTTTAGTTGTCTTTCATAGTGATCATTTATCTTGTTTGTTTGTTTAAGGTAATCTGTTCTTGTCATAGTTTAGTTGTCTTTCATAGTGATCATTTATCTTGTTTGTTTGTTTAAGGTAATCTGTTCTTGTCATAGTTTAGTTGTCTTTCATAGTGATCATTATCATGCTTGTTTGTTTGTTTAAGGTAATCTGTTCTTGTCATAGTTTGGTTGTCTTTCATAGTGATCATTTATCTTGTTTGTTTGTTTAAGGTAATCTGTTCTTGTCATAGTTTAGTTGTCTTTCATAGTGATCATTATCATGCTTGTTTGTTTGTTTAAGGTAATCTGTTCTTGTCATAGTTTAGTTGTCTTTCATAGTGATCATTTATCTTGTTTGTTTGTTTAAGGTAATCTGTTCTTGTCATAGTTTAGTTGTCTTTCATAGTGATCATTTATCTTGTTTGTTTGTTTAAGGTAATCTGTTCTTGTCATAGTTTAGTTGTCTTTCATAGTGATCATTTATCTTGTTTGTTTGTTTAAGGTAATCTGTTCTTGTCATAGTTTAGTTGTCTTTCATAGTGATCATTTATCTTGTTTGTTTGTTTAAGGTAATCTGTTCTTGTCATAGTTTAGTTGTCTTTCATAGTGATCATTTATCATGCTTGTTTGTTTAAGGTAATCTGTTCTTGTCATAGTTTAGTTGTCTTTCATAGTGATCATTTATCTTGTTTGTTTGTTTAAGGTAATCTGTTCTTGTCATAGTTTGGTTGTCTTTCATAGTGATCATTTATCATGTTTGTTTGTTTAAGGTAATCTGTTCTTGTCATAGTTTAGTTGTCTTTCATAGTGATCATTTATCTTGTTTGTTTGTTTAAGGTAATCTGTTCTTGTCATAGTTTGGTTGTCTTTCATAGTGATCATTTATCTTGTTTGTTTGTTTAAGGTAATCTGTTCTTGTCATAGTTTGGTTGTCTTTCATAGTGATCATTTATCTTGTTTGTTTGTTTAAGGTAATCTGTTCTTGTCATAGTTTAGTTGTCTTTCATAGTGATCATTTATCTTGTTTGTTTGTTTAAGGTAATCTGTTCTTGTCATAGTTTGGTTGTCTTTCATAGTGATCATTTATCTTGTTTGTTTGTTTAAGGTAATCTGTTCTTGTCATAGTTTAGTTGTCTTTCATAGTGATCATTTATCATGCTTGTTTGTTTAAGGTAATCTGTTCTTGTCATAGTTTAGTTGTCTTTCATAGTGATCATTTATCATGCTTGTTTGTTTAAGGTAATCTGTTCTTGTCATAGTTTGGTTGTCTTTCATAGTGATCATTTATCTTGTTTGTTTGTTTAAGGTAATCTGTTCTTGTCATAGTTTGGTTGTCTTTCATAGTGATCATTTATCTTGTTTGTTTGTTTAAGGTAATCTGTTCTTGTCATAGTTTAGTTGTCTTTCATAGTGATCATTTATCTTGCTTGTTTGTTTAAGGTAATCTGTTCTTGTCATAGTTTAGTTGTCTTTCATAGTGATCATTTATCTTGTTTGTTTGTTTAAGGTAATCTGTTCTTGTCATAGTTTAGTTGTCTTTCATAGTGATCATTTATCATGTTTGTTTGTTTAAGGTAATCTGTTCTTGTCATAGTTTAGTTGTCTTTCATAGTGATCATTTATCATGCTTGTTTGTTTAAGGTAATCTGTTCTTGTCATAGTTTAGTTGTCTTTCATAGTGATCATTTATCATGCTTGTTTGTTTAAGGTAATCTGTTCTTGTCATAGTTTAGTTGTCTTTCATAGTGATCATTTATCTTGCTTGTTTGTTTAAGGTAATCTGTTCTTGTCATAGTTTAGTTGTCTTTCATAGTGATCATTTATCATGCTTGTTTGTTTAAGGTAATCTGTTCTTGTCATAGTTTAGTTGTCTTTCATAGTGATCATTTATCTTGCTTGTTTGTTTAAGGTAATCTGTTCTTGTCATAGTTTAGTTGTCTTTCATAGTGATCATTTATCTTGTTTGTTTGTTTAAGGTAATCTGTTCTTGTCATAGTTTAGTTGTCTTTCATAGTGATCATTTATCTTGTTTGTTTGTTTAAGGTAATCTGTTCTTGTCATAGTTTAGTTGTCTTTCATAGTGATCATTTATCTTGTTTGTTTGTTTAAGGTAATCTGTTCTTGTCATAGTTTAGTTGTCTTTCATAGTGATCATTTATCTTGTTTGTTTGTTTAAGGTAATCTGTTCTTGTCATAGTTTAGTTGTCTTTCATAGTGATCATTTATCTTGTTTGTTTGTTTAAGGTAATCTGTTCTTGTCATAGTTTAGTTGTCTTTCATAGTGATCATTTATCTTGTTTGTTTGTTTAAGGTAATCTGTTCTTGTCATAGTTTAGTTGTCTTTCATAGTGATCATTTATCTTGTTTGTTTGTTTAAGGTAATCTGTTCTTGTCATAGTTTAGTTGTCTTTCATAGTGATCATTTATCTTGTTTGTTTGTTTAAGGTAATCTGTTCTTGTCATAGTTTAGTTGTCTTTCATAGTGATCATTTATCTTGTTTGTTTGTTTAAGGTAATCTGTTCTTGTCATAGTTTGGTTGTCTTTCATAGTGATCATTTATCTTGTTTGTTTGTTTAAGGTAATCTGTTCTTGTCATAGTTTGGTTGTCTTTCATAGTGATCATTTATCTTGTTTGTTTGTTTAAGGTAATCTGTTCTTGTCATAGTTTAGTTGTCTTTCATAGTGATCATTTATCTTGTTTGTTTGTTTAAGGTAATCTGTTCTTGTCATAGTTTGGTTGTCTTTCATAGTGATCATTTATCTTGTTTGTTTGTTTAAGGTAATCTGTTCTTGTCATAGTTTAGTTGTCTTTCATAGTGATCATTTATCTTGTTTGTTTGTTTAAGGTAATCTGTTCTTGTCATAGTTTAGTTGTCTTTCATAGTGATCATTTATCTTGTTTGTTTGTTTAAGGTAATCTGTTCTTGTCATAGTTTAGTTGTCTTTCATAGTGATCATTTATCTTGTTTGTTTGTTTAAGGTAATCTGTTCTTGTCATAGTTTAGTTGTCTTTCATAGTGATCATTTATCATGCTTGTTTGTTTGTTTAAGGTAATCTGTTCTTGTCATAGTTTAGTTGTCTTTCATAGTGATCATTTATCTTGTTTGTTTGTTTAAGGTAATCTGTTCTTGTCATAGTTTAGTTGTCTTTCATAGTGATCATTTATCATGCTTTGTTTGTTTAAGGTAATCTGTTCTTGTCATAGTTTAGTTGTCTTTCATAGTGATCATTTATCTTGTTTGTTTGTTTAAGGTAATCTGTTCTTGTCATAGTTTGGTTGTCTTTCATAGTGATCATTTATCTTGTTTGTTTGTTTAAGGTAATCTGTTCTTGTCATAGTTTGGTTGTCTTTCATAGTGATCATTTATCTTGTTTGTTTGTTTAAGGTAATCTGTTCTTGTCATAGTTTGGTTGTCTTTCATAGTGATCATTTATCTTGTTTGTTTGTTTAAGGTAATCTGTTCTTGTCATAGTTTAGTTGTCTTTCATAGTGATCATTTATCATGCTTGTTTGTTTAAGGTAATCTGTTCTTGTCATAGTTTAGTTGTCTTTCATAGTGATCATTTATCATGTTTGTTTGTTTAAGGTAATCTGTTCTTGTCATAGTTTGGTTGTCTTTCATAGTGATCATTTATCATGCTTGTTTGTTTAAGGTAATCTGTTCTTGTCATAGTTTAGTTGTCTTTCATAGTGATCATTTATCTTGCTTGTTTGTTTAAGGTAATCTGTTCTTGTCATAGTTTAGTTGTCTTTCATAGTGATCATTTATCTTGTTTGTTTGTTTAAGGTAATCTGTTCTTGTCATAGTTTGGTTGTCTTTCATAGTGATCATTTATCATGTTTGTTTGTTTAAGGTAATCTGTTCTTGTCATAGTTTGGTTGTCTTTCATAGTGATCATTTATCTTGTTTGTTTGTTTAAGGTAATCTGTTCTTGTCATAGTTTGTTGTCTTTCATAGTGATCATTTATCTTGTTTGTTTGTTTAAGGTAATCTGTTCTTGTCATAGTTTAGTTGTCTTTCATAGTGATCATTTATCTTGTTTGTTTGTTTAAGGTAATCTGTTCTTGTCATAGTTTGGTTGTTTTCATAGTGATCATTTATCTTGTTTGTTTGTTTAAGGTAATCTGTTCTTGTCATAGTTTAGTTGTCTTTCATAGTGATCATTTATCTTGTTTGTTTGTTTAAGGTAATCTGTTCTTGTCATAGTTTAGTTGTCTTTCATAGTGATCATTTATCTTGTTTGTTTGTTTAAGGTAATCTGTTCTTGTCATAGTTTAGTTGTCTTTCATAGTGATCATTTATCTTGTTTGTTTGTTTAAGGTAATCTGTTCTTGTCATAGTTTAGTTGTCTTTCATAGTGATCATTTATCTTGTTTGTTTGTTTAAGGTAATCTGTTCTTGTCATAGTTTAGTTGTCTTTCATAGTGATCATTTATCATGCTTGTTTGTTTAAGGTAATCTGTTCTTGTCATAGTTTAGTTGTCTTTCATAGTGATCATTTATCTTGTTTGTTTGTTTAAGGTAATCTGTTCTTGTCATAGTTTAGTTGTCTTTCATAGTGATCATTTATCTTGTTTGTTTGTTTAAGGTAATCTGTTCTTGTCATAGTTTAGTTGTCTTTCATAGTGATCATTTATCATGTTTGTTTGTTTAAGGTAATCTGTTCTTGTCATAGTTTAGTTGTCTTTCATAGTGATCATTTATCTTGTTTGTTTGTTTAAGGTAATCTGTTCTTGTCATAGTTTGGTTGTCTTTCATAGTGATCATTTATCATGTTTGTTTGTTTAAGGTAATCTGTTCTTGTCATAGTTTAGTTGTCTTTCATAGTGATCATTTATCTTGTTTGTTTGTTTAAGGTAATCTGTTCTTGTCATAGTTTGGTTGTCTTTCATAGTGATCATTTATCTTGTTTGTTTGTTTAAGGTAATCTGTTCTTGTCATAGTTTGGTTGTCTTTCATAGTGATCATTTATCTTGTTTGTTTGTTTAAGGTAATCTGTTCTTGTCATAGTTTAGTTGTCTTTCATAGTGATCATTTATCTTGTTTGTTTGTTTAAGGTAATCTGTTCTTGTCATAGTTTGGTTGTCTTTCATAGTGATCATTTATCTTGTTTGTTTGTTTAAGGTAATCTGTTCTTGTCATAGTTTAGTTGTCTTTCATAGTGATCATTTATCTTGTTTGTTTGTTTAAGGTAATCTGTTCTTGTCATAGTTTAGTTGTCTTTCATAGTGATCATTTATCATGCTTGTTTGTTTAAGGTAATCTGTTCTTGTCATAGTTTAGTTGTCTTTCATAGTGATCATTTATCTTGTTTGTTTGTTTAAGGTAATCTGTTCTTGTCATAGTTTAGTTGTCTTTCATAGTGATCATTATCATGCTTGTTTGTTTGTTTAAGGTAATCTGTTCTTGTCATAGTTTGGTTGTCTTTCATAGTGATCATTTATCTTGTTTGTTTGTTTAAGGTAATCTGTTCTTGTCATAGTTTAGTTGTCTTTCATAGTGATCATTTATCATGCTTGTTTGTTTGTTTAAGGTAATCTGTTCTTGTCATAGTTTAGTTGTCTTTCATAGTGATCATTTATCATGTTTGTTTGTTTAAGGTAATCTGTTCTTGTCATAGTTTGGTTGTCTTTCATAGTGATCATTTATCTTGTTTGTTTGTTTAAGGTAATCTGTTCTTGTCATAGTTTGGTTGTCTTTCATAGTGATCATTTATCTTGTTTGTTTGTTTAAGGTAATCTGTTCTTGTCATAGTTTGGTTGTCTTTCATAGTGATCATTTATCTTGTTTGTTTGTTTAAGGTAATCTGTTCTTGTCATAGTTTAGTTGTCTTTCATAGTGATCATTTATCTTGTTTGTTTGTTTAAGGTAATCTGTTCTTGTCATAGTTTAGTTGTCTTTCATAGTGATCATTTATCATGCTTGTTTGTTTAAGGTAATCTGTTCTTGTCATAGTTTGGTTGTCTTTCATAGTGATCATTTATCATGCTTGTTTGTTTAAGGTAATCTGTTCTTGTCATAGTTTAGTTGTCTTTCATAGTGATCATTTATCTTGCTTGTTTGTTTAAGGTAATCTGTTCTTGTCATAGTTTGGTTGTCTTTCATAGTGATCATTTATCTTGTTTGTTTGTTTAAGGTAATCTGTTCTTGTCATAGTTTGGTTGTCTTTCATAGTGATCATTTATCATGCTTGTTTGTTTGTTTAAGGTAATCTGTTCTTGTCATAGTTTGGTTGTCTTTCATAGTGATCATTTATCTTGTTTGTTTGTTTAAGGTAATCTGTTCTTGTCATAGTTTGTTGTCTTTCATAGTGATCATTTATCTTGTTTGTTTGTTTAAGGTAATCTGTTCTTGTCATAGTTTAGTTGTCTTTCATAGTGATCATTTATCTTGTTTGTTTGTTTAAGGTAATCTGTTCTTGTCATAGTTTGGTTGTCTTTCATAGTGATCATTTATCTTGTTTGTTTGTTTAAGGTAATCTGTTCTTGTCATAGTTTAGTTGTCTTTCATAGTGATCATTTATCTTGTTTGTTTGTTTAAGGTAATCTGTTCTTGTCATAGTTTAGTTGTCTTTCATAGTGATCATTTATCTTGTTTGTTTGTTTAAGGTAATCTGTTCTTGTCATAGTTTAGTTGTCTTTCATAGTGATCATTTATCTTGTTTGTTTGTTTAAGGTAATCTGTTCTTGTCATAGTTTAGTTGTCTTTCATAGTGATCATTTATCTTGTTTGTTTGTTTAAGGTAATCTGTTCTTGTCATAGTTTAGTTGTCTTTCATAGTGATCATTTATCTTGTTTGTTTGTTTAAGGTAATCTGTTCTTGTCATAGTTTAGTTGTCTTTCATAGTGATCATTTATCATGCTTGTTTGTTTAAGGTAATCTGTTCTTGTCATAGTTTAGTTGTCTTTCATAGTGATCATTTATCTTGTTTGTTTGTTTAAGGTAATCTGTTCTTGTCATAGTTTGGTTGTCTTTCATAGTGATCATTTATCTTGTTTGTTTGTTTAAGGTAATCTGTTCTTGTCATAGTTTGGTTGTCTTTCATAGTGATCATTTATCTTGTTTGTTTGTTTAAGGTAATCTGTTCTTGTCATAGTTTAGTTGTCTTTCATAGTGATCATTTATCTTGTTTGTTTGTTTAAGGTAATCTGTTCTTGTCATAGTTTAGTTGTCTTTCATAGTGATCATTTATCTTGTTTGTTTGTTTAAGGTAATCTGTTCTTGTCATAGTTTAGTTGTCTTTCATAGTGATCATTTATCTTGTTTGTTTGTTTAAGGTAATCTGTTCTTGTCATAGTTTAGTTGTCTTTCATAGTGATCATTTATCTTGTTTGTTTGTTTAAGGTAATCTGTTCTTGTCATAGTTTAGTTGTCTTTCATAGTGATCATTTATCTTGTTTGTTTGTTTAAGGTAATCTGTTCTTGTCATAGTTTGGTTGTCTTTCATAGTGATCATTTATCTTGTTTGTTTGTTTAAGGTAATCTGTTCTTGTCATAGTTTAGTTGTCTTTCATAGTGATCATTTATCTTGTTTGTTTGTTTAAGGTAATCTGTTCTTGTCATAGTTTAGTTGTCTTTCATAGTGATCATTTATCTTGTTTGTTTGTTTAAGGTAATCTGTTCTTGTCATAGTTTAGTTGTCTTTCATAGTGATCATTTATCTTGTTTGTTTGTTTAAGGTAATCTGTTCTTGTCATAGTTTAGTTGTCTTTCATAGTGATCATTTATCTTGTTTGTTTGTTTAAGGTAATCTGTTCTTGTCATAGTTTGGTTGTCTTTCATAGTGATCATTTATCTTGTTTGTTTGTTTAAGGTAATCTGTTCTTGTCATAGTTTAGTTGTCTTTCATAGTGATCATTTATCTTGTTTGTTTGTTTAAGGTAATCTGTTCTTGTCATAGTTTAGTTGTCTTTCATAGTGATCATTTATCTTGTTTGTTTGTTTAAGGTAATCTGTTCTTGTCATAGTTTGGTTGTCTTTCATAGTGATCATTTATCTTGTTTGTTTGTTTAAGGTAATCTGTTCTTGTCATAGTTTAGTTGTCTTTCATAGTGATCATTTATCTTGTTTGTTTGTTTAAGGTAATCTGTTCTTGTCATAGTTTGGTTGTCTTTCATAGTGATCATTTATCTTGTTTGTTTGTTTAAGGTAATCTGTTCTTGTCATAGTTTAGTTGTCTTTCATAGTGATCATTTATCTTGTTTGTTTGTTTAAGGTAATCTGTTCTTGTCATAGTTTAGTTGTCTTTCATAGTGATCATTTATCTTGTTTGTTTGTTTAAGGTAATCTGTTCTTGTCATAGTTTAGTTGTCTTTCATAGTGATCATTTATCTTGTTTGTTTGTTTAAGGTAATCTGTTCTTGTCATAGTTTAGTTGTCTTTCATAGTGATCATTTATCTTGTTTGTTTGTTTAAGGTAATCTGTTCTTGTCATAGTTTAGTTGTCTTTCATAGTGATCATTTATCTTGTTTGTTTGTTTAAGGTAATCTGTTCTTGTCATAGTTTGGTTGTCTTTCATAGTGATCATTTATCTTGTTTGTTTGTTTAAGGTAATCTGTTCTTGTCATAGTTTAGTTGTCTTTCATAGTGATCATTTATCTTGTTTGTTTGTTTAAGGTAATCTGTTCTTGTCATAGTTTGGTTGTCTTTCATAGTGATCATTTATCTTGTTTGTTTGTTTAAGGTAATCTGTTCTTGTCATAGTTTAGTTGTCTTTCATAGTGATCATTTATCTTGTTTGTTTGTTTAAGGTAATCTGTTCTTGTCATAGTTTAGTTGTCTTTCATAGTGATCATTTATCTTGTTTGTTTGTTTAAGGTAATCTGTTCTTGTCATAGTTTAGTTGTCTTTCATAGTGATCATTTATCTTGTTTGTTTGTTTAAGGTAATCTGTTCTTGTCATAGTTTGGTTGTCTTTCATAGTGATCATTTATCTTGTTTGTTTGTTTAAGGTAATCTGTTCTTGTCATAGTTTAGTTGTCTTTCATAGTGATCATTTATCTTGTTTGTTTGTTTAAGGTAATCTGTTCTTGTCATAGTTTGGTTGTCTTTCATAGTGATCATTTATCTTGTTTGTTTGTTTAAGGTAATCTGTTCTTGTCATAGTTTAGTTGTCTTTCATAGTGATCATTTATCTTGTTTGTTTGTTTAAGGTAATCTGTTCTTGTCATAGTTTAGTTGTCTTTCATAGTGATCATTTATCTTGTTTGTTTGTTTAAGGTAATCTGTTCTTGTCATAGTTTAGTTGTCTTTCATAGTGATCATTTATCTTGTTTGTTTGTTTAAGGTAATCTGTTCTTGTCATAGTTTAGTTGTCTTTCATAGTGATCATTTATCTTGTTTGTTTGTTTAAGGTAATCTGTTCTTGTCATAGTTTAGTTGTCTTTCATAGTGATCATTTATCTTGTTTGTTTGTTTAAGGTAATCTGTTCTTGTCATAGTTTAGTTGTCTTTCATAGTGATCATTTATCTTGTTTGTTTGTTTAAGGTAATCTGTTCTTGTCATAGTTTAGTTGTCTTTCATAGTGATCATTTATCTTGTTTGTTTGTTTAAGGTAATCTGTTCTTGTCATAGTTTAGTTGTCTTTCATAGTGATCATTTATCTTGTTTGTTTGTTTAAGGTAATCTGTTCTTGTCATAGTTTAGTTGTCTTTCATAGTGATCATTTATCTTGTTTGTTTGTTTAAGGTAATCTGTTCTTGTCATAGTTTAGTTGTCTTTCATAGTGATCATTTATCTTGTTTGTTTGTTTAAGGTAATCTGTTCTTGTCATAGTTTAGTTGTCTTTCATAGTGATCATTTATCTTGTTTGTTTGTTTAAGGTAATCTGTTCTTGTCATAGTTTAGTTGTCTTTCATAGTGATCATTTATCTTGTTTGTTTGTTTAAGGTAATCTGTTCTTGTCATAGTTTAGTTGTCTTTCATAGTGATCATTTATCTTGTTTGTTTGTTTAAGGTAATCTGTTCTTGTCATAGTTTAGTTGTCTTTCATAGTGATCATTTATCTTGTTTGTTTGTTTAAGGTAATCTGTTCTTGTCATAGTTTAGTTGTCTTTCATAGTGATCATTTATCTTGTTTGTTTGTTTAAGGTAATCTGTTCTTGTCATAGTTTAGTTGTCTTTCATAGTGATCATTTATCTTGTTTGTTTGTTTAAGGTAATCTGTTCTTGTCATAGTTTAGTTGTCTTTCATAGTGATCATTTATCTTGTTTGTTTGTTTAAGGTAATCTGTTCTTGTCATAGTTTAGTTGTCTTTCATAGTGATCATTTATCTTGTTTGTTTGTTTAAGGTAATCTGTTCTTGTCATAGTTTAGTTGTCTTTCATAGTGATCATTTATCTTGTTTGTTTGTTTAAGGTAATCTGTTCTTGTCATAGTTTGGTTGTCTTTCATAGTGATCATTTATCTTGTTTGTTTGTTTAAGGTAATCTGTTCTTGTCATAGTTTAGTTGTCTTTCATAGTGATCATTTATCTTGTTTGTTTGTTTAAGGTAATCTGTTCTTGTCATAGTTTAGTTGTCTTTCATAGTGATCATTTATCTTGTTTGTTTGTTTAAGGTAATCTGTTCTTGTCATAGTTTGGTTGTCTTTCATAGTGATCATTTATCTTGTTTGTTTGTTTAAGGTAATCTGTTCTTGTCATAGTTTAGTTGTCTTTCATAGTGATCATTTATCTTGTTTGTTTGTTTAAGGTAATCTGTTCTTGTCATAGTTTGGTTGTCTTTCATAGTGATCATTTATCTTGTTTGTTTGTTTAAGGTAATCTGTTCTTGTCATAGTTTAGTTGTCTTTCATAGTGATCATTTATCTTGTTTGTTTGTTTAAGGTAATCTGTTCTTGTCATAGTTTAGTTGTCTTTCATAGTGATCATTTATCATGTTTGTTTGTTTAAGGTAATCTGTTCTTGTCATAGTTTAGTTGTCTTTCATAGTGATCATTTATCTTGTTTGTTTGTTTAAGGTAATCTGTTCTTGTCATAGTTTAGTTGTCTTTCATAGTGATCATTTATATCTTGTTTGTTTGTTTAAGGTAATCTGTTCTTGTCATAGTTTGGTTGTCTTTCATAGTGATCATTTATCTTGTTTGTTTGTTTAAGGTAATCTGTTCTTGTCATAGTTTAGTTGTCTTTCATAGTGATCATTTATCATCTTGTTTGTTTGTTTAAGGTAATCTGTTCTTGTCATAGTTTAGTTGTCTTTCATAGTGATCATTTATCTTGTTTGTTTGTTTAAGGTAATCTGTTCTTGTCATAGTTTGGTTGTCTTTCATAGTGATCATTTATCTTGTTTGTTTGTTTAAGGTAATCTGTTCTTGTCATAGTTTGGTTGTCTTTCATAGTGATCATTTATCTTGTTTGTTTGTTTAAGGTAATCTGTTCTTGTCATAGTTTAGTTGTCTTTCATAGTGATCATTTATCTTGTTTGTTTGTTTAAGGTAATCTGTTCTTGTCATAGTTTAGTTGTCTTTCATAGTGATCATTTATCATCTTGTTTGTTTGTTTAAGGTAATCTGTTCTTGTCATAGTTTGGTTGTCTTTCATAGTGATCATTTATCTTGTTTGTTTGTTTAAGGTAATCTGTTCTTGTCATAGTTTAGTTGTCTTTCATAGTGATCATTTATCTTGTTTGTTTGTTTAAGGTAATCTGTTCTTGTCATAGTTTAGTTGTCTTTCATAGTGATCATTTATCTTGTTTGTTTGTTTAAGGTAATCTGTTCTTGTCATAGTTTGGTTGTCTTTCATAGTGATCATTTATCTTGTTTGTTTGTTTAAGGTAATCTGTTCTTGTCATAGTTTAGTTGTCTTTCATAGTGATCATTTATCTTGTTTGTTTGTTTAAGGTAATCTGTTCTTGTCATATAGTTTGGTTGTCTTTCATAGTGATCATTTATCTTGTTTGTTTGTTTAAGGTAATCTGTTCTTGTCATAGTTTAGTTGTCTTTCATAGTGATCATTTATCTTGTTTGTTTGTTTAAGGTAATCTGTTCTTGTCATAGTTTAGTTGTCTTTCATAGTGATCATTTATCTTGTTTGTTTGTTTAAGGTAATCTGTTCTTGTCATAGTTTGGTTGTCTTTCATAGTGATCATTTATCTTGTTTGTTTGTTTAAGGTAATCTGTTCTTGTCATAGTTTAGTTGTCTTTCATAGTGATCATTTATCTTGTTTGTTTGTTTAAGGTAATCTGTTCTTGTCATAGTTTAGTTGTCTTTCATAGTGATCATTTATCTTGTTTGTTTGTTTAAGGTAATCTGTTCTTGTCATAGTTTGGTTGTCTTTCATAGTGATCATTATCATGCTTGTTTGTTTGTTTAAGGTAATCTGTTCTTGTCATAGTTTGGTTGTCTTTCATAGTGATCATTTATCTTGTTTGTTTGTTTAAGGTAATCTGTTCTTGTCATAGTTTGGTTGTCTTTCATAGTGATCATTTATCTTGTTTGTTTGTTTAAGGTAATCTGTTCTTGTCATAGTTTAGTTGTCTTTCATAGTGATCATTTATCTTGTTTGTTTGTTTAAGGTAATCTGTTCTTGTCATAGTTTAGTTGTCTTTCATAGTGATCATTTATCTTGTTTGTTTGTTTAAGGTAATCTGTTCTTGTCATAGTTTAGTTGTCTTTCATAGTGATCATTTATCTTGTTTGTTTGTTTAAGGTAATCTGTTCTTGTCATAGTTTAGTTGTCTTTCATAGTGATCATTTATCTTGTTTGTTTGTTTAAGGTAATCTGTTCTTGTCATAGTTTAGTTGTCTTTCATAGTGATCATTTATCTTGTTTGTTTGTTTAAGGTAATCTGTTCTTGTCATAGTTTAGTTGTCTTTCATAGTGATCATTTATCTTGTTTGTTTGTTTAAGGTAATCTGTTCTTGTCATAGTTTAGTTGTCTTTCATAGTGATCATTTATCTTGTTTGTTTGTTTAAGGTAATCTGTTCTTGTCATAGTTTAGTTGTCTTTCATAGTGATCATTTATCTTGTTTGTTTGTTTAAGGTAATCTGTTCTTGTCATAGTTTAGTTGTCTTTCATAGTGATCATTTATCTTGTTTGTTTGTTTAAGGTAATCTGTTCTTGTCATAGTTTGGTTGTCTTTCATAGTGATCATTTATCTTGTTTGTTTGTTTAAGGTAATCTGTTCTTGTCATAGTTTGGTTGTCTTTCATAGTGATCATTTATCTTGTTTGTTTGTTTAAGGTAATCTGTTCTTGTCATAGTTTAGTTGTCTTTCATAGTGATCATTTATCTTGTTTGTTTGTTTAAGGTAATCTGTTCTTGTCATAGTTTAGTTGTCTTTCATAGTGATCATTTATCTTGTTTGTTTGTTTAAGGTAATCTGTTCTTGTCATAGTTTAGTTGTCTTTCATAGTGATCATTTATCTTGTTTGTTTGTTTAAGGTAATCTGTTCTTGTCATAGTTTAGTTGTCTTTCATAGTGATCATTTATCTTGTTTGTTTGTTTAAGGTAATCTGTTCTTGTCATAGTTTAGTTGTCTTTCATAGTGATCATTTATCTTGTTTGTTTGTTTAAGGTAATCTGTTCTTGTCATAGTTTGGTTGTCTTTCATAGTGATCATTTATCTTGTTTGTTTGTTTAAGGTAATCTGTTCTTGTCATAGTTTAGTTGTCTTTCATAGTGATCATTTATCTTGTTTGTTTGTTTAAGGTAATCTGTTCTTGTCATAGTTTAGTTGTCTTTCATAGTGATCATTTATCTTGTTTGTTTGTTTAAGGTAATCTGTTCTTGTCATAGTTTAGTTGTCTTTCATAGTGATCATTTATCTTGTTTGTTTGTTTAAGGTAATCTGTTCTTGTCATAGTTTGGTTGTCTTTCATAGTGATCATTTATCTTGTTTGTTTGTTTAAGGTAATCTGTTCTTGTCATAGTTTGGTTGTCTTTCATAGTGATCATTTATCTTGTTTGTTTGTTTAAGGTAATCTGTTCTTGTCATAGTTTAGTTGTCTTTCATAGTGATCATTTATCTTGTTTGTTTGTTTAAGGTAATCTGTTCTTGTCATAGTTTAGTTGTCTTTCATAGTGATCATTTATCTTGTTTGTTTGTTTAAGGTAATCTGTTCTTGTCATAGTTTGGTTGTCTTTCATAGTGATCATTTATCTTGTTTGTTTGTTTAAGGTAATCTGTTCTTGTCATAGTTTGGTTGTCTTTCATAGTGATCATTTATCTTGTTTGTTTGTTTAAGGTAATCTGTTCTTGTCATAGTTTAGTTGTCTTTCATAGTGATCATTTATCTTGTTTGTTTGTTTAAGGTAATCTGTTCTTGTCATAGTTTAGTTGTCTTTCATAGTGATCATTTATCTTGTTTGTTTGTTTAAGGTAATCTGTTCTTGTCATAGTTTAGTTGTCTTTCATAGTGATCATTTATCTTGTTTGTTTGTTTAAGGTAATCTGTTCTTGTCATAGTTTAGTTGTCTTTCATAGTGATCATTTATCTTGTTTGTTTGTTTAAGGTAATCTGTTCTTGTCATAGTTTAGTTGTCTTTCATAGTGATCATTTATCTTGTTTGTTTGTTTAAGGTAATCTGTTCTTGTCATAGTTTAGTTGTCTTTCATAGTGATCATTTATCTTGTTTGTTTGTTTAAGGTAATCTGTTCTTGTCATAGTTTGGTTGTCTTTCATAGTGATCATTTATCTTGTTTGTTTGTTTAAGGTAATCTGTTCTTGTCATAGTTTAGTTGTCTTTCATAGTGATCATTTATCTTGTTTGTTTGTTTAAGGTAATCTGTTCTTGTCATAGTTTGGTTGTCTTTCATAGTGATCATTTATCTTGTTTGTTTGTTTAAGGTAATCTGTTCTTGTCATAGTTTAGTTGTCTTTCATAGTGATCATTTATCTTGTTTGTTTGTTTAAGGTAATCTGTTCTTGTCATAGTTTAGTTGTCTTTCATAGTGATCATTTATCTTGTTTGTTTGTTTAAGGTAATCTGTTCTTGTCATAGTTTAGTTGTCTTTCATAGTGATCATTTATCTTGTTTGTTTGTTTAAGGTAATCTGTTCTTGTCATAGTTTGGTTGTCTTTCATAGTGATCATTTATCTTGTTTGTTTGTTTAAGGTAATCTGTTCTTGTCATAGTTTAGTTGTCTTTCATAGTGATCATTTATCTTGTTTGTTTGTTTAAGGTAATCTGTTCTTGTCATAGTTTGGTTGTCTTTCATAGTGATCATTTATCTTGTTTGTTTGTTTAAGGTAATCTGTTCTTGTCATAGTTTAGTTGTCTTTCATAGTGATCATTTATCTTGTTTGTTTGTTTAAGGTAATCTGTTCTTGTCATAGTTTAGTTGTCTTTCATAGTGATCATTTATCTTGTTTGTTTGTTTAAGGTAATCTGTTCTTGTCATAGTTTAGTTGTCTTTCATAGTGATCATTTATCTTGTTTGTTTGTTTAAGGTAATCTGTTCTTGTCATAGTTTAGTTGTCTTTCATAGTGATCATTTATCTTGTTTGTTTGTTTAAGGTAATCTGTTCTTGTCATAGTTTAGTTGTCTTTCATAGTGATCATTTATCTTGTTTGTTTGTTTAAGGTAATCTGTTCTTGTCATAGTTTAGTTGTCTTTCATAGTGATCATTTATCTTGTTTGTTTGTTTAAGGTAATCTGTTCTTGTCATAGTTTAGTTGTCTTTCATAGTGATCATTTATCTTGTTTGTTTGTTTAAGGTAATCTGTTCTTGTCATAGTTTAGTTGTCTTTCATAGTGATCATTTATCTTGTTTGTTTGTTTAAGGTAATCTGTTCTTGTCATAGTTTAGTTGTCTTTCATAGTGATCATTTATCTTGTTTGTTTGTTTAAGGTAATCTGTTCTTGTCATAGTTTAGTTGTCTTTCATAGTGATCATTTATCTTGTTTGTTTGTTTAAGGTAATCTGTTCTTGTCATAGTTTAGTTGTCTTTCATAGTGATCATTTATCTTGTTTGTTTGTTTAAGGTAATCTGTTCTTGTCATAGTTTAGTTGTCTTTCATAGTGATCATTTATCTTGTTTGTTTGTTTAAGGTAATCTGTTCTTGTCATAGTTTAGTTGTCTTTCATAGTGATCATTTATCTTGTTTGTTTGTTTAAGGTAATCTGTTCTTGTCATAGTTTAGTTGTCTTTCATAGTGATCATTTATCTTGTTTGTTTGTTTAAGGTAATCTGTTCTTGTCATAGTTTAGTTGTCTTTCATAGTGATCATTTATCTTGTTTGTTTGTTTAAGGTAATCTGTTCTTGTCATAGTTTAGTTGTCTTTCATAGTGATCATTTATCTTGTTTGTTTGTTTAAGGTAATCTGTTCTTGTCATAGTTTAGTTGTCTTTCATAGTGATCATTTATCTTGTTTGTTTAAGGTAATCTGTTCTTGTCATAGTTTAGTTGTCTTTCATAGTGATCATTTATCTTGTTTGTTTGTTTAAGGTAATCTGTTCTTGTCATAGTTTAGTTGTCTTTCATAGTGATCATTTATCTTGTTTGTTTGTTTAAGGTAATCTGTTCTTGTCATAGTTTAGTTGTCTTTCATAGTGATCATTTATCTTGTTTGTTTGTTTAAGGTAATCTGTTCTTGTCATAGTTTGGTTGTCTTTCATAGTGATCATTTATCTTGTTTGTTTGTTTAAGGTAATCTGTTCTTGTCATAGTTTGGTTGTCTTTCATAGTGATCATTTATCTTGTTTGTTTGTTTAAGGTAATCTGTTCTTGTCATAGTTTAGTTGTCTTTCATAGTGATCATTTATCTTGTTTGTTTGTTTAAGGTAATCTGTTCTTGTCATAGTTTAGTTGTCTTTCATAGTGATCATTTATCTTGTTTGTTTGTTTAAGGTAATCTGTTCTTGTCATAGTTTAGTTGTCTTTCATAGTGATCATTTATCTTGTTTGTTTGTTTAAGGTAATCTGTTCTTGTCATAGTTTAGTTGTCTTTCATAGTGATCATTTATCTTGTTTGTTTGTTTAAGGTAATCTGTTCTTGTCATAGTTTAGTTGTCTTTCATAGTGATCATTTATCTTGTTTGTTTGTTTAAGGTAATCTGTTCTTGTCATAGTTTAGTTGTCTTTCATAGTGATCATTTATCTTGTTTGTTTGTTTAAGGTAATCTGTTCTTGTCATAGTTTAGTTGTCTTTCATAGTGATCATTTATCTTGTTTGTTTGTTTAAGGTAATCTGTTCTTGTCATAGTTTAGTTGTCTTTCATAGTGATCATTTATCTTGTTTGTTTGTTTAAGGTAATCTGTTCTTGTCATAGTTTAGTTGTCTTTCATAGTGATCATTTATCTTGTTTGTTTGTTTAAGGTAATCTGTTCTTGTCATAGTTTAGTTGTCTTTCATAGTGATCATTTATCTTGTTTGTTTGTTTAAGGTAATCTGTTCTTGTCATAGTTTAGTTGTCTTTCATAGTGATCATTTATCTTGTTTGTTTGTTTAAGGTAATCTGTTCTTGTCATAGTTTAGTTGTCTTTCATAGTGATCATTTATCTTGTTTGTTTGTTTAAGGTAATCTGTTCTTGTCATAGTTTAGTTGTCTTTCATAGTGATCATTTATCTTGTTTGTTTGTTTAAGGTAATCTGTTCTTGTCATAGTTTAGTTGTCTTTCATAGTGATCATTTATCTTGTTTGTTTGTTTAAGGTAATCTGTTCTTGTCATAGTTTAGTTGTCTTTCATAGTGATCATTTATCTTGTTTGTTTGTTTAAGGTAATCTGTTCTTGTCATAGTTTAGTTGTCTTTCATAGTGATCATTTATCTTGTTTGTTTGTTTAAGGTAATCTGTTCTTGTCATAGTTTAGTTGTCTTTCATAGTGATCATTTATCTTGTTTGTTTGTTTAAGGTAATCTGTTCTTGTCATAGTTTAGTTGTCTTTCATAGTGATCATTTATCTTGTTTGTTTGTTTAAGGTAATCTGTTCTTGTCATAGTTTGTTGTCTTTCATAGTGATCATTTATCTTGTTTGTTTGTTTAAGGTAATCTGTTCTTGTCATAGTTTAGTTGTCTTTCATAGTGATCATTTATCTTGTTTGTTTGTTTAAGGTAATCTGTTCTTGTCATAGTTTAGTTGTCTTTCATAGTGATCATTTATCTTGTTTGTTTGTTTAAGGTAATCTGTTCTTGTCATAGTTTAGTTGTCTTTCATAGTGATCATTTATCTTGTTTGTTTGTTTAAGGTAATCTGTTCTTGTCATAGTTTAGTTGTCTTTCATAGTGATCATTTATCTTGTTTGTTTGTTTAAGGTAATCTGTTCTTGTCATAGTTTAGTTGTCTTTCATAGTGATCATTTATCTTGTTTGTTTGTTTAAGGTAATCTGTTCTTGTCATAGTTTAGTTGTCTTTCATAGTGATCATTTATCTTGTTTGTTTGTTTAAGGTAATCTGTTCTTGTCATAGTTTAGTTGTCTTTCATAGTGATCATTTATCATGTTTGTTTGTTTAAGGTAATCTGTTCTTGTCATAGTTTAGTTGTCTTTCATAGTGATCATTTATCTTGTTTGTTTGTTTAAGGTAATCTGTTCTTGTCATAGTTTAGTTGTCTTTCATAGTGATCATTTATCTTGTTTGTTTGTTTAAGGTAATCTGTTCTTGTCATAGTTTAGTTGTCTTTCATAGTGATCATTTATCTTGTTTGTTTGTTTAAGGTAATCTGTTCTTGTCATAGTTTAGTTGTCTTTCATAGTGATCATTTATCTTGTTTGTTTGTTTAAGGTAATCTGTTCTTGTCATAGTTTAGTTGTCTTTCATAGTGATCATTTATCTTGTTTGTTTGTTTAAGGTAATCTGTTCTTGTCATAGTTTAGTTGTCTTTCATAGTGATCATTTATCTTGTTTGTTTGTTTAAGGTAATCTGTTCTTGTCATAGTTTAGTTGTCTTTCATAGTGATCATTTATCTTGTTTGTTTGTTTAAGGTAATCTGTTCTTGTCATAGTTTAGTTGTCTTTCATAGTGATCATTTATCTTGTTTGTTTGTTTAAGGTAATCTGTTCTTGTCATAGTTTAGTTGTCTTTCATAGTGATCATTTATCTTGTTTGTTTGTTTAAGGTAATCTGTTCTTGTCATAGTTTAGTTGTCTTTCATAGTGATCATTTATCTTGTTTGTTTAAGGTAATCTGTTCTTGTCATAGTTTAGTTGTCTTTCATAGTGATCATTTATCTTGTTTGTTTGTTTAAGGTAATCTGTTCTTGTCATAGTTTAGTTGTCTTTCATAGTGATCATTTATCTTGTTTGTTTGTTTAAGGTAATCTGTTCTTGTCATAGTTTGGTTGTCTTTCATAGTGATCATTTATCTTGTTTGTTT
The DNA here is from genome assembly GCA_032433765.1 of Megaustenia siamemsis. Taxonomy (NCBI): domain Eukaryota; kingdom Metazoa; phylum Mollusca; class Gastropoda; order Stylommatophora; family Ariophantidae; genus Megaustenia; species Megaustenia siamemsis. The sequence goes on along the minus strand of JAVIAB010000047.1, from coordinate 13,637,133 downwards.
GTTTAAGGTAATCTGTTCTTGTCATAGTTTAGTTGTCTTTCATAGTGATCATTTATCTTGTTTGTTTGTTTAAGGTAATCTGTTCTTGTCATAGTTTAGTTGTCTTTCATAGTGATCATTTATCTTGTTTGTTTGTTTAAGGTAATCTGTTCTTGTCATAGTTTAGTTGTCTTTCATAGTGATCATTTATCTTGTTTGTTTGTTTAAGGTAATCTGTTCTTGTCATAGTTTGGTTGTCTTTCATAGTGATCATTTATCTTGTTTGTTTGTTTAAGGTAATCTGTTCTTGTCATAGTTTAGTTGTCTTTCATAGTGATCATTTATCTTGTTTGTTTGTTTAAGGTAATCTGTTCTTGTCATAGTTTAGTTGTCTTTCATAGTGATCATTTATCTTGTTTGTTTGTTTAAGGTAATCTGTTCTTGTCATAGTTTAGTTGTCTTTCATAGTGATCATTTATCTTGTTTGTTTGTTTAAGGTAATCTGTTCTTGTCATAGTTTAGTTGTCTTTCATAGTGATCATTTATCTTGTTTGTTTGTTAAGGTAATCTGTTCTTGTCATAGTTTAGTTGTCTTTCATAGTGATCATTTATCTTGTTTGTTTGTTTAAGGTAATCTGTTCTTGTCATAGTTTAGTTGTCTTTCATAGTGATCATTTATCTTGTTTGTTTGTTTAAGGTAATCTGTTCTTGTCATAGTTTAGTTGTCTTTCATAGTGATCATTTATCTTGTTTGTTTGTTTAAGGTAATCTGTTCTTGTCATAGTTTGGTTGTCTTTCATAGTGATCATTTATCTTGTTTGTTTGTTTAAGGTAATCTGTTCTTGTCATAGTTTAGTTGTCTTTCATAGTGATCATTTATCTTGTTTGTTTGTTTAAGGTAATCTGTTCTTGTCATAGTTTGGTTGTCTTTCATAGTGATCATTTATCTTGTTTGTTTGTTTAAGGTAATCTGTTCTTGTCATAGTTTAGTTGTCTTTCATAGTGATCATTTATCTTGTTTGTTTGTTTAAGGTAATCTGTTCTTGTCATAGTTTAGTTGTCTTTCATAGTGATCATTTATCTTGTTTGTTTGTTTAAGGTAATCTGTTCTTGTCATAGTTTAGTTGTCTTTCATAGTGATCATTTATCTTGTTTGTTTGTTTAAGGTAATCTGTTCTTGTCATAGTTTGGTTGTCTTTCATAGTGATCATTTATCTTGTTTGTTTGTTTAAGGTAATCTGTTCTTGTCATAGTTTAGTTGTCTTTCATAGTGATCATTTATCTTGTTTGTTTGTTTAAGGTAATCTGTTCTTGTCATAGTTTGGTTGTCTTTCATAGTGATCATTTATCTTGTTTGTTTGTTTAAGGTAATCTGTTCTTGTCATAGTTTGGTTGTCTTTCATAGTGATCATTTATCTTGTTTGTTTGTTTAAGGTAATCTGTTCTTGTCATAGTTTAGTTGTCTTTCATAGTGATCATTTATCTTGCTTGTTTGTTTAAGGTAATCTGCTCTTGTCATAGTTTAGTTGTCTTTCATAGTGATCATTTATCTTGTTTGTTTGTTTAAGGTAATCTGTTCTTGTCATAGTTTGGTTGTCTTTCATAGTGATCATTTATCTTGTTTGTTTGTTTAAGGTAATCTGTTCTTGTCATAGTTTAGTTGTCTTTCATAGTGATCATTTATCATGTTTGTTTGTTTAAGGTAATCTGTTCTTGTCATAGTTTAGTTGTCTTTCATAGTGATCATTTATCTTGTTTGTTTGTTTAAGGTAATCTGTTCTTGTCATAGTTTAGTTGTCTTTCATAGTGATCATTTATCTTGTTTGTTTGTTTAAGGTAATCTGTTCTTGTCATAGTTTAGTTGTCTTTCATAGTGATCATTTATCTTGTTTGTTTGTTTAAGGTAATCTGTTCTTGTCATAGTTTAGTTGTCTTTCATAGTGATCATTTATCTTGTTTGTTTGTTTAAGGTAATCTGTTCTTGTCATAGTTTAGTTGTCTTTCATAGTGATCATTTATCTTGTTTGTTTGTTTAAGGTAATCTGTTCTTGTCATAGTTTAGTTGTCTTTCATAGTGATCATTTATCTTGTTTGTTTGTTTAAGGTAATCTGTTCTTGTCATAGTTTAGTTGTCTTTCATAGTGATCATTTATCTTGTTTGTTTGTTTAAGGTAATCTGTTCTTGTCATAGTTTAGTTGTCTTTCATAGTGATCATTTATCTTGTTTGTTTGTTTAAGGTAATCTGTTCTTGTCATAGTTTAGTTGTCTTTCATAGTGATCATTTATCTTGTTTGTTTGTTTAAGGTAATCTGTTCTTGTCATAGTTTGGTTGTCTTTCATAGTGATCATTTATCTTGTTTGTTTGTTTAAGGTAATCTGTTCTTGTCATAGTTTAGTTGTCTTTCATAGTGATCATTTATCTTGTTTGTTTGTTTAAGGTAATCTGTTCTTGTCATAGTTTAGTTGTCTTTCATAGTGATCATTTATCTTGTTTGTTTGTTTAAGGTAATCTGTTCTTGTCATAGTTTAGTTGTCTTTCATAGTGATCATTTATCTTGTTTGTTTGTTTAAGGTAATCTGTTCTTGTCATAGTTTAGTTGTCTTTCATAGTGATCATTTATCTTGTTTGTTTGTTTAAGGTAATCTGTTCTTGTCATAGTTTAGTTGTCTTTCATAGTGATCATTTATCTTGTTTGTTTGTTTAAGGTAATCTGTTCTTGTCATAGTTTAGTTGTCTTTCATAGTGATCATTTATCTTGTTTGTTTGTTTAAGGTAATCTGTTCTTGTCATAGTTTAGTTGTCTTTCATAGTGATCATTTATCTTGTTTGTTTGTTTAAGGTAATCTGTTCTTGTCATAGTTTAGTTGTCTTTCATAGTGATCATTTATCTTGTTTGTTTGTTTAAGGTAATCTGTTCTTGTCATAGTTTAGTTGTCTTTCATAGTGATCATTTATCTTGTTTGTTTGTTTAAGGTAATCTGTTCTTGTCATAGTTTAGTTGTCTTTCATAGTGATCATTTATCTTGTTTGTTTGTTTAAGGTAATCTGTTCTTGTCATAGTTTAGTTGTCTTTCATAGTGATCATTTATCTTGTTTGTTTGTTTAAGGTAATCTGTTCTTGTCATAGTTTAGTTGTCTTTCATAGTGATCATTTATCTTGTTTGTTTGTTTAAGGTAATCTGTTCTTGTCATAGTTTAGTTGTCTTTCATAGTGATCATTTATCTTGTTTGTTTGTTTAAGGTAATCTCTTCTTGTCATAGTTTAGTTGTCTTTCATAGTGATCATTTATCTTGTTTGTTTGTTTAAGGTAATCTGTTCTTGTCATAGTTTAGTTGTCTTTCATAGTGATCATTTATCTTGTTTGTTTGTTTAAGGTAATCTGTTCTTGTCATAGTTTAGTTGTCTTTCATAGTGATCATTTATCTTGTTTGTTTGTTTAAGGTAATCTGTTCTTGTCATAGTTTAGTTGTCTTTCATAGTGATCATTTATCTTGTTTGTTTGTTTAAGGTAATCTGTTCTTGTCATAGTTTAGTTGTCTTTCATAGTGATCATTTATCTTGTTTGTTTGTTTAAGGTAATCTGTTCTTGTCATAGTTTAGTTGTCTTTCATAGTGATCATTTATCTTGTTTGTTTGTTTAAGGTAATCTGTTCTTGTCATAGTTTAGTTGTCTTTCATAGTGATCATTTATCTTGTTTGTTTGTTTAAGGTAATCTGTTCTTGTCATAGTTTAGTTGTCTTTCATAGTGATCATTTATCTTGTTTGTTTGTTTAAGGTAATCTGTTCTTGTCATAGTTTGGTTGTCTTTCATAGTGATCATTTATCTTGTTTGTTTGTTTAAGGTAATCTGTTCTTGTCATAGATTAGTTGTCTTTCATAGTGATCATTTATCTTGTTTGTTTGTTTAAGGTAATCTGTTCTTGTCATAGTTTAGTTGTCTTTCATAGTGATCATTTATCTTGTTTGTTTGTTTAAGGTAATCTGTTCTTGTCATAGTTTAGTTGTCTTTCATAGTGATCATTTATCTTGTTTGTTTGTTTAAGGTAATCTGTTCTTGTCATAGTTTAGTTGTCTTTCATAGTGATCATTTATCTTGTTTGTTTGTTTAAGGTAATCTGTTCTTGTCATAGTTTAGTTGTCTTTCATAGTGATCATTTATCTTGTTTGTTTGTTTAAGGTAATCTGTTCTTGTCATAGTTTAGTTGTCTTTCATAGTGATCATTTATCTTGTTTGTTTGTTTAAGGTAATCTGTTCTTGTCATAGTTTAGTTGTCTTTCATAGTGATCATTTATCTTGTTTGTTTGTTTAAGGTAATCTGTTCTTGTCATAGTTTAGTTGTCTTTCATAGTGATCATTTATCTTGTTTGTTTGTTTAAGGTAATCTGTTCTTGTCATAGTTTAGTTGTCTTTCATAGTGATCATTTATCTTGTTTGTTTGTTTAAGGTAATCTGTTCTTGTCATAGTTTAGTTGTCTTTCATAGTGATCATTTATCTTGTTTGTTTGTTTAAGGTAATCTGTTCTTGTCATAGTTTAGTTGTCTTTCATAGTGATCATTTATCTTGTTTGTTTGTTTAAGGTAATCTGTTCTTGTCATAGTTTAGTTGTCTTTCATAGTGATCATTTATCTTGTTTGTTTGTTTAAGGTAATCTGTTCTTGTCATAGTTTAGTTGTCTTTCATAGTGATCATTTATCTTGTTTGTTTGTTTAAGGTAATCTGTTCTTGTCATAGTTTAGTTGTCTTTCATAGTGATCATTTATCTTGTTTGTTTGTTTAAGGTAATCTGTTCTTGTCATAGTTTAGTTGTCTTTCATAGTGATCATTTATCTTGTTTGTTTGTTTAAGGTAATCTGTTCTTGTCATAGTTTAGTTGTCTTTCATAGTGATCATTTATCTTGTTTGTTTGTTTAAGGTAATCTGTTCTTGTCATAGTTTAGTTGTCTTTCATAGTGATCATTTATCTTGTTTGTTTGTTTAAGGTAATCTGTTCTTGTCATAGTTTAGTTGTCTTTCATAGTGATCATTTATCATGCTTGTTTGTTTAAGGTAATCTGTTCTTGTCATAGTTTAGTTGTCTTTCATAGTGATCATTTATCTTGTTTGTTTGTTTAAGGTAATCTGTTCTTGTCATAGTTTAGTTGTCTTTCATAGTGATCATTTATCTTGTTTGTTTGTTTAAGGTAATCTGTTCTTGTCATAGTTTAGTTGTCTTTCATAGTGATCATTTATCTTGTTTGTTTGTTTAAGGTAATCTGTTCTTGTCATAGTTTAGTTGTCTTTCATAGTGATCATTTATCTTGTTTGTTTGTTTAAGGTAATCTGTTCTTGTCATAGTTTAGTTGTCTTTCATAGTGATCATTTATCTTGTTTGTTTGTTTAAGGTAATCTGTTCTTGTCATAGTTTAGTTGTCTTTCATAGTGATCATTTATCTTGTTTGTTTGTTTAAGGTAATCTGTTCTTGTCATAGTTTAGTTGTCTTTCATAGTGATCATTTATCTTGTTTGTTTGTTTAAGGTAATCTGTTCTTGTCATAGTTTAGTTGTCTTTCATAGTGATCATTTATCTTGTTTGTTTGTTTAAGGTAATCTGTTCTTGTCATAGTTTAGTTGTCTTTCATAGTGATCATTTATCTTGTTTGTTTGTTTAAGGTAATCTGTTCTTGTCATAGTTTAGTTGTCTTTCATAGTGATCATTTATCTTGTTTGTTTGTTTAAGGTAATCTGTTCTTGTCATAGTTTAGTTGTCTTTCATAGTGATCATTTATCACAGGGAGAGAGGTAAAGTAATAAAGAGGGTGTGAAATAAAGTGATGAAGATACGTAGTAAAGACCAGAGAATAAGCAAGAGAGAGAAAGAATGTAATAAAGATGGCGTGAAATAAAGTGATGAAGATACGTATTAAAGACCAGAGAATAAGCAAGAGAGAGAAAGAATGTAATAAAGAGGGCGTGAAATAAAGTGATGAAGATACGTAGTAAAGACCAGAGAATAAGCAAGAGAGAGAAAAAATGTAATAAAGATGGCGTGAAATAAAGTGATGAAGATACGTAGTAAAGACCAGAGAATAAGCAAGAGAGAGAAAGAATGTAATAAAGAGGGCGTGAAATAAAGTGATGAAGATACGTAGTAAAGACCAGAGAATAAGCAAGAGAGAGAAAGAATGTAATAAAGATGGCGTGAAATAAAGTGATGAAGATACGTAGTAAAGACCAGAGAATAAGCAAGAGAGAGAAAGAATGTAATAAAGATGGCGTGAAATAAAGTGATGAAGATACGTAGTAAAGACCAGAGAATAAGCAAGAGAGAGAAAGAATGTAATAAAGAGGGCGTGAAATAAAGTGATGAAGATACGTAGTAAAGACCAGAGAATAAGCAAGAGAGAGAAAGAATGTAATAAAGATGGCGTGAAATAAAGTGATGAAGATACGTAGTAAAGACCAGAGAATAAGCAAGAGAGAGAAAGAATGTAATAAAGATGGCGTGAAATAAAGTGATGAAGATACGTAGTAAAGACCAGAGAATAAGCAAGAGAGAGAAAAAATGTAATAAAGAGGGCGTGAAATAAAGTGATGAAGATACGTAGTAAAGACCAGAGAATAAGCAAGAGAGAGAAAGAATGTAATAAAGATGGCGTGAAATAAAGTGATGAAGATACGTAGTAAAGACCAGAGAATAAGCAAGAGAGAGAAAGAATGTAATAAAGATGGCGTGAAATAAAGTGATGAAGATACGTAGTAAAGACCAGAGAATAAGCAAGAGAGAGAAAGAATGTAATAAAGATGGCGTGAAATAAAGTGATGAAGATACGTAGTAAAGACCAGAGAATAAGCAAGAGAGAGAAAGAATGTAATAAAGATGCGTGAAATAATGTGATGAAGATACGTAGTAAAGACCAGAGAATAAGCAAGAGAGAGAAAAAAATGTAATAAAGAGGGCGTGAAATAAAGTGATGAAGATACGTAGTAAAGACCAGAGAATAAGCAAGAGAGAGAAAGAATGTAATAAAGATGGCGTGAAATAAAGTGATGAAGATACGTAGTAAAGACCAGAGAATAAGCAAGAGAGAGAAAAATGTAATAAAGAGGGTGCGAAATAAAGTGATGAAGATACGTAGTAAAGACCAGAGAATAAGCAAGAGAGAGAAAAAATGTAATAAAGAGGGTGCGAAATAAAGTGATGAAGATACGTAGTAAAGACCAGAGAATAAGCAAGAGAGAGAAAAAATGTAATAAAGATGGCGTGAAATAAAGTGATGAAGATACGTAGTAAAGACCAGAGAATAAGCAAGAGAGAGAAAGAATGTAATAAAGAGGGCGTGAAATAAAGTGATGAAGATACGTAGTAAAGACCAGAGAATAAGCAAGAGAGAGAAAGAATGTAATAAAGATGGCGTGAAATAAAGTGATGAAGATACGTAGTAAAGACCAGAGAATAAGCAAGAGAGAGAAAAAATGTAATAAAGATGGCGTGAAATAAAGTGATGAAGATACGTAGTAAAGACCAGAGAATAAGCAAGAGAGAGAAAGAATGTAATAAAGAGGGTGCGAAATAAAGTGATGAAGATACGTAGTAAAGACCAGAGAATAAGCAAGAGAGAGAAAGAATGTAATAAAGAGGGCGTGAAATAAAGTGATGAAGATACGTAGTAAAGACCAGAGAATAAGCAAGAGAGAGAAAGAATGTAATAAAGATGGCGTGAAATAAAGTGATGAAGATACGTAGTAAAGACCAGAGAATAAGCAAGAGAGAGAAAGAATGTAATAAAGATGGCGTGAAATAAAGTGATGAAGATACGTAGTAAAGACCAGAGAATAAGCAAGAGAGAGAAAGAATGTAATAAAGATGGCGTGAAATAAAGTGATGAAGATACGTAGTAAAGACCAGAGAATAAGCAAGAGAGAGAAAGAATGTAATAAAGATGGCGTGAAATAAAGTGATGAAGATACGTAGTAAAGACCAGAGAATAAGCAAGAGAGAGAAAGAATGTAATAAAGATGGCGTGAAATAAAGTGATGAAGTTACGTAGTAAAGACCAGAGAATAAGCAAGAGAGAGAAAGAATGTAATAAAGATGGCGTGAAATAAAGTGATGAAGATACGTAGTAAAGACCAGAGAATAAGCAAGAGAGAGAAAGATTGTAATAAAGATGGCGTGAAATAAAGTGATGAAGATACTTAGTAAAGACCAGAGAATAAGCAAGAGAGAGAAAGAATGTAATAAAGATGGCGTGAAATAAAGTGATGAAGATACGTAGTAAAGACCAGAGAATAAGCAAGAGAGAGAAAGAATGTAATAAAGATGGCGTGAAATAAAGTGATGAAGATACGTAGTAAAGACCAGAGAATAAGCAAGAGAGAGAAAGAATGTAATAAAGAGGGCGTGAAATAAAGTGATGAAGATACGTAGTAAAGACCAGAGAATAAGCAAGAGAGAGAAAGAATGTAATAAAGAGGGCGTGAAATAAAGTGATGAAGATACGTAGTAAAGACCAGAGAATAAGCAAGAGAGAGAAAGAATGTAATAAAGAGGGTGTGAAATAAAGTGATGAAGATACGTAGTAAAGACCAGAGAATAAGCAAGAGAGAGAAAGAATGTAATAAAGATGGCGTGAAATAAAGCGCTCGTGGTATTAAATATAGACCAAAGAATGAACAACAGGGAGAAAAATAAAGAGAAATATTGGGAATAAGATATAAACGATATATTAATGAAATTAGGAAAGGTACAACTTAGACGAGGCAGAGGAAGACCAAGATTAAAGTGAACTGACTAAATGTTGACAGATGAACATATGGCAGCGCTTATTATAGAGACAAGAGACATAGCAGAATATCGCTGCATGGTAGCCAATGATGATAATAAATAAAAAAGCAGACATTGCGATAAGTATCATTCAACCCTACCTTATCCTTTGTAGTCCAGTTCACTAACCACTGACCTATCGCGGCTCCCAACATGTACAGTAGCAGCTGGAAATTAGTAATCATCATCATCATCAAGTACAGGGCCTGTTGACGTAGGTGATCATGTCTTTCCACAACTTTCGATGTCGACAGTTATTTATCATATCTGTTGTTGACCTTCTGTCAAGCCATTCTCTTAAGCTCTCTGGTATTTTTTCTCTTTGCTTCCCTCTATCTCTTCGTCCCTCAATTTTCCCAGTTGTTACAATATATTCCAGTTGTTCTCTTTTCATTACATGACCAAAAAAATGATTATTGTTTCTTCCTAATATTGGAAAATAGCATTCTTTTTTTATAATTACTTACTATATTTTTATTATTGAATTAGTAATAGGAAGAAAAAAAGCAATATGAAGAAACCCATATAGGCTGAGAGCTCAAAATGTGTAATAGCAAGAAAAATGAAGAATAAACTGTAGGGTGTGAGAATAAAAAAAAGTAATAACACAAAAAAGAAACAAATAGTAAGAAAAATATATAGTCTTTTTCTTCTTCTTTCCTTCCTCATTTATCTTTCAGCGTCTTCTTCTTCTACCTATTTAGCTCCCTGTGGAGCATAGGTCTTCAACAAAAACTTTCCAAGTCGTTCTGTTTTTTTGCCATTCTTTTAAGATCATTCCGTGTCTTCACCATCATCTTCATCTCTGCTTCTATCTGTCTTCTCCAAGAATTCCTTGTCTTCCTCTTTGTTTTCCCCTGGGGATTCCAAAAAAGGGCCTGTTGTGTAATACTCTCAGTTGGCTTCCGTAGTGTGTCCCCTATCCAGCGCCATCTTCTTCCTTGTATCTCTTTATCCACTGGTATTTGACTGGTACATTTCCATAATTCTATGTTAGTGATTTTGTCCTGCCATTTCCATCAAGGATGGCAATGACAGGACAAAATCTTTCAGCGTCGATGGGAGATATAATTTGCGGTCTTTCGCTCTTCTTTTCGCCTCTGCTGTTGTTATGTTTCCTAGTGCTTCTAATATTCCATCGATCCATCTTTTCGTGATGGACCCTTGCGTCTGATATTCCAACAGCGTTTATTGAAGGCTCCATGTGTTGTGTTTTGATCTTTCTGTCTTGTCACGTGGCCAAACCATTCTATCTGTTGTTTCTTTATATATTCTTATATATATATATATAAAGTGAGAGCACGAAATGAGTAGTAACAAGACAAGATGAGAAATATGTTAACGGGAAGAAAACAATAATAATGAGATGTAACAAAAAGTAAAGTACCCCCGTCACGCCAAGTGGCGTATAGGGAATATGGTGTTAGTGACCATAAATTTTACAGACCTTCGGTACATGATTTTTGGTGTAATGTGGTCGGTATTACGCCCGTGCGGCTTTACTTTCCCAGAAAAAAAATCCGTTACCTATTAAAGGCTGGGTGTATCGGAAGCAGTCGGTTGGGATCATCCCTACATCTTATTCTTTGTAGCCCAGTTCACTAACCACTGAGCTGTCGCGGCTCCCCATAATGAGAAGTCCGTGTCGATATTAATATCCAGAAATGCGGGAAAATATAGAAATTGCACAGGACACATTCAAACAATCGATACTCAATAAGTAATTCATGATGACGCTACACTTAGACGTTCGGTTGTGGTATGAGCAGACCCGCAACAGCTGCGGGTCGTTTTGCTATTTCTTGTGTTTTTTTTATGTAGAATCTCGGCGTTTCGGCTTTGTGATGTCGAAGAAACAAACTGTGAAGACGAAATGTCGAAAAAGTAAGTGCTTTCTTGTAACATTTATTTAGTACTGCTCGCACACTTTTACTATGTCTAGAATGTTGCTAACGGTATTACTACTATTCCTACTATTGCTACTACTACTACCACTGCTACTTCTGCTAATGTTGTGTCTACTTCTAATAAAAATAATGTTAATACTACTTATTAATTACTTTCAGGGCCGGCCCAAGGGGCTGGCCACGATCCAGGAAGCCAAGTCAAGGGGGCGCCAAAATTGCAAAAATATTTAATGTTATCTAGTCAAAACAAGTATATTATTATGGCATAAAGCAAACAGAAGTAATGGTCATATAGAAACAAATAACCGTCATGCAGTAAAAAAAAAAAATAATAATAAAAAACAGGACAAATCTGAAACGGCGTCAAATATTTAAGCGCAATAATAACAGCAGATGGAAGATGCCACCGATATAAAAAGCAGAATCGCTCAGGTCAAAATAGCATTTCAGAAAATGAAAAACGTCTTGTGCAACAAATCAATTGAATAGAAGTGAGAAAGAGAGTTCATCTGTGCTATGTAGAGCCAACTCTGACCCATGGAAGCGAATCATCGACAGCAGACAAACGAATGAAAAGACAATTACAGGCCACAGAGATGGGATTTCTCAGAAGAATGTTGAAAGTTCCATGGACAGCTAAAATGACCAACGGGAGCATTCTCAAAGAGGCCAACACAACAAGGGAGCTCATAAAAATACATCAGAAAATAAAAATAATCAACATTTTTCAGGCACATCATGAGAAGAGGAAGGTTGGAGTACTTGGTTACAACTGGCAGAATACAGGGAAAGAGTGATTGTAGACGAAAGAGAGAGAAGAAACTATAGCTCGTTCACAAATTCGTGCCCACAGAGTCTATTAATTATCTCGGAAACTGTTTGATAAATTTCTGTAATTCTTTTTCGTGAAATCTTATTTTTCCCCCGACCTTCAGCCTGATTATTTGCCCTACTGTCATGCATTTAGGAAAGTTGTTTGCTTATTTGAGATATATAACCAAAAAAATGATTTTCTTGCTTGTCCTAAATTTTAGGATTTTACAAAACCCACATTTGTTGTAATCAACTCACCAATTAAAAAGGCAAATTTCACGTGCATACCTCACAATCTTAGCACCGTTTCGCACTCTTAACTTGTAAGACGCTTGCCACTCCGAGGTTTTTTTTATAGTCATTTCATTTCCGTTTTCTTGTTAAATTAGTCCAGAGGCGTATTTTGACAAAATATTTACTATTAATGAATATTCCTGTATGTGTAATAATTTGTAAGTTGTTGTGAAGTGCACATGTCATGGACAGTAGACAAACAAATGAAAAGACGATTGGAGGCCACAGAGATGGGATTTCTCAGAAGAATGTTGAAAGTTCCCTGGACAGATAAAAAGACCAATGAGGAAGTTCTCAAGGAGGCCAACACAAAAAGGGAGCTCTTAAAAAACATCAGAAAGAAGCAATCAACATTTTTCGGGCACATCATGAGAAGAGGAAAGTTGGAATACTTGGTTACAACTGGCAAAATAAAAGGAAAAAGAGATCGCGGACGACAAAGAGAGAAAATACTGGATAGCTTGGTGTCATGGCATGGAAAACAGTCAACAACAGAACTGATACGCTGCACTGTGGATAGAAGATTGTGGAGGGACATGATCACCTACGCCAACCGGTAAGGCACATGATGATGATGTGCTGAAGTGACTACTTGATTTTTAAAACCATGAAGAGTTTAAAGTGCAAATTCATCACTATGCAAATGGTAACTGTGTTATTGTACATGAACCTTTGCAAGGAATCTAAAGGGGGTCGGTTATATTACGATATCAAAAAACCAGAAAACAGAACACGGGCAGCTCTAAATATAGATAGAAGGTCTTTCAATCGATGGATAGAACAGAACTTTGACTCTACAGAGGCGACAGTCAAGAAAGAAAGTTTACCTATCTCTATGACGAAGATATAAAATCAATTTTGCCCTATTCAATGTAATACGGATACGCATTTGGCTTGCATTGTTAGAAAATTAACATAATTTACAGTAAAATCTCATGTTAGAGCACGCGGTTTTATATTTTCCTAAAATTATATAACAAAAAACGATTTGTGCAAATTTTCAGACTACCTAAGACTACTTAAATGTTATAAAATCTGAAGGTGGGTGAAAAAATAAGATTTCATGGAAAAGAATTACAGAAATTCATCAGTTTCCGAGATAATTGATCAACTCTGGGTACGAATTTGTGAACGAACTATAGATAGCTTGGTGTTATGGCATGGAAAACAGTCAAAAACATAATTGATACGAGGCAATGTGGATGGAAGATTGTGGAAGGACATGATCGCCTACGCCAGCCGGTATGGCACACGATAGTGCCGATGAATTGCTTTTCAATTTAGTTATATTTTTATTTGTATCCACATATAATCCATGTTTGTAATAAGGAGATTTCGCTTGTTCATTATCCTGAGTATCATTCATCGGTTTATTGAGATAAGCTAAAGGAGATAATCTGACAAACTTTAATCAGCTTAACCCAGCTATTGATGATTCTATTTATTCATTTTTTTTTTAAATCCGAATAGTTTGCACCGGTGAAATGTGTGAAAGTGTCGAATATATTTTGTATTGATCTTTTATCTGGCGGCGACAAGCTGTGTCTACACCGCGTGCTGTGACCTTCAACTTTCCAGCTACGTGACTGAAAATTCACGTGACGTATTCTTTATTTCTGTAATTTTCATTTTCTGCAACATTCGTCTATCGTCTATGCATCTTTATCATTCACCCCTTATAAGGGCGTTAAATAGTCGTAGGTGCCTTGTACTGGACTTACAAGAAAATTATTTATATCCAATGCTGAATTGACAGGCTGAGAAAAATAAATATTTCTTTATTTATTCTATAATTATAAATTCGGAATTATATATTTGACACGTGACAAGACAGAAAGATCAAAACAATACACAACGAGCCTTCAGCAAACGTTGTGAAAACACCCGACCCTAGGGCCGACCACGAAAAAGATGGGTCGATGGAATATTAGAAGTACTAGGAAACAACAACAGCAGAGGCAAACAGAAGAGCAAAAGACCGCAAATTATATCTCCCCTCGACGCTGAAAGGCAGATGAGGAAGGAAAGAGGAAGAAGAGGGAAGAAATTATAAATATATAGCCGCTTGTCGTAGATTAGCGATACAGCACATTTACACCCAATTAACGTCCTTTTCATGACGAGGAATAAAAAAAAATTAATAATAAAAGTCGGGTTGTGAACGCAGAGGAAGGTGTAGAAAACAAGAACAAGATTAAGAAGAAAAAGATGAAGACGAAGGAGAAAATAACAAGAAGATGAAAAGACAGCAATATGTAAAAATATGGGCTTTTCGGCCCGAGTCATCACGTGGATAAATTATTTGGAACATATGTGACAAAATGGCGCCGCGATAGCTCAATTGTTAGTGAACTGGACTACAAAGGACACGAGATCGGGTTCAAATCCTGATCGACGGCGTCCATTTTCACCCAGCCTTAAATGGGTACCGGATTTTTCTGGGAAAGTAAAGCGGCACGGGCGTAATACCGACCACATTACCCGACAAATCATGTGCCGAAGGTCTATAAAAATTATGATCACTAACACGATATTCCCTATACGCCACTTGGCGTGACGGGTCACTAACACCATATTCCCTATACTTCACTTGGTGTGACGGGTCACTAACACCATATTCCCTATACTTCACTTGGTGTGACGGGTCACTCCCTATACTTCACTTGGTGTGACGGGTCACTAACACCATATTCCCTATACGTCACTTGGCGTGACGGGTCATTAACACCATATTCCCTATACGTCACTTGGCGTGACGGGTCATTAACACCATATTCCCTATACGTCACTTGGCGTTACGTGTCACTAACACCATATTCCCTATACGTCACTTAGCGTTACGGGTCACTAACACCATATTCCCTATACGTCACTTGGCGTTACGGGTCACTAACACCATATTCCATATACTGGTATAGTGTAACATGTAACGGATAAGATCATGACAGAGTCGTTTTCTTTAATATATAATGATAATCACATTTATTGGATTTTCTGCTGGCACACATGATCTATAGTCTGGATGCAATTATTAAATTAATGTTCATTAATTTAGGAATTCTTCTGAGGCAAGTCGCCGTGTAGTTATGAAGATATTCCAGCATCCTAATCATACAATTTATTCAGCATTGTCTACTTACACTTGTGAGAATTTATGAACACACACAACTTGAATTAATCTTCACTGTCTTTCAAAGCTACTTCACACCTATAATTATAACTTGTTGATTCTTAACTGACTTGGCTAACTCAAGACTCCTACTCTTAACTTTCTCACTGTTCTGACTCTAACTGTTTCTAAACTTCTAATCTGACTTTTGTCCTAACTCATCCTGGACTGACGGAACTATCTACTACTTCATCTTGGACTATCTTTCTCTGAACTAATTGCTAACTGCTTTCAGCAGTCGGCCGAAGCCGTACTCATGAACGAGCCTACATCTTAACTGCTTTCTGGTCTTCCGAATTCTCTGTCTTAAACTGTTGTGCAAAACCTTAAATACTCCAACAGCTCCCTTCTTCCTGAGGCTCAGCAGCCAATCAGCTGCTGAGCCGAGTGCCCCTGCGAACTGATCACAAGTGTTGGCCACTCTACATTTACGTGTCCAGTGTCCACTATCTGTGACTCACACCTGGACTTTCCCAAATCTGGACAAAGCATCCTATTTTTCGCCTACTTGGTGACATAATGTTACCTCATGACAATGACCTCTCCTGGAAGTTGGATGACCACTTATTTATCAGCCAGGCCAAAGTCATGGGATCAACGCATGCTCATCACAATAACAACCATAGTTGTTGTGAACATGATGGACACTCGTGGAGCTCTGACAATAACACCACGAGGTCGTTGCATGTTACTAGTCATACCTGGTCCTTTCCAACAACTTTGCTCTTGTGAAATTGGCATGGACATCTAACTTAGTTTGGTGGGTGTCCTACCCCTACCCCTGCAGACACTGCGCTATCTTCTGTTGCATGGAAAATTCCATGGGCTCTTAACTCTCATCGTGTCGTCCTCTATTCTACCTCTCTCCTTCCTCTCACTCTGACTAACTGTTATTCCTGGAAAATTACCATAGTTAAAATCTGCTGGTCGCCACTATATGATACTGCCATCGTCTATTCAAGGAGCGGTAAACGACTAAATTACCTGCTCTCTCTATGCTTCCTTAGCTTACTCTGTTACATATTCCTCCCTTATTACATATGAGATTTATTTCTAAGTAAATAAATCTTAGTATCATCTACATAAAAAATAGTGACAGAGTTATATGGAACATCAATAATATATTACTATTAATCATAATAGTCAAAACAAAACTCTAAATTTCCTTACAAATATCAGTACAAAAAATACTTGTCACAATAACAATCAATCTTTAAAAACCATAGATCATCAACAATATCTTGGAGATAGTAAGGTACTGTACCATACAAGAATTCTTTTTAAAAAAAAATCTAAACAAATTTTAAATTTTTATAGGGGACATAATTTTCAAAGTATGTCCAGTTGTGTCCCTTGAATGATTAACTCAACCATTTACTATAATGCAAGTCTTATTGAAAATGTTAACTAATTCTTGACAATGACTGTTTGTCAGCTTCTTGAGGCTACATCACAGGCATCACCAGACATCTGTCGACTGGCATCTGTGACTCCCATATCCTATAAATAAACTCATAAGACAACCATGTACAACACGCATTTGTAAGGTATTAATAAAACATTAAACATTATCTTCAACATTTTACAAATGAAACCTCTGACAGACTGTCAAAGAAGTCTGAAATAAAAATATTCATAGTTAAAAATTTCCACATATTTGCTCAATTCACATAGAACATATATGACCATACGTAGACAATTCACATATCTCCGGAGACTACAAATCACAACAACACTTAGTTTGAGCAACAATATATCAATATACATTCATATATACTTCAGACTTATTTACATCATACTCTTTCTCTGAGCTCATTTCTATATATATATACCTGACTTCTTGTAAGTCATCATAAATCTAAATCAATTCTTGAAGTTTCTCTCAAGTTCCAGATTAATTACCCATGAGTCCATCTTTAGACTCATTATCATGATACTCTTCTAGTATCATCTATTTATTCATTTATTCGACTCAGATATTTCTATTTACATCTCTTACTCACAGGACTAACATTTAGTCTCTATAACTTCTGGAAACTCTCTCTCAAGTTCCATTTCTCTTTATATAACCTTTTACGAGTTACCACTCTGGTTACATGTTTCACATGAGTCTCCTCTAGACCCATCTTCTTCAGGTCATTACCTCTCACACAACTTAAAATCTCTTAATTTCTTATGTAACCTTTCTGAGTTATCACTCAGTTACATAATTTCACATGAGTCTCCTCTAGACCCATCTTCTTCAGGTCATTACCTCTCACACAACTTAAAATCTCTTAATTTCTTATGTAACCTTTCTGAGTTATCACTCAGTTACATAATTTCACATGAGTCTCATCCTTTAGACTCATTATCATGATACTCTTCTAGTATCATATATTTATTCTCAAGATCAGGATTATCTGAATACCATCCACTTGACAGCATCTAACATTCATTTGACTCTGAATAATCTGCATACATCTCTTGTATTCCCAGGACTACTATTCAGTCTCAATATATCATGATACTCTTGTAGTATCTTCTAAGGCTCAAGATCAGAATTATCTGGACACCATCCACTTGACAGCATCTATCAGTCATATTCATTATTCGACTCAGATATTCTTATTTACATCTCTTACATTCACAGGACTAACATTTAGTCTCTATAACTTCTGGAAACTCTCTCTCAAGTTCCATTTCTCTTTATATAACCTTTTACGAGTTACCACTCTGGTTACATGTTTCACATGAGTCTCCTCTAGACCCATCTTCTTCAGGTCATTACCTCTCACACAACTTAAAATCTCTTAATTTCTTATGTAACCTTTCTGAGTTATCACTCAGTTACATAATTTCACATGAGTCTCCTCTAGACCCATCTTCTTCAATTTAAAAAAAACCTACTTCTTTTAGGTCTCACTCAAACACAGGTCATCACCTTGTTTCTCATTACCTATTATTGGTCAGTTGTTCCTTGGATTACCATCCAACTTCGCAAGTTTAAGAACTCTGACCAACTCGTAGTTAGTACCATATGTTTCACATTGGTAACTCTAATTCATCTGAGGTAATTTCTATTTCCTCAGCTCTCTTGCCTTCTATATTCTCTTGACACTACTATCATCTCTAGACATTCTCTATATGTCTCTATAAATCATCTCTTGTTTACTATATCTCTAGTTACTTCACTATTTTCTTTCAATTCTGAGTTCTCTTAACTCTAGGTACGCTAAGACTTCTGCGTCTGTAGATAGCGTCCTCTCAACTCGACTCAAGCCTTAATTAAGCCAATGTAAACATGGTTATCACCATTTTTATTCGTTACTTCGGGTGACTCACTCCCCAAGTGGTCACCTATATGGCTTAACTACATTCTGGCTTCTCTTTAGTCAGTTATCACAGGCAAACCTTGGGAATCCCTTACCCTTGTTTACATTCTCGTCTATCGACTCTCGTATCTCTTATACGATCATTACTTCAGGAACCTTATTGTCCCTCTATTGACATCTTCATACACATAGTCTTTATAATTCATTTCCTGTCTACATAGTAAATATTAATATCTCTTATTGCAGCATAAGACCCGTTTAGTCGTATCCATGTTCCATCTATTTCTTATTGAATATATGCTCATACTTGAATCACATCTTCTCATATGATTTCTTCCTTGCTGGCTAAATCTAAAGTTCCATTCATTGTCGTAAGATCCTTCTTAAGTCAATATAATTAATCATCTGTCCTCTGTTGGCTAGTACTTCAATGAAAATATTTATGATCTGTCACTGGATATCATCTCTTCCACCAGATCTCCAAATGCCCTTTCCGTTAGACCAATACTCTGTCTCCGTATATACACACAGGCATTAATTCTACCTTACCTTCCCATGAATGTGGATACCTCATCCGATCAAGCCTGGAAAGTTATATTCTTTAGGTCTCTCCAGTTCTGTGTTAAGTCTGCAAATTCTCTACACTCTCCCTCATCCTCTTAAGTTTGATGGCAGGTTTATCGCCGGTCTCAGTTCAGTGTTTTGGTTGTGGGGTCTACTGTGGTTGCCATGTTTCCTATAATACCTACCTCTCCCTTCTATTGATAGAACAACAATTAAAATTTATTATATGTTATATTACATGTACTAATTATCAGCACTTTATGAGCTCTGGCCTCAGTCTCTGAAATAAATAGAAATTATTATTAATTTCCCTGTGGAATAAAAACAATGTAGTATAAAAATGATTATTTAATCTCCCTGTGGAATAACCATGTAGTATTTCAAACACTATTAAAAGAATACATCCAGTACAATTTAAAAAAATGGTTACAGAACAATATAACATATGGCATGTCACCTTTACCAATAATAATATTGAAATTACTTATTTTTAAGCCAAACTACATAACAGTACTCTTTAAAAAATTCAACCAGCTGTTTAAAAAAATTGTTTACAATATTCGCTGGTATATTAATTAATAATACTTTCTAAAAATCATTAATTAATTAATTACTTAACCAACTACTTAATAAATAAATTATTGTTTCTCAGCTGTTGATGATCGGTTTCTTCCTTCTGTCTTCTAAGTCTAAAGTCTAATGTTAATTTATTTTAATTTCTAACACACGCGAATGGCCATTGTAATATTTATCTATTAACACTCTTACTTGTTACTTGACTTGTTTCACTAAATAAAAAAACCTACACCACTTGAAATGATTAAGACACAATTTCTTCTATAAATTGACACATGGAATTATTTCCCAATTCACACATGTGGACAATAACAAACGAGAGTGATCTGCTTCCGCTGAGATGAGAGTTGTCTGTACTGACTTGGTGATTTTAAATTGACAACTGGGTTCACAGGTCAGGCTAAATGAATTTTAAAAAAACTTGGAAACAATTGCGCAATTTGATGTATAAATTTGTCAATTCTCAGCTGGCAGGAGTGGTAGATTTAAGTTGACTGAGAATCCTAGTGACTCTTTCTTTCTTGACGACAATATTCTGATAATAGGTCAGATTTACGCTGACTAGAATGTGTGTGCCTTTCTCTTAGACACTTGACACAGGTAGAACTTTGCTGTGTGTGTGAACTCTTGACCTCTGATTTATAAAATGAGAATTTTGGACACAGGTCAATTTTAGCAGTTGTACTTCAAGGCTTGTAACTTGAACTCTTGACTGGAACAACAGGTAGAACTTTAATTCATGGCTTCTAAACAGCTGGATAGACACAGGTAAATTTCAGACTTGTAATTTGACTTTTTGACCTGAAGGACAGGTACTCTTGATTGGTAAAATGACAATCTCAGCTGGCAGGAGTGCAACACAGGTAGAATTGTGGTCGTGTTGAACTTTTGACCCGGTAGACGGTACACGGTGATTTCTCCGTGATTTCTAAGTTGAAGACTGGGCAGGCTATTTATTCTTCCATTAACTTTCTGTCATTCATTTATTTGATTTCTCTCCGCGACAACCTCAGGCTTGAATCCTTGATTACTGACAACAAATAATCAAACCATGTGATAGAGTCGTACTTGTTCTTTGTTATCTCTTTATCTTCTTTAATGGTCACAACACATCACATACATTGACGTTACTACATGTAACAATTATGATCATGACAGAGTCTTTCTTTTCTTAATATATAATGATAATCACATTTATTGTATTTTCTGCTGGCACACATGATCTATAGTCTGGATGCAATTATTAAATTAATGTTCATTAATTTAGGAATTCTTCTGAGGCAAGTCGCCGTGTAGTTATGAAGATATTCCAGCATCCTAATCATACAATTTATTCAGCATGGTCTACTTACACTTGTGAGAATTTATGAACACACACAACTTGAATTAATCTTCACTGTCTTTCAAAGCTACTTCACACCTATAATTATAACTTGTTGATTCTTAACTGACTTGGCTAACTCAAGACTCCTACTCTAACTTTCTCACTGTTCTGACTCTAACTGTTTCTAAACTTCTAATCTGACTTTTGTCCTAACTCATCCTGGACTGACGGAACTATCTACTACTTCATCTTGGACTATCTTTCTCTGAACTAATTGCTAACTGCTTTCAGCAGTCGGCCGAAGCCGTACTCACTGAACGAGCCTACATCTTAACTGCTCTTCTGGTCTTCCGAATTCTCTGTCTTAAACTGTTGTGCAAAACCTTAAATACTCCAACAGCTCCCTTCTTCCTGAGGCTCAGCAGCCAATCAGCTGCTGAGCCGAGTGCCCCTGCGACTGATCACAAGTGTTGGCCACTCTACATTTACGTGTCCAGTGTCCACTATCTGTGACTCACACCTGGACTTTCCCAAATCTGGACAAAGCATCCTATTTTTCGCCTACTTGGTGACATAATGTTACCTCATGACAATGACCTCTCCTGGAAGTTGGATGACCACTTATTTATCAGCCAGGCCAAAGTCATGGGATCAACGCATGCTCATCACAATAACAACCACTAGTTGTTGTGAACATGATGGACACTCGTGGAGCTCTGACAATAACACCACGAGGTCGTTGCATGTTACTAGTCATACCTGGTCCTTTCCAACAACTTTGCTCTTGTGAAATTGGCATGGACATCTAACTTAGTTTGGTGGGTGTCCTACCCCTACCCTGCAGACACTGCGCTATCTTCTGTTGCATGGAAAATTCCATGGCTCTTAACTCTCATCGTGTCGTCCTCTATTCTACCTCTCTCCTTCCTCTCACTCTGACTAACTGTTATTCCTGGAAAATTACCATAGTTAAAATCTGCTGGTCGCCACTATATGATACTGCCATCGTCTATTCAAGGAGCGGTAACGACTAAATTACCTGCTCTCTCTATGCTTCCTTAGCTTACTCTGTTACAATACGACACTTGGCATGACGGGGCCCTTTACTTTCTTTTACACTTTTATGTGATAAAAGTTCAATATGTTGACCATATAAAATGTTGCATTCAACAAATTAATTTGAGCTATTCATCATAAATAGATAAACAGATAGAAGCAGAGATGAAGATGATGGGGAAGACATGGAATGATCTTTAAAAACTGGCAAAAAAGAGAACGACTTGGAAAGTGTTTGTTGAAGACCTATGCTCCACTGGGAGCTAAAAAGGGAGAAGAAAAAGATTCATCATAAATTAAAAACATATATTTAATTGTAATCGGAGAAGTTATGAATAATTTATCCTTTTTAGTCCAGTTGTCTTATTTTTAATGAAATAAGAACCAAATATTATCACCAAATACTACCTATAGTCGAACTTTGCTCATTTTATTGCCAGTCTGAAAGTTTCTTATTTCTAGTTTCAGTTATCTCTTCTGTGACTGTAGTTTATAGACAATCTTTGGGGTCTTTTCTTCTTATTATTCCTCTTTTTCAGCTTTCAAGTGTTTTAATCATGTGAACTTGACACTCTCCTGTTTCAAGATGGAGGGGTAGGAACAAGATCATGTCACAATATGATCTGGTTGCATGGCCGGTACTTGTTTGTGTCCTGATTTTTATCCTAAACATGCGCTGTGGCTGACACACTCCGTCTTCAGCAGATTTGATCATGGTTTTATGCAGGAATTTTCGTTCTCATAGTGCGGATGACGGTCAGAGGTGTTGAGCCCACCCTGCCCGTGGTTCTGTAAGAGGACTTATCAACCAACACAGAACTGGAGTCGTCAGTCGCTAGACACTGCGAAACTTGCTTACGAGTGATCTGAGCACCTATGGGCGTGTTCGGAGTGCAATGATGATGACCCGCTAATGACTCAGTAACTCGATATTGGAAAAAAACACATAACTTCGACAACCATGACTCCGCGTCACTCCTTCGGATAAAAGAGATGGGAGTTAAGATGGGCACAGCCGGAAACAAGAAACTTAGTGGGCGTGTAAGAAGACTTAACCAACACAGAACTGGAGTCGGCAGTGGCTGGACACACTGAGAAGGGGATCTGAGCACCTATGGGCGTGTTCGGAGTGCAATGATGATGACCCGCAAATAAGATTTCACGTGTTAATCACATCTTCTATGTCGTTTCCTTTATTTTCCACAAATTAAACGCCTGATTAATGTCCCTTCAACTATCTCCTGAGGAAACAACTGAGCTAATTGGTTCACTTTCAGCTGATTCAGAAATTCCGTGTTTGTCTTTTTTTTTTCCTCCGACCCAATTCTCCACATTTTCCTATAGATTTACATTTCAAAGGCTTCAATTTTCTGCTCTTTCTTCTTATCTAATGTCCATGTTTTTCCGTCATACTGGAATGTTGAGTGAATATAGCAGTTTGCTATTCGTAGTTCAAGTTCTGATATTATTTATATAAGTAAATGATATATCTACATATTTATATATTTAGTGCTAATGTCAAATTCAGAAGACAAAAGGCGCAAGAGAAAGGAGTCAAGGCCGGGTACCGCGGGTAAACCTTGCTCGTTCTGTGGATGGATCTGTCTGTCCAGGATTGGCAAATTCAGCCACGAGAAAAGATGTTCAGTAAAGCAGCACTCAGTATGAGACACTAATGCTTTACCAAACTACTGACTTATCATGATTGCTTGCTACCAACCGTCTGTCAAGACGCCAAAGGCCATATATTTATCTAATCTACATAATAAATCAATGCTGTATTACTAATTTAAATGATATTTGATTAACCAATATGGCAATAACACGTCTATCTATCTAGTTACCAATTGTCACAATCCACTACACATCTCTTCGGGAATACCTCAACCAACACTTCGTATTCAACTCACTCCGCTCAATTCGCTATAATCTCGAAGTCAAATGTTTCCATCAGTGTAGACAGAGAGCCAGCTGTTACCACAACATTGTCCGCTATGGAAACAAAACTCGACCGTTTGTAAGCTTCACCCACATTCACCAAGCGGATAACAAAACAAGGCGACAGTTTATGTGCTTTGTATGGACATATGTGTACTTCTCTCCGATTTGTTTTGGGATTTATATGTTGGCCTTTCAGGATGTGTTGCCTTTTACTGTCATCTACAGGTTATTTTTTTTATTTCTCTTTCACCAGACCACATGACGTATATCATATCGTATAGGATCACATTTGCCCAATGATGTATTTACTTCAACATTTGTTCCTCTGCTTATAAATCATCATCATCAAGTACCGGGCCTGCTGGTGTAGGTGATCATGTCTCTCTCCAGCTTTCGATCTCGACAGTTATTTATCATTTCTTTTGTTGACCTTCTGCCAAGCCATTCTCTTAAGCTGTCTGTTATTTTTTCTCTAACTTCCCTCTATCTCTTCGTCCTGAATTTTCCCAGTTGTTACAATATATTCCAGCTGTTCTCGTCTCATTACATGGGAAAAAAATGATGATTGTTTCTTCCTAATATTGGAAATTAGCTCTCTTTTTGCTTTGATCTCTTTCAGAACATTTTCATTACTCTTCTTAGCTGTCCATGGTATTCTCAACACTCTTCTGTAAAACCACATTTCTACAGACTCCAGTGATTTTCTTGTCTGTTGTCCTATTTTCCATGATTCACATCCATATGTTTAAACTGGCTCAACATAACATTTAAGAACTCTTTTCTTGTTTCTATTGTCAAAAATGGATTGCATAATATCTTCCTCATTTTTTTTGGAAAGCTGCTTTTGCCAATGATGTAATTACTTCAAAATTTATTCCTCTGTTTATAAATGGAACATCAATATATATATATATATTATATATATATATATATATATATATATATATATATATATATATATATATATATATACCATTTCTAAACTTCTTACGGTAGAATGCATATTTCTATCATTTTCTACAACTTTTGTTATGGCGGGTGATATTACTCCAACATTTTATTCTATTTATTACTGCAGGAAACATTATTCCGAGATTTCTTCCATTTCTTACTGCAGCAGACATTGTCCAACATTTTATTCTATTTCTTACTGTAAAAGACATTGTCCAACATTTTATTCTATTTCTTACTGCAGTAGACATTGTCCAACATTTTATTCTATTTCTTACTGCAGCAGACATTGTCCAACATTTTATTCTATTTCTTACTGCAGTAGACATTGTCCAACATTTTATTCTATTTCTTACTGCAGTAGACATTGTCCAACATTTTATTCTATTTCTTACTGCAGGAGACATTGTCCAACATTTTATTCTTTTTCTTACTGCAGTAGACATTGTCCAACATTTTATTCTTTTTCTTACTGCAGTAGACATTGTCCAACATTTTATTCTTTTTCTTCTGCACGAAATATTGTCTATTTCTTACAGTAGTAGATATTACTCCAACATCTTCTTCCATTTCTTACAACAGTAGACATTACTCCAACATCTTCTTCCATTTCCTACAACAGTAGATATTACTCCAACATCATCTTCCATTTCTTACAACAGTAGATATTACTCCAACATCTTCTTCCATTTCCTACAACAGTAGACATTACTCCAACATCTTCTTCCATTTCCTACAACAGTAGGCATTACTCCAACATCTTCTTCCATTTCTTACAACAGTAGACATTACTCCAACATCTTCATCCATTTCTTACAACAGTAGATATTACTCCAACATCTTCTTCCATTTCCTACAACAGTAGACATTACTCCAACATCTTCTTCCATTTCCTACAACAGTAGATATTACTCCAACATCTTCATCCATTTCTTACAACAGTAGATATTACTCCAACATTTTCTTCCATTTCCTACAACAGTAGACATTACTCCAACATCTTCATCCATTTCTTACAACAGTAGATATTACTCCAACATCTTCTTCCATTTCTTACAACAGTAGATATTACTCCAACACTTTCTTCCATTTCTTACAACAGTAGACATTACTCCAACATCTTCTTCCATTTCCTACAACAGTAGATATTACTCCAACATCATCTTCCATTTCTTACAACAGTAGATATTACTCCAACATCTTCTTCCATTTCCTACAACAGTAGACATTACTTCAACATCTTCTTCCATTTCCTACAACAGTAGACATTACTCCAACATCTTCTTCCATTTCTTACAACAGTAGACATTACTCCAACATCTTCATCCATTTCTTACAACAGTAGATATTACTCCAACATCTTCTTCCATTTCTTACAACAGTAGACATTACTCCAACATCTTCATCCATTTCTTACAACAGTAGATATTACTCCAACATCTTCTTCCATTTCCTACAACAGTAGACATTACTCCAACATCTTCTTCCATTTCCTACAACAGTAGATATTACTCCAACATCTTCATCCATTTCTTACAACAGTAGACATTACTCCAACATCTTCTTCCATTTCTTACAACAGTAGATATTACTCCAACATCTTCTTCCATTTCCTACAACAGTAGACATTACTCCAACATCTTCTTCCATTTCCTACAACAGTAGACATTACTCCAACATCTTCTTCCATTTCCTAGAACAGTAGACATTACTCCAACATCTTCTTCCAATATTTACAGAGAAAATAATTATCTGTGACATTTTCTATTTCATCTAGTGGGTCACCAGTATTATCTCCCTCTATAGGCGATATATCTCCAGCAATGTCTCACTATTCTTAAACTCTCAAAGTATTCTTAGATATTATAGTCCTGAGACACATTTTGTGAAGTTGTACTGTAAGACTTCGTCTGGAGATGGTCTCCTAATGTTTATATATAAAGGAAGTAAAAAAAAAAATGAAAAGAGCGCCCGTCACGCCAAGTGGCGTATAGGGAAATTTGTATTAGTGACCATAAATTTTACAGAAATTTCGGCACATGACTTTTGGGGTTATGTGGTTGGTATTACGCCCGTCCAGCTTTACTTCCCCAGAAAAGAAAAAATCCGGTACCCATTAAAGGCTGGGTGAACCGGAAGCCGTCGATTGGGATCGAACCAACCTTTGTAGCCCAGTTCACTAACCACTGAGCTATCGCGGCTCCTAAAGGAAGTAAAGGCAGTCCCTAAAGTGAAAACCACAGCGGAAGCGGAAGTGGCTTCTTTCCTTCTTCACTTCCTCTTGTATTCGTCCGGGTGTCGAGTGAGATGCAAAGTTCTGGTTCTCGCCGTTTTGGCGACTTTACTCATTGTAAATTGATGTTGTTCTAACGTTTCTTTGATATTGTCAGTCCATCTTACTCTAAGTCTACCCTTGCTCTTCTCTCATCTCTTCTTTTAATATATGCTTTGTATGGTAAGAAATCGCACGACATTCTTTCTTGTTGGACAAACCAGTTTATTTGTTGTTTCTGTATGTAGCTTAGGATTGGTTAATTGTATTTATCTTTCTCATATAATATCATTCCTGGTTCTGTCTTTTCTGGATACTCCAAGTGCTTTTCTCAGACGTCTCATTTCTGTTATGACAAGCTTTCTTTCGTGCTTAAACGTAAATGACCATGTTTGGCAATGGTAGCACAATGTTGGAATGAATAGACTGTATAAGATGTTTCTTGGGGGTAATACCTCCATAGGTACTGTTATGTGTTGAAGTATAGGGGATAGGTGGCCCAATAATTTGCCTGATTTATTGTATCGTATGTCTATTTCTTTATCGATTTTACCATCTTCAGAGAATGTTGATCCCAGGTTTTTTTCAAGTTTATTACTTGTTTTATAACATGTTTTATAACATGTTTTATAACTTGTTTTATAATTATCACTAATGATCAACAAAATCCACAACTAAAATAGACAATGTGGAGGTTACTGTTATATTTCTTCGCGCCAAGTTCCTGTGTGGTTGCCTCACGGTAAGGAGGGGCAAGAACAGACTCACTGTTACCTGCAATGCATGTCGTAAGATGCGATTAAAGAGGTTTGGAATCGTCGCCTATGGCGTAGAGTAGGGCATACACGGCGTAGCGACATTGTCAACGGAATTTACCGCTACATTTTGAAAAATGCTGCGATGGAAATTCCTGACTTCAATAAATCTGGTTCCATAGATAGAAGAGAATTGAACCTCAAAAGATTACAATCACAGCCAACTTTAGTTTAACTAAGGCCTGCAAGCTGTGAGGGTTTTTCCAAAAATACCCAAACCTTGTGACGTTTTTGGAATCCGCGATAGCTCAGTAAACAGGACTACAAAGGAAAAGAGGTAGGGTTCGATCCCAACATACGGCTTCCGATTCACCCAGCTTTTAATGGGTACCGGATTTTTTTCTGGAAAGTAAAGCGGCACGGGCGTAATACCAACCACATTACCCCAAAAATCATGTGCAGAACTATAAAATGTATGGTCACTAACACCATATTCACTATACGCCACTTGGCGTGACGGGGCTCTTTACTTAATTTTTTTTTTACTTGTGACGTTTTCATTTGTGCGAGTTATAAGACGGTTGCCGTTGTTTTATCTACAACAGCCCCTGCTCGCAATGCTGAATACGTTACACGATTTGGATGATTCTTTTCAGCCCATGTGTCTTACAATAGGCTGTTTGACGCTTTACATTCATGCACGCCAGTATAATTTTACAGTTGGCTGTTTGATGCTTTACATTCATGCACGCCAGTATAATTTTACAGTTGGCTGTTTGACGTTTTACATTCATGCACGCCAGTATAATTTTACAGTTGGCTGTTTGACGTTTTACATTCATGCACGCCAGTATAATTTTACAGTTGGCTGTTTGACGCTTTACATTCATGCACGCCAGTATAATTTTACAGTTGGCTGTTTGATGCTTTACATTCATGCACGCCAGTATAATTTTACAGTTGGCTGTTTGACGTTTTACATTCATGCACGCCAGTATAATTTTACAGTTGGCTGTTTGACGTTTTACATTCATGCACGCCAGTATAATTTTACAGTTGGCTGTTTGACGCTTTACATTCATGCACGCCAGTATAATTTTACAGTTGGCTGTTTGACGCTTTACATTCATGCACCAGTATAATTTTACAGTTGGCTGTTTGATGCTTTACATTCATGCACGCCAGTATAATCTTACAGTTGGCTGTTTGACGTTTTACATTCATGCACGCCAGTATAATCTTACAGTTGGCTGTTTGACGTTTTACATTCATGCACGCCAGTATAATTTTACAGTTGGCTGTTTGACGTTTTACATTCATGCACGCCAGTATAATCTTACAGTTGGCTGTTTGACGTTTTACATTCATGCACGCCAGTATAATTTTACAGTTGGCTGTTTGACGCTTTACATTCATGCACGCCAGTATAATCTTACAGTTGGCTGTTTGACGCTTTACATTCATGCACGCCAGTATAATTTTACAGTTGGCTGTTTGACGCTTTACATTCATGCACGCCAGTATAATCTTACAGTTGGCTGTTTGACGCTTTACATTCATGCACGCCAGTATAATCTGACAGTCGTTGTAAAATACAAGTCAGAAGGAGAGCTGTTGAGCTCGTGTGCTGCATGAATTGTAGATCAGGTGTGTATGACAGCAAACACGTCAAAGATCATAATCGCTAAAGGTGTGGCGCCTTGTAATGTAGATCCCATGTATTGATCTGTACCGACGTGCAAGGTGTTGTAGATGTTTATTGTAGAACACAGGAACATCTCCATACACAATTAATATATCAGCTCAGACATCTGTAATACTTTTCATTATTGTTAGAGGGTGGTCGTGTAGATGGCGTGTTCAGCGCAGTCACCAGATGGTGTATATTATTTAATTTTGTTTTAAATGACGTCACTGCATTTCAGGGAAACCATAGGTGCTTATACACATTGATTGTTCCAGAGCTGCGTTATTGTAGACGTACCGAGCTTGCACATGCAGGTTATAATTATTGCTTTTTCGTGCCTGTATTTTTTATTGTAAAATATGTGTGTGTAAATTATATTTAGTAGTCGGTCCTTAAATGGTTAGGCCACCTGGTCAGTATCAATCCTCACCAATTATCATCGATGCCGTTCTTCTCGAGAATGCATGGGGAAAGACCCAGAGGAAGACCTAGAAGAAGATGGATAGATGCAGTGACAAAGACATGTAACAGCAAAGGAAAATCACTAATTCAGACAGTTCGAGCAGCTCAAGAACGACAAATGATATAACCACGACACCTTTTTGGTATCAGTGAAAAGAGAAAAAGGGGAAAAAGAGAAAGAAGAAGAAAAAGAAAAAGAAGAAGAGGAAGAAGAGAAAGGAGAAGAAGAAGCAGAAGATGAAGAAGAAGAAGAGAAAGGAGAAGAAGAAGAAGAAGAAGAAGAAGAAGAAGAGGAAGAAGAAGAGGAAGAAGAAGAGAAAGAAGAGAAAGAAGAAGAAGAAGAGAAAGAAGAAGAAGAAGAGAAAGAAGAAGAAGTAGAAGGAGAAGAAGAAGAGGAAGAAGAGAAAGAAGAGAAAGAAGAAGAAGAAGGAGAAGAAGAAGAAGAGAAAGAAAAGAAAGAAGAAGAAGAAGAAGATGACGAAGGAGAAGAAGTGAAAGAAGAAGAAGAAGAGAAAGAAGAGAAAGAAGAAGAAGAAGAGAAAGAAGAAAAAAGAAGAGAAAGAAGAGAAAGAAGAAGAGAAAGAAGAAGAAGGAGAAGGAGAAGAAGAAGAAGAAGATCAATGACAGACATCTATGAACAGAATATATTAACTCAACTAAGACGATCAGTGAGTTGTGTTTCCCTTCTTGATCTGCAGGAGACCGAAAGCAGTCAACCTGGACGAAGCCTACCCTGTGTTTGGTCTTTGTGGTGTCCGTGTTGCTATCTGTTGTTGTGCTGTACAGCGTACTTCCTCCAACCATCAACAGCAACAGTAAAGAGGACGGTGCTTCTCCAGAGCCACCAAACGACGATGTCGAGCAGGACACAGCACAACATTCGGATCCTCTAATGGTCAAAACACGTTATGGCTGGATCCGAGGCACGAACAGCAGCAAAGTTAAAGTTTTCCGCGGAGTACCCTACGCCAAAGCACCAATCGGGGAACTGAGGTAATTATGTCTACGTCACAGCTCTTGGTACACCATAGTCTGTGCACAGCCATATATAGAATTACTTAGTCATGCGGGCAGGGATCCCCGATAGCTCAGTAGTTAGTGAACTGGACTACAAAGGACAAGAGGTAAGGTTCGATCCCAACCGACGACTTCCGGTTCACCCAGCTTTTAATGGGTACCGGATTTTTTTCTGGGAAAGTAAAGCCGGCATGCGCGTAATACCGACCATACTACCCAAAAATCATGTGCTGAAGGTCTGTAAAATTTATGGTCACTAACACCAAATTCCCTATACGCCATTAGGCTTGACGGGGCACTTTACTTTTTATTTTTACTATCTCATATCAGCGTGGAGCCGTGATAGCTCAGTGATTAGTGAACTGGACTACAAAGGACAAGGGGTAGGGTTCGATCCCAACCGACGGCTACCGGGTTCACCCAGCCTTAAATGGGTACCGGATTTTTTTCTGGGAAAGTAAAGCAGCACAGGCGTAATACCGACCACATTACCCCAAAAATCATGTGCTGAAGGTCTGTAAAATATAGGGTCACTAACACCATATTTCCCTATACGCCACTTGGCATGACAGGGGTACTTTACTTTTTACTTACTTTACTCATAATCAGTGTATCTGAAAACAGACTAGCTAATCTGACAAAGCAAGGAGAGATCAAAAGGAAACGCAAACACGGGGGACTGGTTGGTCTCGAGGCAAGACGCCGGCCTCGAGACAGAGAGGTTGTGGGTTCAAATCCCAGTGTCAGCGGTTGGGGTTTCTATTTACGATTTCTCTCTGCAACAACCACCCCTGGTCTCAGCAGCAAGGCCCGGCTTGAAACGTCAATTACTCATCAACGGAAAAAATATGACTACATCCGAAGACGGAGTTATCTGCCTGTGCGGCGAGGGACCCCTGTGCACATGGCTGCCACGGAAAATTGAAATAACACGCAAAATTCATTTCCTAGTCTCTAGGGACTTAGTCAGAGGTAAAAGCTGGCGAACGCAAAAAAAAAAAAAACGCAAACATGTACATCATAACGGAACACAAGAAATCGGCTGCCTAAGGCGAAGATGTCACGAAGTAACTTCCTACGACAAGTACACACTTCCATTAATGGATGCCTAAAAATGAGTAGAAGGCTGGAAATGAGAGGACAAAATGACTAATTTAGAACTATGGGAAAGAACCATACAAATACAAGTGGATAAAGAGATTAGATAAAGATGATGGCGCTGGATATGACACACACTGCGAGAAACCAACTGAGAGTATTACATGACATGTCTTATTTTGGAATCTCCAGAAAGTAAAGTAAGAATAAAGCACCCCCGTCACGTCAAGTGGCGTATAGGGAAATATGGTGTTAGTGACCCTATATTTTACAGACTTTCAGTACATGATTTTTGGGGTAATGTGGTCGGTATCACGCCCGTGCTGCTTTAATTTCCCAGAAAAAAATAAAAAATCTGGAATTTCCAGATGAAGAGAAAAACGAGAAGGCCAAAATATGCTTGGAGAAGACAGGTGGAAGCAAAGATGAAGAGGATGGGGAAGATATGGATCGATCTGAAGAGAATGGCAAGGAACCGATAACTTGTAAAGTGTTGAGACTTATGCTGCACAGGGAGCTGAAAGGTAGAAGATGAAGGGTCTGTTCTTTTTTCTCTCAGTTGATATGGCAGTGGAGTTGTTGTTGTGTTGTATCGCATTGACGTTAGTGTTTATCTATCTATCTATCTATCTATCTATCTATCTATCTATCTATCTATCTATCTATCTATCTATCTATCTATCTATCTATCTATCTATCTATCTATCTATCTATCTATCTATCTATCTATCTATCTATCTATCTATCTATCTATCTATCTATCTATCTATCTATCTATCTATCTATCTATCTATCTATCTATCTATCTATCTATCTATCTATCTATCTATCTATCTATCTATCTATTTATCTATCTATCTATCTATCTATCTATCTATCTATCTATCTATCTATCTATCTATCTATCTATCTATCTATCTATCTATCTATCTATCTATCTATCTATCTATCTATCTATATATCTATCTATCTATCTATCTATCTATCTATCTATCTATCTATCTATCTATCTATCTATCTATCTATCTATCTATCTATCTATCTATCTACCTACCTACCTGTCTGTCTGTCTGTCTGTCTGTATGCCTGCCTGCCTGCCTGCCTGCCTGCCTGTCTGTCTGTCTGCCTGCCTGCCTGTCTGTCTGTCTGTCGCCTGAAGTATTATCTATATCTGCAATGTCGTTTCCTGTATAAATTGTACTGTCTTTTGTGATTCTTGCAGTGGCCCATATAGTTTTGTTTGTAGTGTTGTATCTATGGGCCAATGGATTTTCCTCAGCCTACTATATTGAGTGCAGTCTTGGAGTATGTGTTCTGCAGTCTGGGGCGCCTGTCCACATGCACAAGTAGTTGAGGTTCTATCTTGAATTTTGTATACGTGACTGTAGAGTCGATCTTTTCTTGTTCTGAGGCTTATAATGATAACTTGTTCCCATCTATTCATATTATGAAAGGTATCCTTATATGCGGCTTGTGGTTTTCTAATTGATTTAATTATTGGTTCCTTCTTATGGTATGTAACTGGTGTATCTAGTTGTGTGCCTGTTGAACCTTCCTTTACCAACTGATCTGCTTTCTCATTTCCTGGTATTCCACAGTGAGATGGAATCCTCTGCAAGGCGACCCTGTGGTGCTTGCAGAGTTCAGTCAATAAGATCTGCAGATGTGGTAATTTTCTAGATTGTAGTGCCTGGAGTACTGATCTTGCATCTGTCAAAAATACTACAGGTTGTAGGCTAAGATTACTGTTCAGCAGTTTTTCTATTGCCAACTTTATTGTTTGTATTTCTGCATCGTAATTGTGACAATATTTCCCTGTTGCTAATGTATTCATATCCCTAGTGTTATTTAGGTATCTATGTATGCACCTGCTCCCCCATTGTTTACTGCATTCTGTGCTGATCCATCTGAGCACACACGAATCCATAGGTCTTCTGGGTATTCTTCATCCAAGAAACTGAGAGTTATTATTGTACGCTCTTCTTCTTCTCCTTTCCTTCCTCGTTTGCCTTTCAGCATCAATGGTAGATATACTTTGCGGTCTTTTACTTTTATTTTCTTCTCTGCTGCTGTTATTTTTTCTAGTGCTTCTAATGTTCCGTCGATCCATCTTTTTCGTGGTCGACCCTTGGGTCTGGTGTTCTCGCAACGTTTATTGAAGGCTCGTTGTGTTGTGTTTTGATATTTCTGCCTTGTCACGTGTCCAAACCATTTTATCTGTTATTTCCATATATATTCTATGGCGGGGGCTATTCCTAGATTTTTTCTCAGTTCTTCATTTCTGATCTTATCTATCAGACTGTTTCCTATCATTCTTCGAACACATTTCATCTCAGTAGAGGTTATTTTACTTATTGTTCTTGCATATAGGGTCCAGGTCTGGCATTCGTATCACAACGTTGGGATGAAGATTGTACTCTATAATACGATAAATTATTCTTCAAGTTGACGATTTGGTGGTTGGACATCACTGATGATTGTGGTTGTCGTTTTAGTTGTAGTGATAATGTTCCTGATCATTTTTGTTTTTCTGTTTTTTTCCTTCTTCTTCTTTCCATTCTATTTTGTCTTTCAGCTATTGTTATGTAGTAGAAAATCGATTGTCCTGACTATTTGTGACTTCGTGTGTAGATCGAATAATAAAAAAAATCAGGATAATTAAGATTGATTGTAAACAAAAGATTCGAAGTTTTTATCGCAATAAATTGCAAAGATATAAAGTGTCACGCTAGTTAACGTTAGATTGCGTTTATGAATATAAATGTTGAAATTAAAAATAGTGGGACACCGCTATAAAGCGGTTTAAATAGGGAGCAATAATATCGGGCAGACCTGGGACATTGGTGGGAAACGGTGGAAAGAGTGATTAATAGTATGGGGCAGACCTGGGGCACTCTGGCAGGAAACTGTGGAAAGAGTGATTAATATTATGGGGCAAACCTGGGGCACTGGTGGGAAACTGTGGAAAGAGTGATTATAGGGCAGACCTGGGACACTCTGGTGGGGAAACGGTGGAAAGAGGGATTACTAGTATGGAGGAGACCTGAGGCACTCTGATAGGAAACGGTGGAAAGAGTGATTAATAGTATAGGGCAGACCTGGGACACTGGTGGAAAACTATGGAAAGAGGTATTACTAGTATGGGGCAGACCTGACTCTGCGAAAGATGATCACGGAAAAGGAAGACGTCTGTTGTTGACAAGACACCAAGGGAGTATAGACAGACTGTTTGTCATCATCATCAAGTACCGGGCCTAGTGGCGTAGGTGATCATGTCTCTCCACAACATTCGATCTCGGCAGCTATTTATCATTTCTGTTGTTGACCTTCTGCCAAGCCATTCTCTTAAGCTGTCTGTTATTTTTTCTCTTTGCTTCCCTTTATCTCTTCGTCATTCAATTTTTCCAGTTGTTACAATATATTCCAGTTGTTCTCTTCTCATTACATGGCCAAAAAATGATGATTGTCTCTTCCTAACATTGGAAATTAGCTCTCTTTTTGCTTTGACCTTTCTCAGAACCTCTTCATTACTCTTCTTAGCTGTCCATGGTATTCTCAACATTCTTCTGTAAAACCACATTTCTACAGACTCCAATGATTTTCTTGCCTGTTGTCCTATTGTCCATGATTCGCATCCGTATGTTAATACTGGCTCTACGTAACATTTAAGAACTCTTTTTCTTGTTTCTATTGTCAAAAATGGATTTCCTCACTTTTTGTCTCACTGTTTGTCACTCTGTGACTAAATTCGCCAGATTTCAACCTCCCTCGAAGTCCCTTGAGTCTAGCACCTGAATTCTACTGTGTTAATCCGTTTTTCTCTGGGAACCGTGTGCGGTCCCTCGCCGTACGGGCAGATAACTCCGTCTGCGGAGGTGCTGATATTTTTTTTCCGTCGATAAGTAATTGATCTTTCAAGCCGGGCCTCACTGTTGAGACCAGTGGTGGTTGCCGCAGAGAGAAATCACAAATAAAAATTCCAGCTACTAGAGCAGCCGGGATTTGAACTCACAACATCTCTGTCGAGAGACCAGCGTCTTGCCTCGAGACCAACCAGTCCCCCATGTTTCGTTATTGAAGCAAACCAACGATATTTAGCGTGTCTATGTCGCCGAGTGCACTCACAGACCAGTCTCATTTGCTAGATGGCGCCATCCACGTGATCCAGAACCGTGGGCACCTGAAGTTTTTGACGGCACGAGGATCCGGCCTGGCTGCCCTCAGGAGTGTACCAACCCTTTCTACTGCTCGAACAGTGTAAGATTACTCGTCAAGTTATATGTACGTCTGTCTGCATGTACACTTATCCACAGCCAACTATATTTTTACTAAGGCTTGCTGGCTCAGAGGGAATTCCCGGAAAACTACGAAATAGAGTGACTTTTTCAGTTCTACGAGCAGGGACGGTTGTGGTTTGAACGACGTGAGACTGTAGCAGAAAACGTCACGCTAGTTGGGGGTGGAGGGGGTGGGGGTCGGACTTTATTTTCTACACACGGGCCTTAGGAAATCTATTGTTGGCTGTGGTCTATCTGTCTGTTTGTCTACTTACCTGTCCACCACTTTCTGACAACTCATGTATCGATCTATCGATTTCTTCGTCTTATTGATCGTTCAGTCTCTTCGTCAAATAACCCATTCAACTATCCATTTATTGATCGTTCAGTCTCTTCGTCTACCAATCCATTCAACTATCCATTTATTGATCGTTCAGTCTCTTCGTCTACCAATCCATTCAACTATCCATTTATTGATCGTTCAGTCTCTTCGTCTACCAATCCATTCAACTATCCATTTATTGATCGTTCAGTCTCTTCGTCTACCAATCCATTCAACTATCCATTTATTGATCGTTCAGTCTCTTCGTCTACCAATCCATTCAACTATCCATTTATTGATCGTTCAGTCTCTTCGTCTACCAATCCATTCAACTATCCATTTATTGATCGTTCAGTCTCTTCGTCTACCAATCCATTCAACTATCCATTTATTGATCGTTCAGTCTCTTCGTCTACCAATCCATTCAACTATCCATTTATTGATCGTTCAGTCTCTTCGTCTACCAATCCATTCAACTATCCATTTATTGATCGTTCAGACTCTTCGTCTACCAATCCATTCAACTATCCATTTATTGATCGTTCAGTCTCTTCGTCTACCAATCCATTCAACTATCATTTATTGATCGTTCAGTCTCTTCGTCTACCAATCCATTCAACTATCCATTTATTGATCGTTCAGTCTCTTCGTCTACCAATCCATTCAACTATCCATTTATTGATCGTTCAGTCTCTTCGTCTACCAATCCATTCAACTATCCATTTATTGATCGTTCAGTCTCTTCGTCTACCAATCCATTCAACTATCCATTTATTGATCGTTCAGTCTCTTCGTCTACCAATCCATTCAACTATCCATTTATTGATCGTTCAGTCTCTTCGTCTACCAATCCATTCAACTATCCATTTATTGATCGTTCAGTCTCTTCGTCTACCAATCCATTCAACTATCCATTTATTGATCGTTCAGTCTCTTCGTCTACCAATCCATTCAACTATCCATTTATTGATCGTTCAGTCTCTTCGTCTACCAATCCATTCAACTATCCATTTATTGATCGTTCAGTCTCTTCGTCTACCAATCCATTCAACTATCCATTTATTGATCGTTCAGTCTCTTCGTCTACCAATCCATTCAACTATCCATTTATTGATCGTTCAGTCTCTTCGTCTACCAATCCATTCAACTATCCATTTATTGATCGTTCAGTCTCTTCGTCTACTAATCCATTCAACTATCCATTTATTGATCGTTCAGTCTCTTCGTCTACCAATCCATTCAACTATCCATTTATTGATCGTTCAGTCTCTTCGTCTACCAATCCATTCAACTATCCATTTATTGATCGTTCAGTCTCTTCGTCTACCAATCCATTCAACTTTCCATTTATTGATCGTTCAGTCTCTTCGTCTACCAATCCATTCAACTATCCATTTATTGATCGTCCAGTGTCTTCGTCAAATAACCCATTCAACTTTCCATTTATTGATCGTTCAGTCTCTTCGTCAAATAACCCATTCAACTATCCATTTATTGATCGTCCAGTCTCTTCGTCAAATAACCCATTCAACTATCCATTTATTGATCGTCCAGTCTCTTCGTTAAATAACCCATTCAACTATCCATTTATTGATCGTCCAGTCTCGTTGTCAAATAACCCATTCAACTATCCATTTATTGATCGTCCAGTCTCTTCGTTAAATAACCCATTCAACTATCCATTTATTGATCGTCCAGTCTCGTTGTCAAATAACCCATTCAAATATTCATTTTTCAATCTATTCGTCTACCAACCTATCCTACCATCCACACATCTATCCGGCTCTCCTATACAGTTTAGAAGTGAGTGTTCAGCAAATAGAATGTTCCATCTTCAAAAGGGTTACAATCATTATAGCATCATTAAGTACCGGGCCTACTGGCGTGGGTGATTATGTCTCTCCACAACTTTCGATCTCGACAGTTATTTATCATTTCTGTTGTTGACCTTCTGCCAAGCCATTCTCTTAAGCTGTCTGGTATTTTCTCTCTTTGCTTCCCTTTATCTCTTCCTCCCTCAGTTGTTTCCACTTGTTACAATATATTCCAGTTGTTCTCTTCTCATAACATGGTCAAAAAATGATAATTATTTC
The DNA here is from genome assembly GCA_032433765.1 of Megaustenia siamemsis. NCBI lineage: Eukaryota > Metazoa > Mollusca > Gastropoda > Stylommatophora > Ariophantidae > Megaustenia > Megaustenia siamemsis. Next base: position 13,598,453 of record JAVIAB010000047.1, on the reverse strand, counting down.
TTCCTAATATTGGAAATTAGCTCTCTTTTTGTTTTGACCTCTTTCAGAACGTTTTCATTACTCTTCTTAACTGTCCATGGTATTCTCAATATTCTTCTGTAAAACCACATTTCTACAGACTCAATTGATTTTCTTGTCTGCTGTCCTATTGTCCATGATTCGCATCCATATGTTAAGACTGGCTCTATATAACATTTAAGAACTCTTTTTCTTCTTTCTATTGTCAAAAATGGATTGCATAGTATCTTCCTCATTTTTTGGAAAGCTGCTTTTGCCTGAGCCATTCTGCATCTCATATCTTTTGTACATCTTCCGTCTGAGGTTAACAAAAGTTCCCAATTATTTAAATTCATTTACCTGTTTTAATATTGTTCCACTTGTCATTATTTTGCACTGAGGTGATGTCTTTTTCTTTGTTGTTACCATTATTTCTGTCTTTTTGCTATTAAGGCTGAATCCTTTTCTTTTTTTTTTTGCTTTCTTTCACTAAAATTTCAAACATTTCTTGTAACTCATTTTCACTCTTAGCGATTAATACTATATCATCAGCATACCTTAGATTACATATTATATATATATATACATATATATATATATATATATATATATATATATATATATATATATATATATATATATATATATATATATATATATATATATATATATATATATATATATATATAATATCTTAAACCACAACCGTCATGCAGCATAAAAATAAACAAGACAAATCTGAAACAAGTGCAATGTTTCAAATACTTGGGCACAATAATAACATTAGATGGGACATGCACCACAGAAATAAAAAGCAGAATAGCTCAGGCCAAAAAAGGATTTCAGAAAATGAAAAATATCTTATGCAACAAATCTATGTCAATAAAAATGAGAAAGAGAGTTCATCGGTGCTATATAGAACCAATTCTGACCTATGGAAGCGAATCATGGACAGTGGACAAACAAATGAAAAGACGATTGGAGGCCACAGAGATGGGATTTCTCAGAAGAATGTTGAAAGTTCCCTGGACGGCTACAAAGACCAATGAGGAAGTTCTCAAAGAGGCCAACACAAAAAGGGAACTCTTAAAAAAAACATCAGAAAGAAACAATCAACATTTCTTGGGCACATCATGAGAAGAGGAAAGTTGGAATACTTGGTTACAACTGGCAAAATAAAAGGAAAGAGAGATCGCGGGCGACAAAGAGAGAAAATACTGGATAGCTTGGTGTCATGGCATGGAAAACAGTCAACAACAGAACTGATACGATGCACTGTAGATAGAAGATTGTGGAGGGACATGATCACCTACGCCAACCGGTATGGCACATGATGATGATGATGATATCTTAAACAACTCGAATTTATGCCTTTCAGAATGTGAGATTGTTAAAAACAGTTCGGATTTATGTTTCTCATAAACAGTTCAGATTGTGTTTATGTAATAAACAGATCATGAAGAATGTTTGCAGTAAACACCTCACACACATGCCTGACTGACATTGCTTGTCTGGTCCTGCGTTCACAGACGTCCGAAGACTGTCTGTTCCTGGACGTCTACGTCCCTGGCTCCGTCAGCAGCAGATTGTTCCCTGTGATGGTGTACTGTCATGGCGGCAGTTTCAAGGACGTGACCATCACCCTTCCTATCTTTGACGCTACGGCCCTGGTTCAAAGGTCACGTGTAATCGTGGTTCTTATAGAGTACAGAATAGGTACGTGACGTCAGTGTTCATTAGTGGCTAATCATGTATGTTGTTCAATGAAGAAAAGAACATCTGTCCATGGGCGTGGCATAAGGGGCCGTCAAATTGACCCTAGCTCCTTTAATTGTTTTACTTTTAACATCTTCTTCATACCATAAAAATAATCAACAAATTGCAGGTTTTCATTTTTTAAAACTAACAAAATTTCCAGAAAGCATGTAAGAGCCTTGGGGGGGGGGGATAGCTCAGTGGTTAGTGAACTGGACTACAAAGGACAAGAGGTAGGGTTCGATCCCAACAGACGGCTTCCAGGTTTAAACCAGCATTAAATGGGTACCGGATATTTTTCTGGGAAAACAAAGTGGCCGGGCGTAATACCGACCACATTACCCTAAAAATCATGTGCTGAAGGTCTGTAAAATTTATGGCCACTAATACCATATTCCCTATACGCCACTTGGCGTGACGGGGTTCTTTGCTTTTATTAGTGTCGGAGTCTTATGGTTTACACAGGGAGTTAAGTCAAATGAATGCATAAAAATGCGAAGCTGCAGTAAAGCTAAATGTGAGGGAGAATTGAACAAAAAAAAAGAAGAAAAAAATGGTATGTTAAAAGCTTTACGTTATTTATAGACAACACAGATTTGAACGACGTTTTGGCTCAATAGGGCTTCAGCAGGAACAAACAAACAACATGGATGTTTTGGATGTTTCATTACTAGTTAGCTATGTATGAATAGTTTTATGTACTTACATATCTATTGTGTGTTTTGTTTCTTTGTTCCTCTTGAAGGCCTATTGAGCCGAAACGTCAATCAAATTTGTGTCGTCATTCAATCATGTAAAGCTTTACCATGCCATTTTTTTCTTCTTTTTTTTTCAATTCTCCCTCACACACAGCTTTACTGCAGCTTCGCATTTTATGCATTCATTTGCATTTCTTTGCCGTAACTCCCTCTGTGAACCGTAAGGCTCTGACTTGCTTTCCGGAATTTTTTTTTAGTTTTAAAATCCGCTCAGCAATGTACGCAGACGACCTGGCGATATGGGCACGTGAAGAATCTATATCATTGGCTAGGTTCAGAATGCAAGATGCCCTAGGAAAGCTTAAAAAATGGACGAACACCCAGTTACTACCAATTAACGGGAAAAAACTACATACACAATTTTCAGCCTATCAAGAAACACACTCTCTGCATAATTGAAGATAAAAGACCATACACTCCCTATTGACCAAAACCCAACATATCTTGGCGTCACCATGGATCGCAGAATGACATAGTTAAATCAGATAGACAAAGCAAACAAAAGAGCCAGAAAGCGAACAAATATTATGAAGAAATTGGCAGGAACGGACTGGGGAGCAGACAGCAATATTTTAAAACGACTATACGTAGGAAGAGTAAGACCAGTCCTAGCGTATGGAGTCACAGCCTGGGCTACAGCTTCCAAATCACACCTTAGCAAAATTAACAGAACACAGAACCAAGCTGCCCGTATCATCACTGGTGCTATGAAATCTACGCCTATCGAGACTAGAAACAGTAACAGGTTTGCAACCCTTAGAAGACAGACGGAAAACTAAAGTAATGCAACAAGCGGAGAAATATAAAAGGCTCCTTAGCCACCTCGTGCACCAAAGAAAAACTGGTTTCGGAAAAGGAAGACTAAAGAGGAGCTACTTCGTTGCAATCTCCAAAGAACTGGCAACTAGTGACCCAGTAGTGTCCCAAACAATGCCGAAACCCATAAGCCCATCTGATATGACTCCTCGTGGGGAAACACAAAATACCAGAACTTAAGGAAGACATACTAGGAATGATGAAAAATGGCACCCAAACATACGCAGAGAGAAAACACATACCAGAAAAACACACAAACGATAACTACCCACAAGACTCCTGGTCACAAAGATGGCTCTGCTACAAACGCCACCAAAAATGGAGGAGGAGGTGTGTTCTTGAGGCTGAATAATCAAGAAGAGATCACCAAGTCAATAGCTACTGGGAAATTCTCAAATAACTATAAAGCAGAAGCTGAAGCCCTCAAAGATGCAGCAAAGCTAGCTACCCAACACAAAAATAACATGCACAAGAAATTGGTAATACTGACTGATGCACTGTCAGTCCTAACAGCTCTAGAAACCCCTCCCCCCACCCCCCAAAAAAAACAGTGAGATTGATGACTTGAGAACAATCGTAGACAAACTATGCAATAACTTCCAGAGAGTGGGCATCCAGTGGATACCATTATACTGTAATGTGCACAGAGACGAACGCGCAGACAAATTAACTAAAGCGGGAAAGAGATTACCACAAGAGAACCATCTGGTCAGCTACGACGAAGCCAAATCCATCACCAAAGGCCAGTATCATTTTTAATGGAAACAAGAGCACCCAAAGTATAATGAGAGGGATGGATACCTCAAACTATCAAGGAGGGGTCAAGTCATCATACTTCGTCTACGCACTGCCCACAATAGAGTGAGAAACCACATGTTCACCAAACTCAAAATATGAACTAACCAGCCAATGCCACTGTACACAGGATAACATGACAACAAAACATGTTTTACAGGACTGCCCCCAGTACATAGACCTGAGAAGGACAATGTGGTCCACACCCACCTCCCAGGAAGAGAAACTATACGGGCCAACCGAATCACTTAAACAAACAGCCGCCTTCATAAAAGAGACCGGAATCCAAGTCTGAATGACGTCATAAGAAGAATCACGTAAAACTTTTACCATCCCATTTTTTTCTATTTTTATTGTCAATTCTCCCTCCCCCTGATGGTTCACGCCCTGTATCGAGGGAAGATCAGGTGATGGAGTACAAGTAGACTTTATCCCAAGGCGCGGAAAGCTTGAGCTACGCCTCTTGGGGAGGGGGTGGGTGGGAGAAGAGGCTTGGATAGTCTAGAGGTATGACGTCAGCCACAGGACAGGAAGGACCTGGTTCAAAGCCCACCAGAAGCGGAGATGATTTTTTTTCAAAAATAGGAAAAATTAATCCGTGGTTTCTATATGACCATTAAGCTGCCTTGATCGCTCGGATAGTGAGATCGTATTTATAGCCTTCTTGGATAACGGCCACAAACAGGAGGTCCCGTGTGCACTCTCGCACGTTAAAGATCCCTTGGCAGTTAGAATCGAAAAGAGTAAGCCATAAACATGGCTGCTGCCTGGGCAAAACTATCAACAAAATCCTATCCACAACGTGTATCGCGGGCCATGCTACGGAGTTCATGCATGTCTGCCAGTATTGAACCCTATTTTCCCAAGATTATCGAGGGGGATATCGAAGCACCTATGGATTTGTCAGGTGTGCAGTAATGATGATCCTAACAACAAACTAGTAACAGCCCGTTAAATTTTGCATTAAAAAATATTTAAAATAAATAGAACCAATTCTGACCTATGGAAGCGAATCATGGACAGTAGACAAAAAATGAAAAGACTATATTAGAGGCCACAGAGATGGGACTTCTCAGAAGAATGTTGAAAGTTCCCTGGACGGCTACAAAGACCAATGAGGAAATTCTCAAAGAGGCCAACACAAAAAGGGAGCTCCTAAAAAAGATCAGAAAGAAGCAATCAACATTTTTTCGGGCACATCATGAGAAGAGGAAAGTTGGAATACTTGGTTACAACTGGCAAAATAAAAGGAAAGAGAGATCGCCGACGACAAAGAGAGAAAATACTGGATAGCTTGGTGTCATGGCATGGAAAGCAGTCAACAACAGAACTGATATGATGCACAGTAGATAGAATATTGTGGAAGGACATGATCGCCTACGCCAACCGGTATGGCACATGATGATGAAAGAGAAATAGAAGTTAAGGTTTCAGAGGTTCAACTTCTCCCGGCATCAAATTGTTGGAAGTGTGTCCAGACCGATCAGTTGTAACTGTGAGCTAAATAATGTTTTCATGTGTAACTTGATTTCTTGCTGGTTGTTATTATTAATGTGTAACTTGATTTCTTGCTGGTTGTTATTATTAATGTGTAACTTGATTTCTTGCTGGTTGTTATTATTAATGTGTAACTTGATTTCTTGCTGGTTATTATTATTAATGTGTAACTTGATTTCTTGCTGGTTATTATTATTAATGTGTAACTTGATTTCTTGCTGGTTATTATTATTAATGTGTAACTTGATTTCTTGCTGGTTATTATTATTAATGTGTAACTTGATTTCTTGCTGGTTATTATTATTTGTCCATGTTTTACTTTGAAGGAGCGCTTGGTTTCCTAGTCACTGGAAATGGTGGAGATCACGCTATAGGTAATTATGGAATTTTAGATCAAAGACACGCCTTACGCTGGATCAATGCTAACATCAGATCGTTCGGTGGGGACCCAGACCAGGTTAGTTGACTTGCTATTTCGTGTCGGAAACTGATATCACATTGTTGTTTTTTTTCACTCAGTCTTGATTAGTGTTATTATAGTTCGTTCAGAAATTCGTGTCCTCAGAGTTTATTAATTATCTTGGAAACTTTTTGATCAATTTCTGTAACTCTTGTGCATGAAATCTTATTTTTTCACCGACATTAAGTCTAATTTCCTTTTCTCCCTACTGGCATGCATTTAGGAAAGATTTGTGTTTCTTTGAGGTATATAAAAATATGATTTTCTAGGTTGTCCTAATTTTTAGGAGTTTACAATACCCACATTTGTTGTAATCAACTCATTTAAAAAGGCAAATTTCACGTGCTCTCCATACAATTTTCCACCAGCTCGCACTCACTGAACCGTAAATTGATACGAATATGGCTTTATCTTGTTTGTTTATCTGTGTCTTTATCTTTATCTTCTTTATTTTTCATGACATTAATATTACTTTTTGCCATTCATATTCTTTTGTTTATTTCAGTTGTACATTTTCTATCACTGGTTATAGTATGTCCAAGGTAGTTGTAGCTCTGAACTGTCTCCAGGAACAATTCTTTCAACTTTGATATCCACTTGTCTGTTCCTCTGATTAGTAGCTAGCTCAAGTTACGGATAGTCACGGAGACCTTTTATGAAAATTTGCTTTACTATAACATTCTAATATACTAACATCAAAACAAATAACACCAGGGCTAAAACTAGTAATAGTAAAATGTTACATCTTCTCAATATTCCTGTATGGTGCAGAAACATGGACATTAGACAAGAAAACAGAACATAAAATTGAAGCCTTTGAAATGTGGATCTATAGAAGAATAGGTAGAAGTCGATAGAAAGAAAAGAAAACAAACGATGAAGTTTTAAAACAACTAAAAATGAAAAGAGTACTACAAAATACAATTAGAACACGACAAATGAAATTTTTGGGGCATGTTAAAAGACACAACAGCCTAATAAAAGTAGTATTGGAAAGGAAAATACAAGGTAAAAGAGGCAGAGGCAGACCAAGACTAACATGAACGAGTAACATCAAAAGATGGACAAGTCAGCCTATGACAACCTGCACCATCAAAGCAAGAGACAGAGTGGAATGGCGCTCCATTGTAGCCAACATTCGATGCGGAGACGGCACTCGATGATGATGATGATGATGATAATAACATTCAACTGTGGACAATAAAACATGGGTTTGTCTGACAATAACATTTAACTCCCATGCACTCTATAATAAATATTCCCACAATGCATCATCGCCTTCTGTTTTCTTTATCTAGGTCACACTCGCCGGCCAAAGTTCTGGAGCTCAATCAGCGCTGATCCACCATACCTCAGACGAGTCACATTACTTCCGATCTGTTATTGTGGAGAGCACGCCCTTGACATTGCCTTACAGGTCTCCAAAAGCCGTACTAGCTCAAGGCCTGACATTCGCTAGCATCTTAAACTGTGTCAGCAACAATTCAGCCGTAAACCTTACCTGCCTCAGAAAGACGTCCACAGAAAAGATAATCCAAGCCCAGATAAAAAGCATGGCGTCAGAAATGAGCATAACGGCTAAAATAGAACCTTGGGCACCTGTAATCGACGGGCACTTGGTCAAGTCTCAGCCATTGGATGCATTACGAGATTACGCTGAATCTAACAAAGAAATCAAGCCAATACTATGTGGTTACACAACCGAAGAAGGATACGGTTTTGTCAAGACCATTCTTCAAACCCCAATTCCGTATCCAATGTATAAATTTATGTTACCTCTTGTTTTAAATGAAGTTCCGGAAAATATGGACGAATTGTACCAAATCACAGACGAGGGGGACACGAGGGAAATCCTATCCCAAGTGCTAACTGATGTAGTTTTCCGGTGTCCTTTAAGAAACCTCATCAAGATGCTAAAGAATGCAGGGCATGAGGACAAGACGTGGCTTTATGCTTGGGATCGTTCTCCAGATGCAAAGCTGCCTTCATATTTTCAAGTGTGTGAGAACAGAACGTGTCATAATTCGGAGATTACTTACGTTTTTCAAAGTTTTAATCGAATATTTAATTCAACAAACGAAAAAGACATTCGTTTGAGCAACACCCTCATCGATTACTACACACATTTTATCAACTCTGGACAGCCAAACCAGGACACAAACAGAATATCTGGCAAAGAGAACATTTCCAACCATCTTCCCGCTGCCGCTAACGAAAGTGCACCTTTGCTTATAGACTGGCCTCAAGCCATGGAAGGTCAAGGGGATGATATCACGCAGCTAATTTTTACAAGAGATGGTGAGCTAAGGATAGATATAAGCAAAAGTGACGATCGTTGTAATGCGTGGGACAAAGTTGGGTACTCTATATTAGGTGGGTCAAAATAAACGCAATAATTAAGACAACTGAGTCAAATTACTACCTTTCGTTAAGTGTCGATTATCTTTCATAAACCTTAATACTACTCGCAGCAGTCTTCTGACTTTCAAAGACATATTTTACCACCTGTATCTATCTACTTCCTGTCAAAGATATATGGTAGCACCTGTTTCTATCTACTTCCTGTCAAAGATATATGGTACCACCTGTATCTATCTACTTCCTGTCAAAGATATATGGTACCACCTATATCTATCTACTTCCTGTCAAAGATATATGGTACCACCTGTATCTATCTACTTCCTGCCAAAGATATATGGTACCACCTGTATCTATCTACTTCCTGTCTAAGATATATGGTACCACCTGTATCTATCTACTTCCTGTCAAAGATATATGGTACCACCTGTATCTATCTACTTCCGGGCAAAGATGTATGGTACAACCTGTATCTATCTACTTTCCGTCAAAGATGTATGGTACAACCAGTATCTATCTACTTCCTGTCAAAGATATATGGTACCACCTGTATCTATCTACTTCCTGCCAAAGACATATGGTACCACCTGTTTCTATCTATCTACTTCCTGTCAAAGATATATGGTACCACCTGTATCTATCTACTTCCTGTCAAAGATATATGGTACAACCTGTTTCTATCTATCTACTTCCTGTCAAAGATGTATGGTACTACCTGTATCTATCTACTTCCTATCAAAGATATATGGTACCACCTGATTCTATCTATTTTCTGTCAAAGACATATGGTACCACCTGAATCTATCTACTTCCTGTCAAAGACATATGGTACCACTTGTATCTATCTATTTACTTCCTGTCAAAGATATATAGTACCACCTGTATCTATCTGTCTACTTCCTGTGAAAGATATATGGTACCACCTGTATCTATCTACTTCCTGTCAAAGATATATGGTACCACGTGTTTCTATCTACTTCCTGTCAAAGATAGATCGTACCACCTGTATCTATCTATCTATCTACTTCCTGTCAAAGATATATGGTACCACCTGTATCTATCTATATAGTTCCTGTCAAAGATATGTGGTACCACCTGTATCTATCTATATAGTTCCTGTCAAAGATATGTGGTACCACCTGTATCTATCTATCTATCTACTTCCTGTCAAAGATATATGGTACCACCTGTATCTATCTATATAGTTCCTGTCAAAGATATGTGGTACCACCTGTATCTATCTATCTATCTACTTCCTGTCAAAGATATATGGTACCACCTGTATCTATCTATATAGTTCCTGTCAAAGATATGTGGTACCACCTGTATCTATCTATCTACTTCCTGTCAAAGATATATGGTTCCACGTGTATCTATCTACTTCCTGTTAAAGATATATGGTACCATCTTCATCTTTCTATTTCCTGTCAAAGATATATGGTACCACCTATATCTATCAATTTCCTGTCAAAGATATATGGTACCACCTATATCTATCTATTTCCTGTCAAAGATATATGGTACCACCTATATCTATCTATTTCCTGTCAAAGATATATGGTACCACCTATATCTTTCTATTTCCTGTCAAAGATATATCTATCTATCTATTGACCTTTCGAGCCGTAACCGGCCCATAGGGCGTAGACCAAGATACACCTTCTCCTATATGAATTTTTGTTCTAGCAGTTTTCTTTTAAAGATATTTTATCAAATCTCGCCATCTGTCTCTGTTCTGTGCAAGCAGTTCTATCTCATTGAGGGAGCCGATTCCTGCTGCTCTTGCCTCTCTCATCAATGTTCTTCTCAGTGTCTCCCTGGGTCTTCCTCTTTTTCTTTTACCTGTTGTTTCCCATATGAGGGCTTGCTTTGCTATTCGATTATTATCTCTTCTCATCACATGTCCAACGTATGACCATCGTCTTTTCTTTATTACTGAAGATATTAGTGGTTGATTGGCGATTTCTCTAATTTCCTCGTTTGTTTTGAATTCGTTCCATTCTATACCAAGTATTTTCCTTAGACATTTATTTTCGAATGCGTTCAACTTTGTTTCTATATCTCTTGTTGTTTTCCAGCTTTCACACGCATACGTAAGGGTTGATAGTACATTTGATTTGAATAGCCTAAGTTTTGTGTTTGTGCTAATGAGTTTTGATTTCCACAACTTTTCAAGGCTTCTGAAAGACATTGCTGCTTTAGCCAGTCTGATTCTAATTTCTTTGCTCGTATCCCCTTCTCGATCAATGTGACTTCCAAGATAGATAAATTGATCGATCTCTTCTACTGGTTTGTTTTCCATGTATATTTTGTCACTTGTTGGAATTAAACTTTTCATGACTTTAGTCTTTTCATGATTGACCTCAAGCCCAATTTTGCTGGCTATTGATGATAGTTCATTTGTGTTTTCCTGCATCGTTTTTATCTGACTGCTGATGAGAACTATGTCATCAGCAAAGTCGAGGTCCTCCAAATGGTCTCCTTGTATCCATTCGATGCCTTTATTACCAGTGCAGCATTTCTTCATTATGAAGTCCATAACAATTCCAAATAACAAGGGCGATAAAATACATCCTTGTTTAACCCCAGTTTCTATTGGGAAACATTCGCTCAGTCCTTCCTCTGTTCGAACTGCACATGTGTAACCATCATACATGTCTTTGATAATATTTATGATTTTTGATGGTAAGCCATATTGCTTCAGAATTTTCCACAAAGAATCTCTATGAATACTATCAAATGCTTTTTTGAAGTCGATGAAGTTAAGTACAAAAGGTTTTTGCTTTTCAATGTGTTCCTCCAATATAAGTCGTAGAGTGAAAATGTGGTCAAGACAGCTTCTCCCTTTTCTAAACCCAGCCTGTTCTTCACGCATTACAAAGATATATGGTACCACCTATATCTATCTATTTCCTGTCAAAGATATATGGTACCACCTATATCTATCTATCTATCTATCTATTTCCTGTCAAAGATATATGGTACCACCTGTATCTATCTACTTCCTGTCATGTGACTTCTATCAGAGTCAAATATCATTTGCAATTATCAACTACTTGCCTTAGTCGTCTCATTGACGTCACATGTAACTGGATATATGTATTTACCAGCCTGTAAATTGTCTATTTACTGTCACTGCAGTTGTTGTGCCAACTCCTTCACTGCTTACAGTCGTCATTCAGCCACTTCCGTGTGCATTTTGCCGTGCAGAATGTTGAAGATAAGATGTCAGATTTTACGCCAACATTAAATTCTACAAAAATGATCTGGCACAGCCAGCTCTATGCTATGCATGTTAATGATCAGATAAACAAATCATTAATGATAAAGAGATGCTCTCTTCCTGCATCTCGGGTGGTATGATATATTGATTATATACCAGATAAGCGTGTACAGAAGCAACTATTTACAGTTAACAACAAAAAGGAAGAAGATAATAGGTTATGCAAAAGAAACGAATACATGACACACACACAAATAGTTTACTGAAACACTCTTGTATCAGCGCTGATGTCTAGAAAAACATTGATACAAATTGTTGTTGAAAAAGTAAGATTACTGACAAAACCGTCTAAGACAAAAAGAAGAGAAAAAAACTACGTCACACCGAAGCGATCACTTCGCAATTCAAAATTATCCTCCTCGATAAACCAATACTCGGCACATTCATATTATCATTCCCACAGACATTTCACGCCTCGCTTTGGCCTCATCAGTATCTACAAATCCACGCTAACATTCAGAGATGAGAGCTTGGGCCCATGAACAATCTTTCACGATCAACAACATTGCCCGCCGTCTCTAACGTACAAGATACCCACTTGTCTTAAATGTCTATCGCCCTTAGGAAGTCGTTGTCACGAGAAATGTGATCCCAGTAGCAAGAAACAAACAATACTTGCTTTTATGAATTTAGAAATCAACGAATAATATGGACACGCTGAATCATCTATACAGGAAAAACTAGCAGGTCGTTTTTTTTTTAAATCAGGACGGGCCAGAACGCGTTTCAATAAACCTTTATAATTGTAACAAATTCGGGTGATATATATGTGTTAAGTAATTGAAAACTACGGTTGCAAGACTTGTATTTTGTACCACAACCACTACTACAATTATAACAGTGTAACAATCAAATGGTATTGGCTCTATTTTTGTAATAAAGATACGTTATTTATTAAATGATCAACACCCTCCCACCCCTAGACACGATTTTTTTTTAAAAATGCATACCACCCACTTCCTTTCCTCAAAGAAACAATAAAAACAATGCAACAATAAAAACAAAGAAACAATAAAAACAAAGCTACAATAAAAAGAAAGCAACAATAAAAACAAAGCTACTATAAAAACAAAACTTCTATAAAACCAAGCTACTAGAAAAACAAAGCAACAATAAAAACAAAGCTACTATAAAAACAAAGCTACTGTAAAAAAACAAAGCTACTATAAAAACAAAAGCTACAAAAACAAAAGCTACTATAAAAACAAAGCTACTATAAAAACAAAAACTACTATAAAAACAAAACCTACAAAAACAAAAGCTACTATAAAAACAAAGCTATTATAAAAACAAAAACTACTATAAAAACAAAAGCTACTATAAAAACAAAGCTACTATAAAAACAAAAAACAAAAATAAATCAATAAAGTACCCCTCACGTCAAGTGGCGTATAGGGAAATATGGTGTTAGTGACCCTATATTTTACAGACCTTCAGCACATGATTTTGGGGTAATGTGGTCAGTATTACGCCCATGCTGGTTTACTTTCCCAGAAAAAAGGTTTACCCATTTAAGGCTGGGTGAACCCGGAAGCCGTCGGTTGGGATCGAACCCTACCCCTTGTCCGTGGTATTCCAGTTCACTAACCACTGAGCTATCGCGGCTCCATAAAAACAAAAACTACTATTAAAAAAAACTACTATAAAAACAAAAGCTACTATAAAAACAAAGCTATAATATAAAAACAAAAACTACTATAAAAACAAAGCTACTATAAAAACAAACCTACTATAAAAACAAAAGCTACTATAAAAACAAAGCTACTATAAAATCAAAAGCTACTATAAAAACAAAGGTACTATAAAAACAAAGCTTCTATAAAAACAAAGATACTATAAAAACAAAGCCACTATAAAAACAAAAGCTACTATAAAAACAAAAGCTACTATAAAAACAAAGCCACTATAAAAACAAAAGCTACTATAAAAACAAAGCCACTATAAAAACAAAAGCTACTATAAAAACAAAGCCACTATAAAAACAAAAGCTACTATAAAAACAAAGCCACTATAAAAACAAAAGTTACTATAAAAACAAAGCCACTATAAAAACAAAAGCTACTATAAAAACAAAAGCTACTATAAAAACAAAAGCTACTATAAAAACAAAAGCTACTATAAAAACAAAAAAAAGCTACTATAAAAACAAAAGCTACTATAAAAACAAAAGCTACTATAAAAACAAAGCTACTATAAAAACAAACCTACTATAAAAACAAAGCTACTATAAAAACAAAGCCACTATAAAAACAAAAGCTACTATAAAAACAAAGCTACTATAAAAACAAAGCCACTATAAAAACAAAAGCTACTATAAAAACAAAAGCTACTATAAAAACAAAAGCTACTATAAAAACAAAAGCTACTATAAAAACAAAGCCGCTATAAAAACAAAAGCTACTATAAAAACAAAAGCTACTATAAAAACAAAGCCACAATAAAAACAAAAGCTACTATAAAAACAAAGCTACTATAAAAACAAAAGCTACTATAAAAACAAAGCCACTATAAAAACAAAAGCTACTATAAAACAAAAGCTACTATAAAAACAAAGCCACTATAAAAACAAAAGCTACTATAAAAACAAAGCCACTATAAAAACAAAAGCTACTATAAAAACAAAGCCACTATAAAAACAAAAGCTACTATAAAAACAAAGCCACTATAAAAACAAAAGCTACTATAAAAATAAAGCCACTATAAAAACAAAAGCTACTATAAAACAAAAGCTACTATAAAAACAAAAGCTACTATAAAAACAAAGCTACTATAAAAACAAAAGCTACTATAAAAACAAAGCCACTATAAAAACAAAAGCTAATATAAAAAGAAAAGCTACTATAAAAACAAAAGCTACTATAAAAACAAAAGCTACTATAAAAACAAAGCCGCTATCAAAACAAAAGCTACTATAAAAACAAAAGCTACTACAAAAACAAAGCCACAATGAAAACAAAAGCTACTATAAAAACAAAAGCTACTATAAAAACAAAGCTACTATAAAAACAAAAGCTAATATAAAAACAAAGCCACTATAAAAACAAAAGCTACTATAAAAACAAAAGCTACTGTAAAAACAAAAACTACTATAAAAACAAAAGCTACTATAAAAACAAAGCCACTATAAAAACAAAAGCTACTATAAAAACAAAGCCACTATAAAAACAAAAGCTACTATAAAAACAAAGCCACTATAAAAACAAAAGCTACTATAAAAACAAAGCCACTATAAAAACAAAAGCTACTATAAAAACAAAAGCTACTATAAAAACAAAAGCTACTATAAAAACAAAAGCTACATCACCATTTTAGATTTCGATTTGCTGATCGTGCAAAATAATGGTGTCCTCTCAGTTTCTCGTCTTAAAAAAAAAACAAAAAAAACATTGGTCCTCGGATTTTGAAAATTTGAAGTTAGAAAAAATAACGGATGAACTTTTTTTCACTATTTCTATAAAAATGGTGAAGAATATAGATATTATTTCAACTGCCACAACATATCCCAACTTTCACAAGATACCCCAGCTAGCACCATATACCCCAGCTGTCACAACATACACCACATGTCACAACATACGCCAGCTGTCACAACATACCCCAGCTGTCACAACATACCCCACCTTTCACAACATACCTCAGCTGTCACAACATACCTCAGCTTTCACAACATAACCAAGCTGTCACAACAAACCCCAGCTGTCACAACATACCTCAGCTGTCACAATATACCTCAGCTGCCACACATAACCCAGCTGTCACAACATAACCCAGCCGTCACAACATACCCCAGGTGTCACAACATACCCCAGCTATCATAACATACCCCAGCTGTCACAACACACCCCAGCTATCATAACATACCCCAGCTGTCACACATAACCCAGCTTTCATAACATAACCCAGATTCACAACATACCCCAGGTGTCAAAACACACCACAGCTTTCATAACATACCGCAGCTGTCACAACACACCCCAGCTGTTCCCTTGAATGGCCAAACAAATGATAGTTGTCTCCTCCTGTTGCTAGGAATTATCTTCCCTTTTATTTGGTCTCTTTCAGAACGTCCTAAACACTCAAGACCCAATCGGGCAAACCGTCTTTTTATGGGAAATGCTGTAAAGATATGGCGCCGCAATAGCTCAGTGGTTAGTGAACTGGACTACAAATGACAAAACGTCGAGTTCGATCCTGATCGACGGCTTCCGAGTTCACCCAGCCTTAAATGGATATATATACATAAATATGCCGAATATAATGTTAGCTTTAGAGTTGAATTACAACTAGGTAGTCGAAATCTGTGAGTCATGACCAGGGCGGGTCCACCTCCCTGAGAGTGTCAAGAAGCTTAAGGGCCGTAACACTTACTTGACGAGTCTGTTTCTGATGATCAGGTTGTCTCCTACTGCGATGCTCTGTATAAAGAGTTTTCAGGTACAAATAAGTACAAACCATATATTTGGGGGAGGGGGTGTGTAGGCACTTGTTGGTATAGAGGTAAGACGTCAGCCTCTGGACAGGAGCGTTCCTGGTTCAAATCCCGTCACATGTGGTGGGAATTTTTCAAAAATTGAATCCGTTGCTTTTTCCTGGTTTTATACTCACCTGGTCGCTTGGTAGTGAGACCCAATGCCTAGTTCTCTCAGATAATGGCGAAAAACAGGACACCCCGTGTGCACTCGCGCATGTTAAAGAACATCATCATCATCAAGTACCGGGCCTGCTGGCATAGGTGATCATGTCTCTCCACAACTTGCAATCTCGGCAGATATTTATCATTTCTGTTTATACCTTCTGCCAAGCCATTCTCTTAAGCTGTCTGGTATTTTTTCTCTTTGCTTCCCTTTATCTCTTCGTCCTTCAATTTTTCCAGTTGTTCTCTTCTCATTACATGGCCAAAAAATGATGATTGTTTCTTCAGAATATTGGAAATTAGCTCTCCTTTTGCTTTGACCTCTTTCAGAACATCTTCATTACTCTTCTTAGATGCCCATGGTACTCTCAACACTCTTCTGTAAAACCACATTTCTACAGACTCCAGTGATTTTTTTGTCTGTTGTCATATTGTCCATGACTCGCATCCATATGTTAAGACTGGCTCTACGTAACATTACTACTTAACATACGTGTTAAAGAACACTGTCAGTTAAAGTCGAAAAGAGAAGGCAAAAATGGCCGCTGCTCGGGGAATACAAATTGTTAAACAAATGTACTCTTACTGAAGGCGGTTCTTGTGGGCTTTTGGTGCAAATATTGCGTCTTTGTCGTAAAATGCGACACAATTCATCCACACCTGTTTCACGGGTGAAAATAAAGAAGCAACAACTTCAAACAAACAAAAAAAGGTACATGCAAAAATAGACACAATAATACCACAAAAATTAAACAACCGCAGAACAATACTTTTTAATCTCGCATTTAGAACTGCAGAAATACCCATTACTCTTTTTGTTGTTCTCTTTAAAGGGAAGCAACTTACAAAAAAGACACATTACAACACCTTAAAAAGTATTTACAGATTATTCCTCCTTGATTAGTCCACCTAATATTGACCATAGTCTACATTAGAAAGGCCTAGATGTAGGAGGAAAACCTCCACTTGTGGGACGTTTTCAGCTTTGCGAGCAGGGACAGTTGTGGGTACACTGACGTCAGCGGTCTATAGCTCCCGTTGATGAAGATCTAACAAACTTTGAGTGATTCCGGGATTTTCCTCTCAACCCACAGACCTTATAAAACAATAGATTGCTGTTCTAGCTCTCATTGCTGAATACGTCACACTAGTGGAGGCTTTCCTGTGTCCCTTTTTTTGCCCTGAGGTCGACGACGAGCAGCTAGATTATCCAGCCTCCCGACATTCTATATTAGAAGTTTCCCAAAAAAAGTCCAAAATTGTCTTCAATATGCGACATTTGTCTTTGGAATTCGATCTAAATTAAATAATCGTCTTCTTAATCCTCGGAACTATGCTCGAAACATAAGGAGCTCACAAGAGACATCCACCCAATCCGGACTGGAGCAAGCAGGGACAACTCTCGCCAAGACCTGCCGGCCTCTTTTATTTCATCATTTGCGGTCCGTCCCATGTTCCCAATGGTTAGACTTTTCTTGTTTGCTAGGTGGTGTCCATGTTAATGTGAGGTCCGGATGTCTGGTTCGTTCTATTCGTAGAGCATGTCCTAGCCATTTCAAAACTTTTCCTTTCACTTCTTTGTTGATGTTGCTAATGTCTGATATTCTGACGACTACGGTGTTCGTAATGTGTTGATCCCAGCGGATGTTTAGAATCTTCTTAAGTCAACAACCTTCAAATCCTCTTGATTGTTTTTCTATTCTAAGAAATAATCAACATTATTTGGGCACATCATAAGAAGAGGAAAGTTGGAATACTTGGTTACAACTGGCAAAATACAGGGAAAAGATATCGCGGACGGCAAAGAGAGAAAATGCTTTCGTAGCTTGGTGTCATGGCATGGAAAACAGTCAACAACAGAATTCATACGACGCACTGTAGATAGAAGATTATACAAGGACATGATCGCTTACAGCAACTACTATAACACATGTTGAAAGTAAAATTCTATATCCAGCCCTCTCGGATAACAGCAATAAACAGGATGACCCGTGTGCACTCTCGCACGTTAAAGATCCCTGGGCAGTTAATTTCGAAAAGGGTTAATTTTGCCCGGCCGGGCAAAATTATCAGCAACAATCTTCCCACGCTGTGGATCCCAGGCCGTGCTACGGAGTTCCTGCACGTAGACCATGATTCTCCTCAATTTTCTTGTGATTTTCGAGGGTGATATCGGAGCACCTATGTAATCGCCCGGTGTGCAGTGATGATAACCCTAACACCAAACAACATCATTGTAGTTTGAAGTCAGATACGACTGTCGTTTGACGTGTTTCACTTTCCTGTAACTGACAGTATGGTTGGATTGACAACATGAACTTCTCAACGCGCATGCGCATTGTTGCGTCCTCTATTTTAACCACGCTCGTGATTGGTCTGTTGTTGTCCTGCACCATCTTGACCAGCGCGCGCTGTCGAGCTCTTCTGGAAAAAAGACCGTCATCAGTCGTCGCCCTCCTCAACTTTCTGTTATCAATTATTTTATTTGCACAACATCGCTGCGTTGAGTCTACTTCTGTTCGGTAGTTTTCAATTCTAGAATTTATTGACGTCGATAAATTGAGTAAACTTTTGTGACGAAGGTTATTTTTGTTGCCAGAGAAAGTAGGAACAAAACAAACAACAGGATCGCTACTTTCGATTTCAACTGCTTCCTTTTTCATGATCTCGTTGAAGAGCGGGTTCTCTTCGAGACCTTGAAGGTTATCTGTTTTGATTGTTTCTGTGTTTCTGCGTTGTGCTGTGTCTGTTATAGTTGTACCTATGTGTCTGCGTTGTGCTGTGTCTGTTATAGTTGTACCTATGTGTCTGCTTTGTGCGGTGTCTGTTATGTTTGTACCTATGTGTCTGCTTTGTGCGGTGTCTGTTATGGCAGTACCTATGTGTCTGCGTTGTGCTGTGTCTGTTATGTTTGTACCTATGTGTCTGCGTTGTGCTGTGTCTGTTATGGTTGTACCTATGTGTCTGCTTTGTGCTGTGTCTGTTATGGTTGTACCTATGTGTCTGCTTTGTGCGGTGTCTGTTATGGCTGTACCTATGTGTCTGATTTGTGCGGTGTCTGTTATGGCTGTACCTATGTGTCTGCTTTGTGCGGTGTCTGTTATGGTTGTACCTATGTGTCTGCGTTGTGCTGTGTCTGTTATGGCTGTACCTATGTGTCTGCTTTGTGCGGTGTCTGTTATGGCAGTACCTATGTGTCTGCTTTGTGCGGTGTCTGTTATGGCTGTACCTATGTGTCTGCGTTGTGCTGTGTCTGTTATGGCAGTACCTATGTGTCTGCTTTGTGCGGTGTCTGTATCAATGTTTGTGGTTGAGCTAAATTTATGCATGTTGATGTTTGCATGGTTGATATTGCAACACAAATTTCGTCTGTTGTCTGTCTCCTCACGATTCTTGTCATCGCATAGACCCGCAATGTTACTGCTATACACGTTTTTGATATTACTAATGTTATTGTTGCTGTTATCATTATTGTTATCATTTACGGAGTTAACACAATCAGTATCATCATTTATACATCTCACATAAGCTTTATTGTCTCTTTTCTGCCAAGACCCTGATGAACTCTTTTTATTTCTACTTTCCGCAGACTCATGAGACACCTCATCTCTACCTCTTTCTTCAACTTTCGTTCCTTCCATCCTCGGCTGCCTAAATCTATTAATCTTAACAAATACAATTTTCTCTCCTCCAACGATCTGTCTTCTAATATTGTCCACTAAAGGTCTGCGGTTTTCGTTCGTTGCTCTACCTTCTCTATCAGAGTTATCAACTCGAACGTTCCCCACACGCCTGTTCTTGACACCTTCAGTTCCCAGCGTACAAATCTCCGTCCCAGCATAAATATTCCTAGATAGACCTGTGCCAATAGATTTAACTGACAAATTCTGATGGTAAGATTCCTTAAAATATTTGCTTACGTTGCCCGTTTCAATTTCTTCATTAAAATTATTCCGACGGCTCCATTTAGTTCCTACTTGCCTTTTTCTCCGCCCTCCCGGTACCCGGTTGGGGCTCTTACATATCTTAATGAGAGTCTTCTTTGTGTGTTCACCTGAGTTAAGCTCATCGATTCCTACACTATATTCTGTACCATTGTAGCAATGCAGGCCATTTATAAGCGGATTGCTATGATTGATGGTACTGTGTTTCACAATCGATTCAGGATCATATCGACATTCTTGCACAGATTTAGTCCAGTCCTGTATCGGACTCACAGTCTCCCATCTCATCTGCCTCTCCATCTTTGTTACTGTCAGCTCTACGTTAGCACCACAATGACGATGGGTTATTTTTGCACGCTGGTCGATTTTTGTTTTATTTTCATGTCTGCCTGCTTTTGTCTCATTTACTTCTGGAATATTCTTGGAATTACATCGCAGAAGTGATGTTCTTGCAACAGCTAATTTGAGATAAGTTTTCGCCTTGGAGAGTTTGTTTGTCATCATTTCTAAAGCCATCTTGCGACCTTCACCCTGGTATATGCATTGTCCTAACTTATTGATGTCCGCAGCTTTCTCGTATTCCACCTTCTCGATTGAATCTGTCCCATTGGGACATGTAAGTCTTGAAGAAGGTGTCTGTCTTCTGTTTTCAGCTTTTAATTGATGACATGCACGCTTATCAGTGTGTCCATAAGTTGTGTTAGCCTGGTACATTGCAGGACCGTGCAATAGATTCGTCGCTGCTTCATTTGTTTGAAAAGTAGCCAGGTCTCCGACTGAAGCGTTGTGATCTACAGTCAAAGGATTGATGAGATCGACAGTCGGGGTGCTTCTCTCCGAGGTTGCATTCCGCTTGGTGATCTGTTCTACCCTGGCAATAGGCGCAGATATCCTTGCTGGTTTATCAGCTTCCAAATATTTCTCTTGGCAAGACCGATAACTTGGTTGATTTATTTGCGAATTCACAAATTGAGATTGCACATCATCGTCATCCCCACCTTTAGAACTCCCAAGATGCATTGCGGTGTTCTCAGCGACATATTTGGTTCTCGTCAGGGGTTTATATGTTCTCTCCTCTAGCTGGGACCTTCTGTACATCTGGGAAGACAGGGAATCGGACGATGTGCACAACCCTGTTGCTATATTGATGGTTGTGATCGTCTTATGGACATCGTCTGTCTCATTAGTTGGACTGTTTGTACACGTCCGCACTTCACCGACCTTGACCTGTTTATTTGACGTCGTGCACGATCCAGCACGTGCTGACGTGTTATAGACAACACAATGATTCGTCCTGTTGTCTGTGTTATGAAAATCACTTCCTCTGTGACCGTAATTAACTCTACCAGACTGACATCTATTCTGACCGTCTCTACACTTTTGTGGTACCGTTTTCAATCTACGAGACACTAACACTTTCGATCTCAACTCTTCTATTTGCGTTATCTCGCTGTATATCTTGTTATACGACATCGTGTTGAAAGAATATGCCCATGGTTTCTGTATCACTTCCTGTGCATTTTGAGTGTTTCGTGTTTTAACAATACCAGTGTTGTGTGTTTTAACAATACCAGTGTTGTGTGTTTTAACAATACCACAAACTTCGTTACTGTTGTAAATATTTTGTGGCCAAGACACGAGGCTACTTCCAGTGGATTTAAGATTGTTTTTGATAAAGTGGCGCCACTCTTCAACTTCCAGTCGATTTTTGTTTCGACTTTTTAATTCCAGGAGAGCCAACTGCTGCAGATTCTCTTTCAACCTTTTCTGTTCGATGATGTTTTTACATTGAGCTTTACGATCGTTGCTGGAGGTGATAACTTGTGTCATGATGATATCAGATCTCGTTGTTGGAGGTGATAACTTGTGTCATGATATCAGATCTCGTTGTTGGAGGTGATAACTTGTGTCATGATATCAAATCTCGTTGTTGGAGGTGATAACTTGTGTCATGATTATATCAGATCTCGTTGTTTGAGGTGATAACTTGTGTCATGATATCAGATCTCGTTGTTGGAGGTGATAACTTGTGTCATGATATCAAATCTCGTTGTTGGAGGTGATAACTTGTGTCATGATTATATCAGATCTAGTTGTTGGAGGTGATAACTTGTGTCCTGATGATATCAGTACTCGTTGTTGGAGGTGATAACTTGTGTCATGATGATATCAGTACTCGTTGTTGGAGGTGATAACTTGTGTCCTGATGATATCAGTACTCGTTGTTGGAGGTGATAACTTGTGTCATGATATCAGATCTCGTTGTTGGAGGTGATAACTTGTGTCATGATTATATCAGATCTCGTTGTTGGAGGTGATAACTTGTGTCATGATATCAAATCTCGTTGTTGGAGGTGATAACTTGTGTCATGATTATATCAGATCTCGTTGTTGGAGGTGATAACTTGTGTCATGGTATCAGATCTCGTTGTTGGAGGTGATAACTTGTGTCATGATTATATCAGATCTCGTTGTTGGAGGTGATAACTTGTGTCATGACATCAGATCTCGTTGTTGGAGGTGATAACTTGTGTCATGATATCAGAACTCGTTGTTGGTGGTGATAACTTGTGTCATGATATCAGATCTCGTTGTTGGAGGTGATAACTTGTGTCATGACATCAGATCTCGTTGTTGGAGGTGATAACTTGTGTCATGATATCAAATCTCGTTGTTGGGGGATGATAACTTGTGTCATGACATCAGATCTCGTGTTGGGACATAATTTGTGTCATGATGATATCAGATCTCGTCTTGGGACATAACTTGTGTCATGATGATATCAGACCTCATTTTGGGACATAACTTATGTCATGTATTCAGACCTCGTGTTGGGACATAACTTGTGTCATGATGATATCAGTTCTCGTGTTGGGACATAATTTGTGTCATGATGATATAAGTTCTCGTGTTGGGACATAACTTGTGTCATGTATTCAGACCTCGTGTTGGGACATAACTTGTGTCATGTATTCAGACCTCGTGTTGGGACATAACTTGTGTCATGATGATATCAGATCTCGTGTTGGGACATAACTTGTGTCATGATGATATCAGATCTCATGTTGGTACATAACTTGTGTCATGATATCAAATCTCGTTGTTGGAGGTGATAACTTGTGTCATGATATCAGATCTCGTTGTTGGAGGTGATAACTTGTGTCATGATATCAGATCTCGTTGTTGGAGGTGATAACTTGTGTTAAGATATAAAATCTCGTTGTTGGGGGTGATAACTTGTGTCATGACATCAGATCTCGTGTTGGGACATAACTTGTGTCATGATGATATCAGATCTCGTGTTGGGACATAACTTGTGTCATGATGATATCAGATCTCATGTTGGTACATAACTTGTGTCATGATGATATCAGACCTCATGTTGGGATATAGCTTGTGTTATGATGATATCATATCTCGTATTGGGACATAACTTGTGTCATGATAATATCAGATCTTATATTGGGAAATAACTTGTATCATGAGGATATCAGACCTCATGTTGGGACATAACTTGTGTCATGATGATATCAGACCTCATGTTGGGGCATAACTTGTGTCATGATGATATCAGACCTCATGTTGGGGCATAACTTGTGTTATGATGATATCAGACCTTGTGTTGAGACATAACTTGTGTCATGAGGATATCAGACCTCATGTTGAGGCATAACTTGTATCATGAGGATATCAGACCTCATGTTGGGGCATAACTTGTATCATGAGGATATCAGACCTCATGTTGGGGCATAACTTGTATCATGAGGATATCAGACCTCATGTTGGGGCATAACTTGTGTCATGATGACAGCAGACCTCATGTTGGGGCATAACTTGTGTCATGATGATATCAGACCTCATGTTGAGACTTAATTTGTGTTATGATGATTTCGGACCTCGTGTTGGGACATAACTTGTACCATGACATCAAATCTTGTGCTGGGACATAACTTGTACCATGACATGAAATCTTGTGTTGGAACAAATTGTACTATAACATCAAATCTTTTTTGAAACCAAGCCGATCAAAACCATTTTGATTAAAAAAAAACATCAGCGACTGATATATGCCTTAGTGTTAGTCGTCGGATTATCTTCATCGCGCATCGAACAACGGTCCTTAAGCGCTCAGATCTTCTCAACCAGCAAGTGTGAAACGATAGACTGGATCACAAGTTGACACCTCTGACCTCCTCATATAACACTGTCGTCATCTGGTAACATCTGAAGGTGGTTTTGTCCCCACACCTTCCCGATGATTTTGATGACAAAACAACCAGTCTGGTCAAGTAAGAGAAAGAATACAAGGAAAAACCACTTGGTACTGTCAACAATTTGACGATGAAGACGGATGTTTTGAGCGAAAGAACCCATGTAACAGAATGAATTCCATCACGGAATATTGACCAGTCGTTCCAGCTATGTCATTTTCATATACTTTGAATGATGCATTATTTACTTTTTACTGTTTACGAGCTCTTCCTCATTTTCTAATCTTACTATTTTATATATCTCGACGCTCATCCTACGTGCCTAATGTAGCACACGCATCTCTCTCTCTCCTTTCTTATTTCTACATTTTACTTTCCTCTCTTTGTCCACCTCTCCCTCCACTTTATCATCAGACATGTAGACATAGATAATTGTGCTTCACCGTGTGTTGTCTTTGTCCCTGTATTCTGAAGAAGGCCACAGGCCGAAACGTCAGTATTGTGTTGTGTTCCTTCCTTGTAAAGCTGTCACCATATCTTGGAGTGTTTATTACACCCCACTACTGGCTCCTTGCTACCAGCTTTACCGCAGCATTGCAATTATTTGCCTGTTCCCGATCAGAACTTGCTTCAAACTACATCATATTTCATCAGCTCCTACTTCCTGTCTTTAAAGAATGACGCTAGAGAAGGGCAGTCTTCGAGGTGACGCAGAGAGGGCTAAAGGAACTTTATGTTCCTTGACTGTGATTGGTTAGTCAGGTTGACCTTGTTAAGGTTCCTAACGATTGGTCGATACATCTTCAACTTTATTTGGCTTTTGGTGAGTGGTCAATATTTATCGTTCACTGGCTGGTTAGTTCATGTTGCACTCATCAACTATTTCACAAGTAAATCCACTGTGGTTCTATCGACGCTGGTGCTTTCTCAAATGGGCGGTCCCTGAAATGAAAATGTTGGGACTGAGATGAGAAGTCATATTTACAATAATAAAAGTGACAACAACATGATGTCTTATTTTGGTATTTTTAAAAAGAATGTTATCTTAAAGTTCGATAAGAGATTAACAGCTATTTTGATGTTTGGGTTATACTGTTGATTTAGTCATTTCTGAAATATAATTCACATACGATTTTTCTATAACAAATTTGTGTTATTTACAAAAATGTAATATCTTCATTTTCCATCACATTTGTGGTGTGAAAGTGAATACGTCAAAACAGAAAGTGACAAGTTTGTTCATTGTAAAATACTGTGTGTGTGTGTGCGCGCGCGCGCGCGCGTGTTTATTCACCCCTTCTTTTCATAATCATCGAGTGCCGTCTCCGCAACGAAGGTTGGCTACCATGGAGCGTCATTCTGCTCTGTCTCTTGCTTTGATGGTGCAGGTTGCCATAGGCTGGTTTGTTCATCTTTTGATGTTACTCGTCCATGTTAGTCTTGGTCTGCATCTCCCTCTTTTACCTTGTGTTTTCCCCTCCAGGATTACTTTTAGTAGGCTGTTGTGTCTTTTAACATGGCCCAAAAATCGCATTTGTCTTGTTTGAATTGTGCTTAGTAGTACTCTTTTCATTTTTAGTTGTTTTAAGACTTCATCGTTTGTTTTCTTTTCTTTCTATCCAATTCTACCTATTCTTCTATATATACACATTTCAAAGGCTTTAATTCTCTGTTCTGTTTTCTTGTCTAATGTCCATGTTTCTGCACCATTTAGGAATGTTGAGAAGACATAACATTTTGCTATTCTTATTTTTAGCCCTGGTGTTATTTGTTTTGATGTTAGTATGCTCTTCATGACATTAAAATTACTTTTTGCCATTACTATTCTTTTGTTTATTTCAGTTGTACATTTTCCATCACTGGTTATAGTATGTCCAAGGTAGGTGTAGTTCTGAACTGTCTCCAGGTCTATTCCTTCTATTTTGATATCCACTTGTGGGTTTTGAGTATTTTCTTTGTTTATGATCATAGTTTTAGTCTTTTTGATATTCATATCTAGTCCATATTTTTTGCTTGTCATGTTTATTTCATTAAGTAATTGTTGTAGATCTTTAGGATTTTCTGCTAGTAGTACAGTATCGTCAGCATATCTTAGGTTATTGATTATCTTTCCATTAATTTGTAGGCCTGGCATCTCTATGATGTTTTTAAAGATTTGTCCAGTGTATAGATTGAACAAGCTTGGTGATAGGATGCATCCTTGTCTTACTCCTCTTTATATATCAATGGGTGTAGAGTTCTCATTGTTATATTTTATTATTGCTGTTTGCTCCCTGTATAGATTACATATTAGTCGTATGTTCATCTCATCTAGATGTATCTCTTTTAAGCATTCTATAAGTTTGTTTGTGGTGTACTCTATCAAAAGCTTTGGTGTAGTCTATGAAGCAGGCATATATTGGTTTGTTTATTTCTGTGCACATTTCGATTAATGTACTCATGCAGAATATGGTTTCTTTTGTCCCACTATTTTTCCTAAATCTAAATTGCTGCTCATCTAATTCAGTATTGATTTTATTCTGGATCCTTCCTTGTATAACTTTTAGCAAGATTTTTGTAACATGGCTCATTAGGCTTATTGTTCTAAAGTCAATGCATTCAACTGTTCCATTCTTTTTAGGCAATGCAATGAAAGTTGATGTTTTTAGTTCATTTGGTATGTATCCTGTATGGTATATGTCGTTGCATATATCTGTAATCACTTCGATGCCAAAATCCTCTAGTGCCTGTATCATCTCTATCTGTATGCTGTCAGGTCCTGCTGCTTTCCCCTTATTCATTGTTTTTATAGCTTTTTCCACCTCAGATTTTAAGATTCTTCTAATGCGCTAATTTACTAAAATATCACTAACAAATGCACTGTCTGGTCGGCAAAACTTCTTAAAATTAAAGTGGAGGGGAGGCAACTGTAAATACACCAACGTAAAGCAGATGGACACAACCGTTGTTAAGTCCTTAGAAATAACATACGTTAACATCTATAATCGGCTTGAGGAGCCGCGATAGCTCATTGGTTAGTGAACTGGACTACAAAGGACATGAGGTAGGGTTCGATCCCAACCGACGGCTTTCGGTTCACCCAGCATTTAATGGGTACCTGATTTTTTATGGGAAAGTAAGGTAATACCGACCACATTACCCCAAAAATCATGTGCCGAAGGTCTGTAAAATGTATGGTCATTAACACCATATTCCCTATACGCCACTTGTCGTGACGGGTCACTAACACCATATTCCCTATACGCCACTTGGCGTGACGGGTCACTAACACCATATTCCCTATACGCCACTTGGCGTGACGGGTCACTAACACCATATTCCCTATACGCCATTGGCGTGACGGGTCACTAACACCATATTCCCTATACGCCACTTGGCGTGACGGAACTCTTTACTTTACTTTTTAATCGGCTTTATGTGAGACATTTGGGACACTTCCATGATGATGCATAACAACTTTCTCGATCCTTCTATGTCAGGTTCCGATACTTGACTTTGTTTGAATCGTTTCTTTCTCGCGTAGTCTGAAATCAACTTTCATTTGCTGAAATGTCGACCACTCCGTCCTTCCCTTACATTTGGTATACGTAACATCTTGGTCAGGCCGATAGATCGTGTGGCATGCTTCTCATCAACATTATGTGGCTCCGACTAACACATGTTTGATGTAAAAGTACAGCCATTTTCCCAGGTTATGCTGTGAGTGTCAAACGTGGACACCAGACTCTAAAACAATCAATACTCAACATAAACTGCCCAAATGACATTTCTCAGACACATGATGATAGTTGATTGAGAGACAGCATTAATAGTGAAGAGTTCAGGACAAATATTAGATATCGATCCCCTTCCCTGTTTGGGCAGCCTGCCCCCAACCCATAACTCTCTCTCTCTCTCTCTCTCTCTCTCACACACACACACACACATATATATATATATATATATATATATATATATATATATATATATATATATATATATATACACAGAGTGAGGCGTATTAGGGATTTCAGCGTTTTGGTCAGTTTTTGAAACTTTGCAAACCTCCCCCCCCCTCCCCCAGCCCCTCCTCGTGACAAGGTGTGAGCATAAGTGGATCCGACATGCTTTCCGATTCAAATTCAGAAAAATTTTGATTTTTAGAACATGGACACCTGCATTTCGTGGCTTATTTTTTGGATATGAAGTGGTTGAACGATGTAAAATAATTAAGGCAATAATTGTCAATTTGGCGCCCTTAGATGCTCCGCCCGGGGACAGATGTCCTCCCTTGCCCCTCCTCCTAGCTACGCCACTGCATACACACACATACATTAGGTAGAATACATAATGAAATTCCCCTCCCCATACCCCGGCCCCCCACACCCCCCAAAAAAAATAGATGTGTGGTCAAAGAGACAGGACAGAAACAATGAACCCACGTACCCACATTCTTAAACAGAGGTGAACAAAGAAGTGAGAAGATGCATAAAAAGGGATAAGAGGAAATATATAGATGAACTAGCTAAAGAGGCAGAAGAAGCAGCAAATAAAGGGAATATGAAAAAACTGTACAACAGCACAAAGAAATTAGGTGGAAAATACAAACAGATCAACGCCTGTATCAAAGATAAGAAAGGAAATCTGCTTAGTAATATAAGGGAACAAATGAAGAGATGGAAGGAGCACTTTGAAGAACTTTTGAACAGACCCGGCTCAAATAATCCTCCAGATATACTACCAGCAGAAGAAGAGTTACACGTTAACTGTGGAAAACCAAGCAAAGAAGAAATAATGAAAGCCATCAAACTATTAAAAGATGGTAAAGCCACAGGACCAGATGAAATTCCTTCGGAAGCCATCAAAGCAGATATTATCACCTCTACCAAGATGTTACATAATCTATTGGATAAAATTTGGGAGAGGGAAGAAATACCTAAAGACTGGAGAGAAGGTTATATGATCAAACTACCAAAGAAAGGAAGTTTACAGGAGTGCACAGTTTATAGGGGAATTATGCTACTATCAGTGCCAGGAAAAATATTGGGCAGAATCATTCTGGAGGGACTGAGGGAGGCTATAGAGAAACACTTGAGAGATGAACGGGCAGGTTTTGGGAAGAACAGATCGTGTGCTGATCAAATGGCTGCTCTGCGTGTAATAGTTGAACGGGGTTTAGAACTAAAATCCCCACTTTGTATTGGATTCATAGATTACGAAGGGGCATTTGATGGTTTAGACAGAGGAGTGCTTTGGGGGTTGCTGAGTCATTATGGAATCCCCATGGGGTTTGTTAACCTGATAAAAACAATGTATGAAGGAACAAAATGTAGTGTGGTGCATGAAGGACAGCTTACAGAAGCATTTGAAATAAGAACAGGAGTAAGGCAAGGATGCCTTCTGTCTCCATTTCTCTTTCCACTGGCCATGGATTGGATTATGAAAATAACTCAAAACAACAGAAATGGGATTCAGTGGTCACTGACCAAACAACTTGATGATTTAGACTTTGCTGATGACATAGCTCTCCTATCACACAGCCACCAACAGATGCAAGATAAAATGAGTGTATTAGATGAGCGATCACAACAGCTAGGACTAAAGATTAATAGAGATAAGACTAGCATTATGAGAATTAATGCAGTTGGCAATAACCAAATAAAACTAGGAGAAATACCTCTACTAGACGTACAGTCTTATATATATCTGGGCAGTGGTATAGATAGGGAGGGAGGGGCAGAAAACGATGCCAAAGTGGGGATATCAAAAGCAAGAGGAGCTTTCATTGCACTGGGAAACATATGGAAATCCAAAGAAATTAGGCTAAATACAAAAATACAAATTTTCAACTCCAATGTTAAGTCGGTTCTATTGTATGGCTGTGAGGCATGGAGAATAACAAAATTGACAATCACGAAGGTACAGACTTTCATTAATGGATGCTTGCGCAGAATAGAGGGATGGAGGTGGCAGGACAAAGTCGCTGACGTGGAATTATGGAAATGTACCGGTCAAATACCAGTGGATAAAGAAATACAGCGAAGACGATGGCGATGGATAGGACACACACTACGGAAGCCAACTGAGAGTATTACACAGCAGGCCCTTTTTTGGGGTCCCCGGGGGAAAAGACAGGGAGGAAGGCCAGGGAATTCTTGGGGAAGACAGATTGAGGCAGAGATGAAGATGATGGGGAAGACATGGAATGATCTTGGGGGAATTGCAGAAAACAGAACGACTTGGAAAGTGTTTGTTGAAGACCTATGCTCCACTGGGAGCTGAAAGTAGAAGACAAAAATAAAAATTTTCAACTCCACTGTTAAGTCGGTCCTATTATATGGCTGTGAAACATGGAGAACAACAAAATTGACAATCATGAAGATACAGACTTTCATTTATGGATGCTTACGCAGAATAAAAGGATGGCAATGGCTGGACAAAATCACTAACATAGAACTGTGGAAATGTACCGGTCAAATACCAGTGGATAAAGAGATACAGCGAAGACGATGGCACTGGATAGGACACACGTTGCGGAAGCCAACTGAGAGTATTACACAACAGGCCATTTTTTGGAATCCCCAGGGGAAAAGATAAAGAGGAAGACCATATAATTCTTGAAGAAGACAGATAGAAGCAGAGATGAAGACGATGGAGAAGACATGGAATGATCTTAAAAGAATGGCGAAAAACAGAACGACTTGGAAAGTGTTTGTTGAAGACCTATGCTCCACAGGGAGCTGAAAGTGTTTGTTGAAGACCTATGCTCCACAGGGAGCTGAAAGTGTTTGTTGAAGACCTATGCTCCACAGGGAGCTGAAAGTGTTTGTTGAAGACCTATGCTCCACTGGGAGCTAAAAGTGTTTGTTGAAGACCTATGCTCCACTGGGAGCTAAAAGTGTTTGTTGAAGACCTATGCTCCACTGGGAGCTAAAAGTGTTTGTTGAAGACCTATGCTCCACTGGGAGCTAAAAGTGTTTGTTGAAGACCTATGCTCCACTGGGAGCTAAAAGTGTTTGTTGAAGACCTATGCTCCACTGGGAGCTGAAAGGTAGAAGAAGAAAGAAAACCCACATTCGAAAACGTAGCAGCAGAAGAGATCACCCACAAACAGAAAAAAAAAACACACGTTATATCTCCACTAGACACTGAGAGATAAATTATGAAAGAACGAAGGTAGAAGTTGATAATATGAGTCTCTTCTTCTACCTTTCAGCTCCCTGTGGAGAATAGGTCTTCAACAAACACTTTACAAGTCATTCTGTTTTTTGCCATTCTTTTAAGATCATTCCATGTCTTCCCCATCATATTCACCTCTGCTTCTATCTGTCTTCTCCAAGAATTTTCTTGGTCTTCCTCCTTGTCTTTTCCCCTGGGGATTCTAAAATGGGCCAGTTGTGTCATACTCTCATTTAGCTTCCGGCAGTGTGTGTCCTATCCAGCGCCATCGTCTTCTCTGTATCTCTTTATCCACTGGTATTTGACTGGTACATTTCCATAATTCTATGTTAGTGAATTTGTCCTGCCATTTCCATCCTTTTATTCTGCGTAAGCATCCATTAATGAAAATCCGTATCTTCATTATTGTCAGTTTTGTTGTTCTCCATGTTTCACAGCCATATAATAGGACTGACTTAACATTGGAGTTGAAAATTTTTATTTTTGTATTTAACCTAATTATTTTGGACTTCCATATGTTTCCCAGTGCAACAAAAACTCCTCTTGCTTTTGATATCCTTATTTTGGTATCATTTTCTGTTCCTCCCTCTTATACGTTATATCTCCTCTAGACACTGGGAGATAAATTATGAAAGAAGGAAGGAATAAGTTGATAATATGAGTATCTGTTACTAAATTTATGTAATTCGTTCAATATTTTTTTAATTTACATATGAAAATCACATACTCACAGGTTGTTATTTAAATCACATCTGACGGTACAAATTAGAATTATAGTGAAAGCCATCACATATTAAACCTAACAGGATGTGATTTCGTCCTGTGTGTCTTGATAGAATAGAAAGGCTTGACTCATTCCAGCCAACTGACCGAGACAACAGACGAGGGTTGTTGTTTTGCGAGTTGCAGCTCACTCTCCTCCGATGAGGGAGATAAATGCGAGGGTCATTTTCTGCGCAAGTTGTCTCAGACTGCACTATCTTTATAACGTTATATCGTTCACGAAAAGAGTTTAGATTTCAGTGCGAGGTGATTGAGAAAGATAGAGGTAGGAGAGAGAGAAAGGGAGAGAAAATCAGAGAGTGGCAATGAGAGAGAGAGAAAGAGAGAGAGAGAGTGAGCGAGGGGAAGGAAGAGAGACAAAGGTAGAGAGAGGAGAGAAAGAAAGAAAGAGTGAGAGATAAAGAGAGAAAGATAGAGAGAGCAAGAGAGAGGGGATAGAGAGAAAGAGATAGAGAATATTAGAGAAAGAGAGAGAGAGAGAATGACAGAGAAAGACAGAGAGAGAGAGAGAAAGACAGAGAGGAGAAAGAGAGGAGAGAGAGAAAAAGACAGAGAGAGAGAGAAAGACAGAGAGGGGAAAGAGAGGAGAGGGGAAAGAGAGGAGAGGGAGAAAGACAGAGAGAGAGAGAATGACAGAGAGGAGAGAGAAAGACAGAGAGAGAGAAAGACAGAGAGATATAGAAAGACAGAGAGAGATAGAGAGAAAGACAGAGAAGAGAAAGAGAGGAGAGAGAGAAAGACAGAGAGAGAGAAAGGCAGAGAGGAGAGAGAAAGACAGAAAGGGGAAATAGAGAAAGAGAAATACAGAGAGAGAGAGAAAGACACAGAGAGAGAAAGACAGAGAAGGGAAAATAGAGGAGAGAGAAAAAGACAGAGAGTGAGAAAGACAGAGAGAGAGAGAGAGAGAGAGAGAGAAAGACAAAGAGGGAAAATAGAGGAGAGAGAGAAAGACAGAGAGAGAGAAAGACAGAGAGAGAGAGAAAGACAGAGAGGGGAAAGAGAGGAGAGAGAGAAAGACAGAGAGAGAGAGAAAGACAGAGAGAGACACAGAGAGAGAGAGAAAGACAGAGAGTGGAAAGAGAGGAGAGAGAGAAAGGCAGAGAGGGGAAAGAGAGGAGAGAGAGAGAAAGGCAGAGAGGGGAAAGAGAGGAGAGAGAGAGAAAGACAGAGAGGGGAAATAGAGGAGAGAGAGAGAAAGACAGAGAGGGGAAATAGAGGAGAGAAAGAGAAAGACAGAGAGGGGAAATAGAGGAGAGAGAGAGAAAGACAGAGAGGTGGAAGAGAGGAGAGAAAGAAAGACAGAGAGAGAGAGAGAGAGAGAGAGAGACATTAATAAATCAACTTTACAAGGTAAGTGGTTTCAAAAATTGAACATCAAACCCGCGATATATAATTTATGGGGGAATGGGGGGGGGGGGGGGTGTTAGTCCAGAAGTATGACGCCGACCTCAGGACAGAAAGGACCCAGGTTCAAAGCCCACCTGAAAAGGTGGTGATTTTTTTTTCTTCAGAAACACGATTTCTTGGATTCTTGTTGCCGTTAGGGATCGACCCCTTCCCTGTTTACCCTCTATAATCCAAATAATCTCCTGGGCAGTGAGATCTGACGCCTAGCCCTCTCGGATAACGGCAATAAACAGGAGGTCCCGTGTGCACTCTCGCACGTTAAAGATCCCTTGGCAGTTAAAATCGAAAAGAGTATTGGCCATAGACATGGCAGCTGCCCATGGCAAAATTGTCAGAAAAAAAAAAACATACTTTCCGTGGATCTCAGGCAGTGCTACGGAGTTCGTGCACTTGGGGCAGGATTCTTCTAAGATTTAATAGAGATTCTCGAGGAGGATATCGAAGCACCTATGGGGTCGTCCGGTGTGCAGTGTTGGTGATCCTAACAACAAACAAACAATATAATTTATATTTTTTGATCAGATAGCCTGAAGCCTTCTTTGAAAAGCACATGACTATTTTATAGAACACGTCAACAAAGATGTAGATAATGAGAGGAAATTGCAAATAAAAGGAGTCATTCTGTAAACAAAATGTGTTAATTTACAAGAAACCCTCCTCTCTATAGCTTAGAAAAAAAATAAGAAAAAAAAGAATAAAAGAGTTAGGATGCAAGGTCACATTTCTCGATGTCCCTGGACATTCGTGAGTACGGAGAAATGAAAGAGCGGGCAGGCTGGCTAGCTGCGCTGTCGTTGAGGACGGTCAACCAATGGATCGGGCGGACATCATCAATGCCCTCCGAGATGTGGGAAGAGCACAGGACTTCGACAAACACAGATCCACGTCACTTCTTCGGATGATGGAAATGGGAGTTAAGATGGGCACAGCCAGAAATGAGAAACTTAGTGGCCGTGTTAGAAGACTTATTAACCAACATAGAACTGGAGTCGTCAGTCGCTGGACACTGAGGGAATTGCTGAGGAGGGGATCTGAGCACCTATGGACATGTTCGGAGTGCAATGATGATGACCCGCAAATAACTCAATAACTCAAAAGAGTTAGGACATAAAATACGATTTGAAAAAAGGAAAGAACAGTAGAAACAGTGACAAAATGTATTATCTGAAATCGAAGAGTTATTGTTTTTGTTTGAGTTTAAAAAGTAAAGAGCCCACGTCACGCCAAGTGGCGCATAGGGAACGTGACCATAAATTTTACAGACCTTCGGCACATGATATTTGGGGTAGTATGGTCGGTATTAGGGAGCCGCGATAGCACAGTGGTTAGCGAACTGGACTACAAAGGACAAGGGGTAGGGTTCGATCCCAACCGACGGCTTCCACGTTCACCCAGCCTTAAATGAGTACCGTATTTTTTTTCTGGAAAGTAAAGCGGCACAGGCGTAATAACAATATTATCCCAAAAATCATGTGCTGAAGGTCTGTAAAATTTATGGTCACTAACACCATATTCCCTATACGTCACTTGGCGTAACGGGGGCTCTTTACTTTTACTTACTTATGGTCGGTATTACGCCCGAGCCGCTTTACTTTCCCAGAAAAAAAATCCGGTACCCATTTAAGGCTGGGTGAATCGGAAGCCGTCGATTGGGATCGAACCCTACCCCTTGTACTTTGTAGTCCAGTTCACTAACCACTGAGCTGTCGCGGCTCCTATTTTGTTTGAGCTCGCCAAATTTACATCTCCAGCGAAGACCTGGGGGACTGATTTTTTGTGTAAATATCACTGTTTACAATTTTTCACGCTGGCGGTCGTGTTCTCATGTGTCCCCCGCCATACAGGCAGATATTCTCCGACTTCAGAGGTACTCTCATTTTCATGGTAAAGAGCGTTAACATTGTGGGTATATTTTTGTTTATTAATTTTGCCCAGTAGCGGCAATTGCCTACTCTTTTTTTATTTTCAAGTGACAAGTGTCCTTAAACGTTCGTAGAATGCACGCAGAATCTCTTGTTGTTCGCCGATTCCCGAAAGAGCTAGACATCGAATACCACTACCCGAGCACTACCCGAGTCGGCTAGACATCGAATACCACTACCCGAGCACTACCCGAGTCGGCTAGACATCGAATACCACTACCCGAGTCGGCTAGACATCGAATACCACTACCCGAGCACTACCCGAGTCGGCTAGACATAGAATAGCACTACCCGAATCGGCTAGACATAGAATAGCACTACCCGAGCACTACCCGAGCACTACCCGAGCCGGCTAGACGTAGAATAGCACTACCCGAGTCGGCTAGACATAGAATAGCACTACCCGAGCCGGCTAGACATAGAATAGCACTACCCGAGTCGGCTAGACATAGAGTAGCACTACCCGAGTCGGCTAGACATAGAATAGCACTACCCGAGCACTACCCGAGTCGGCCAGACATAGAATAGCACTACCCGAGTCGGCTAGACAAGAATAGCACTACCCGAGTCGGCTAGACAAGAATAGCACTACCCGAGTCGGCTATACAAGAATAGCACTACCCGAGTCGGCTAGACAAGAATAGCACTACCCGTGTCGGCTAGACAAGAATATCACTACCCGAGTCGGCTAGACAAGAATAGCACTACCCGAGTCGGCTAGACAAGAATAGCACTACCCAAGTCGGCTAGACAAGAATAGCACTACCCGAGTCGGCTAGACAAGAATAGCACTACCCGAGTCGGCTAGACAAGAATAGCACTACCCGAGTCAGCTAGACAAGAATAGCACTACACGAGTCGGCTAGACAAGAATATCACTACCCGAGTCGGCTAGACAAGAATATCACTACTCGACTCGGCTAGACAAGAATATCACTACCCGAGTCGGCTGGACAAGAATAGCACTACCCGAGCCGGCTAGACAAGAATATCACTACCCGAGTCAGCTAGACAAGAATATCACTACCCGAGCCGGCTAGACAATAATATCACTACCCGAGTCGGCTAGACAAGAATATCACTACTCGAGTCGGCTAGACAAGAATATCACTACCCGAGTCAGCTAGACAAGAATATCTCTACCCGAGTCGGCTAGACAAGAATAGCACTACCCGAGCCGGCTAGACAAGAATATCACTACCCGAGTCGGCTAGACAGAATAGCACTACCCGAGTCGGCTAGACAAGAGTATAACTACCCAAGTCGGCTAGACAAGAATATCACTACCCGAGTCAGCTAGACAAGAATATCACTACCCGAGCCGGCTAGACAAGAATATCACTACCCGAGTCGGCTAGACAAGAATATCACTATCCGAGTCGGCTAGACAAGAATATCACTACCCGAGTCGGCTAAACAAGAATATCACTACCCTAGTCGGCTAAACAAGAATATCACTACCCGAGCCGGTAGACAAGAATATCACTACCCGAGTCGGCTAGACAAGAATATCACTACCCGAGTCGGCTAGACAAGAATAGCACTACCCGAGCCGGCTAGACAAGAATATCACTACCCGAGTCGGCTAGACAGAATAGCACTACACGAGTCGGCTAGACAAGAGTATCATTACCCAAGTCGGCTAGACAAGAATATCACTACCCGAGCCGGCTAGACATCGAATAGCACTACCCGAGCCGGCTAGACAAGAATATCACTACCCGAGTCGGCTAGACAAGAATATCACTACCCGAGCCGGCTAGACAAGAATATCACTACCCGAGCCGGCTAGACAAGAATATCACTACCCGAGCCGGCTAGACAAGAATATCACTACCCGAGTCGGCTAGACATCGAATAGCACTACCCGAGCCGGCTAGACAAGAATATCACTACCCGAGCCGGCTAGACAAGAATATCACTACCCGAGCCGGCTAGACAAGAATATCACTACCCGAGTCGGCTAGACAAGAATATCACTACCCAAGTCGGCAAGACAAGAATATCACTACCCAAGTCGGCTAGACAAGAATATCACTACCCAAGTCGGCTAGACAAGAATATCACTACCCAAGTCGGCTAGACAAGAATATCACTATCCAAGTCGGCTAGACAAGAATATCACTACCCAAGTCGGCTAGACAAGAATATCACTACCTAAGTCGGCTAGACATCGAATAGCACTACCCGAGCCGGCTAGACAAGAATATCACTACCCGAGTCGGCTAGACATCGAATAGCACTATCCGAGTCGGCTAGACAAGAATATCACTACCCTAGTCGGCTAGACAAGAATAGCACTACCCGAGTCGGCTAGACAAGAATATCTCTACCCAAGTCGGCTAGACAAGAATATCACTACCCGAGTCGGCTAGACAAGAATATCACTACCCAAGTCGGCTAGACAAGAATATCACTACCCAAGTCGGCTAGACAAGAATATCACTACCCAAGTCGGCTAGACAAGAATATCACTACCCAAGTCGGCTAGACAAGAATATCACTACCCAAGTCGGCTAGACAAGAATATCACTATCCAAGTCGGCTAGACAAGAATATCACTACCCGAGTCGGCTAGACATAGAATATCACTACCCAAGTCGGCTAGACATAGAATATCACTACCCAGTCGGCTAGACAAGAATATCACTACCCGTGTCGGCTAGACAAGAATATCACTACCCAAGTCGGCTAGACAAGAATATCACTACACAAGTCGGCTAGACAAGAATATCACTACCAAGTCGGCTAGACATAGAATATCACTACCCAAGTCGGCTAGACATAGAATATCACTACCCAAGTCGGCTAGACAAGAATATCACTACCCGAGTCGGCTAGACAAGAATATCACTACCCAAGTCGGCTAGACATAGAATATCACTACCCAAGTCGGCTAGACAAGAATATCACTACCCAAGTCGGCTAGACCGAGAATAGCACTACCCGAGTCGGCTAGACATAGAATAGCACTACTAAAGTCGGCTAGACATAGAATATCACTACCCAAGTCGGCTAGACATAGAATAGCACTACCCAAGTCGGCTAGACATAGAATATCACTACCCAAGTCGGCTAGACCGAGAATAGCACTACCCAAGTCGGCTAGACATAGAATAGCACTACCCAAGTCGGCTAGACATAGAATATCACTACCCAAGTCGGCTAGACCGAGAATAGCACTACCCAAGTCGGCTAGACATAGAATATCACTACCCAAGTCGGCTAGACAAGAATATCACTACCCAAGTCGGCTAGACATAGAATAGCACTACCCAAGTCGGCTAGACATAGAATATCACTACCCAAGTCGGCTAGACCGAGAATAGCACTACCCAAGTCGGCTAAACAAGAATATCACTACCCAAGTCAGCTAGACAAGAATATCACTACCCAAGTCGGCTAGACAAGAATATCACTACCCAAGTCGGCTAGACAAGAATATCACTATCCAAGTCGGCTAGACAAGAATATCACTACCCGAGTCGGCTAGACATAGAATATCACTACCCAAGTCGGCTAGACATAGAATATCACTACCCAAGTCGGCTAGACAAGAATATCACTACCCGAGCCGGCTAGACAAGAATATCACTACCCGAGTCGGCTAGACAAGAATATCACTACCCAAGTCGGCTAGATAAGTATATCACTACCCAAGTCGGCTAGACAAGAATATCACTACCCAAGTCGGCTAGACAAGAATATCACTACCCAAGTCGGCTAGACAAGAATATCACTATCCAAGTCGGCTAGACAAGAATATCACTACCCAAGTCGGCTAGACAAGAATATCACTGCCCAAGTCGGCTAGACATCGAATAGCACTACCCGAGCCGGCTAGACAAGAATATCACTACCCGAGTCGGCTAGACATCGAATAGCACTACCCGAGTCGGCTAGACAAGAATATCACTACCCTAGTCGGCTAGACAAGAATAGCACTACCCGAGTCGGCTAGACAAGAATATCTCTACCCAAGTCGGCTAGACAAGAATATCACTACCCGAGTCGGCTAGACAAGAATATCACTACCCAAGTCGGCTAGACAAGAATATCACTACCCGAGTCGGCTAGACATAGAATATCACTACCCCAGTCGGCTAGACAAGAATATCACTACCCAAGTCGGCTAGACAAGAATATCACTACCCAAGTCGGCTAGACAAGAATATCACTATCCAAGTCGGCTAGACAAGAATATCACTACCCAAGTCGGCTAGACAAGAATATCACTATCCAAGTCGGCTAGACAAGAATATCACTACCCGAGTCGGCTAGACATAGAATATCACTACCCAAGTCGGCTAGACATAGAATATCACTACCCAAGTCGGCTAGACAAGAATATCACTACCCGAGTCGGCTAGACAAGAATATCACTACCCAAGTCGGCTAGACAAGAATATCACTACCCAAGTCGGCTAGACAAGAATATCACTACCCAGTCGGCTAGACATAGAATATCACTACCCAAGTCGGCTAGACATAGAATATCACTACCCAAGTCGGCTAGACAAGAATATCACTACCCGAGTCGGCTAGACAAGAATATCACTACCCAAGTCGGCTAGACATAGAATATCACTACCCAAGTCGGCTAGACAAGAATATCACTACCCAAGTCGGCTAGACCGAGAATAGCACTACCCGAGTCGGCTAGACATAGAATAGCACTACCCAAGTCGGCTAGACATAGAATATCACTACCCAAGTCGGCTAGACCGAGAATAGAACTACCCGAGTCGGCTAGACAGAATATCACTACCCAAGTCGGCTAGACATAGAATAGCACTACCCAAGTCGGCTAGACATAGAATATCACTACCCAAGTCGGCTAGACCGAGAATAGCACTACCCAAGTCGGCTAGACCGAGAATATCACTACCCAAGTCGGCTAGACCGAGAATAGCACTACCCGAGTCGGCTAGACATAGAATAGCACTACCCAAGTCGGCAAGACATAGAATAGCACTACCCGAGTCGGCTAGACATAGAATAGCACTACCCGAGTCGGCTAGACATAGAATAGCACTACCCGAGTCGGCTAGACATAGAATAGCACTACCCGAGTCGGCTAGACAAAAATATCACTACCCGAGTCGGCTAGACAAGAATATCACTACCCGAGCCGGCTAGACAAGAATATCACTACCCGAGCCGGCTAGACATCGAATAGCACTACC
Organism: Megaustenia siamemsis; assembly: GCA_032433765.1. Classification (NCBI taxonomy): domain Eukaryota; kingdom Metazoa; phylum Mollusca; class Gastropoda; order Stylommatophora; family Ariophantidae; genus Megaustenia; species Megaustenia siamemsis. The sequence goes on along the minus strand of JAVIAB010000047.1, from coordinate 13,557,490 downwards.
CGAGTCGGCTAGACAAGAATATCACTACCCGAGTCGGCTAGACAAGAATATCACTACCCGAGTCGGCTAGACATCGAATATCACTACCCGAGTCAGCTAGACATCGAATAGCACTACCCGAGTCGGCTAGACAAGAATATCACTACCCGAGTCGGCTAGACAAGAATATCACTACCCGAGTCGGCTAGACAAGAATATCACTACCCGAGTCGGCTAGACAAGAATATAACTACCCGAGTCGGCTAGACAAGAATATCACTACCCGAGTCGGCTAGACAAGAATATCACTACCCGAGTCGGCTAGACAAGAATAGCACTACCCGAGTCGGCTAGACAAGAATAGCACTTCCCGAGTCGGCTAGACAAGAATAGCACTACCCGAGTCGGCTAGACAAGAATAGCACTACCCGAGTCGGCTTGACAAGAATAGCATCCGAGTCGGCTAGACAAGAATAGCACTACCCGAGTCGGCTAGACAAGAATAGCACTACCCGAGTCGGCTAGACAAGAATAGCACTACCCGAGTCGGCTAGACAAGAATAGCACTACCCGAGTCGGCTAGACAAGAATAGCACTACCCATGTCGGCTAGACAAGAATAGCACTACACGAGCCGGCTAGACAAGAATAGCACTACCCGAGCCGGCTAGACAAGAATAGCACTACCCGATTCGGCTAGACAAGAATATCACTACCCGAGTCGGCTAGACAAGAATAGCACTACCCGAGTCGGCTAGACAAGAATAGCACTACCCAAGTCGGCTAGACAAGAATAGCACTACCCGAGTCGGCTAGACAAGAATATCACTACCCGAGTCGGCTAGACAAGAATAGCACTACCCGAGTCAGCTAGACAAGAATAGCACTACACGAGTCGGCTAGACAAGAATATCACTACCCGAGTCGGCTAGACAAGAATATCACTACTCGACTCGGCTAGACAAGAATATCACTACCCGAGTCGGCTAGACAAGAATAGCACTACCCGAGCCGGCTAGACAAGAATATCACTACCCGAGTCAGCTAGACAAGAATATCACTACCCGAGCCGGCTAGACAATAATATCACTACCCGAGTCGGCTAGACAAGAATATCACTACCCGAGTCGGCTAGACAAGAATATCACTACCCGAGTCAGCTAGACAAGAATATCTCTACCCGAGTCGGCTAGACAAGAATAGCACTACCCGAGCCGGCTAGACAAGAATATCACTACCCGAGTCGGCTAGACAGAATAGCACTACCCGAGTCGGCTAGACAAGAGTATCACTACCCAAGTCGGCTAGACAAGAATATCACTACCCGAGTCAGCTAGACAAGAATATCACTACCCGAGCCGGCTAGACAAGAATATCACTACCCGAGTCGGCTAGACAAGAATATCACTACCCAGTCGGCTAGACAAGAATATCACTACCCGAGTCGGCTAAACAAGAATATCACTACCCGAGTCGGCTAAACAAGAATATCACTACCCGACCGTTAGACAAGAATATCACTACCCGAGTCGGCTAGACAGAATATCACTACCCGAGTCGGCTAGACAAGAATAGCACTACCCGAGCCGGCTAGACAAGAATATCACTACCCGAGTCGGCTAGACAGAATAGCACTACCCGAGTCGGCTAGACAAGAGTATCATTACCCAAGTCGGCTAGACAAGAATATCACTACCCGAGCCGGCTAGACATCGAATAGCACTACCCGAGCCGGCTAGACAAGAATATCACTACCCGAGTCGGCTAGACAAGAATATCACTACCCGAGCCGGCTAGACAAGAATATCACTACCCGAGCCGGCTAGACAAGAATATCACTACCCGAGCCGGCTAGACAAGAATATCACTACCCGAGTCGGCTAGACATCGAATAGCACTACCCGAGCCGGCTAGACAAGAATATCACTACCCGAGCCGGCTAGACAAGAATATCACTACCCGAGCCGGCTAGACAAGAATATCACTACCCGAGCCGGCTAGACAAGAATATCACTACCCGAGTCGGCTAGACAAGAATATCACTACCCAAGTCGGCTAGACAAGAATATCACTACCCAAGTCGGCTAGACAAGAATATCACTACCCAAGTCGGCTAGACAAGAAATCACTACCCAAGTCGGCTAGACAAGAATATCACTATCCGAGTCGCTAGACAAGAATATCACTACCCAAGTCGGCTAGACAAGAATATCACTACCCAAGTCGGCTAGACATCGAATAGCACTACCCGAGCCGGCTAGACAAGAATATCACTACCCGAGTCGGCTAGACATCGAATAGCACTATCCGAGTCGGCTAGACAGAATATCACTACCCTAGTCGGCTAGACAAGAATAGCACTACCCGAGTCGGCTAGACAAGATATCTCTACCCAAGTCGGCTAGACAAGAATATCACTACCCGAGTCGGCTAGACAAGAATATCACTACCCAAGTCGGCTAGACAAGAATATCACTACCCAAGTCGGCTAGACATAGAATATCACTACCCAGTCGGCTAGACAAGAATATCACTACCCAAGTCGGCTAGACAAGAATATCACTACCCAAGTCGGCTAGACAAGAATATCACTATCCAAGTCGGCTAGACAAGAATATCACTACCCGAGTCGGCTAGACATAGAATATCACTACCCAAGTCGGCTAGACATAGAATATCACTACCCAGTCGGCTAGACAAGAATATCACTACCCGTGTCGGCTAGAGAAGAATATCACTACCCAAGTCGGCTAGACAAGAATATCACTACACAAGTCGGCTAGACAAGAATATCACTACCCAAGTCGGCTAGACAAGAATATCACTACCCAGTCGGCTAGACATAGAATATCACTACCCAAGTCGGCTAGACAAGAATATCACTACCCGAGTCGGCTAGACAAGATATCACTACCCAAGTCGGCTAGACATAGAATATCACTACCCAAGTCGGCTAGACAAGAATATCACTACCCAAGTCGGCTAGACCGAGAATAGCACTACCCGAGTCGGCTAGACATAGAATAGCACTACTAAAGTCGGCTAGACATAGAATATCACTACCCAAGTCGGCTAGACATAGAATAGCACTACCCAAGTCGGCTAGACATAGAATATCACTACCAAGTCGGCTAGACCGAGAATAGCACTACCCAAGTCGGCTAGACATAGAATAGCACTACCCAAGTCGGCTAGACATAATATCACTACCCAAGTCGGCTAGACCGAGAATAGCACTACCCAAGTCGGCTAGACATAGAATATCACTACCCAAGTCGGCTAGACAAGAATATCACTACCCAAGTCGGCTAGACATAGAATAGCACTACCCAAGTCGGCTAGACATAGAATATCACTACCCAAGTCGGCTAGACCGAGAATAGCACTACCCAAGTCGGCTAAACAAGAATATCACTACCCAGTCAGCTAGACAAGAATATCACTACCCAAGTCGGCTAGACAAGAATATCACTACCCAGTCGGCTAGACAAGAATATCACTATCCAAGTCGGCTAGACAAGAATATCACTACCCGAGTCGGCTAGACATAGAATATCACTACCCAAGTCGGCTAGACATAGAATAGCACTACCCGAGTCGGCTAGACAAGAATATCACTACCCGAGTCGGCTAGACAAGAATATCACTACCCGAGTCGGCTAGACATCGAATATCACTACCCGAGTCAGCTAGACATCGAATAGCACTACCCGAGTCGGCTAGACAAGAATATCACTACCCGAGTCGGCTAGACAAGAATATCACTACCCGAGTCGGCTAGACAAGAATATCACTACCCGAGTCGGCTAGACAAGAATATAACTACCCGAGTCGGCTAGACAAGAATATCACTACCCGAGTCGGCTAGACAAGAATATCACTACCCGAGTCGGCTAGACAAGAATAGCACTACCCGAGTCGGCTAGACAAGAATAGCACTACCCGAGTCGGCTAGACAAGAATAGCACTACCCGAGTCGGCTAGACAAGAATAGCACTACCCGAGTCGGCTTGACAAGAATAGCATCCGAGTCGGCTAGACAAGAATAGCACTACCCGAGTCGGCTAGACAAGATAGGACTACCCGAGTCGGCTAGACAAGAATAGCACTACCCGAGTCGGCTAGACAAGAATAGCACTACCAGTCGGCTAGACAAGAATAGCACTACCCGTGTCGGCTAGACAAGAATAGCACTACACGAGCCGCTAGACAAGAATAGCACTACCCGAGCCGGCTAGACAAGAATAGCACTACCCGATTCGGCTAGACAAGAATATCACTACGAGTCGGCTAGACAAGAATAGCACTACCCGAGTCGGCTAGACAAGAATAGCACTACCCAAGTCGGCTAGACAAGAATAGCACTACCCGAGTCGGCTAGACAAGAATAGCACTACCCGAGTCGGCTAGACAAGAATAGCACTACCCGAGTCAGCTAGACAAGAATAGCACTACACGAGTCGGCTAGACAAGAATATCACTACCCAGTCGGCTAGACAAGAATATCACTACTCGACTCGGCTAGACAAGAATATCACTACCCGAGTCGGCTAGACAAGAATAGCACTACCCGAGCCGCTAGACAAGATATCACTACCCGAGTCAGCTAGACAAGAATATCACTACCCGAGCCGGCTAGACAATAATATCACTACCCGAGTCGGCTAGACAAGAATATCACTACCCAAGTCGGCTAGACAAGAATATCACTACCCGAGTCAGCTAGACAAGAATATCTCTACCCGAGTCGGCTAGACAAGAATAGCACTACCCGAGCCGGCTAGACAAGAATATCACTACCCGAGTCGGCTAGACAGAATAGCACTACCCGAGTCGGCTAGACAAGAGTATCACTACCCAAGTCGGCTAGACAAGAATATCACTACCCGAGTCAGCTAGACAAGAATATCACTACCCGAGCGGCTAGACAAGAATATCACTACCGAGTCGGCTAGACAAGAATATCACTACCCGAGTCGGCTAGACAAGAATATCACTACCCGAGTCGGCTAAACAAGAATATCACTACACGAGTCGGCTAAACAAGAATATCACTACCCGAGCGGTTAGACAAGAATATCACTACCCGAGTCGGCTAGACAAGAATATCACTACCCGAGTCGGCTAGACAAGAATAGCACTACCCCGAGCCGGCTAGACAAGAATATCACTACCCGAGTCGGCTAGACAGAATAGCACTACCCGAGTCGGCTAGACAAGAGTATCATTACCCAAGTCGGCTAGACAAGAATATCACTACCCGAGCCGGCTAGACATCGAATAGCACTACCCGAGCCGGCTAGACAAGAATATCACTACCCGAGTCGGCTAGACAAGAATATCACTACCCGAGCCGGCTAGACAAGAATATCACTACCCGAGCCGGCTAGACAAGAATATCACTACCCAGCCGGCTAGACAGAATATCACTACCCGAGTCGGCTAGACATCGAATAGCACTACCCGAGCGGCTAGACAAGAATATCACACCCGAGCGGCTAGACAAGAATATCACTACCCGAGCCGGCTAGACAGAATATCACTACCCGAGTCGGCTAGACAAGAATATCACTACCCAAGTGGGCTAGACAAGAATATCACTACCCAAGTCGGCTAGACAAGAATATCACTACCCAAGTCGGCTAGACAAGAATATCACTACCCAAGTCGGCTAGACAAGAATATCACTATCCAAGTCGGCTAGACAAGAATATCACTACCCAAGTCGGCTAGACAAGAATATCACTACCCAAGTCGGCTAGACATCGAATAGCACTACCCGAGCCGGCTAGACAAGAATATCACTACCCAGTCGCCTAGACATCGAATAGCACTATCCGAGTCGGCTAGACAAGAATATCACTACCCACCGTCGCTAGACAAGAATAGCACTACCCGAGTCGGCTAGACAAGAATATCTCTACCAAGTCGGCTAGACAAGAATATCACTACCCGAGTCGGCTAGACAGAATATCACTACCCAAGTCGGCTAGACAAGAATATGACTACCCAAGTCGGCTAGACAAGAATATCACTACCCAAGTCGGCTAGACAAGAATATCACTACCCAAGTCGGCTAGACAAGAATATCACTATCCAAGTCGCTAGACAAGAATATCACTACCCAAGTCGGCTAGACATCGAATAGCACTACCCGAGCGGCTAGACAAGAATATCACTACCCAGTCGGCTAGACATCGAATAGCACTATCCGAGTCGGCTAGACAAGATATCACTACCCTAGTCGCTAGACAAGAATAGCACTACCCGAGTCGGCTAGACAAGAATATCTCTACCCAAGTCGGCTAGACAAGAATATCACTACCCGAGTCGGCTAGACAAGAATATCACTACCCAGTCGGCTAGACAAGAATATGACTACCCAAGTCGGCTAGACAAGAATATCACTACCAAGTCGGCTAGACAAGAATATCACTACCCAAGTCGGCTAGACAAGAATATCACTATCCATCGGCTAGACAAGAATATCACTACCCGAGTCGGCTAGACATAGAATATCACTACCCAAGTCGGCTAGACATAGAATATCACTACCCAAGTCGGCTAGACAAGAATAATCACTACCCGTGTCGGCTAGACAAGAATATCACTACCCAAGTCGGCTAGACAAGAATATCACTACACAAAGTCGGCTAGACAAGAATATCACTACCCAAGTCGGCTAGACATAGAATATCACTACCCAAGTCGGCTAGACATAGAATATCACTACCCAAGTCGGCTAGACAAGAATATCACTACCCGAGTCGGCTAGACAAGAATATCACTACCCAAGTCGGCTAGACATAGAATATCACTACCCAAGTCGGCTAGACAAGAATATCACTACCCAAGTCGGCTAGACCGAAATAGCACTACCCGAGTCGGCTAGACATAGAATAGCACTACTAAAGTCGGCTAGACATAGAATATCACTACCCAAATCGGCTAGACATAGAATAGCACTACCCAAGTCGGCTAGACATAGAATATCACTACCCAAGTCGGCTAGACCGAGAATAGCACTACCCAAGTCGGCTAGACATAGAATAGCACTACCCAAGTCGGCTAGACATAGAATATCACTACCCAAGTCGGCTAGACCGAGAATAGCACTACCCAAGTCGGCTAGACATAGAATATCACTACCCAAGTCGGCTAGACAAGAATATCACTACCCAAGTCGGCTAGACATAGAATAGCACTACCCAAGTCGGCTAGACATAGAATATCACTACCCAAGTCGGCTAGACGAGAATAGCACTACCCAAGTCGGCTAAACAAGAATATCACTACCCAAGTCGCTAGACAAGAATATCACTACCAAGTCGGCTAGACAAGAATATCACTACCCAAGTCGGCTAGACAAGAATATCACTATCCAAGTCGGCTAGACAAGAATATCACTACCCGAGTCGGCTAGACATAGAATATCACTACCAAGTCGGCTAGACATAGAATATCACTACCCGAGTCGGCTAGACAAGAATATCACTACCCGAGCCGGCTAGACAAGAATATCACTACCCGAGTCGGCTAGACAAGAATATCACTACCCAAGTCGGCTAGATAAGTATATCACTACCCAAGTCGGCTAGACAAGAATATCACTACCCAAGTCGGCTAGACAAGAATATCACTACCCAAGTCGGCTAGACAAGAATATCACTATCCAAGTCGGCTAGACAAGAATATCACTACCCAAGTCGGCTAGACAAGAATATCACTACCCAAGTCGGCTAGACATCGAATAGCACTACCCGAGCCGGCTAGACAAGAATATCACTACCCGAGTCGGCTAGACATCGAATAGCACTACCCGAGTCGCTAGACAAGAATATCACTACCCTAGTCGGCTAGACAAGAATAGCACTACCCGAGTCGGCTAGACAAGATATCTCTACCCAAGTCGGCTAGACAAGAATATCACTACCCGAGTCGGCTAGACAAGAATATCACTACCAAGTCGGCTAGACAAGAATATCACTACCCGAGTCGGCTAGACATAGAATATCACTACCCCAGTCGGCTAGACAAGAATATCACTACCCGAGTCGGCTAGACAGAATAGCACTACCCGAGTCGGCTAGACAAGAGTATCATTACCCAAGTCGGCTAGACAAGAATATCACTACCCGAGCCGGCTAGACATCGAATAGCACTACCCGAGCCGGCTAGACAAGAATATCACTACCCGAGTCGGCTAGACAAGAATTCATACACTAGACGGCTAGACAAGAATACACTACCCACACTAGACATAGAAATCACTCACTACCGAGGAGCGCTAGACATAGAATATCACTACCCAAGTCGGCTAGACAAGAATATCACTACCCAAGTCGGCTAGACATAGAATAGCACTACCCAGTCGGCTAGACAAGAATATCACTACCCAAGTCGGCTAGACAAGAATATCACTACCCAAGTCGGCTAGACAAGAATATCACTACCCAAGTCGGCTAGACAAGAATATCACTACCCAAGTCGGCTAGACAAGAATATCACTACCCAAGTCGGCTAGACAAGAATATCACTATCCAAGTCGGCTAGACAAGAATATCACTACCCGAGTCGGCTAGACATAGAATATCACTACCCAAGTCGCTAGACAAGAATATCACTACCCAAGTCGGCTAGACAAGAATATCACTACCCGAGCCGGCTAGACAAGAATATCACTACCCGAGTCGGCTAGACAAGAATATCACTACCCAAGTCGGCTAGATAAGTATATCACTACCCAAGTCGGCTAGACAGAATATCACTACCCAAGTCGGCTAGACAAGAATATCACTACCCAAGTCGGCTAGACAAGAATATCACTATCCAAGTCGGCTAGACAAGAATATCACTACCCAGTCGGCTAGACAAGATATCACTACCCGAGTCGGCTAGACAAGAGTATCATTACCCAAGTCGGCTAGACAAGAATATCACTACCCAGCCGGCTAGACATCGAATAGCACTACCCGAGCCGGCTAGACAAGAATATCACTACCCGAGTCGGCTAGACAAGAATATCACTACCCGAGTCGGCTAACAAGAATATCACTACACGAGTCGGCTAAACAAGAATATCACTACCCGAGCGGTTAGACAAGAATATCACTACCCGAGTCGGCTAGACAAGAATATCACTACCCGAGTCGGCTAGACAAGAATAGCACTACCCAAGCCGGCTAGACAAGAATATCACTACCCGAGTCGGCTAGACAGAATAGCACTACCGCTTCGAGTCGCTAGACAAGAGTATCATTACCCAAGTCGGCTAGACAAGAATATCACTACCCGAGCCGGCTAGACATCGAAGCACTACCCGAGCCGGCTAGACAAGAATATCACTACCCGAGTCGGCTAGACAAGAATATCACTACCCGAGCCGGCTAGACAAGAATATCACTACCCGAGCCGGCTAGACAAGAATATCACTACCCAGCCGGCTAGACAAGAATATCACTACCCGAGTCGGCTAGACATCGAATAGCACTACCCGAGCCGGCTAGACAAGAATATCACTACCCGAGCGGCTAGACAAGAATATCACTACCCGAGTCGCTAGACAAGAATATCACTACCCAGTCGGCTAGACATAGAATATCACTACCCAAGTCGGCTAGACATAGAATATCACTACCCAAGTCGGCTAGACAAGAATATCACTACCCGAGTCGGCTAGACAAGAATATCACTACCCAAGTCGGCTAGACATAGAATATCACTACCCAAGTCGGCTAGACAAGAATATCACTACCCAAGTCGGCTAGACCGAGAATAGCACTACCCAGTCGGCTAGACATAGAATAGCACTACCCAAGTCGGCTAGACATAGAATATCACTACCAAGTCGGCTAGACCGAGAATAGAACTACCGAGTCGGCTAGACAAGAATATCACTACCAAGTCGGCTAGACATAGAATAGCACTACCCAAGTCGGCTAGACATAGAATATCACTACCCAAGTCGGCTAGACCGAGAATAGCACTACCCAAGTCGGCTAGACCGAGAATATCACTACCCAAGTCGGCTAGACCGAGAATAGCACTACCCGAGTCGGCTAGACATAGAATAGCACTACCCAAGTCGGCTAGACAAGAATATCACTACCAAGTCGGCTAGACCGAGATAGCACTACCCAGTCGGCTAGACATAGAATAGCATTACCCGAGTCGGCTAGACATAGAATAGCACTACCCAAGTCGGCTAGACATAGAATAATACTACCCAAGTCGGCTAGACATAGAATATCACTACCCAAGTCGGCTAGACAAGAATATCACTACCCAAGTCGGCTAGACAAGAATAGCACTACCCGAGTCGGCTAGACATAGAATATCACTACCCAAGTCGGCTAGACATAGAATAATACTACCCAAGTCGGCTAGACAAAGAATCTCCTACTACCGTCGGCTAGACAAGATATCACTACCCAAGTCGGCTAGACAAGAATATCACTACCCGAGTCGGCTAGACATAGAAATACTACCCGAGTCGGCTAGACATAGAATATCACTACCCGAGTCGGCTAGACATAGAATATCACTACCCGAGTCGGCTAGACATAGAATATCACTACCCAAGTCGCTAGACTTAGAATAGCACTACCCGAGTCGGCTAGACATAGAATAGCACTACCCGAGTCGGCTAGACAGAATAGCACTACCCGAGTCGGCTAGACATAGAATATCACTACCCAAGTCGGCTAGACATAGAATATCACTACCCGAGTCGGCTAAACAAGAATATCACTACCGAGTCGGCTAGACAAGAATATCACTACCCGAGTCGGCTAAACACGAGTATCACTACCCGAGTCGGCTAAACAAGATATCACTACCCGAGTCGGCTAAACAAGAATATCACTACCCGAGTCGGCTAAACAAGATATCACTACCCGAGTCGGTTAGACATAGAATATCACTACCCAAGTCGGCTAGACATAGAATATCACTACCCGAGTCGGCTAAACAAGAATATCACTACCCGAGTCGGCTAGACAAGAATATCACTACCCGAGTCGGCTAAACACGAATATCACTACCCGAGTCGGCTAACAAGAATATCACTACCCGAGTCGGCTAGACAAGAATATCACTACCCCTAGAGTCGGCTAGACAAGAATAGCACTACCCGAGTCGGCTAGACAAGAATAGCACTACCCGAGTCGGCTAGACAAGAATAGCACTACCCGAGTCGGCTAGACAAGAATAGCACTACCCGAGTCGGCTAGACAAGAATAGCACTACCCGTGTCGGCTAGACAAGAATAGCACTACCCGAGTCGGCTAGACAAGAATAGCACTACCCGAGCCGGCTAGAGAAAAATAGCACTACCCGAGTCGGCTAGACAAGAATATCACTACCCGAGTCGGCTAGACAAGAATAGCACTACCCGAGTCGGCTAGACAAGAATAGCACTACCCGAGTCTGCTAGACAAGAATAGCACTACCCGAGTCGGCTAGACAAGAATAGCACTACCCGTCGGCTAGACAAGAATAGCACTACCCGAGTCGGCTAGACAAGAATAGCACTACCCGAGTCGGCTAGACAAGAATATCACTACCCGAGTCGGCTAGACTAGAATATCACTACCCGAGTCGGCTAGACAAAAATAGCACTACCCGAGCCGGCTAGACAAGAATATCACTACCCGAGTCGGCTAGACAAGAATAGCACTACCCGAGTCGGCTAGACAAGAATATCACTACCCGAGTCGGCTAGACAAGAATATCACTACCCGACTCGGCTAGACAGAATATCACTACCCGAGTCGGCTAGACAAGAATATCACTACCCGAGCCGGCTAGACAAAAATATCACTACCCGAGTCAGCTAGACAAGAATATCACTACCCGAGCCGGCTAGACAAGAATATCACTACCCGAGTCGGCTAGACAAGAATATCACTACCCGAGTCGGCTAGACAAGAATAGCCCTACCCGAGTCGGCTAGACAAGAATAGCACTACCCGAGTCGGCTAGACATAGAATATCACTACCCGAGTCAGCTAGACAAGAATATCACTACCCGAGCCGGCTAGACAAGAATATCACTACCCGAGTCGGCTAGACAAGAATATCACTACCCGAGTCGGCTAGACAAGAATATCACTACCCGAGTCAGCTAAACAAGAATATCACTACCCGAGTCGGCTAAACAAGAATATCACTACCCGAGCCGGCTAGACAAGAATATCACTACCCGAGTCGACTAGACAAGAATAGCACTACCCGAGTCGGCTAAACAAGAATAACACTACCCGAGTCGGCTAGACAAGAATATCACTACCCGAGCCGGCTAGACATCGAATAGCACTACCCGAGCCGGCTTGACAAGAATATCACTACCCGAGTCGGCTAGACAAGAATATCACTACCCGAGCCGGCTAGACAAGAATATCACTACCCGAGCCGGCTAGAGAAGAATATCACTACCCGAGCCGGCTAGACAAGAATATCACTACCCGAGTCGGCTAGACATCGAATAGCACTACCCGAGCCGGCTAGACAAGAATATCACTACCCGAGCCGGCTAGACAAGAATATCACTACCCGAGCCGGCTAGACAAGAATATCACTACCCGAGTCGGCTAGACAAGAATATTACTACCCAAGTCGGCTAGACAAGAATATCACTACCCAAGTCGGCTAGACAAGAATATCACTACCCAAGTCGGCTAGACAAGAATATCACTGCCCAAGTCGGTTAGACAAGAATATCACTATCCAAGTCGGCTAGACAAGAATATCACTACCCAAGTCGGCTAGACAAGAATATCACTACCCAAGTCGGCTAGACATCGAATAGCACTACCCGAGCCGGCTAGACAAGAATATCACTATCCAAGTCGGCTAGACATCGAATAGCACTATCCAAGTCGGCTAGACAAGAATATCACTATCCAAGTCGCTAGACATCGAATAGCACTACCCGAGCCGGCTAGACAAGAATATCACTACCCAGTCGGCTAGACATCGAATAGCACTACCCGAGTCGGCTAGACAAGAATATCACTACCCTAGTCGGCTAGACAAGAATAGCACTACCCGAGTCGGCTAGACAAGAATATCTCTACCCAAGTCGGCTAGACAAGAATATCACTACCCGAGTCGGCTAGACAAGAATATCACTACCCAAGTCGGCTAGACAAGAATATCATCACTACCCGAGTCGGCTAGACAAGAATATCACTACCCAAGTCGGCTAGACAAGAATATCACTACCCAAGTCGGCTAGACAAGAATATCACTACTCACTAAAAAGGCTAGACAAGAATATCACTACCCAAGTCGGCTAGACAAGAATATCACTACCCAAGTCGGCTAGACAAGAATTCACTATCCAAGTCGGCTAGACAAGAATATCACTACCCGAGTCGGCTAGACATAGAATATCACTACCCAAGTCGGCTAGACATAGAATATCACTACCCAAGTCGGCTAGACAAGAATATCACTACCCGAGTCGGCTAGACAAGAATATCACTACCCAAGTCGGCTAGACAAGAATATCACTACCCAAGTCGGCTAGACAAGAATATCACTACCCAAGTCGGCTAGACATAGAATATCACTACCCAAGTCGGCTAGACATAGAATATCACTACCCAAGTCGGCTAGACAAGAATATCACTACCCGAGTCGGCTAGACAAGAATATCACTACCCAAGTCGGCTAGACATAGATATCACTACCCAAGTCGGCTAGACAAGAATATCACTACCCAAGTCGGCTAGACCGAGAATAGCACTACCCGAGTCGGCTAGACATAGAATAGCACTACCCAAGTCGCTAGACATAGAATATCACTACCCAAGTCGGCTAGACCGAGAATAGCACTACCCGAGTCGGCTAGACATAGAATAGCACTACCCAAGTCGGCTAGACAAGAATATCACTACCCAAGTCGGCTAGACCGAGAATATCACTACCCAAGTCGGCTAGACATAGAATAGCACTACCGAGTCGGCTAGACATAGAATAGCACTACCCAAGTCGCTAGACATAGAATAATACTACCCAAGTCGCTAGACATAGAATATCACTACCCAAGTCGGCTAGACAAGAATATCACTACCCAAGTCCGCTAGACAGAATAGCACTACCCGAGTCGGCTAGACATAGAATAGCACTACCCAAGTCGGCTAGACATAGAATAATACTACCCAAGTCGGCTAGACATAGAATATCACTACCCAAGTCGGCTAGACAAGAATATCACTACCCAAGTCGGCTAGACAAGAATATCACTACCGGAGTCGGCTAGACATAGAATAATACTACCCGAGTCGGCTAGACATAGAATATCACTACCCGAGTAGGCTAGACATAGAATATCACAACCCGAGTCGGCTAGACATAGAATATCACTACCCAAGTCGGCTAGACTTAGAATAGCACTACCCGAGTCGGCTAGACATAGAATAGCAGTACCCGAGTCGGCTAGACATAGATAGCACTACCCGAGTCGGCTAGACATAGAATATCACTACCCGAGTCGGTTAGACATAGAATATCACTACCCAAGTCGGCTAGACATAGAATATCACTACCCAAGTCGGCTAAACAAGAATATCACTACCCGAGTCGGCTAGACAAGAATAGCACTACCCGCGGCGACTAGCCATAGAATATCACTACCCGAGTCGGCTAAACAAGAATATCACTACCCGAGTCGGCTAAACAAGAATATCACTACCCGAGTCGGTTAGACATAGAATATCACTACCCAAGTCGGCTAGACATAGAATATCACTACCCAAGTCGGCTAAACAAGAATATCACTACCCGAGTCGGCTAGACAAGAATAGCACTACCCGCGGCGACTAGCCATAGAATAGCACTACCCGAGTCGGCTAGACATTGAATAGCACTACCCGAGTCGGCTAGACATAGAATAGCACTACCCGAGTCGGCTAGACATAGAATAATACTACCCGAGTCGTCTAGACATAGAATAGCACTACCCGAGTCGGCTAGACATAGAATATCACTACCCGAGTCGTCTAGACATAGAATAGCACTACCCGAGTCGGCTAGACTTAGAATATCACTACCCGAGTCGTCTAGACATAGAATAGCACTACCCGAGTCGTCTAGACATGGAATAGCACTACCCGAGTCGGCTAGACAAGAATATCACTACCCGAGTCGGCTAGACATAGAATAGCACTACCCGAGTCGGCTAGACATAGAATATCACTACCCGAGTCGGCTAGACATAGAATAGCACTACCCGAGTCGGCTAGACAAGAATAGCACTACCCGAGCACTACCCGAGTCGGCTAGACATAGAATAGAACTACCCGAGTCGGCTAGACATAGAATAGCACTACCCGAGTCGGCTAGACATAGAATAGCACTACCCGAGCACTACACGAGTCGGCTAGACATCAGATCTTACTACTTGAGAGGGTTAGACATCGAATCTCACAACCTGAGTGGGTTAGACATCGGATCTCACACCTGAGTGGGTTAGACATCGATCTCACTACCTGAGTGGGTTAGACATCGGATCTCACTACCTGAGAGGGTTAGACATCGGATCTCACTACTGAGTGGGTTAGACATCGGATCTCACTACCTGAGTGGGTTAGACATCGGATCTCACAACCTGAGTGGGTTAGACATCGGATCTCACTACCTGAGTGGGTTAGACATCGGATCTCACTACCTGAGAGGGTTAGACATCGGATCTCACTACCTGAGTGGGTTAGACATCGGATCTCACTACCTGAGTGGGTTAGACATCGGATATCACTACCCAGAGAGAGTTACACATCTGATCTCACTACCTGAGAGGGTTAGACATCGGATTTCACGACCTGAGAGGGTTAGACATCGGATCTCTCTACTCGAGATGGCTAGACATCGGATCTCACTACCCAAGAGAGGGTTAGACATCGGATCTCACTACCTGAGAGGGTTAGACATCGGATCTCACTACCCAGAGAAGGTTAGACATATGATCTCACTACCCAGAGAGGGTTAAATATCGGATTTCACTAACTGAGAGGGTTAGACATCGGATCTCGCTACCCAAGAGAGGTTAGACATCTGATCTCACTACCTGAGAGGGTTAGACATCGGATCTCGCTACCTATCTATCTATTGACCTTTCGAGCCGTAACCGGCCCATAGGGCGTAGACCAAGATACACCTTCTCCTATATGAATTTTTGTTCTAGCAGTTTTCTTTTAAAGATATTTTATAAAATCTCGCCATCTGTCTCTGTTCTGTGCAAGCAGTTCTATCTCATTGAGGGAGCCGATTCCTGCTGCTCTTGCCTCTCTCATCAATGTTCTTCTCAGTGTCTCCCTGGGTCTTCCTCTTTTTCTTTTACCTGTTGTTTCCCATATGAGGGCTTGCTTTGCTATTCGATTATTATCTCTTCTCATCACATGTCCAACGTATGACCATCGTCTTTTCTTTATTACTGAAGATATTAGTGGTTGATTGGCGATTTCTCTAATTTCCTCGTTTGTTTTGAATTCGTTCCATTCTATACCAAGTATTTTCCTTAGACATTTATTTTCGAATGCGTTCAACTTTGTTTCTATATCTCTTGTTGTTTTCCAGCTTTCACACGCATACGTAAGGGTTGATAGTACATTTGATTTGAATAGCCTAAGTTTTGTGTTTGTGCTAATGAGTTTTGATTTCCACAACTTTTCAAGGCTTCTGAAAGACATTGCTGCTTTAGCCAGTCTGATTCTAATTTCTTTGCTCGTATCCCCTTCTCGATCAATGTGACTTCCAAGATAGATAAAGTGATCGATCTCTTCTACTGGTTTGTTTTCCATGTATATTTTGTCACTTGTTGGAATTAAACTTTTCATGACTTTAGTCTTTTCATGATTGACCTCAAGCCCAATTTTGCTGGCTATTGATGATAGTTCATTTGTGTTTTCCTGCATCGTTTTTATCTGACTGCTGATGAGAACTATGTCATCAGCAAAGTCGAGGTCCTCCAAATGGTCTCCTTGTGTATCAGACGGCTATTTACTGGTTCCCATTCTAATAAGCTTCTTGCAGCTTTGTCTGTCATCATTATGCCTACTCCTTCACGGTGTTTTCCATCTTCCCTTCCAGAAAAAAACTACTATTTTATTATCAATAGATCTCCTACCTGTTCCAAGCCAGCACATTTCGCTTAATCCTAAAATATCTAGATCGTATCTGTCCATCTCGCTCGCGACCTGTGCATGTTTCGTCGGAGCGGCCATTGTTCGCACATTCCAGAATCCTATTTTGTTGTTGTTTTAGGGCCGAAAAACTATCACTACTATCTACTGCTAATTTACACATTCTGTATCAGGTCTACGTTTCATTAACAACATCGTTTTTACGATAGCGGCTTGTTAAACCTCTGATCAACGGTTCTATACCAAGCCGAAGAAAATAATTCCTCCATTTTGGAAACAACCGGAAACCGGTCTCACTACCTGAGAGGGTTAAACATCGAATCTCTCTACTCGAGATGGCTAGACATCGGATTTCACTACCCAAGAGAGGGTTAGACATTGGATCTCGCTACCCAAGAGAGGGTTAGACATTGGATCTCACTACCTGAGAGGGTTAGACATATGATCTCACTACCTGAGAGGGTTAAACATCGGATTTCACTACCTGAGAGGGTTAGACATATGATCTCACTACCTGAGAGGGTTAGACATCGGATCTCTCTACTCGAGATGGCTAGACATCGGATCTCTCTACTTGAGAGGGTTAGTCATAGGATCTCACTACCCATAGAGGGCTAGACGTCGGTTTCCGCTACCCAATCAAATCCAATTTTTCTCTCACATCCATATTTCTCCTACAATCAATAATCCACTCTTCTCTCACATTCATAATCCACTCTTCTCTCACATCCATAAACCATTTTTCTCTCTCAAGCATAATCCATGTTTCTCTCATATACATAGTCCACTTTTCTCTCGCATCCATAATCAACATTACTCTCACATCCATAATCCACTTTTTGCTCAGATCCATAAATCTACTTTCCTCTCTCACCTTTAATGTGTTACTTTTCGCTCAGATCCATAAATCTACTTTCCTCTCTCACCTTTAATGTGTTACTTGTTTCTGTCAGTGATGATATCGGTATATTCTTTCTCTTCATCCGTCTCTCTCTCTCTCTCTCTCTCTCTCTCTCTCTCTCCAACAACCCCATTTTAAATCCACCCCCATCCTCCCTGTATGCTACATGTCGTACCTTTAACACTAACCAATCACGCTGACGCCCTCCACATCACGCACCTTCGATATCAACTCTCGCCAAGAGTGACCACCCTCCAGCGACACTCACGTAACTCTGTAACCCAAGAATAACCCCTCCTTGTTCCAAATCTCACAAAACTCGTGAGACCTCGCTAATTCCTCCAATCCCTGACGTATCGTCTTTCCTTCATTACCAATATAAACCTCATTAACGCGCCCCATATTGGCATTTATTTCCCTGTAACTCAACTGTTTGAACTATTTGACCCAGAAGAAGATGGATAGATGCAGTGACAGAGACATGTAACAACAAAGGAAAATCACTAATTCAGACAGTTCGAGCAGCTCAAGAACGACAAATGATATAAACCACGACACCGTTTAGGTATCTGTGAAAAGAAAGAACTAAACTATTGAACATTTGCTTCATTTGTCTGCTCTTGTCAAGTCTAGAATGCAGCAGTAGCCTACTTAATGTTGACCAAGGGCAGGAGTGGGAGCCGCGATAGCTCAGTGGTTAGTGAACTGGACTATAAAGGACAAGGGGTAGGGTTCGATCCCAACCGACGGCTTCCGGGTTCACCCAGCCTTAAATGGGTACCGGATTTTTTCTGGGAAAGTAAAGCAGCACGGGCGTAATACCGACCACATTACCCCAAAAATCATGTGCTGAAGGTCTGTAAAATATAGGGTCACTAACACCATATTTCCCTATACGCCACTTGGCGTGACGGGGGTATTTTACTTTTTTTTAAGGGCAGGATTATAACCAAGGCAAGAGGATCGCCAAAAATGACATGATAGGGTTTAGTCTCAAATGATAAATCTTGTCTGCTATCACGTGACACTGACAGAAAAACAACTTTTCGGCGTCAACTGTAAACAAAGTCTTTGATTAATACCGGAACCAACTGGAACATTGATGTTTATTTATAGATATTTAAAATAGTATTTTCTGTGGACGCTTCAAGGGCCACAAAAAAATAGACTGGCGAGCCGGATCTGGCCAGCGGGCCGTCATTTGACTACCACTGGTCTAGAAGATCGTACAGTCGGTGCAGTCATATATTAAGGTCGGTATTCGCGAGGATATGCAAGAATTTTTCGTTTCCGTTTCATAAATCGTGGATTCCTTCAATGAAAGTAGAAACATATTGTAAGTGTTTAGTGTTAACATAGTTGAGTCGATTCAAAGTTATTGCTATAGACAAGGTAATGTTGGGTTAGATTAGTTACAGTTGAGATTCTCAACAAAAATTCTGAAATTTGTTTATTCGAAATTAAAAGTAGCCAGAAAGCCATTTTGGTATTTTTGATACTCTACACATCATCATCGAGTGCCGTCTCCGCAACGAAGGTTGGCTACCATGGAGCGCCATTCTGCTCTGTCTTTTGCTTTGATGCTGCCGGTTGTCATAGGCTGATTTGTCCATCTTTTGATGTTATTCGTCCATGTTAGTCTTGGTCTGCCTCTGCCTCTTTTACCTTGTATTTTCCCCTCCAGGATTACTTTTAGTAGGCTGTTGTGTCTTTTAACATGCCCCAAAAATCGCATTTGTCTTGTTTGAATTGTGCTTAGCAGTTCTCTTTTCATTTTTAGTTGTTTTAAGACTTCATCGTTTGTTTTCTTTTCCTTCCATCCAATTATAACTATTCTTATATATATCCACATTTCAAAGGCTTAAATTATCTGTTCTGTTTTCTTTCCTATTCTTTTGTTTATTTCAGTTGTACAGTTTCCATCACTGGTTATAGTATGTCCAAGGTAGTTGTAGTTCTGAACTGTCTCCAGGTCTATTCCATCTATTTTGATATCCTTTTGTGGGTTTTGAGTATCTTTTTTGTTTATGATCATAGTTTTAGTCTTTTTGATATTCATATCCAGTCCATATTTTTTGATTGTCATCATTATTTCATTAAGTAATTGTTGTAGATCTTTAGGATTTTCTTCTAGCAGTACAGTATCGTCAACATATCTTAGGTTATTGATTCTCTTTCCATTAATTTGTAGGCCTGGCATCTCTATGATGTTTTTAAAAATTGCTCAGTGTATAGATTGAACAAGCTTGGTGATAGGATGCATCCCTGTCTTACTCCTCTTTTTATATCAATGGGTGTAGAGTTCTCTTTGTTATATTTTATTATTGCTGTTTGCTCCCAGTATAGATTACATATTAGCCGTATGTCCCTGTCATCTAGATGTATCTCTTTTAGGCATTCTATAAGTTGTTTGTGGTGTACTCTATCAAAAGCTTTGGTGTAGTCTATGAAGCAGGCATATATTGGTTTGTTTACTTCTGTGTACTTTTCGATTAATGTTCTCATGCAGAATATGGCTTCTTTTATCCCGCTATTTTTCCTAAATCCAAATTGCTGCTTATCTAATTCAGTATTAATTTTATTCTGAATCCTTCCTTGTATAACTTTTAGTAAAATTTTGGTTACCTGGCTCATTAGGCTTATTGTTCTAAAGTCAATGCATTCAGTTGCACCATTCTTTTTAGGCAATGCAATGAAAGTTGATGTTTTTAGTTCATTTGGTATGTATCATGTGTGGTATATGTCGTTGCATATGTCTGTAATCACCTCGATGCCAAAATCCTCTAGTGCCTGTATCATCTCTATCTGTATGCTGTCAGGTCCTGCTGCTTTTCCCTTTTTCATTGTTTTTATAGCTTCGTCCACCTCAGATTTTAAGATTTTATAGCCTAATGTACATTTTATAACTGGATACTTTGCTGCCTTGAACATTTGAATTGAGAGTTAGCCATTTCTACATGTCAGTGCTCCAGCCTACATGACAGTGCTCCAGCCTACATGACAGTGCTCCAGCCTACATGTCAGTGCTCCAGCCTACATGACAGTGCTCCAGCCTACATGACAGTGCTCCAGCCTACATGTCAGTGCTCCAGCCTACATGACAGTGCTCCAGCCTACATGACAGTGCTCCAGCCTACATGACAGTGCCCCAGCCTACATGACAGTGCTTCAGCCTACATGACAGTGCTCCAGCCTACATGACAGTGCTCCAGCCTACATGTCAGTGCTCCAGCCTACATGACAGTGCTCCAGCCTACATGACAGTACTCCGTCTTATATAACAGTTCTCCATCTTCCATGACAGTGCTCCAGCCTACATGACAGTGCTTCAGCTTACATGATAATGTTCCAGCCTATAAGACAGTGTTCCAGTCTACATGACAGTGCTCCAGCTTACATGACAGTACTCTGTCTTCCATGACAGTGCACCAGCCTACGTGACAGTGTTCTATCCTAAATGACAGTGTTACAACCTACATGACAGTGCACCAGCCTACATAGCAATGCTCCAGCCTACGTAACTTTGCTCCAGCCTACATAACAGTATTCCAGCCTACATGACAGTGCTCCTGTCTACATGACAGTGTTGCCGCCTACATGACAGTGTTCCTGCCTACATGACAGTGTTCCAGCCTACATGACAGTGTTCCAGCCTACATGACAGTGCTGCTCCAGCCTACATAACAGTGTTCCATCCTACATAACAGTGATCCAGCCTACATAACAGTGTTCCAGCCTACACAACAGTGTTCCAGCCTACACAACAGTGTTCCAGCCTACATAACAGTGTTCCAGCCTACATAATAGTGCTCTAGCCTACATTGCAGTGCTCCAGCCTACATGGTAGTGCTCCAACCTACATGACAGTACCCCAGCGATGAGATCGGGACCACCAAAATGGAGCAAGTCTTCAAGGATCATGAAAGAAACTAAGGTATTAGTTAACAATAACTGTTTTCTTGACTTGTCTGTTGTTTCCTTTCTTCTCTTATGTTTATTCTTTTGGTTTACAAACTTTTGAAGAGATTCTTCTCCCGCATCTCCTTTCCTTCCTTATTTGACTTTCAGCCTTAGGGGGAGATATAATTTGCAGTCTTTTGTTCTGTTTGCCTCTGCTGCTGTTATGTTTTCTAGTGTTTCTAATAATATACATTTATATATTTTTTTGGTACATTTATATACATAATTAGCAATTTAATATTCTGCACTCAGTCTATGAGTGGCAAATCGGCAATGTATTTGTGGTGTCATCTGTTCGGTGTCACGTGTTCAATGTTCAATTATGTTTTTTTTTTTTTTTTTTTTTTTTAAATTTCGCATATAAAAAATGTTAGAGCCCCCGCCACGCCAAGTGGCGTATAGGGAATATGGTGTTAGTGACCATAAATTTTACAGACCTTCGGCACATGATTTTTGGGGTTATGTGGTCGGTATTACGCTCGTGCCGCTTTATTTTCCCAGAAAAAAATCCAGTACCCATTTAAGGCTGGATGAATTCGGAAGACGTTGGTTGGGATCAAATCCTAACTCTTGTCCTTTATAATCCTGTTCACTAAACACTGAGCTATCGCGGCTCCCAATTTCGTATATAGAATTTTTTTTTTCGGAGTATTAATGTTTAATCATCACCATCATCATAATCATCACTCTCATTCTCATCATCATCATTATCATTCTCATCATCATCATTCTCACCATCATCATTATCATTCTCATCATCATCATTCTCATCATCATCATTCTCACCATCACCATCATTACTCTCATTCTCATCATCATCATTCTCACCATCATCATTATCATTCTCATCATCATCATTCTCACCATCACCATCATTACTCTCATTCTCATCATCATCATTCTCACCATCATCATTATCATTCTCATCATCATCATTCTCACCATCATCATCATCACTCTCATTCTCATCATTATCATTCTCATCATCATCATTCTCACCATCACCATCACCATCATCATCATCATTCTCACCATCATCATTCTCACCATCACCATCATTACTCTCATTCTCATCATCATCATTCTCACCATCATCATTATCATTCTCATCATCATCATTCTGACCATCACCATCATTACTCTCATTCTCATCATCATCATTCTCACCATCACCATCATCATCATCATCATCATTCTCACCATCATCATCACTCTCATTGTCATCATCATCATTCTCACCATCACTATCATCATCATCATCATTCTCATCATCATCATCATTATTCTCACCATCACCATCATAATTATTATTCTCATCATCATCATTCTCATCATCATCATTCTCACCATCATCATCACTCTCATTGTCATCATCATCATTCTCACCATCACCATCATCATCATCATTCTCACCATCACCATCATCATCATTCTCATCATTCTCATCATCATCATCATCATCATCATCATCATCATCATCATCATCATCATCATCATCATCATCATCATCATCATCATCATCATTCTCATCATTCTCATCATCATCGTCATCATTCTTTTATCATCATCATCATTCTCATTATCACCATCATCATCATCATCATCATTCTCATCATTCTCATCATTCTTATCATTCTCATCATCACCATCATCATCATTCTCATCATCACCAACATCAACATCATCATTCTCATCATTCTCATCATTCTCATCATTCTCATCATTCTCATCATCATCATCATCATCATTCTCATCATCATCATCATTCTTTTATCATCATCATCATTCTGATCATCACCATCATCATCACCATCATCATCACCATCAACACCATCATCATCATCACCATCATCATCATCATCATCACCATCATCATCATTTTCATCATCACCATCATCATCATTCTCATCATCACCATCATAATCATTCTCATCATCACCACCATCATCATCACCATCATCACCATCATCATCACCATCATCACCATCATCCCCATCATCATTCTCATCATCATCATTCTCACCATCACCATCATCATCATCATCATCACTCTCATTCTCATCATCATTATTCTCACCACCATCATCATCATCATCACTCTCATTCTCATCATCATCATTCTCATCATCACCATCACCATCAGCATCATCATTATCATCACTCTCATTCTCATCATCATCATTCTCACCATCACCATCATCACCATCATCATCATCACTCTCATTCTCATCATCATCATTCTCACCATCACCATCATCACCACCATCATCATCATCATTCTCACCATCACCATCATCATCATCATTCTCATCATTCTCATCATCATCATTCTTTTATCATCACCATCATCACCATCATCACCATCATCATCACCATCATCACCATCATCACCATCATCATCATCATTCTCATCATCATCATCATCAGGTCGCATGTCCTTTTCAGAACGTTGTGTTCACCCCAGCCCGTCAGAAAAAAATCTGTCTCTAGCCAGATCTCCAACTTCTTCTGTTGTCGTGTTCAAGGTCTGATTGATGTCTTGAAACCGCCTTCTTCTTGGTCTGCCCCGAATGCGTCGCCCAGAAACCATAAAAAAAAAGTAAAATACCCCCGTCACGCCAAGTGGAGTATGATGTTAGTGACCATAACTTTTACAGACCTTCGGCACATTATTTTTGGGTAATGTGGTCGGTATTAAGCCCGCGCCGCTTTATTTTCCCATAAAAAAATCCGGTACCCATTTAAGGCTGGGTGAACCGGAGCCGTCGGTTGGGATCGAACCCTACCTCTTCTCGTTTGTAGTCCAGTTCACTGAGCTATCGTGGCTCCCTCGCCCAGAAACCATGTCTTCCATTATATTTTTTTCTTCTTTCCAGCCCGCTGTATCTTTTGACTTGGACATGGTACTTTAATTTCCTCTGTAGAATGGTGTTTATACGCCAATTGTGTGTGTTTATTTAATGTTTAAATCTTTTAATTCGTCTTCATTGTTCTTTTTCATTAAGTTTAACATGTTTAATCATTAGTCATACTATAATGTGTAATGTGGCGTTAAATATACGTACTAATGTTATGTATATCTTCTTATTTTCTCATTTCACTGATACCTAAAAGGTGTCGTGGTTTATATCATTTGTCGTTCTTTGCTGCTAGAATTGTCTGAATTAGTGATTTTCCTTTGTTGTTACATGTCACTGTCACTGCATCTATCCATCTTCTTCTGGGTCTTCCTCTTGGTCTTTTTCCATGCATTCTCGAGAAGAACGCCC
Organism: Megaustenia siamemsis; assembly: GCA_032433765.1. Classification (NCBI taxonomy): domain Eukaryota; kingdom Metazoa; phylum Mollusca; class Gastropoda; order Stylommatophora; family Ariophantidae; genus Megaustenia; species Megaustenia siamemsis. The sequence continues at coordinate 13,532,238 of JAVIAB010000047.1, read as the reverse complement.
TTGATGGTGATTGGTGAGGATTCATTCTGACCAGGTGGCCAAACCATTTAAGTTGTTGTTGTTCTATATATTCTTGCCAGGGTTTAGTTCCTACCATTTTTCTTATGGTTTCATTTGGTATTCTATCTCTTATTGTGTTGTTTGTTACTTTTCTCAAGCATCGCATCTCACGATATGTATATAATATATGTTAATATAAGATGTAAAAAGTAAAGAGCCCTGTCACTCCAGGTGGCGTATAGAGAATACGGTGTTAGTGACAATAATTTTTAAAGACATTCTTCACATGAAATTGTTAAGTAATGTGGTCGGTATTACACCCGTGCCACTTTACTTTCCCAGTAAAAAAAATTCGGTACCCATTTAAGGCTGGATGAACCTGGAAGCCGTTGATCAGAATCGAAGCCGACTTTGTGATCCAGTTCACTAACCACTGAGCTATCGCAGCTTCTAATATAAGATGTAAGATAAATATTAAATTAAATTTTAGAACTGACGTTTGATGTCACGCGCTGAATAGATGAATATTCCAATCAGCGGTCACAGTACAGTATACAATGGGCATTGTCTCTTGACAGCAGGATATCATTGTCTCTTGAAAGCAGGATATCGTTGTCTCTTGACAGCAGTGTATCATTGTCTCTTGACGGCAGGGTATCGTTGTCTCTTGACGGCAGGGTATCATTGTCTCTTGACAGCAGGGTATCGTTGTCTCTTGACAGCAGGGTATCATTGCCTCTTGACGACAGGGTATCGTTGTCTCTTGACAGCAGGGTATCATTGTCTCTTGACGGCAGGGTATCATTGTCCCTTGACGGCAGGGTATCATTGTCTCTTGACAGCAGGGTATCATTGTCTCTTGACAGCAGGGTATCGTTGTCTCTTGACAGCAGGGTATCATTGTCTCTTGACGGCAGGGTATCATTGTCTCTTGACAGCAGGGTAGCGTTGTCTCTTGACAGCAGGGTATCATTGTCTCTTGACGGCAGGGTATCATTGTCTCTTGACGGCAGAGTATCATTGTCTCTTGACGGCAGGGTATCATTGTCTCTTGACAGCAGGGTATCATTGTCTCTTGACAGCAGGGTACCGTTGTCTCTTGACAGCAGGGTATCATTGTCTCTTGACAGCAGGATATCGTTGTCTCTTGACAGCAGGGTATCATTGTCTCTTGACAGCAGGGTATCGTTGTCTCTTGACAGCAGGGTATCATTGTCTCTTGACAGCAGGGTATCGTTGTCTCTTGACAGCAGGGTATCATTGTCTCTTGACAGCAGGGTATCATTGTCTCTTGACAGCAGGGTATCGTTGTCTCTTGACAGCAGGGTATCATTGTCTCTTGACAGCAGGGTATCGTTGTCTCTTGACAGCAGGGTATCATTGTCTCTTGACAGCAGGGTATCATTGTCTCTTGACAGCAGGATATCGTTGTCTCTTGACAGCAGGATATCGTTGTCTCTTGACAGCAGGGTATCATTGTCTCTTGACAGCAGGGTATCGTTGTCTCTTGACAGCAGGGTATCATTGCCTCTTGACGGCAGGTATTGTTCTCTCTTGACAGCAGGGTATCATTGCCTTTTGATGGCAGGGTATTGTTCTCTCTTGACAGCAGGGTATCATTGCCTCTTGACGGCAGGTATTGCTCTCTCTTGACAGCAGGGTATTGTTCTCTCTTGACAGCAGAGTATTGTTCTCTCTTGACAGCAGGGTATTGTTCTGTCTTGACAGCAGAGTATTGTTCTCTCTTGACAGCAGGGTATTGTTCTCTCTTGACAGCAGAGTATTGTTCTCTCTTGACAGCAGGGTATTGTTCTGTCTTGACAGCAGGGTATTGTTCTCTCTTGACATCAGAGTATTGTTCTCTCTTGACAGCAGTGTATTGTTCTCTCTTGACAGCAGGGTATTGTTCTGTCTTGACAGCAGGGTATTGTTCTCTCTTGACAGCAGGATATCATTGTCTCTTGACAGCAGGGTATCGTTGTCTCTTGACAGCAGGGTATCATTGCCTCTTGACGGCAGGGTATTGTTCTCTCTTGACAGCAGGGTATCATTGCCTTTTGATGGCAGGGTATTGTTCTCTCTTGACAGCAGGGTATCATTGCCTCTTGACGGCAGGGTATTGCTCTCTCTTGACAGCAGGGTATCATTGCCTTTTTATGGCAGGGTATTGTTCTCTCTTGACGGCAGGTATTGTTCTCTCTTGACAGCAGAGTATTGTTCTCTCTTGACAGCAGGGTATTGTTCTGTCTTGACAGCAGGGTATTGTTCTCTCTTGACATCAGAGTATTGTTCTCTCTTGACAGCAGTGTATTGTTCTCTCTTGACAGCAGGGTATTGTTCTGTCTTGACAGCAGGGTATTGTTCTCTCTTGACAGCAGGGTATCATTGTCTCTTGACAGCAGGGTATCGTTCTCTCCTGAAAGCAGGTGATCGAGAATGCTGACACCGATAATCTTGACTTAATTCTTGTCTGAATATATGTTGTTAGAGTGAACTAGAAGAGGCTGACAGATCGTCGACATCCAGCACAACGTGCACGCTCCTGACGTACAATCCCTGCAGTTACCAGAAGCTAATGGAGTTCTCTGGCAGCGAAAATGAGAGACAGGCGTTGAGGAGGAACCGAGTGGCAGAAATGCGACTGAGGGTCTGTTTGGAGGAGATCCTACTACAGAAGAGAACTTCGTGTCAGCTGTTGGAGGTAGAGCGCAGCAGGCAAGTGGTTTTCCCACATAATTCAGTCAAGTTCTGTGTGTGTGTATATATACTATATATATTATATATATATATATATATATATATATACATTGTATATATATATATATATATATATATATATATATATATATATATATATATATATATATATATAAAGTAAAAAGTAAAGTACGCCCGTCACGCCAAGTGGCGTATAGGTAATATGGTGTTGGTGACCATAAATTTTACAGACCTTCAGCACATGATTTTTGGGGTAATGTGGTCGGTATTACGCCCATGCCGCTTTACTTTCCCAGAAAAAAATCCGGTACCCATTAAACACTGGGTGTACCCGAAAGCCGTCGGTTGGAATCGCACCCTAAACATTGTCCTTTGTAGTCCAGTTCACTAACCACTGAGATATCGCGGCTTCCATATATATATATGGTCCATGGCGTCTTGACAGACGGTTGGTAGCAAGCAATCATGATAAGTCAGTTGTTTGGTAAAATATCAGTGTTTTGTGCTGAACAGCTTTTCTTGTGGCTGAACTGTCAATATTGGACAGACAGAATGAACTAGATGTATTTGTGATGCCTGGCCACGTCTCCTTTCTCTTGCGCCTTTTGTCTTCAGAATTTGATATCAAGGCAGCCTCGAATGTTGCTTTGCCGTGTTTTTTTTATTAGTGTTCTTCATGTCCTACGATCTGCAGCCAGATCCTCCCACTTTCTTTCGCTGATAGAGAATTCACTCAAGAAAGCCCTGCAAACATCTTTATATCTCAGCATTCTTTTTATCCAAAATCTTCATAATCTTCTATAAATCCACATTTCAAAGGATTCAATTTTCTGTTCTGTTTTCTTCTCTAATATCCATGTTTCTGCACCATACAGGAATCTATCTATCTATCGTCCTTTCGAGCCGAAGACGGCACATTGGGCAGAACCACAATCTCAAAAACAGAAACCTTGCATGCCAAAATGGCACATATTGCAGAGATCACTGCTTCTAAAATCTATGGCGCTGTTTCCATAACAATACTTTTTACAATGACAGCTTGTCAAGCCATCGATCAACTCCTTAGTCGCCTCTTACGACATGCCTGGAAGGTCGCAGTGTCACTATAATTTACTTCCCACATAATGAGGCCCCGGTAACACACGGGGGATACAGGAATGGTGAGGTAATATAACATTTGTCTATTCTTAGTTTTAGCCCTGGTGTTATTAGTTTTGATGTTATAGTCCGTTCAGATTCGTTTGCCTAGACATTAATTTATTTTTTTTCAAAAACTTATTGTTCATTTGCATTGATCTTTTGAAGTTAGGCTTAGAATACTAATGTCGCTATAAAAATATTTTTTTTATCAAAGAAATGTGATCCAGTTTCAAAGATGCCTTATTTAACCTATATTTAAAAAAAGTTAATCGATATTATAAACACCGGCGGGATTATGTAGATGCTTACATCTCACAGCTGATTCTTTAACATATAGGCATGACCTTCACGGCTGAATGCGCACCGTCCTAAAATAGTTATGTTTCCACTATAATTTTTATAAAGAAATGTTACATATGAAATTTCCCGTTTAGCACAAAATGACATTTTAGCCGAAACCGGAAATTATGTGACGTCAAAATCACGGCCGTAGACTCGAGTTAGAGTCATAATTCAGAGGCAAATCTCAATATTTACAGAAAGGAGGCGGCACTATCCATATTATCTTCTGCAAGTCTATGTGAGAATGAATATAAAGGCAAAATATTTTACTGAGCATAACATTGCTATAAAGATTTATCAATACTTCTGCAGAGAGCGTAAAAAGGGACATCTTTATTGTTCTTTATCAAACCCTGAGAAGAGAACAATGCATATTTTAGGTTTGTGTAAACGTTCATTTGATCGAATAGTTAAAGGAAGCGGATATTTATTACCAACAAATGCAAGAAAGCAAGGAAGGAAAGAAACGTTAGACAGTTTTGATAAGGACCTAGTAAAAAGAGAAATCTGTCGAATGTTTGATATAAACGAAGAAGTGACACTTAGAAAGTTGAAGCTTTGGCTGAAAACTAACAACGACATTGAAATATCAAAAACTTCATTATGGAAAATATTAAGAAGTGCAGGCTTCACCTTTAGAAAGTATGCTGGTGGAAAAAACATTATTTGTGAGAAGCCACATCTAGTAGCTCTTAGAAGCAAGTATTTACGTGAAGTGAAGAAATGCGCGAAAATGATTATGATATTGTTTATTTAGATGAAACTTGGATTAACGCTCATCATACAAATGAAAAGGAATGGCAGTTAGCAGATGGAAGTATTAAAAGATCAGTACCAAGCAGTAAAGGGCAACGTTTGATAGTTGCACATGCAGGTAGCAGACATAATGGGTTGTTGCAGAATGCTCATCTCGTTTTCATTTCAAAATCCATAGACAATAGAGACTACCACTCCGAAATGAATGGGCACATATTTAAAGACTGGATCGAGAAAAGTATCCTTCCAATATTAGATCGACCTTCTTGTCTGATAATGGACAATGCTTCATACCATAACGTAGTTAACGTAGAAGATAGAATCCCAACATCATCAAGTACAAAAGATGCAATCAAAACGTGGCTCATAAAAGAACACATACAAGTTAACGACAGCTACTTGAAACCCGAATTGCTTAGCCTTGTAAAACAGACACAACGTACAAAGATATTTAAAATAGACAAGTTAATTCAAGAACATGGCCATAGATGTTTGAGACTACCTCCATATCATGCACACTTAAATCCTATAGAACTAGTTTGGGCAAAAGTTAAAGGACACGTAGCATATACAAATAAAACTTTCAAATTATGCGATGTTGAGACACTTACAAATCAGGCTCTATCAAATATAAATAAAGACTACTGGGTAAAATGTGAGGATCATGTGTTACGACAAGAAGAGGAATATTGGAAAAAGGATGGTTTGTTGTTTGTTCAGCCGAAAGCAGTAATCGACCTATTTGACTCGTCTGATTCTGAATGATCATTACTCTGATTAAGTCTACAGATAAATAGTTTGATTTGCAAAATTTCCTAGTTGATTTGTTAAACAGTTTATTGTTCAAGACCACCCAAGCAATCAAAAATATGTTATAAGCAAACCAACAACCATTACTTTGAATGGAAGCCTGCTTGAGTCAGTACATAAGTTCAGCTATCTTGGATCCACTATTACAGCTACACTTTCCTTAGATGAGGAACTAAATGTACGTATTTGAAAGGCAGCGACAACATTTGGGAAACTCACACCAAGAGCATGGAACTATATCAAATTGACTCTACGAACAAAAGTTCTATATATAATTTAAAATTTGTATACTTGCCACCCAGTAAAATTTTATGGACACGCCTATGGGTCATCGTTGCACTAGATTACTGTAAAACATTTGGATTAGGGTCAAAATAATAGTTACATGGGCAAAGATCAAAGGAATTCGCCGCTTTAAGAAAACCGTTATAGCTAGACATCGAGTAACACATATGTTCTCGTGACATGGACATTTTAACACCGTATGCCAAAAATCATGTGAAATCATCAAGAACTTTTTGAATTATAAATCATAACATCTCGGCAAACGAATCTGAACGGACTATAGTATATTTTTCATGGCATTAAAATTACATTTTGTCATTCCTTTTTTTTTCAGTTTTACATTTTCACTCACTGGTTATAGTATACATAGCAAATATGTAAAAACATCACAGATATACCAGCAGGAATGATACTTGATGGTGATGATCTTGTGTATCTTGCACATCTTGTGTATCTTGCACATCTTGTATTAAATAATCCAAGCTTCCGGCTTTGCTTTTATTTTATTCAAGAAACAAACTTTAGTACAGGTCAAGTTTAGTCCGATAAATAATTCAGTCCGGAAGAGTAGTGTCCCCTTGAGTAAACATTTCACTTTATTCGATGGTTCTCAGTCTGGCATTAGAAGACCACTAATTCTAGAGAAAATAGAAACATCGCGAGGGTAAAGTTCTATGTTTCCGACACATCTTGTTGGTGTTCACAATCGTGGTGCCAGTTTGAGGCAGATTTTTATAACAATATCGTTCATCATCATTATCATCTGAAGCCGCGATAGCTCAGTGGTTAGTGAACTGGACTACAAAAGACAAGAGGTGTAATAGTAAGCTAGTGAAAGCATGGGGCAGGTAACTTAGTTGTTACCCACTTCTCAATAGATAATAGCAGTAACAAATGGTAGCGACCAGCAGTAGTTAGGACATAAATTTAAGTATGGACAATTTTCAGCTAGAAATAGAAGTTCACATTGGGGGTAGTGGATACACAGAAAGTGGGAAGGAGGTAATGTCCAGAATTGTTGGACGACACATAATAGTTTAGGTCCATGGAAATTTCCACTTCAACCAAGTCTGTGAGTGAGAGGAGACGTAGATTTCCACAACAGCAGGTTGGGGAAAATAACAATATAGCATGCATTGACCCCATGACTTTGGCCCGTCCGATAAATAAGTTGTCAACCAACTACCAGGAAAGGTCATTGTCATGAGGTAACCATTATTTAAATAGGGCATAGAGATTCACGAAAACAAGGTGTTTTCGTCAAACCATGAGAATAGTTCAAGTATCGGTCACAGAATGGTGAGCAGCGACCAACTCAAGTTGAATTAAACTGATTATGATTATATAATGAGAGAAAAATAGTATGTCATGAATTACCTGTTGTGATCAACTAATAAATGTGATGTGCTGTTAAGAGAGTACAGAGATAATAAAAAAGAATAAATAACATTATAGTTCTATAATAGAGGTAGGGTTCGATCCCAACCGACGGCTCCGGGTTCACCCAGCCTTAAATGGGTACCGGATTTTTTTTCTGGAAAAGTAAAACGTCACGGGTGTAATACCGACCACATTACCCCAAAAATCATGTGCTGAAGGTCTGTAAAATTTACGATCACTAACACCATATTCCCTGTACGCCACTTGGCCGGACGGGGGCTCTTTACTTTACTTTTTATCATTGTCATGTAATACCATCTCAGCATTAAAGATTGACTCCAGGAGTGGGCAAGGTGGGGGGGGGGGGAACTAGCATTGTCACAAAAGATTTGCGACTTAGAGACAGTAAAAATGCAGTATAACTTCCGTGCCGCTTTACTTTCCCAGAAACAAATCCGGTACCCATTAAAGGCTGGGTGAACCCGGAAGCCGTCGATTGGGATGGAACATTACCTCTTGTCCTTTGTAGTCCAGTTCACTAACCACTGAGCTAGCAGGGCTCCGTACTTCGAGACAATGACTCTCTTTTAATGGTGTATCTTATCGTTGATATTTACTCCAACTACGCATGTCCTAATTTATCTCTAATTAATTAGCACTCATCTATAATTAGGGCATATTTCATCAGGGAAGCACACTGGAACATACAAAGTTACATCAGCTAAATGCCCGCGCTTAATTAATAAACAAAATAATAGCATCTGAATTGAGAAGAAATCTAATTTGTGACTTTCAACAATATTTGAGAACCACTGTAGTTTTGTTGTGACGACAACTAAGGGGAGACCACTCTTTCGTTGAAATAATTTATCGCACTGTACTAGACCTTTACCCAAATGTGTCTGACTGCCTATTTAACGCTAATATTCTTCACATTTATTGTCAGATTCCTTCAAAGAACCCAACAAAGATCGATGAAGCTGAGGTCAGAAACGATGATAGAACAACTGAAGTCATGGACAAGCCAGAAAAGACCCAAATAATTAACAACAGAAAAAAAAAAACAAAGAACAATAGCTGGTCCAAAACAGGATCTGAACCGTACTCCTTGTCACAGCACCTTGCCACGAGAAACCAAACGCTAGAGCACACGGCCAACTATATCTATCGCCTAGGAAGTTTCCATCCATAACAATTTTCATTTATTATTTGTCTCCAAAAAAGATCCAGCAGCGCCATCTCTGTCGGTGTTACGGCCACATCAGGAACAGGCCCAGATCAATAAACCACAGACTATGGAATCGCTAATGCAAGAAACTTGTCACAAAACACATCCACCGACTCCAATCGAATAACTTGACTCCTGGCACAGTTGCTCGCTATTGTTACTTTCAGTTGATTTGCTAATTTGTGTTATGGTTATTTGAAGGCCCCGTTACCACTCCAAACAAATTAAAATCTATAATTGCCAGTGAAATCATCCCAATTAAAAGTCGTCTCATTGGATGATCTAATCAAAGAAAGGCAGCTGCAGTCCCCAACATATCAGCTACAGCACACACCAAAAGACATAAGGCAGTACCGCACCGAAAACGAACGCAGCCAAACTGTCCTTCGTCATACGATATCATAATTCATCGTAAACAATCGGATTATCGAAACACCATCCGGAAAGACACAGCTCACTGTGTGCACAGAGTATTAAACTCAGTAGCTCCGGCAGCAAGCAGTACTTGGAATATGTGGAAACTGCAACAAGGAACATTTTTTTCAGACTGACCCTCAACGGTTCCTGCAGCTTATCCGCCATATTGACCAGAAACCTGCTAATTTGACTTCTAGGTACACCCAGTTTTAATGGGTACCTGATTTTTTCTGGGAAAATAAAACGACACGGGCGTAATGCCGACCACATTACTCCAAAAATCATGTACCGAAGGTCTGTAAAATGTATGGTCACTAACACCGTATTCCCTATACGCCACTTGGCGTGGCGGGAGCTCATTGAAGTTTAAAGATAGATAAAATACACAACTTTCCATTATATTTTCAAAGTGATTAGAAGAAACTGTATCCTATAATTTAATAACTTTTATGGTTAAAAAATTGAATATTGCACACCGGAAACTCTTACATTTACCAATTTTTAATCTTTTTTTCTTCAAAAATATAATTCTTCTTCAACTTCTATCCTTCCTCCATTGCCAGTTGGCGTCGAGGGGAGATACAATCTGTGATTCTTTGCTCTTCTCTTGGCCTTTTCTGGTGTTATCCCTCCTAGTGACTCTAGTATTCCATTTATCCATCTCTTTCTCGATCTTCCTCTTACTCTGATGTTTTCGCAGCGTTTGTTTATGGCTCTTTGAGTCATTGTTAGTTCTTTTTTGTCTGGTTATATGACCGAACCATTTTATCTGTTGTTTCTTTATGTATTCGATGGCTGGTTCAATTTCGAGTTTCTTCCTCAGGTCAGTGTTTCTTACTCTGTCCCTTAAGCTGTTTCCTGTCATTCTTCTGACACATTTCATTTTGGTGGTCGTTATCTTTCTTATTGTTCTAGAGTCCAGCGCCCAATTCTGGCACTGATGTATAATTGCGATTGTTTCTCCATAGGGAGGTCAAAAAGTAATGCACACCAATTTTTTTCTCGGTAATAATAAAGATAGGAATATGAAATTTTGCACACTTGGAATATGACATGTTCCAATTATGTGCACCAAATTGCACAGCATTCTGAAAAATATTACGCAATCTATGAACCGTTAAAATGGAGCTTGTCAACAATGTCCGTTACAAACAGCGAATTGTCATAGAATTTCTGGTTGCGGAAAAAGAAACTGTGGCAAACATTCATAAACGACTGTGTGCAGTGTACAAATGTTCTGCAGTCGATAGGAGCACAGTTAGTCGCTGGGTTCAGAGAATTAAAGCTGCAGAAAGTGTACGAGTGGAGCTGCATGATTTACCGCGTTCTGGACGTGTTGCCTCGGCTACCAGCACAGACATGTTAAACCGGGCTGATGCCATTATTCGTAAGGATAGGCGTATCACTAGTCAGCAATTGGCATTGCAGCTTACAGTCAGCAAGGGAAGTGCAATCGCAATTTTTAAAACTCTCGGATATTCAAAGATTTGCGCTCGATGGGTTCCTCGGTGCCTAACAAATGATCACAGAGTTCAAAGGAAAACATTCTGTTCTGAATTGTTGGAGCGTTTCGGTGTTGAAGGAGAAATGTTTTTGTCAAAAATTTTTACCGGTGACGAAACGTGGGCACATTATTATGAGCCTGAAACAAAAATGCAGTCAATGGAATGGCATCATCCGCAGTCACCAAAAAGAAAAAAATTCAAAACATCTCCATCAGCCGGAAAGGTGATGATCACTATCTTCTGGGACATTGATGGTGTGATTCTTGTTGATGTAATGACAAGAGGTGAGACAATCAACTCGACAGCTTACATCAATACACTGACAAAACTCAAAAATCGGTTCCACAGAGTTCGGCCTAATAAGCCATCTGCAGATTTGTTGCTTCAACATGACAATGCACGCCCTCACACAAGTCTGGTAACACGGGAAGCAATCAACAAATTTGGTTGGACTGTACTGCCCCATCCTCCTTACAGCTCTGATCTGGCTCCCTCAGATTTCCATCTGTTTGGACCACTCAAAAAATTCCTGCGTGGGAAACACTTTGACAATGATGAGGATGTGATCCGTGCAGTTAAAAAATGGCTACGCGAGCAGGACAAAACTTGGTACAAACGAGGCATTCATGACCTAGTTTCGCGTTGGCGTAAGGCAATACGCTTGGACGGAGATTATGTTGACAAATAGGTAGTGTAAAGTGGATGTTCAGCTACAATCTGTGAAAATTTCACACATTTTGCCTGAATAGTTTCCGAGAAAAAAATTGGTGTGCATTACTTTTTGACCTCCCTTCAGTAGTTTTGGCTCTGAGCACTGTTGTGTGTATGTTACATTGTCCTCTGAGCACAGTTGTGTGTATGTTACATTGTCCTCTGAGTACTGTTGTGTGTATGTTACATTGTCCTCTGAGCACTGTTGTGTGTATATTACATTGTCCTCTGAGCACAGTTGTGTGTATGTTACATTGTCCTCTGAGTACTGTTGTGTGTATGTTACATTGTCCTCTGAGCACTGTTGTGTGTATGTTACATTGTCCTCTGAGCACAGTTGTGTGTATGTTACATTGTCCTATGAGCACAGTTGTGTGTATGTTACATTGTCCTCTGAGCACAGTTGTGTGTATGTTACATTGTCCTCTGAGTAATGTTGTGTGTATGTTACATTGTCCTCTGAGCACAGTTGTGTGTATGTTACATTGTCCTCTGAGCACTGTTGTGTGTATGTTACATTGTCCTCTGAGCACAGTTGTGTGTATGTTACATTGTCCTATGAGCACAGTTGTGTGTATGTTACATTGTCCTCTGAGCACAGTTGTGTGTATGTTACATTGTCCTCTGAGTAATGTTGTGTGTATGTTACATTGTCCTCTGAGCACAGTTGTGTGTATGTTACATTGTCCTCTGAGTACTGTTGTGTGTATGTTACATTTTCCTCTGAGCACAGTTGTGTGTATGTTACATTGTCCTCTGAGCACAGTTGTGTGTATGTTACATTGTCCTCTGAGCACAGTTGTGTGTATGTTACATTGTCCTCTGAGCACAGTTGTGTGTATGTTACATTGTCCTCTGAGCACTGTTGTGTGTATGTTACATTGTCCTATGAGCACAGTTGTGTGTATGTTACATTGTCCTCTGAGCACTGTTGTGTGTATGTTGCATTGTCCTCTGAGCACAGTTGTGTGTATGTTACATTGTCCTCTGAGCACAGTTGTGTGTATGTTACATTGTCCTCTGAGCACAGTTGTGTGTATGTTACATTGTCCTCTGAGCACTGTTGTGTGTATGTTACATTGTCCTCTGAGCACTGTTGTGTGTATGTTACATTGTCCTCTGAGCACTGTTGTGTGTATGTTACATTGTCCTCTGAGCACTGTTGTGTGTATGTTACATTGTCCTCTGCCGCTGTGCTAGTTCTGTCGCAGAGTAAGGGCTATTGTTTATGTTACCTGTGCTTGCCCGTGCACTGTGATCACTGTTGTCCGTGACCCGTTTTCTAATCGTGTTGTTTCTCTACATTTTTGTTGCTTTCACACACACACTATTATTACACACTCTTAAAAAACAAAATTCTATATGCCTATCCTGCTTAATGATATTTGACATTATATCATTATCTGTAATTGGAAACTTGACACGTAATCTGTATAGAATAGAAATATTTGATGTTCCACCGATTCAAAATATTGATAAGAGCATTAACTACTAAAATATCGCCCATATATAAATACTTAATACAGCTAAGCAAATGTAACGTTGTGTTGATGTTGTCACAAATTGAAACCACTTCCCAAAGATATTACAGTAATCCCTCAGTTATCGCGGTTAATAGGGACCAGAACTGGCCGCGATAAGTGAAAAACCTCGAAGTAGTGTCACCCTCTCATTTTTAACATACGTACATTTTTTTGTGTATGTATAATATCAATAAGTGTATATGAAACCATATAAGTGCATATGTTATCATTAGAACATTAAAGAATAGTTTCAAACATGTAAATAAAATATTAATAGTATAAATAACATACATAAAATAATGTTTTTTTTTTTTAAATAATAATTCCTCAATTTTGAATTTTTGAACAATCCGCGAAGTACTGAGGCCGCGAAGTAGCGAGGGATGGCTGTAATTCTAAGAATGAGTGGAATGTACGATGCTCTGGAACATCTTAATCCATAAATGCTGCTAAACTTCCAACACTGGAACTAAAATAACACTTTGAGGCTATAACAAACAGATGTGGCTTGTAATTATCGGTATATAAGATTCTATTCATGGAACCAGTATCACTGCAGTCGGGAATTCCACAAATACACTTTACTTCACTCATGTCACAGCTCCCGCCAAAGAGCATTTGCCATTTCTGTTGACAAGGTCGACTACCATACAGCCCTAGTTGGCGAACAGGCGACGATTCCAAACGACTCCCATCAAAAGCAGGTGCACAGTAACTTCCTTACTTCAATTTCCTACAAAAGATACGTTTAACACAAACAAAGCAACCGAAACGGTTTAAGCGACTACGTTAGTTTCTGTCAAAAACATGGCCACATGCAGCCATTTTGATCTGTAATGTCGGTTATCGTTAGCGAGGTCGAACTCCAGTGCATTCCGAATGGTCTAAAGTATTTTCCGTTTGTTTCATTAACAAACATAAACCCCATTTGTTGTCACCTCCAACTCCTGGCTGATGTAATGTCAAGGTTAAGGTATACATCTTACCGAGGCCCCCGGTAGCCTAGTTAGAAAAACCACTGGACAACCCGTGTTCGATTCCCGCTGGAATCGCCTCAGTTTAGTTTTGTCGACCGATCATTTTCATTGAAAAACGGACAAATCCAAAGTGCTCAAATTCCCTCAGTTGAGTTTTGTCGACCGATCATTTTCATTGAAAAACGGACAAATCCAAAGTGCTCAAATTCCCTCAGTTGAGTTTTGTCGACCGATCATTTTCATTGAAAAACGGACAAATCCAAAGTGCTCAAATTCCCTCAGTTGAGTTTTGTCGACCGATCATTTTCATTGAAAAACGGACAAATCCAAAGTGCTCAAATTCCCTCAGTTGAGTTTTGTCGACCGATCATTTTCATTGAAAAACGGACAAATCCAAAGTGCTCAAATTCCCTCAGTTGAGTTTTGTCGACCGATCATTTTCATTGAAAAACGGACAAATCCAAAGTGCTCAAATTCCCTCAGTTGAGTTTTGTCGACCGATCATTTTCATTGAACATCAAGTAATCAGGAACACCCTTGCAATCGTATTATCAACATTTAGGGACTAAGGGTCAGTGCTTCGTGTTAACACCATAATTTCAGTCACCATCATCATTTATCTGTCTACATTAATTGAACAATTGTTATCTGTCTACAGTAACAGGACAATTGTTATCTGTCTACAGTACTTGGACAATTGTTGTCTGTCTACAGCAACTGGACAATTGTTATCTGTCTACAACAACTGGACAATTGTTATCTGTCTGCAGTACTTGGCCAATTGTTGTCTGTCTACTGCAACTGGACAATTGTTGTCTGTCTACAGCAACTGGACAATTGTTATCTGTCTGCAGTACTTGGACAATTGTTGTCTGGCTACAGTACTTGGACAATTGTTATCTGTCTACAGTACTTGGATAATTGTTGTCTGTCTACAGGAACTGGACAATTGTTATCTGTTTACAGCAACTGGACAATTGTTATTTGTCTACAGTACTTGGACAATTGTTATCTGTCTACAGTACTTGGACAATTGTTATCTGTCTACAGTACTTGGACAATTGTTGTCTGTCTACAGTACTTGGACAATTATTGTCTGTCTATAGTACTTGGACAATTGTTGTCTGTCTACAGTACTTGGACAATTGTTGTCTGTCTACAATACTTGGACAATTGTTATCTGTCTACAGTACTTGGACAATTGTTATCTGTCTACAGTACTTGGACAATTGTTGTCTGTCTACAGCAATTTGATAATTGTTGTCTGTCTACAGCAACTGGACAATTGTCTGTCTACAGCAACTGGACAATTGATATCTGTCTACAGCAGCTGGACAATTGTTATCTGTCTACAGCAACTGGACAATTGTTATCTGTCTACAGCAACTGGACAATTGTTATTTGTCTGCAGTACTTGGCCAATTGTTGTCTGTCTACAGTAATTGCACAATTGTTATCTGTCTAGAGTAACTGGACAATTGTTATCTGTCTACAGTACTTGGCCAATTGTTGTCTGTCTACAGTAATTGGACAATTGTTATCTGTCTACAGTAACTGGACAATTGTTATCTGTCTACAATAATTGAACAATTGTTATCTGTCAGCAGTAACTGGACAATGTTATCTGTCAGCAGTAACTGGACCATTTTTATCTGTCTACATTAATTGGACAATTGTTATCTGTCTACAGTAATTGGAAAATTGTTGTCTGACTATAGTAACTAGACAATTGATATATGTCTACAGTAATTGGACAATTGTTATCTGTCTACAGTAATTGGACAATTGATATCTGTCTACAGTAATTGGACAATTGTTATCTGTCTAAAGTAACGGGACAAATGCCCTACGTCTACAGCAACTGGAAAACTATCATCAATTTATAGCAATTGGACATCGGTCCTGCGTCTACAGCAACTGGACAATTGTTATCTGTCTACAGTACTTGGCCAATTGTTATCTGTCTGCAGTACTTGGCCAATTTTTGTCTGTCTAAAGTAATTGGACAATTGTTATCTGTCTAGAGCAACTGGACAATTGTTATCTGTCTACAGTACTTAGCCAATTGGTGTCTGTCTACAGTAACTGGACAATTGTTATCTGTCTACAGTAACTGGACAATTGTTATCTGTCTACAATAATTGAACAATTGTTATCTGTCAGCAGTAACTGGACAATTGTTATCTGTCAGCAGTAACTGGACCATTTTTATCTGTCTACATTAATTGGACAATTGTTATCTGTCTACAGTAATTGGACAATTGTTATCTGACTATAGTAACTAGACAATTGATATATGTCTACAGTAATTGGACAATTGTTATCTGTCTACAGTAATTGGACAATTGATATCTGTCTACAGTAACTGGACAATTGTTATCTGTCTATAGTAACGGGACAAATGTCCTACGTCTACAGCAACTGGAAAACTATCATCAATTTATAGCAATTGGACATCGGTCCTACGTCTACAGCAACTGGACAATTGTTATCTGTCTACAGTACTTGGCCAATTGTTGTCTGTCTACAGTAATTGGACAATTGTTATCTGTCAGCAGTAACTGGACAATTGTTATCTGTCAGCAGTAACTGGATCATTTTTATCTGTCTACATTAATTGGACAATTGTTATCTGTCTACAGTAATTGGACAATTGTTATCTGTCTACAGCAACTGGACAATTGTTATCTGTCTACAGTACTTGGCCAATTGGTGTCTGTCTACAGTAATTGGACAATTGTTATCTGTCTACAGTACTTGGCCAGTTGTTGTCTGTCTACAGTAATTGGACAATTGTTATCTGTCTACAGTAACTGGACAATTGTTATCTGTCTACAATAATTGAACAATTGTTATCTGTCAGCAGTAACTGGACAATTGTTATCTGTTAGCAGTAACTGGGCCATTTTTATCTGTCTACATTAATTGGACAATTGTTATCTGTCTACAGTAATTGGACAATTGTTATCTGACTATAGTAACTAGACAATTGATATATGTCTACAGTAATTGGACAATTGTTATCTGTCTACAGTAATTGGACAATTGATATCTGTCTACAGTAACTGGACAATTGTTATCTGTCTAAAGTAACGGGACAAATGTCCTACGTCTACAGCAACTGGAAAACTATCATCAATTTATAGCAATTGGACATCGGTCCTACGTCTACAGCAACTGAACAACTGTCCTATACCAACAGTAACTGGACAACTGTCCTATACTTTACAGTAACTGGACAACTGTCCTACGTTTTCAGTAACGGGACAACTGTCGTACGTCTACAGCAACTGGAAAACTATCATCAATTTATAGCAATTGGACATCGGTCCTACGTCTACAGTAACTGGACAACTGTCCTATACCTACATGTAACTGGACAACTGTCCTATACCTACAGTAACGGGGCAACTGTCCTATACCTACAGTAACTGGACAACTGTCCAATACCTGCAGTAACTGGGCAACTGTCTTATACCTACAGTAACTGGGCAACTGTCTATACCTACAGTAACGGGGCAACTGTCCTATACCTACAGTACATGGACAACTGTCCTATACCTACAGTAACGGGGCAACTGTCCTATACCTACAGTACATGGACAACTGTCCTATACCTACAGTACATGGACAACTGTCCTATACCTACAGTAACGGGGCAACTGTCCTATACCTACAGTACATGGACAAGTGTCCTATACCTACCGTAACAGGAACGCTGTTTTATACTTACGGTAACTGGACAACTGTCCTACGTCTTCAGTAACTGGACAACTGTCCGACGTCTACAGTAACTAAACAACTGTTCTACGTCTACAGTAACTGGACAACTGTCCTACGTCTACAGTAACTAAACAACTGTTCTACGTCTACAATAAATGGACAACTGTCCTACGTCTACAGTAACTAGACAACTATTCTACTCTACAGTAACTAGACAACTATTCTACTCTACAGTAACTAGACAACTATTCTACGTCTACAGTAACTAGACAACTACTCTACTCTACAGTAACTAGACAACTACTCTACTCTACAGTAACTAGACAACTATTCTACTCTACAGTAACTAGACAACTATTCTACTCTACAGTAACTAGACAACTATTCTACTCTACAGTAACTAGACAACTATTCTACTCTACAGTAACTGGACAACTACTCTACTCTACAGTAACTAGACAACTATTCTACTCTACAGTAACTAGACAACTACTCTACTCTACAGTAACTAGACAACTATTCTACTCTACAGTAACTAGACAACTATTCTACTCTACAGTAACTAGACAACTATTCTACTCTACAGTAACTAGACAACTACTCTACTCTACAGTAACTAGACAACTATTCTACTCTACAGTAACTAGACAACTATTCTACTCTACAGTAACTAGACAACTATTCTACTCTACAGTAACTAGACAACTATTCTACTCTACAGTAACTGGACAACTACTCTACTCTACAGTAACTAGACAACTATTCTACTCTACAGTAACTAGACAACTATTCTACTCTACAGTAACTAGACAACTATTCTACTCTACAGTAACTAGACAACTATTCTACTCTACAGTAACTAGACAACTATTCTACTCTACAGTAACTAGACAACTACTCTACTCTACAGTAACTAGACAACTATTCTACTCTACAGTAACTAGACAACTATCCTACGTCTACAGTAACTAGACAACTATTCTACTCTACAGTAACTAGACAACTATTCTACTCTATAGTAACTAGACAACTATTCTACTCTACAGCAACTAGACAACTATTCTACTCTACAGTAACTAGACAACTATTCTACTCTACAGTAACTAGACAACTATTCTACTCTATAGTAACTAGACAACTATTCTACTCTACAGTAACTAGACAACTATTCTACTCTACAGTAACTAGACAACTATTCTACTCTACAGTAACTAGATAACTATTCTACTCTACAGTAACTAGACAACTATTCTACTCTACAGTAACTATACAACTATTCTACTCTACAGTAACTAGACAACTATTCTACTCTACAGTAACTGGACAACTATTCTACGTCTACAGTAACTAGACAACTATTCTACGTCTACAGTAACTAGACAACTATCCTACGTCTACAGTAACTAGACAACTATTCTACTCTACAGTACCTGGACAACTACGCACCTGTGATGGCTATATACAAATGAACAAGTTATTATATTTATGACAATTTACTTTTGAAAAAAAAAAAACTCTTATCCAGAGTTTATACAGATGTATATCACGTATTGCAATATTATAATAGATGCACGGAACTCCGACAACCATGAGTTAATGTATCTTATTCGGATGAAAGAGATTTATGCAAAGATGGGTACATCAAGATACTATAGGTCGTTTCAAAATATTTTGAAGGTGTTTAAAATTCCATATCTCTGCAACCAATTGATTGATAATGCTGAAATTTTGCATATGGTCTTGTGATTTTTTGGTCCCAAGAAGTACATTCATTTCCTCACCAACAAACGTATAGTTTTAAATATTCTTTATTTGAAGTATACAAATTTAAGGCATTTTGGTCAAACCATATATTTGGAGGAATTACCGCTTCATATGAGTGAGCACCCACGGACTTGTCATCTTGAACGTAATGCGCGCCAATTTCCCTGTTTTAGCACTAAAAAACACATAAAACGCGTCATAGTTATAATTTTATATCCGGTGCATCCCATTTCCTGTCGTTTTGTTGTGATTTATGTGCAACGGCGTATCCTAATTATTGGGTAATTTCGTTAAATTTGTGATCTGTTAGTCAATGGGTATAAAAGTAAAGTTCCTTACATTGCAATCAGTGGCAATAAAGGTGTATAAATATTTTTGCATAGAAGCTAAGCGTGGAAAACTGTATCGAAGCATCTCAAAGCCAGAAAAGAGAACTATTCACGCATTGGGTATAAGCAAACGCTTTTTCAAACAAGTGCTTAAAGCTAACGGAGTGTCCAGTTCAATCAAGACTAGGACGCTAGGAAGAAAGAAAGTAGTAGATAGTTTTGACAAGGAAGTGATTAGAAGAGCAATTTGTAAAATGTTCGATTCCAAAGAAACTGTGACTTTAAGAAAACTGAAAATTCGACTGAGAGCAGAAAATGACATTGTTGTGTCGAAAACAACATTATGGAGAACTGTTAGAAGCATCGGTTTTACGTTTAGAAAGTACGATAGTGGTAGAAATGTCATCTGCGAGAAGCCGCACTTAGTTTCTATGAGGAGTAAATATTTACGTGAAGTACGGGAAATGCGTAACCAAGGTTATGATATTGTATTTCTAGATGAATCTTGGATAAATTCTCACCACACAAGTGCAAAGGAATGGCAGTTATCAGATGGAAGTATTAAAAGATGTGTACCCACTGGAAAAGGACAGCGTATTATAATGGCACATGCAGGCAGCCGAAAAGAAGGGTTGGTGAAAAATGCAGAACTTATATTCACCTCTAATTATACTGACAACAGGGACTATCACACCGAGATGAATGGCCATATATTTAGAGAGTAGATTGAAAATACTCTTCTTCCAATTCTAGACAGACCATCCTGTCTGGTAATGGACAACGCGTCGTACCACAACGCTGTGGCAGAAGAAGACAAAATTCCTACATCTACCAGTACAAAAGATGTTATAAAGATTTGGCTAAGAAAGGAAGGAATTCCATTTAACGAGGGATTTTTGAAACCTGAATTACTGTCACTTGTTAAGAAATCGCAAAAGACCAAAGTATTCCAAATAGACAAAATCATTCAACAGCATGGTCATACGTGCTTGAGACTGCCCCCTTATCATCCACAATTAAACCCCATTGAACTCGTTTGGGCAAAAATTAAAGGGCAGGTGGCAGCTGAGAATACAAGTTTTAAACTATGCGATATAAAAGGACTGACATATGCTGCTCTATCACAGATTGACAAAGATTTTTGGTGCAAATGTGAAGATCATGTCTTAAAAGAAGAAAATGACTATTGGAAAAAAGATGGACTATCGTTCGTTCAGCCCAGATTAGTAATCAATATGTTAGACTCCTCTGATTCAGAATAAATGAAATAATAATGGACGTTTTTATATGTCCGCATGATCAATCTTTAGCTAAAGTTGATAACGTTTTGGAAATGTAAAGATTCTTGATATGTGTACTGCAGGCATGCAAAGAAACTAAATCACTTTCATATGTCTTGTTTACGTAAAATAATGAAAGTCACATGGAAAGACATAAAACGAACAATGTAGCTCTTTACAGTGAAGAGGATCCCGTGCTTACATCGGACTCTTTAGTCACATGCGTACCCATAAACAATAACTTTGCTTGATATGTCATGCTCGTTATCGCTCGCAACGGATAATTAATTTTTTAAAAATGTATTCTTTGTTGTATATTGTTTAAATAGTTTTCATTAATGGAACTGTTTATACGCTGATTTGTTTTAGACCGTCTGTAAAGGCTATAACATTGACATTCTCATAGTATTTTAAAGAAAGTAAACAATAGAAAGTAAACAGTTGATAAACGCCTCCAACTTTCAAGTTGTGTAGAGACGCCTATGTCGAGAAGCTGATTTCCATTAATGTACGGTAAATTATTTCTCCAGGAGCAAAAAGATCCGTAAATTCACTGAGATCAAAGGAAAGTGCTGCTTCATGATGAAGCATACTTCCTACATCATTAAATTTTGTGAAATCAGTGGGACCTTGGAAAAACAAGGCCAGATGCAAAAAATCAAGTTTGTAAGTGCAGGGAAAGAGGAGATATTTCATAGAGGTTTAGTGGGCGTATAAGAAGACTTATCAACCAACATAGAACTGGAGTCGTTAGTCGCTGGACGCTGCAGGACATGCTGAGGAGGAGATCTGAGCACCTATAGACATGTTCGGAGTGCAATGGTTATTCATTGAGTGCCGTCTTCGCACTGAAGATTGGCTACCATGCAGCGCCATTCCGCTGTCTCTTGCTGTGATGGTGCAGGTTGTCATAGACTGAGTTGTCCATCTTTTGATGTTACCCGTCCATTTTAGTCTTGGTCTGCATCTGACTCTTTTACCTTGTATTTTCCCTTGCAAGATTACTTTTAATAGGCTGTTGTGTCTTTTATCATCATCATCGAGTGCCGTCTCCGCAACGAAGGTTGGCTACCATGGAGCGCCATTCCACTCTGTTTCTTGCTTTTGATGGTGCAGATTGTCATAGGCTGAGTTGTCCATCTTTTGATGTTACTCGTCCATGTTAGTCTTGGTCTGCCTCTGCCTCTTTTACCTTGTATTTTCCCTTCCAATATTACTTTTATTAGGCTGTTGTGTCTTTTAACGTGTTCTAAAAATGTAATTTGTCTTGTCTTAATTATATTTAGTAGTGTTCTTTTTATTTTTAGTTGTTTTAAAACTTCATCATTTGTTTTCTTTCTTTTTATCAGTGGCGTATTCTCTATGCTACCACAGCTACCGCCGGTGGCCTGAACATATTAACGAAATACAAAAGGAAATGATAATTTACTATATTTTTTTCATAATTATATTACCAATTTTTGAAATATTCTATTACACATTTCGTAGGCCAATATGATTTATTTGCTTTGATTTGCATTTATTAAAGCAAGGTTTTCCTATGGCCACTATAACGTTTGTGAATGAGACCGAAACTACTATAAAAAATAGTACATAAACCGCTAATCAGCAGCAGTACATTTCTCTCCGACTTTGAATTAATGACCTTGACATTCAAAAATTCCCGTCAAAATAATACGGCTAAGCTACTTCTACACTAATACGGTTTCATGAGTTATTCTTAGCTCTAGTCAATAAGAATCGTCACAAAGTGAAAGTGAAACTGTGTCTGATTACCGGAATTTCATAATCTATTTATAACTACGTTATACGCATCAGCATCTGTAGAAAGAACTTTTTCTGCTCTCAAGAGAATCAATCTTATTGTTGCTCAACTCAGACACAAGTACGCTTATCTGGTTTGGCAATTAATGTCCATTGGGAAATCATTCCTTCAGAAACTTAAAAACCAACCCAACAGTACTTCCAATGACAAAGTCATCAAGACATTTTCGTCCCAAACAAGACATATAGAATTTACATATAAATAAGTAAGTAATTTAAAATGTAGTGATGTCATTAGCAAATATTACTTCATGTTAGCCTACTGAATATAATGTATGTCTTTATTTATTATGTCAGCGGTAGCCTAGACCCCAAAACCAGTATACGCCACTGCTTTCTGTCCATATATTTTTTTCTATCCTATTCTTCTATATAAGTCGACATTTCAAAGGCTTCAATTTTGTGTTCTGTTTTTTTTTTTTTTTTTTTTTTTTGTGTGTCTAATGTCCATATTTCTGCACCATATACGAATGTTGAGAAGATATAACATTTTGCTATTCTTAGTTTTAGCCCTGATGTTATTTGTTTGGACGTTAGTATATTTTTCATGACATTAAAATTACTTGTTGTTATTCTTATTCTTTTGTTTATTTCAATTTTACATTTTCTATCACTGGTTATAGTATGTCCAAGGTAGCTGTAGCTTTGAACTGTCTCCAGGTCTATTCCTTCAACTTTGATATCCACTTGTGGGTTTTAGTATTTTCTTTGTTTATGATTATAGTTTTAGTCTTTTTGCTATTCATATTTGTTGTTTGTCATGTTTATTTCATTAAGTAATTGTTGTAAATTATTAGGATTTTCTGCTAGTATTACAGTATCGTCAGCATATCTTAGGTTATTAATTATTTTTCCATTAAAGTTTGGGCCTAGCATCTCTGTTATGATTTAAAGACTTTCTCAGTGTATAGATTGAACAAGCTTGGTGATAGGATGCACCCAGCCTTACTCCTCTTTTTATATCAATGAGTGTATAGTTATGCAATGATGATAACTCACAAATAACTCAATAACTCAAAAATATGCACAGTTAGCAAATATTCTTTAACGAAATTTGTAGTGAATTGGAAAATATTAGAAGACACTCACTGAAAGCCTGACATTGCTGAGACAGTGCGGAGACAGTGTGGAGACAGTGCGGAGGCGTATTGGATCTTTGTAAATGGCTCGTTGCTCGGAACATACGATGATGATCATAATTCTATTAATGGTAATGACTAGGGCTCGGATTTTTATGACCTAAAAATCCTGAAATATGACATGCAAATATGACCTAAAAAAGGCAAAATATGACCTAAAATATGCTAAATATGCCGAAATATGACCATAAGGTTTTTCTCATTTATGAACCCCCCCCCCCCCCCCAAAAAAAAAAAAAAAAAAAAACGCAAAATTATTGTTTGCATGTTTTACGCATTACTGTTGCAAATGGCAAATTAATAATTGTAACATACAAATGGGCGCCAAACGGTTTAAAATGAAACTGGAAGATTTAACAAATCCAGGAATATTCGCTCCTGACGTTGAAAAATTTGAAATTGTTTCCTACAATTTACTTTCGAAACAAAACCCAGAAAATTCTTTTGAAGTATTGAGCGGATGTCACTCCCTTTTTTATTCTTAGATGCCGACTGACATCAAAGAGTTGACTGATGTCTTCCCCTCCCTACAGTCGCATGAAAGACACACATGCATATTCACTAATACACACATTCAGAAATATAGCCAAGCCTCACAATTTGTCTCTAAACATAGTTTAAGATGTGCTAACATTGATAAGCAAACGGAGTACACCAGAAAGTTGAGTACACCAGAAAATATGCAAAATATGACCAAAATATGACCTAAATATGACCTAAATATGACCAAAATATGACCTAAATCTCCAATTTCAGGCAAAATATGACCTCATCAAAATTATGGTCAAAATATGCTTTTATATGACAGATAAAAACAGCTTAAAATTGTTCAGAAATGCTTGAAACATGTAGAAATTACTTAAAACTGAAAATATGCTTCAGGAAAAAAATATGACATTTCATGAAAATCCGAGCCCTAGTAATGACAATGATGATTTTGTGAAGCATGTTCCTACAAGCCGGGAAAGTCCATCCAGAATGTACAAGAAATTTGACTTTAGATGTGGCGGAAGAATCAGAAATTATCTTCTTCTTTCCTTCCTCATCTGCCTTTCAGCGTCGAGGGGAGATATAATTTGCGGTTTTTTGCTCTTCTGTTAGCCTCTGCTGCTGTTATGCTTCCTAGTGCTTCTAATATTCCATCAATCCATCTTTTTTGTGGTCAACCCTTGGGTCTGGTATTCTCGCAACGTTTGTTGGAGGCTCGTTGTGTTGTGTTTTGATCTTTCTGCCTTGTCACGTGGCCAAACAATTTTATCTGTTGCTTCTTTATATATTATATGGCGGGGGCTATTCCTAGCTTTTTTTCTCAGTTCTTCATTTCTGATCTTATGTCTCAGACTGTTTCCTGTCATTCGTCTGACACATTTAATCTCAGTAGAGTTTATTTTTCTTATTGTTCTTGCATCTGGGGTCCAGGTCTGGCATTGGTAGCACAAAGTTTGGATGAAGACTGTATTGTACATTGTTTGTTTTGCCTATAGAGTTATTTACTTGTAAGACAATAGTGGTGATAGCTATCCAATGATTTGACCACAAGCTTTGATGCATCTTGAGTCGATTTCTGCTGTTTATGAATTGTCGTTTGTCACTAGACTTACTAGGTATTTTAATTCCTCTACTTGTTTTAGTTGTCTGCCGTCTTTAGTTATGATGATGTTCTGTTTATTTTTGGCGACATTCATGACTTGTGTTTCATAAAGTGAAAACAGCAAAGTGTGTGGTACACAAGAGGATAATTAAGGTCACGTCATTATAGTGAAGGAAAGCAAAAATAAAGTCATCATCATCAAGTACAGGGCCTGCTGGCGTAGGTGATCATGTCTCTCCACAACTTTCGATCTCGATAGTTATTTATAATTTCTGTTGTTGACTTTCTGCCAAGCCATTCTCTTAAGCTGTCTGGTATCTTTTCTCTTTGCTTCCCTCATTTTCTTCGTCCCTCAGTTTTCCCAGTTGTTACAATATATTCCAGCTGTTCTCTTCTCATTACATGGCAAAAAAAAATATGATTGTTTCTTAGTAATATTGGAAATTAGCTCTCTTTTTGCTTTGGCCTCTTTCAGAAAGTTTTCACTACTCCTCATAGCTGCCATGGTATTTTCAACATTCTTCTGTAAAACCACATTTCTACAGACTCCATAGATTTCCTTATCTGTTGTTCTATTGTCCATGATTCACATCCATATGTTAAGACTAGATCTACATAACATTTAAGAACTATTTTTCTTGTTTCTATTGTCAAAAATGGATTGCATAATATCTTCCTCATTTTTTGGAAAACTGCTTTTGCCTGAGCCATTCTGCATCTCACCTCTTTTGTACATCTTCCGTCTGAGGTTAACAAGGTTCCCAAATATTTAAATTCATTTACCTGTTTTAATATTGTTCCACTTGTCTTTATTTTGAACTGAGGTGATGTCTTTTTCTTTGTTGTTGCCATTACTACTCTCTTTTTGCTATTAAGGCTGGGTCCTTTATTTTTGCTTTCTTTCACTATAATTCTAACATTTCTTGTAACTAATTTTCACTCTTAGCGATTAATACTGTATCATCAGCATATCTTAGATTATTTATATTTATATTCTTGATTATTTTTAATTTATATTCTCTATACACATAATAATAATAATATAAATAATATAAATAATCTAAGGTATATATTCTAAACAATCTAAAAATAAATTACTCAGCCTTAATAGTAAAAAGACAGAAGTAATGGTAGCAACAAGGAAAAAGACATCACCGCAATGCACAGTAAAGACAAGTAGAAGAATGTTAAAATATGTAAATGAATGTAAATATCTTGGAACAATGTTAACCTCAGATGGTAGATGTATAACAGAGTTGTGATGCACAATGGCTCTGGCAAAAACAGTTTTCCAAAAAACGAGAAAGATACAGTGCAATATATTTTTGACAATAGAAACAAGAAAAAAAGAGTTCTTAATTGTTATGTAGAGATAGTCTTAATATATGGATGTGAATCATGGACAATAGGACATCAGACAAGACAATTTCTGGTGACTGTAGAAATGTGGTTTTACAGAACAATATTGATAA
This sequence comes from Megaustenia siamemsis, assembly GCA_032433765.1. Classification (NCBI taxonomy): domain Eukaryota; kingdom Metazoa; phylum Mollusca; class Gastropoda; order Stylommatophora; family Ariophantidae; genus Megaustenia; species Megaustenia siamemsis. The sequence goes on along the minus strand of JAVIAB010000047.1, from coordinate 13,505,324 downwards.
TACAAAGAACAGCTAACAAGAGTAATGAAAACGTTCTGAATAAGACCAAAGCAAAAAGAGAGCTAATTTCCAATATTAGGAAGAAAAAATCATCATTTTTTGGTCATGTAATGAGAAGGGAACATTTGGAATATATTGTAACAACTGTGAAAATTGAGGGATGAAGACATAAAGGAAGCAAAGAGAAAGATACCAGACAGCTTAAGAGAATAGCTTGGCAGAAGGTCAACATCAGAAATGATAAATAACTGTCGCGATCAAAATTTGTGGAGAGACATAATCACCTACGCCAGCAGGCATAGTACTTGATGATGATGATGATGAATGTTTTATAAATGTTTTATTTCGTTAACAGAGCTTAAGATTATAAAGGTAGCATATTTGCAATAAAATGGCTGCTAACTTCCGGCAGTTAGTGATTTTTAAGTTTGAGAGATAAGGTCTGGTCTGGTTGTGATGGAGACATGGTTGCAGCAGACGGTGTACTCGGACAATTAATAATTGCTTGGTTATTTATTGTAGTATTTTAAATATTGACTGTCTCGTCTTAAGTAACATATTTATAGCTTAAAGTTTAAGCCATAAAACTTAAACTAATAATTTTAATGACAATAAGATAAGGCAAGGAAGGCGAAGGCAATTTACAATTAATTATTATTATTTTTCAGTGAGAAAATAAAACTTTAAAAAAGAATAATTTAAATTAAATTATTAATTATTATTTAAAACTGAAATAAATGATAATTAGTTAGGTTTTACAAGCTTAGTGTCCCAAATTATTTCTGATCGGAGTAACGTTTCCATGCGCATTTTGTGATTACTCGGTTGCTCTCGAATCTGCCAGTGCCAGTGATTCAGATTTAGATGACCCCACTTGACCCCAGGGTTTGGGTTAGGAATAGCCTACAACTATGTCTAATCATATACATATATTATATCCTAAGCAGTTAAACCTAAACCTTGTAAGACAGTGACGCCTTGTTTTAAAAAAAAAATAAAAACTAAAACTAGAAGCAATTGATAATATAATTCAAGTGTAGTCAGTGAGGGGAGATCATACTTTTAGTTAAGCAGAAATAATTTGGAATGCTAAACTGAAAACTCCTATTATAATTCTTACTAATAATCATTTATAATTTATTTATTTGATAATTGAATTATTGAGTCTTGACATAGATTGACTGTATTGTATAATTAAATATTGTTTAGTTATTTGTATAATATTTTTTTTTCAAAATTTAAACTATTTAATAAAAGTTAATTAATAATATAATAATAGGTTATTTTTATTTATATAGTAAATAATTTATACTTTAAAATTATATATATATATATATATATATATATATATATAATTATACTTCTACAATTATTACCAGTTTGTTGACTGATTAATGATTTTTCAAAATTAAAAGTAACACTATATAAATTAGCCATCAATTTATAAATTATATTATTATAATAAATTACACATGATAAGCTAGAATTTCTCTCCGTGGCTTTCTTTGGAATAGTATGTGATGAGCCTCCAATCTCTTTGTGGTCAGCCATATTCGTCATGCCTCTTGTGTACCACACACTTTGCTGTTTGGGCTGTTGATCATTTCTGATTCTTCCACTCCATCTACTGTCACGAACATATGACTTCTTCTTCTTTTCTCTTTTCACTGATACCTAAAAGGTGTCGTGGTTTATATCATTTGTCGTTCTTGTGCTGCTCGAATTGTCTGAATTAGTGATTTTCCTTTGTTGTTACATGTCTCTGTCACTGCATCTATCCATCTTCTTCTGGGTCTTCCTCTTGACTTTTTCCATGCATTCTCGAGAAGAACGCCCTTGATGGTGATTGGTAAGGATTCATTCTGACCAGGTGGCCAAACCATTTAAGTTGTTGTTGTTCTATATATTATTGGCAGGGTTTTGTTCCTACCATTTTTCTTATAGTTTCATTTGGTATTCTATCTCTTCTTGTGTTGTTTGTTACTTTTCTCAAACATTGCATCTCACATGTATTGATCTTTCTTAAATGTGATTTAGAAAGGGTCCATGTTTGACTTTCATAGCACAAAGTTGGTATGAAGATGCTATTTATCATTTGTTGTTTAGCTGGCATAGAAATGTTTGGATGTCTTAGCAATGGTGAAAGCTGGTATGTGACAGCATTCGCTTTTTGTATTCTCATGTCAATTTCTCTGTCTAGTTTTCCATCTTCTGTGAACATTGTGCCTAAATACTTGAATTCCTCTACTTGTTTTATTTCTCTATCTTTGATCTTAATGTTTAATGGGTGTCTTAATTTGCTTATTCTTATAGCCTCTGTTTTTGCTGCGTTAATTTTCATACTGTAGTTTGTGCAGCTTTTATCTAGAGATGTTAAATGCTGTTGTAGCAGGTTTTCATCCTCATATATTAGGCATTGGTCATCTGCAAAGAGTAGCTCATTGATGTTGGAGTTTTCTACCTCTATGTTATTATTTGATTTGTCCTTGTTGTTGGTTGTTTCCTGATTTATTTTGTCCATATATATGATGAAGAGGAGTGGTGAGAGGACACATCCTTGTCTTACTCCTGTTGTAACCTGAAACCATTCTGACAGACCTTCCGATGTTCTGACGGCACTTTGACTGTTTTTATATAGTGCTATTATATTTTCTAGTAGTTGTCCTGCTACCCCGTATGTTTCTAAAGTTTGCCAAAGTTTGTTCCTGTCCACACGATCAAATGCTTTTTCCTGATCTATAAATACTATATTTAGGTTTCTGTCATATTCTATTGTTTTTTCACATAGTTGTCTCAATGTGAATATAGCATCAGTACAGCTTTTGCCTTTTCTGAATCCGAATTGATTATTATTTAATTGAGGTTCTATTATGTATCTTCTTACTCTCCTCTCTAATATTTTAGCAACCATTTTACCAACTTGACTCAATAGGGATATTCCTCTGTACATTTCACACTCCCTTTTACTTCCCTTATTCTTCCAAAATGGGACAATGATAGCTTATGACTACTACGTAAAAACATATGACTAATACGTAAAATTATACTGGGTGCAACTGCAGTAATAAAATATAACAAAGATAACTCTACACCTATTGATATAAAAAGAGGAGTAAGACTGGGATGTACCCTATCATCAAGCTTGTTCAATCTATACACTGAACAAATCTTTAAAAACATCACAGAGATGCCAGGCATAAAATTTTATGGAAAGATAATCAATAACCTAAGATATGTTGATGATACTTACTGCATTACTATCAGAAAATCCTTAAAATTTACAACAATTACTTAATGAAATAAACATGACAAGCAAAAAGTATGGATTAGATATGAATATAAAAAAGACACAATGATCGTAAACAAAGATAATACTCAAAACCCTCGAGAGGATATCGTAAGCCGTGATAGCTCAGTGGTTAGTGAACTGGACTACAAAGAACAAGAGGTAGGGTTCGATCCCAACCGATGGCTTCCGAGTTCACCCAGCCTTTAATGGGTACCTGATATTTTTCAGGGAAAGTGAAGCGGCACGGGCGTAATACTGACCACATAACCCTAAAAATCATGTACCGAAGGTCTGTAAAATATATGGACACTAACACCATATTCCCTATACGCCACTTAGCGTGACGGGGCTACTTTACTTTTTTTTACTTGCAAGAGGATATCAAAGTTTGAAGGAATACATCTGGAGACAGTTCAGAACTACAACAACCTTGGACATACTATAACTAGTGATGGAAAATGTAAAATTGAAATAAACAAAAGAATAGGAATGGCAAAAAGTAATTTTAATGCCATGAAAAATATAGTAACACCAAGCTTGTTCAATCTATACACTGAGCAAATCTTTAAAAACATCTCAGAGATACCAGGCCTAAACATTAATGGAAAGATAATCAATAACCTGAGATATGCTGATAATTCTGTTCTACTAGCAGAAAATCCTAAAGACCTACAACAATTACTTAATGTGATAAACATAACAAGCAAAAAATATGGACTAGAAATGAATATCAAAAAGACTATGATCATGAACAAAGAAAATTCTCAAGACCTACAATTAAATATCACAGTTGAGGGAATACATCTGGAGACAGTCCAGAGTTACAACTACCTGGGACATACTATAACCAGTGATGGAAAATGCAAAACTGAAATAAACAAAAGAATAGGTATGGCAAAAAGTAATTTTAATGCCATGAAAAATATACTAACAACAAAACAAATATCAACAGGGCTGAAACTAAGAATGGCAAAATGTTACATCTTCTTAATATTCCTGTATGGTGCAGAAACATGGACATTAGACAAGAAAACAGAACAGAAAATTGAAGCCTTTGAAATGTGGATTTATAGAAGAATAGGTAGAATTGGATGGAAACAAAAGATAAAGTTTTAAAACAACTGAAAATAAAAAGAGAACTACTAAATATAATTAAGACCAGACAAATGAAATTTTTGGGGCATGTTAAAAGACACAACAGCCTACTAAAAGTAATATTGGAAGGAAAAATACAAGGTAAAAGAGGCAGACCAAGACTAACATGGACGAGTAACATCAAAAGATGGTCAAGTCAGTCTATGACAGCCTGGACCAGCAAAGCAAGAAACAGAGTGGAATGGTGATCCATGGTAGCCAACCTTCGTTGCGGAGAAGGCACATGATGACGATGAAAAGAAGCTGACCAAGACTAACATGGACGAATAATATCAAAAGATGGACACGTCAGCCTAAGATAACATGCACCATCAAAGCAAGAGACAGAGTGGAATGGCCCAACCTTGATGCGGAGACAGCACTCAATGAATAAATAAATTGTAATAAATAAGTAATAATGAACGACTTTGCTTTGGTTGGGGTGGTATTAAAAAAAAAGGTTCTTACAATAACCTAGTTAAACATTGAAATCAACAAAACAATAATAAATAATACCTCATTTAAGTTTGTATACGTCATTTAATAAAAACTTTATGTGCTTTATGTAATGAAATTATGTCTTTATAGTAAGTAATAGTTTATGGTTTTGACGTGGTTAAAAATGGATGGTGCTGTTTGGATTAGATCTTATCCACCATTTTTTAGAGCTGACTAATTGTGCATTTTTACTCAGAATTTTGTGTTGAATGTTCGTAGTTTCTTGGTTACACTCGATGAAGACTTTTACCAAAACTTTGTAGCTTGTCTTGTCTTTATGTTAGTTTAGCTACTTAATGCCATTATATGTTTATTTTCTTTATTAATATTTTTAAAGTACAGAACAAATTAAATTAAAAATGAAAATTTCTCTCAGAAAATTCTGATTCTAGATCAAGTTATATTAAACTCTCATCATCAAGTACTGTGCCTGCTGGCGTAGGTGATCATGTCTCTCCACAACTTTCGATCTCAACAGTTATTTATCATTTCTGTTGTTGAACTTCTGCCAAGCCATTCTCTTAAGCTGTCTGGTATCTTTTCTCTTTGCTTCTTTCTGTCTCTTCGTCCCTCAACTTTCCCATTTGTCACAATATATTCCAGCTGTTCCCTTCTCATTACATGGCTGAAAAATGATGTTTATTTCTTCCTAATATTGGAAATTAGCCCTCTTTTAGCCTTGGCCTCTTTCAGAACATTTTCATTACTCTTCTTAGCTGTCCAAGGTATTCTCAGCATTCTTCTGTAAAACCACATTTCTACAGACTCCAGTGATTTTCTTGTCTGTTGTCATATTGTCCATGATTCACATCCATATGTTAAGACTAGCTCTACATAACATTTAAGAACTCCTTTTCTTGGTTTTATTGTCAAGAATATATTGCACAGTATCTTCCTGATTTTTTGGGAATCTGCTTTTGCCTGAGCCATTTTGCTTCTCACCTCTGCTGTACATCTACCATCTAAGGTTAATATTGTTCCCAGATATTTAAATTCATTTACCTGTTTTAATACCTGTCTTTTTCTTTGTTGCTGCCAAGTATAATAAACTCAAGAGCAATCATAACCCCAATTATGTGATTTTATTTAATGTACATCCATTTACTCTTCAGTTATTGAATATTCAATTCAGAATAATTAATTCAATATTTAAATTTGTGAGTTTTGTAAGCACAATATATGGTAAAGAAATCCATTAACCTGTCCTTATCATTTGACAAACAACTGTTCGTAGAAAAGGTTCCAAGACACTCATCCAGCAACTGAGCTGAGCACTGTAAGTGATCCACAGCTGATGAAGACCTTGCTCAACCTACCAACAGTGCTCCTGGAAACTATCTAGTCTGGCAGTGCAAGTAGGGATCGAAGAGACGAAGTAAACCAGTACTCAAAAATGCTGTGCTGGTGTGTTAGGCTAAAAATAGAAAAACACAATGCATCTATGCCCACTTAGAATCCTTTTAAGGTTCATAATGATGAGATATCAATTCCTTTATATCAGTCTTTGGATGAATGCCAGAAAGAAAGAAAGAATTTGACCTACTGGAGATTGCACACTCACAATGAAATATCTGTACAAACTATTCTTATTTTTACACTAAAACAACTTTTTTTACTTGGTTGCTGCTAAGTAAATGCGTTTTTATTACTCAAGCCACCGGATTTACCATGTACATAATCCATTTTTAAGTAAGAAATATTAAAAAAAAATTATTCTTCAACTTTGAATGTGAAATGCTCTAGTTCACCAACTCCAGTGTGGTTTGTAGTGTGTCCATGCCCCTCTAGGTATTGTTTCACTGGCTGCTTGTAGTATTAGTAAAGCTAACTAATGAATGTAGGAATCTAAAAATACCTCATGTCTGTACATTGATAATATAAAAAATGAATTTTAAGTGAGTGAGTTATTTGCGGGTCATCATCATTGCACTCCGAACTTGTCCATAGGTGTTCAGATCCCCTCCTCAGCATGTCCCGCAGTGTCAAGCGACTGACAACTCCAGTTCTATTTTAAGTGAATTGTAAGGTAATGGGGAGCCGTGATAGCTCAGTGGTTAGTGAACTGGACTACAAAGGACAAGAGGTAGGGTTCGATCCCAACCGACGGCTTCTGGTTCACTCAGCCTTTAATGGGTACCGGATGTTTTTCTGGTAAAGTAAAGTGGCACAGGCATAATACTGACCACATTACCCCAAAAATGATGTGCTGAGGATCTGTAAAATCTATGGTCACTAACACCATATTCCCTATACACCACTTGGCGTGACGGGGGTACTTTATTTTTATTTTTTTTTTTAAAATTTAATGAGAGTTTTAAAAAGAGCAAATTGACGTTCTGCTATCAAAAACAATATTTAAGTCACAACTCCTCTATAGGGTTATGACTGGTTATAACATATGAAAATACATCATAATGTTATTTTAATGGAAGACTGTTCCATCATTTATTTAATTTTTTACGTACATTTTAATAGACTGTATGTACATCATGCTGATGACAGTCGTGTACGTTTAGCAGCAGAGTGCGTCACTCTCAATTTGATTCATGTAAATCGTCATCAAACCATATCCTTTTATACATGTATTGTACCATCATGGTATAGGTGAAATCTAATTCCTGGTTCAATTATCTTAAAAGTAATATATATGTTATGTTTTAAATAAATATAAAAATGTTGATAATTCGAAACCATGAAAAAGTTTGTCTCTGAAATCTCTTCCACTGCATTGATAAATACCTTCTATACCGAAAGTTAATAATCACATAATTCTGCAGGTCAGATCACATTAAAATATCATGTAATTTTGAAAAGATGAACAATAAATAAAAATAACCAAATTATGTAGCTCGAGTGTGCCTACAAAATATGGTTGTTGTTCTTGAGTGTTAGTTTAGAGTCCCTGTAAGTTCTAACAGAATAGCTGAAAAATGTGTTGATATACTCAGAGAGGAGAGAGTGCTTATTATAATATTGACAACTTTTGATTGGTGTTAACCTGTTTTAATGACACTATCATTCATTGATAAAGAGACACTAACAATAGGAACTTGGAACATTAGATCAGCATTCCAGGTTGGAAAACTAGAAAACATCAGTCAAGAAATGATGAGATGGAAATTGAACATCTTGGGACTAGGTGAAATGAGATGGAAAGGAGCAGGATTATTACAATGCGACAGTGGAAATGTAATTTACTCTGGGGGAACCACACACGAAAGAGGAGTAGGTATCATATTAGATAGAGAAAGAAGCAAAACAGTGAAAGGATTTTGGCCAGTATCAGACAGAATTCTGCTAGTAAAATTGAGAGGTAGACCAATGGATATCAACATAATTCAAGTTTATGCACCAACATGTAATAGCGAAGAAGAAGACATTGGCACTTTTTATAAGGAGCTAGAGGCGACCATGGAACAGTGTAAATCTCAAGAAATAACTATTATATCAGGGGAAAGGTAGGAACAGCTAAAGTGCAAAATGTGACTGGGGGGGGGCATGGCCTTGGAGAGGCGAATGATAGAGGGGATAGATTGATAGATTGGGCAAAGACACATGAAATGATTATAGGTAACACCTTGTTCAAACAACACCCTAGGCGACTATGGATATGGCAAAGCCCAGACAAAAAAAGTACACAAATTGATTTTATACTGGTACAGAGAAGATACATGAATGGGCTAACATCTGCTAAAACAAGGCCAGGAGGAGATTGCAATAGTGACCATGTACCAGTAGTTGGAAAGATAAGAATAAAACTGTGGAAGGCACAGAAATCACCAACAAATATAAAATTAGAACTTGATATGCTAAGAGTAGATAAACAGATGAGTGATAAGTACAACACGATAGTACAAAATAGATATAATGCCATTGAGAAAATACAGGACATCTAGGAAAAGTGGGAAATGCTCAAACAATCGATCCAACAAACATCAAAAGAAGTAATACCAGTGACTAAAAGAATCAACAAAAAGAAATGGATGACAGAAGAAATATTACAACTAATGGACGAAAGAAGAAAACATAGAAAGAAGAACGGACATACAAAATATTGCACAAAGAGATCCAAAACAAGTGCAGAGAAGCAAAGGAAGGATGGTTAAAACAGATATGTGAAGAAATAGAAAAACAACAAAAGAAAGACTCACAATTTATGCACAATCAGTTAAATGAATTAACAGGAAGAAAGGAAGTCAAAGTTTCAGGATGTGTGAAATCAAAGAAAGGAAATATAATAATGGGACAGGAGAAGACAATGGAAAGATGGACAGAATATATCTGTCAACTCTATGATGATGAAAGACCAGAATTAAACAATTCAAATGAAGACACAGGACCACCAATAATGCTGAGTGAAGTGGAGGATGCAATTCAACACATGAATAGAGGCAAAGCTCAGGTCCTGACAATATAACAATCGAATAGATAAATGCATTAGGAGAGCTAGGAGTACAAGTCATAACAAAACTACTCAATAACATATATAACACTGCACACATACCTGAAGATCTACTGAAATCTATCTTTGTAGCCATACCGAAGAAGTCAGGTACCACTGATTGTGAAGACCATCGCACTATTAGTCTCATGAGCCATATGACTAAAATATTGGACTAAGAATCATCATGAGACGTGTAAGGAACAAAATAAAACCAGAAATAAGTGAGGAACATTGTGGATTTGTGGAAGGAAAGGTCACCAATAATGTAATATATATCTTAAGAACATTGATAGAAAGATCTATAGAGGTAAAGAAAGATCTATATATGTGCTTTATGGATTACACGAAAGCATTTGACAAAGTAAAGCATGTGGAAATAATAAATGTGCTGGAGAATAAACATTGATGGCAAGGATCTGCAAATCATAAAAAACATGTACTGGCAACAAACAACAGCTATACTGGCAACAAACAGCAGCTATACAAATTAACAACCAAACAGGACATTTTCAATTTATAAAACAAGGAGTCAGACAAGGCTGTGTTCTGTCGCCGGATTTGTTTTCACTTTACAGCGAACATATTATGAGATCAATAGTAGACAAAAACGGAATCGAAGTCAACGGTCACAACATAAATAATTTACGATATGCGGATGACACAGTCTTAATAGCAGAGACAGAGAATGAGCTACAAGAAATTATAGATATAATAGTAAAAGAAAACAACAAGAAAGGTCTCAGTCTGAATAGTAAGAAAACAGTAGTAATGGTTATATCGAAGAAACAATCATCACCATCATGCAGCATAAAAATAAACAAGACAAATCTGAAACAAGTGCAACGTTTGAAATACTTGAGCACAGTGATAACTTCAGATGGAACATGCAACACAGAAATAAAAAGCAGAATAGCTCAGGCCAAAATAGCATTTCAAAAAATGAAAAATATCTTATGCAACAAATCTATGTCAATAGAAATGAGAAAGAGAGTTCATCGATGCTATATAGAACCAATTCTGACCAATGGAAGCGAATCATGGACAATAGACAAACAAATGAAAAGACGATTAGAGGCCACAGAGATGGGATTTCTCAGAAGAATGTTGAAAGTTCCCTGGACAGCTAAAAAGACCAATGAGAAAGTTCTCAAAGAGGCCAACACAAAAAGGGAGCTCTTAAAAAACATCAGAAAGAAGCAATCATTTTTTTGGGCACATCATGAGAAGAGAAAAGTTGGAATACTTGGTTACAACTGGCAAAATAAAAGGAAAGAGAGATCGCGGACGACAAAGAGAGAAATTACTGGATAGCTTGGTGTCACGGCATGGAAAACAGTCAACAACAGAACTGATACGATGCGCTGTGGATAGAAGATTGTGGAAGGACATGATTGCCAACGCCAGCCGGTATGGCACATGATGATGATCATTCATTGACAAAGCAGGTCATGGCACATTTTGCTACTATTATGAGATTTGACTGGGGAGTTGTCTCTCCCTCAACCACCACCATTGTTGAAGAAGTAGTAGACTCCGTCAGTCATAGTTGACTATGAATTTTGCTTCGACCCTAGGAAATGTTATTTCTTTTCTTTTGCCGTGTATTCTCTTTTTCTATGAATCTGTCTGCTTCTTGTTTTAGTTGGAGCTTTGTTGAGGTAAATAATGAAAGTAAACATCTAACATGTATTTGCATTTGTTTTCTTTCAGATGTGTTGTATGAGGGGAGTTAAATATGCAATGAGTCATGCTATATGAGGTGCTGACAGAGCTTACCCACACTTTAAGATCAATTGCTACCTCTCACCGAGCTACCAAACATGTCCATCTACATTGCTGTTCATTTCCTGATCGATCAAATATACAATCACCCAAATATATCTGCGGTTGTCTCTATCAGCTCATTGTTGCTGTGGTTGTCTATCAGGCGTCCCTACGATATTCCACCAAACCCATGGTTTATATTCCCGATCATTGGCCATCGTCCGCTGTTGCGAGGAGACCCCATTCAGACTCTGCGAAGGCTGCGCAAGGAGCTTGGGGAAGTCTACAGCATCTACATTGATGCCCAGCTAGTTATTGTTGTCAATGGCCTGGCTGCTATCAAGGAAGCCTTCATGACGCGAGGAGAGGAGTTTCACTGGAGGCCTAACACCAGGACATGTGATCTCTTTCATTTTGGTAAATGGTCATACAGTTTTTCTTTCATAGCTAGGTTTCTCAAGTAATACTCAATTTGGCAGTCATTTACCATTAATTCTGAGCTTTCATATTCAGAGTGTCTACAGGTCCTCTTACTTCTCAACCATCCAGCCTCCGTTGTAGGCAAAACGCTGCAATGGCTTTTAACGAAGTGGAATCAACAACCAGTTGTCGTCAACAGAGTAGCAACTTTATTTACATTAAACTGTCGACATGGCTGTACAAAATATAGAGACCATTCACACTTCTTTCACTTATAAAAACCATCAATTGATAACATGACTATGGCAGTTGTTGACCAGCGAGAGAGATTTCTCTCGTCCCAACTATTTATACCACCCTCCTATTCACAATCCCAGAATCCTCCCTAACCAATCATTTTTAATCTTCTATCCTCCTTTGTCTACAACATGCGTACCCAATACGTCACTTCTAGATCCTTCCAGATCCCTTCTGTCTTAACCATTTGACCATGACCCTATCTTGGTCTGTTTCTAGCATAACTGCCCTCACCTGGTGTCTTTCAAGCTTCCATGACTTCCCACTGAATACACGCCCTCTTGGCCGTATACCATTACACCTATCTATAGTCTATTTCTATCATAACTAGTCTCCCCTAAATACCCTCAACACATGCCCTCTTGGCTATTTACTATTACACCTCCATATTGTCCATTCTTAACTCTTTATGTACATTTTGCTGCATAGTGCGCCACTCTCAATTTGATTATTGTGAACCGTCATCAAACCATACTCTTTTTCATGTCTTGTATCATCTTGGTATTAGTGAAATCTAATACCTTGTTCAATTATCTAAAAATTCATATATAATATGTTATATCAATATGTAGATTGATTCTTAAATTCGTGAAAAGTTTTGTCTCTGAAATCTTTTCCATTGCATTGACAAAAAGATTCCACATGGAAAAAGTTAGATTGACTTTAAGTGGGCTTAGATTTCAGTGCTGCATTTTTTTGTACTGCATTGCCTTCCCTCTTTGGTTGGAAATTCTGGTTAGTCTGTTTCAGGCCCACCTCAAAGACATTGAGTAGGATGCAAGCAGCCAGCTATGAGTCGCTGGCCATTTTTAGTCCCTTTTTTTCGGTGGGTGTCCTGGGTCATCTAACATTTTAATTCTTATGCTCTTGCATATTTCATGTTTCCTTCTTCATATTTCCCTGAAAGTATTTCTTTCTGTTGTATCAGATAACAACTAGACTCCTGTAAAGTGAATGCCTTGTCTCTCCTATGATTTACTGAGACATTGTAGACACAACTATTTACTTCCTGTTTTCTCTGTGTTTCACTAATGTGATATGGAATAATTGTTGAGTTTAGCAACAATAGATCATTAGACCATCAAGAGTGGCCCTTCCACTGAGCAAATATTTCTACTCTTTAGCTGTTAATAGAAGCCTCATCTGGGTCATGATTTCCAGATGTTAGGTGAGAGGGGAAAAAGTTGTGGTTACAGCATTACATAATTGATGGACAACACAATCGAATGGCATTGCAGCTCAATAGGGCTTCAGCAGGAACAGTGGACAGCACACACACAAATATGTAAACAAGTAAACCTAACACTACATAGCAAAATAATATCTTATAAAAAGACAATAATATTACAAATGAGTAAAAAGAAACCTTGACTGCCACGCTTGCTTGTGGGGAGGTCACGAAGGAATTGAGCTTGGCAAGGAGTATCTAAACCTCCAAGTGTTAACCTGCTGCTACATTTTAAGACTGAAATCTCATGAAACTCCCTAACTGAAGATCCTGAGTTTGTGAAGCCTAGGCATATAAAAAGACACCTATAGTGTGTGTATAAATGTATCATCCACCCTGACTTGTGCATGCATGAGCTGGAAAACAACTAAAGAAATAGAATATACCTTAGATGCCTGTGACAATAAATACCTCAGGAAAATGCTTCATATACCATGGAATGAATTCAGTAGTAGTGCAGAAATAAGAGAAACTGCAGAGCATAAAAAATACCATGCATAATGATAAGAAGGTGGTTATATGTTGGCCATGTGATGAGAAGAAATAATATGGGAACCAGAGATAAAAGGAAAAGAGGCTGACCTAGAGAGACACTATAAAGAAGTGTTCCTTGATGCAGTTTCCTCATATTCCAAGTCCGGCTTGTTGCAGAAGCTACTGAGTTAAGTGCTCTGTGCACACCATGAGCTGTGCATTTCATCCGTTTTAATCGTGTTTCAATATTCCGATTGTTTATGATGAATGATGATATATGATAGGGAATAGATGGTCGTGTTCACTTTCTGTGTGGTTTCGCCTTATGTCTTTTGGCGTGTGCTGAGACTATTATGATGGAGACTACAGCTACCTTTCTTTGTTTGGGAGATGAGATATTAATTTGGATGATTCCACTGGCACGGGCAGTTGAGCAATTATGGATTTTAATTCATTTGCAATGATACCGGGGCCTTTCATAACCATAAAAAGAAGACTGAGATGAGTGGAAATTACAGCATGAGTCAGCTACCTTGCTGAAACTGGACTGCTCGCCCAGAACAGGGACATATGGTGAGATACAATCCAGATCCTATGCAGGGTTTCACACTTATTAACAGCGGTCATTGAACATAGTTTAGAATTTCTCCCCTATGTGCGATCTTTGGCTCGAAAGAGCAATGGATAGATATTGTGTGTGTGGCAATTAACCCTTTCCAGTCTTAGGCAGACTTTAGGTTTTCATTAGGTTCGGGCCAGATTAGTTTTAAATTTAGAAAAATTCCTTCACGTCTTTTTCTTTTTACAATTTCACGCAATAGTATAATTAAATGGTACATGTTATACATCACCGGAAAGGTAAATGGTTGAAGAGGATAAAAATAGTATTGTATTAGTGATATCTGAAGGAAATAAATATATGATATATTTTATATAGTATAAAAGTATTCAAAGGCAGATAATTTTCAATTCAAAATAATCTCACGTACCTCTATTTTTCCCTGACTAGAAACTATCCATTCTAGTGTTTGCTATCCATTCTTCTCGAAATTATACACAAACTAATCCAAGGTTCTTCAAAATACACTTTGCTTGATGCATTTATGTCCACAAATAATGAAATTAGGCACAAGAAATGGTGTGGCCATGTGGCCAATATTTGTCAGAAAAAAACCCATTTGCTTTGAAAATGCAACCACTGTATCTAAAGATACCACATGGCAATTGAAGGAACTAATTATGAAGCTTCTTCTAAATAATCGAATACAAGTATTCGTGAATATTTATACATAACCGTTACTTTACTTTAAAATATTCAACTGTAGCTGATCTGAGCCGATGTGTCGGATTTTGGTCAGGTATGCCTTCATACGTGCTGCCATTGTATCAGTTAAAAGTCCGGAAAGAGTTAAACATGTAGTTGAGTAGGACGTGTGTGGAGCAACCTTGTCAACAGAATTTAGCAATACTGAAGAAGAAAAGTGGTATGGTGACAGCTTTACGTGGTAATGGACAAAACAAAAGTCGACGTTTCGGCCAAGTAGGCCTTCACTTTTGTTTTGCCCATTACCACTTAAAGCTGTCACCAAACCACTTTTTTTCTTCTTTTATTTAGTATTGCTATTATCATCAGCTTTACAGCAGCTTTGCATCTTGGTGCATCTTGATGCCTTTACTTCAACAGAATTTACCAGTGCATTTTGGGAAATGCTGTGACATGGTGGAGTAGATATGTGGAATTCCTGACTGCGATGAAACAGGTTTTATGGATAGAGTAGAATATTGGTAATTACAAAGTTGTGTTACCAAAACCTACACTACCATCAAAGCATGTGAAATAAAAAAAAGACAAAACTTCAAAGAAAGAAATAACTGAAACCTGAGAAGCATCATCATCATCTAGTTGTGTCTCATTTGGAGAATGCTGCTCTCTTCACAGCTCTTCTGAAGGAATCACTCTCCAGCCAGATCTCCCACTTTTTAGATTTTTTTTTTTGTTTCTTCTATGTTCACTATGTTGTGTTATTATTTGTTGTTTATAAATAAGTTGTCAAACTTTATGTTGGAGTCATCTGGTACCAACAGATTGTTTGTTTGTTAGTTTTGTTTATGTTTATTGTTTGAAACATTTTTCCATCAATGCTTCATCACATATTTTATGACATCGCTTTGTGCCATTTTCGTTATTGGTATTGTTATTTATATGTTTAATTTGGGATTTGTAGGTGTGATTTGCAATTCAGGACGGGAGTGGAGAGAGCAACGCAGGGTTACAGAGCTTGGTCTGCAGCATGTGAACCAAAATGTTGCTACCTTTGTCCTCAGGGAGGCTACGCATCTTGTCACAGCTTTGAAAGAAGAAGAAAAAGCATTTGATGCCAAGGTAAGACATTCCAATAATAACAATTTATGGATGCTAGAGTAATGTTTCCTGCTTTCTTACTGTAACTGTTATTGAGTTATTCATGTATTATCTTAAGTGCACTCTGATCATGTCCATATTTGCTCAGATCCTCTCCTCAGCAAGTCCCGCAGTGACCAGCAACTGACAACTCTAGTTCTGTGTTGGTTAAGTCCCCTTATGCACTTACTAAGCCTTCTGTTTCAGGCTGTACCCATCTCTTTCATTCAAAAGAGCAGCGTGAATAGTTTTGTGCTTTTCTCACATCTCAGAGTGCATTAATGACGTGCACCTGATCCATCGGTTGACCGTCTTTGATGACAGCACAGCTAGCTCACATGTCAGCTCTTTCATTTCCCCGAGCTCCTGTATATCAATGAATGTAGACTACGTATCATTGACTTCTCCAACCAATGACTCGACCCACTGACTGTGTACAGAGCCTACCTCCACTTTTCTTCATTGAATCACTTTATAAATATTTTCAATTGTAATTGTTTGTTGATATAGTAAACTGTTGAGGTTTGATATAGTAAACTGTAGTGGTTTGATATAGTAAACTGTTGAGGTTTGATATAGTAAACTGTTGAGGTTTGATATAGTAAACTGTTGAGGTTTGATATAGTAAACTGTTGAGGTTTGATATAGTAAACTGTAGTGGTTTGATATAGTAAACTGTTGAGGTTTGATATAGTAAACTGTTGAGGTTTGATATAGTAAATGTAGAGGTTTGATATAGTTAACTGTTGAGGTTTGATATAGTAAATGTGGAGGTTTGATATTGTAAATGTAGAGGTTTGATATAGTAAACTGTAGAGGTTTGATATAGTAAATGTAGAGGTTTGATATAGTAAATGTAGAGGTTTGATATAGTAAACTGTAGAGGTTTGATATAGTAAACTGTAGAGGTTTGATATAGTAAACTGTTGAGGTTTGATATAGTAAATGTAGAGGTTTGATATAGTAAATGTAGAGGTTTGATATAGTAAACTGTTGAGGTTTGATATAGTAAATGTAGAGGTTTGATATAGTAAATGTTGAGGTTTGATATAGTAAATGTAGAGGTTTGATATAGTAAATGTAGAGGTTTGATATAGTAAACTGTAGAGGTTTGATATAGTAAATGTAGAGGTTTGATATAGTAAACTGTTGAGGTTTGATATAGTAAATGTAGAGGTTTGATATAGTAAACTGTTGAGGTTTGATATAGTAAACTGTAGAGGTTTGATATAGTAAACTGTAGAAGTTTGATATAGTAAATGTAGAGGTTTGATATAGTACACTGTTGAGGTTTGATATAGTAAATGTAGAGGTTTGATATAGTAAACTGTAGAAGTTAGTGAACTTCTGTTGCGGACAAGTGGTCAAGTTTGACCCCCTTTGATATTTTATATGTTAATCCAACCTTAAATGGGAACTAGAGATTTTTTTTCTGGGAAAGTACTGCTCTGACATAGTGCTGACCTTGAAGTAAAGGACGAGACTTGAATCGGCATCTTAGCACGCAAGTTTTCACCCATATGTGCTAGGCCGCATATGGAGAAATGTTCTGAGACTTCTGCTTCAAGCAGTGAAACTCACGATGCAAGGTGGCATTCCTCACCTTCCCAGTTTACTAACCCTGGTACCCATTTCTGCTAGCGGCTGGGTCGAGCACGGGGGTATTTTTTTTGTCCAACCATGAGTACGATTCACACTGCTTCCAATGGGAATCGAACACTGGTTGTCCTAACGTTGGTAACCTAGTTTGGTGGTATTCCCAACTAGGCTACCAATGCCCCCCATATGCTGACCATATGGCCCCACAAAATATATGTGGATGATAAATGAAAAACATTCACACTAACACCATCTTTCTCATATCCAATAGTTGAGACAAGATTGTTTCTTTATTCTTGTTACTTTACCAATGTGCAGGTGTCCTAATTGATCAAATATGTCATTCTCCAAATATAGTGGAGACAGTTTTCAAATCACGACAGGGTCAACCAAGTTTTTATATCTATTTGTGGTTGAAATAAAAACTTTGGCGTGTACAGCTCATGGCGACTGCGCAGGGCATACAACTTTATTTTCCAGCCTCATAGAAAACCATCTGGCAAGCCCCAAAAATTGGATAAAATGAAAATACCAGTAATCAAAAAACACAGATGTTTGCTCTGTCTATCAGCATCTCTCTATGGGATATATATCATTCTCTCTAACTGGACATCTCACGACTGTTTGCTTTAATCTGAAAGTAGTAAGGCTGGTAGCAAAGTAGTCTCAAAGTAGTATAGCTGGTAGCAAAGTAGTCTCAAAGTAGTAAAGCTGGTAGCAAAGTAGTCTCAAAGTAGTATTTTAGCTATAATGATAAAAATGTTACTACATGTATAAATGAAGATGTCATGAGGAAACTACATTCTACTCATTCTTGAGTTTGATATTTTAATGGAGTGGTTCAAATTTGGTTCACTGAAAAAAGATATTAATATTCTAGAATAGTTCAGTTTTTATCTAATTAAATTTTAGCCCAATAACGTATATGAAAATAAACATGTCAAAATGTGACTAATTTTATGATTTGAGATGCAAAATAACCATAATTTAACCACAAATATTGTAAAAATGCACATTATAGGATCTCTTATGATCATTTTTCAGATACTATAGCCGAATTATACTCAAGTTATGTCTCAGAATTGAGCTTTATTACATCATCATCAAGTACTATGACTGCTGGTGTCGGTGATCATGTCTCCCCATAACTCTCGAGATCTTGATAGTTATTTATCATTTCTGTTGTTGACCTTTTGCCCAGCCATTCTCTTAAACAGTTTCATATATTTTCACTTTGCATCCCTCTATCTCTTGCTGTAACTTACAATGTAATGAGAGTGTGGTATTACATTTTGCCATACTAGGTCACTGTCTTTGGAGGTGAAGCAGCCAGTGCTTTTCTTCTCACCACACTACCCTTCTCATAAGCCAGAAACCCATTCTTTTTTCATCTGTGTTGATCTGAGAGCTTAAACTCATGTTCACCTGATCACCAATCCAGCATGTTACTACAATGCTAATGACATAATAGAAACAAGAAAAAGAGTTCTTAAATGTTATGTAGAGCCAGTCTTAACATATGGATGTGAATCATGGATAATAGGACAACAGACAAGAGAATCACCAGAGTCTGTAGAAATGTGGTTTTACAGAAGAATGTTGAGAATACCATGGACAGCTAGGAAGAGTAATGAAAATGTTCTGAAAGAAGCCAAAGCAAAAAGAGAGCTAATTTCCAATATTAGGAAGAAACAATCATAATTTTTTGGCCATGTAATGAGAAGAGAACTACTGGAATATATTGTAAAAACTGGGAAAATTGAAGGACGAAGTAATAAAGGTAAGCAAAGATAAAAAATACCAGACAGCTTAAGAGAATGGCTTGGCAGAAGGTCAGCAACAGAAATGATAAATAACTGTCGAGATTGAAAGTTGTGGAGAGACATGATCACCTATGCCAGCAGGCCTGGTACTTGATGATGATGAATGACATTTTACATTTTTAGAGACAATTTGAACCTGACTGGTGGATGTTTGATAGTTATATCCGAAACTATCTAGGCTGGTTTTGTTGATATTTGAATTATGAGTCTGCCTGCAAAATTAACAAGACTTCGTTTGTTGTAAGGGGTGTTTCCACTTGTGCTTTTTTTAAATATCATTATAATTGTGAATGTTCTGCCCTCATCTACCCAACATGGCAAGTAGATTTAGATTTGTACCTTAATGGGGGGGGGGGGGGGCTGACTCACCTGTGGTAGATGGTAGCTGACCAATAAACCTTGAAAACTGCAATGAATAATTGTACCTTCCAAGCACCTTTGGCAGCTTTATTTATTGTGGTACTTTGATCTGATCATGGTCTGAAGTCTAAATTTCATTCTTCAGTTGACAGGTATCCTGACACCACCTTTCTTCTCTGAAGGCCTTTGTGATTATGTCCCAAAGGGTAAACTCTGGTAAAGAAAAGTAGAGACCCCCCCGTCACGCCAAGTGACGTATAGGGAATATGGTGTTAGTGACTATAAATTTTACAGATCTTCGGCACATGATTTTTTGGGTAATGTGGTTGGTATTATGCCCGTGCCGCCTTACTTTCCCAGAAAAAATATCCGGTACCTGTTTAAGGCTGGATGAACTCAGAATCCGTTGGTTAGGATCAAAACAGACCTCTTGTACTTTGGAGTCCAGTTCACTAACCACTGAGCAATTGCAACTCTGGTAAACTCTACGCTGAAGACTAATATTTGTACTGTCAAACTCATATATTTGTAGTGTTCTGCACAGAAACATAGTCATTTTAATTATATTTTTTACAAAAGTGAGAACAGTGTCTTCATGTCACATTTCATGAGAATGTTGGACAATCATCATAAAAGGGCAACAAAAAGTCATAGCTGGTACATTTATAGTGACCTACCCCAAAGTGTTTCCTTGTCTCACCTTATGATAGGTCATGTGCTTGGAAGAGCACAAAACTTCCACTGGTGAACTCTCAGGAACATTCAAGGACAAACATGAAAAGAGTGGTTGAAAGAGATGACTAGTGTGGACCATACTTGGGGTACCCTACAATCAATAACCATAGATTGAGCATGGTGGTTGGGGTATTTTTGCTTTCTACAAGATGCCATAAGGTATATCAGTCGCTAATTTCTTTGTCTTAAAACAATCATCAGATCATGATTCTGTGACTAGTTAAACCTGTTATTAAATGAAACATGTTTTATTAAATCACTACTACCACTATCTGCAGGTGATACTTCATGGTGCAGTCTTCAATGCCCTAACCTCCATCATTTTCTCTCGCCGTATGGACTACAAAGATGTCCTTATAGAAAAAGTTGCGACTCAGTTTAAGGAAAACCTTGATCTTTTTTCCGACAGCAAGTTTCCCAACTTTTTCCCATTTCAAAAGTTTTTGATGGGAGATTTCTTTGATGTAAAATTCTTGAGGATTAATATGACAGAGATGCATCAAAAGATTATCAACCCTGTGTTCGAGGAACATAAAGAGGAGTATAATGATGATCACATTACAGACTTTATAGACATCTACCTCCGAGAAATTAAAGCTCACAAAAATGTGAAAGGAACAACAGTGGAAGGTTAGAATATATCTTGATGCTATGTTTTTTGTGTCAAGTTTTTGTATATTTTATTTGTTTTAATTTGCGTACACTAAATTTTTATCTCTAGTGATGTCCAAAGGGACTGAATTCTGCTTGAATATCAGTTTTTTTCCCCTTTTCCACACCCATGGTCTCTGCTTGTTTAGCCAAACTGGTTAGTAAATTTCCAGAGTCACGACTCTGAGGTGGAATATGATCTTGATCAACTTTGTGCTGATCCTGATGCCAGCAGTGAGCTATGAGTCGCTGACCATTTGAGCAAGATGTTGCGTGTTATTGTGTTCCTCTGATTTTTGTCCTTAGATGCTTCTTCCTTATTAAGACTTTTATTCTATTATGTTTTAAATGCAATTAAAACAGGTACAGGGTCTTCAACTTCTTCATAATGAGTTTTCATGTCATAGGTCAATACTTATGTCAGATCTAATCAAAATATTTTTAAAATTATCCTCAAATACCTATGTCAGAACTAATCAAAATATTTTAAAAATTATCCTCAAATACTAATGTCAGAACTAATCAAAATATTTTAAAAATTATCCTCAAATACTAATGTCAGAACTAATCAAAATATTTTTAAAATTATCCTCAAATACTAATGTCAGATCTAATCAAAATATTTTTAAAATTATCCTCAAATACTTATGTCAGATCTAATCAAAATATTTTTAAAATTATCCTCAAATACTTATGTCAGATCTAATAAAAATATTTTTAAAATTATCCTCAAATACTTATGTCAGATCTAATCAAAATATTTTTAAAATTATCCTCAAATACTTATGTCAGATCTAATCAAAATATTTTTAAAATTATCCTCAAATACCTATGTCAGAACTAATCAAAATATTTTAAAAATTATCCTCAAATACTAATGTCAGAACTAATCAAAATATTTTAAAAATTATCCTCAAATACTTATGTCAGAACTAATCAAAATATTTTTAAAATTATCCTCAAATACTTATGTCAGAACTAATCAAAATATTTTAAAAATTATCCTCAAATACTTATGTCAGATCTAATCAAAATATTTTTAAAATTATCCTCAAATACTTATGTCAGATCTAATCAAAATATTAAAATTATGAAAATGTAAAAAGGAAAAAAATTGTATGTAGACAGCTTTACCATTGGTAAGAAATAAAACAGAAGTAGAACTGCGAAGTCAGAAAGTTTTCACACCTTCGTCTCGTCTTGTTGGCCGGACATATCAATTTCAATTCAGTAGTTGCCTGGCCAAGCTCTGTGGCTGACCAAGATCTGGACCTCAGTGAAGTGACTTATTTTCCGTTTTTGAGAGTCTAGCATATTATCGCCATGTAGCTAGATTTCTGTGTGTATCCTTATATATTTTTGTGTAGTAGTTTGTTGTTCCTACTGAAGGTCTTTTGGCCGAAACGTCGTTCTACTTTTGTTTTGTTTCTCACCTACGTAAAGCTGTTACCATACCACTTTTTTCTTTTTTTTAAAATTGTCATTATTATCATCAACTTTACAGCAGCTTCGCATTTCTATACATCTTGATGCTTTTACTCATTTAAATTATCTCCCATGGCTAATAATTAAATTGATGTTAGTGCCATGTCTGGATGTCAAGTAATTCTGTCTACAGAGAGGAGCTGTCAGGCAGTATTGTATGACTTGCTGTGGCATGGTACCACAACAACAGCAGCCACCCTGTACTGGGCTTTGCTGTTTATGCTGAAGTACCCCAAGGTTGTGGACACAGTTAGGGAACAGCTAGATGACGTCTTCAATAAAGCAGGTGGGTTGACATTAGGAACATCAGCGTTTGTATGCATGTGCTGGGACATTAGTTTTACATGTTTTAACTTGGACATCTGTATTTTTATGAATTTGTTGGAACATTAGTTTTATATATGTTTTAACTTGGGACATCCGTATTTTTATGATTTTGCTGGGACATTAGTTTGAGAAATTGATGAATGATCTTGATACTCATTGAACATCACAGAAGTATATGGGTTAGTTTGTGACATCACTGGATAAGTTTGAGACATTACTGATTCTTTTTATGTATACTTACATATAGTTTTAATATTTTTTTATATTCATATAGTTTTTTGTGAACATATTTGCTTATGCCCATACTGTATATACACCGCACATTAACAAAACTTATTTGTGGTTTAATTTTGTTTCACCAGCTGTACCTGGCAGTGAAGCTGGAGCAGACAGTCCAGCTGGGATTCCAGAACTGCCAACGTACTTCAAGGCCTTTGCCCATGAGGTCCAACGCTGCTCCAACATCAGCCCTATATCTATGGCTCATGCAGTTGCCAAGGAAAAGTTCCTCAAGGGATACAGGTGGAGTTTCATTTATTTATCCTCAATGAGAGTTATATCCCATTTCCTGGTGTATATTTTTTCTCATATAGTAAAGTTGCTTGTTGTATGGCAGTAATTATAGTCACAACAACAAATTTCACTATCAGCTTGGAAGCACCTACACAGAACAGAAGGAATTCCTTTAAAAGTCATCAAAGCATATATTATTATCTCTTGACAAATAATAATATTACGAACTGAAGCTTTCTGAGGTGACAGATCAGTGAATCATTTCAGGGAAAGAGGTATGTTTACAGCAGGGAATAATAGAACAAAGAAGTATGTGTTTGCACTCGGAAAAATTGACAGACAAACAACAACAGAAAAAAACGAAGAACAATATATGGTCCGAAGCGGGATCGAACCCGTACTCCCTGGCACCGCGCCTTGCCACGAGAAGCCGAACGCTTGGCACACTGCCATGCAGCTAACTAAAAAATTAGCTATTGTAGCGGTGTCTTACACGAAGGCGTTCTCAATGACTATAGCATAGGGTAACGATCACAGACCGGAAATAAATTGTATATTTGTACTTTCCTATTATTGCAAAGTATCTCCCATTTACTTACAAAACATATTACTATGTTCACAGCACTTGGAAAAATCCACAAATAATCAACAGAAAATAACAAAGAATAATAGATAGCCCAAAGAAGGGTCGAACCTGTACTCCTTGACACAGCGCCTTACAAGAGACTATGCACTACACTACACTGCCAATTTAAGCAACCTATTAATACCTCTACCAGAATGTTACATAGACTATTAGATAAAACACAGGAGAGAGAAGAAATTGAAACAAATGATTCAGGAGTGAGGTCAGGATGTTTGGTGTCTTCACTTCTCTTTATACTGGCCATAGATCGGATTATCCTGGGGGGGAATAACACAGAACAACAGGAGTGAGGTCAGGATGTTTGGTGTCTTCACTTATCTTTATACTGGCCATAGATCGGATTATCCTGGGGGGGGAATAACACAGAACAACAGGAATGTAGCCTAGTGGTGGTCACTAGCAAAGCAGCTTAATGATCTTGATTTTGTTGATGTTATAGTTGTCACTAGCAAAGCAGCTTAATGATCTTGATTTTGTTGATGTTATAGTTGTCACTAGCAAAGCAGCTTAATGATCTTGATTTTGTTGATGTTATAGTTGTCACTAGCAAAGCAGCTTAATGATCTTGATTTTGTTGATGTTATAGTTGTCACTAGCAAAGCAGCTTAATGATCTTGATTTTGTTGATGTTATAGTTGTCACTAGCAAAGCAGCTTAATGATCTTGATTTTGTTGATGTTATAGTTGTCACTAGCAAAGCAGCTTAATGATCTTGATTTTGTTGATGTTATAGTTGTCACTAGCAAAGCAACTTATTGATCTTGATTTTGTTGATGTTATAGTTGTCACTAGCAAAGCAACTTAATGATCTTGATTTTGTTGATGTCATAGTTGTCACTAGCAAAGCAACTTAATGATCTTGATTTTGTTGATGTCATAGTTGTCACTAGCAAAGCAACTTAATGATCTAGATTTTGTTGATGTCATAGTTGTCACTAGCAAAGCAACTTAATGATCTTGATTTTGTTGATGTCATAGTTGTCACTAGCAAAGCAACTTAATGATCTTGATTTTGTTGATGTCATAGTTGTCACTAGCAAAGCAACTTAATGATCTTGATTTTGTTGATGTTATAGTTGTCACTAGCAAAGCAACTTAATGATGTAGATTTTGTTGATGTTATAGTTGTCACTAGCAAAGCAACTTAATGATGTAGATTTTGCTGATGTTATAGTTGTCACTAGCAAAGCAACTTAATGATCTAGATTTTGTTGATGTTATAGTTGTCACTAGCAAAGCAACTTAATGATCTTGATTTTGTTGATGTTATAGTTGTCCTCTCAGATAATCATCAACAAATGCAAGATAAAATTAGCATACTTGAGAGGTCACAACATATGACTGATGCATGTGGTACCTCCTGTTCTTTGCCATTCGGCGTTATCCAAGAGGGCTAGACATTAGATCTCATTACCTGGATAGCAGAGGGGGATAAAGCCATGAAGAAATCATGGATTTTTTTTTTTTAAGTAAATTTTTTTCACTGTTTGTGGTGGGACGCATACCCAGAACCTTCCTGTCTAGAGCCCAATGTCTTACCTCTAGACTTCCCAGCCCCTTCTCTCTGTCTAAAAACAGGGATTTGGTGGGGGGGGGGGGGGGGGGGGGCAAATTTTTTTTTTTAAAGTAGAGAGCCCCGTCATACCAAATGGCATATATAGGGAATATGGTGTTAGTGACCATAATTTTTTATAGACCTTCGGCACATGATTTTTGGGATAATGTGGTCGGTATTATGCCCATACCACTCTACTTTCCCAGAAAAAAATCTGGTGCCTATTTAAGGCTGGATGGATTCAGAAGCCGTCATTCAGGATTGAACCTGACCAATTGTCCTTTGTAGTCCAGTTCACTAACCACTGAGCTATCACAGCTCTCTGGGGGGAGTAAGTAATAAGGAAAAGAATAATTTGTTGAACTTAAAATAGAATTCACTGTCCTAGTAGTCTAATGCTCTATTAACTGGTGGTCATCAGGTTAAATATTAAATGATAAACTGTGATGAAAGGAAAAGGTCCTTTTCTTCTTGTATGTTAGACCATTTATCCCTTGTGTCATGTGGTAGAAATGTTTGAGCAAACGTGACTTCTAGACTTGAGCTGTTTATTAAAGTCTTATACGAGGGGAGGTCAAAAAGTAATGCACACCAATTTTTTTCTCGGTTAATAATAAAGATAGGAATATGAAATTTTGCACACTTGGAATATGACATGTTCCAATTATGTGCACCAAATTGCACAGCATTCTGATAAATATTACGCAATCTATGAACCGTTAAAATGGAGCTTGTCAACAATGTCCGTTACAAACAGCGAATAGTCATAGAATTTCTGGTTGCGGAAAAAGAAACTGTGGCAAACATTCATAAACGACTTGTGTGCAGTGTACAAATGTTCTGCAGTCGATAGGAGCACAGTTAGTTGCTGGGTTCAGAGAATTAAAGCTGCAGAAAGTGTATGAGTGGAGCTGCATGATTTACCGCGTTCTGGACGTGTTGCTTCGGCTACCAGCACAGACATGTTAAACCGGGCTGATGCCATTATTCGTAAGGATAGGCGTATCACTAGTCAGCAATTGGCATTGCAGCTTACAGTCAGCAAGGGAAGTGCAATCGCAATTTTTAAAACTCTCGGATATTCAAAGATTTGCGCTCGATGGGTTCCTCGGTGCCTAACAAATGATCACAGAGTTCAAAGGAAAACATTCTGTTCTGAATTGTTGGAGCGTTTCGGTGTTGAAGGAGAAATGTTTTTGTCAAAAATTGTTACCGGTGACGAAATGTGGGCACATTATTATGAGCCTGAAACAAAAATGCAGTCAATGGAGTGGCATCATCCGCAGTCACCAAAAAGAAAAAAATTCAAAACATCTCCATCAGCCGGAAAGGTGATGATCACTGTCTTCTGGGACATTGATGGTGTGATTCTTGTTGATGTAATGACAAGAGGTGAGACAATCAACTCGACAGCTTACATCAATACACTGACAAAACTCAAAAATCGGTTCCACAGAGTTCGGCCTAATAAGCCATCTGCAGATTTGTTGCTTCAACATGACAATGCACGCCCTCACACAAGTCTGGTAACTAGGGAAGCAATCAACAAATTTGGTTGGACTGTACTGCCCCATCCTCCTTACAGCCCTGATCTGGCTCCCTCAGATTTCCATCTGTTTGGACCACTCAAAAAATTCCTGCGTGGGACACACTTTGACATTGATGAGGATGTGATCCGTGCAGTTAAAAAATGGCTACGCGAGCAGGACAAAACTTGGTACAAACGAGGCATTCATGACCTAGTTTCGCGTTGGCATAAGGCAATACGCTTGGACGGAGATTATGTTGAAAAATAGGTAGTGTAAAGGGGATGTTCAGCTACAATCTGTGAAAATTTCACACATTTTGCCCGAATAGTTTCCAAGAAAAAAATTGGTGTGCATTACTTTTTGACCTCCCCTCGTATATTTGTATCGTTTCCTGTTTACACACAGAATACCTGGAGATGCTGTTATCTTACCAAACCTAGACTCCCTTATGATGGATGCTGATTTATGGGGTGATCCAACTGTCTTCCGACCAGAGAGGTTCATTAATGCTGAAGGGAAACTATCTGTACCACCAGAGTTTATCCCATTTTTCTTAGGTCAGTATTTGATTGACTTTCTATTACGTCTCTTCTCTTCATAATGCTTATCCATTAAGTAGGCATATGAGAGTTGTTTGTTATTAGTTTAAGGCAAAGCCTGGATAGCTGTGCCTTTTGGTTCAAAGCAACAGTTTTTAGAGTGGGTAGATTTGCTTAACAAGTTTTGTCCAGGCAGTGGCTATTTTTACTATTTTCAACTTACAGTTCCCAGGAGTTTTTTAATGTGTGTGAGCACACAGGGGGCCTCCAATCTTTTGCCGTTATTCAAGAGCTAGATGTCAGATCTCACTACCCAGAAACCAGGGGAGGATAACTCCATGAAGAAACCACGGATTCAATTTGGAAACATTCACATTGGGATATGAACCAGAGGCAGTTGTCTTTTGTCTTACTTCTGGATCACCCAGTTCCCTCTAGAATATATTGTTTCCTGTTAAAGTTGGGGGGTGTGTGTGTGTGTGTGTGTGGATGTGGGGAAGGTAAAAGGTAGCTGATTGACAGATCCAAACTTGGAAGTATCGGCTTCAGTTAGAATACAGATGTCGCAGCTTTTCGGCACAAATTCTTTAGCTGAAATGACCAAAGTCACGATGATGCAAATGAAGCCCTTTCCCTGACAAAACGTCAGATGTTTCTAACTTAACTTCAGGATTGCTGTTTACGCAGTTTTCATGATCTTTTCCTGCCTTTCCGATATAAAAACAGCTATTGTTTATGTAACGCCGCTGACATTGTGGTGTCTGTTGTTTCAGTTCATCTCACAAATTTGCTAAAGTAACAATTGCCGTCCTTATAGTCGTGTTTGTGACTTGCTTTAACTGGTGCCATGAGCACAAAAATATAGATAAACTTCCGTTTAAAGTATCTCAAAATTGAAACCATCAAAAAAATTATAACTTTCACTTTTACTTACAAAAATTATAAAATTATATTATTGTATAAACAAATATAATTGTTAAATGTTATTATGAGATATTAAATGTCGTGAATTAAGTGCATCATATTGTAGTGGTGGGGTCTGTTGACGTAGAAGACCTAGTATTATAGTGGTAGGGTCTACAATTGACAGGTTATTTCTCCAGCAGAACCTGGACAGTCAGGAAGGCAATTTAAATTGCCACATAATTTTCCAGTCTAAGAGCCAACAGTTTGTGTCGACCTTCTGACATCCTGCCATCATCGCAGTCACTGTCTTAGGCTGCGTCTGTGGGTTGGTTGGTATCCTATGGTCAAGAGCCACCATCATGTCTATGAAGAGAAATAGAAAAACTCATGTCCAAATTGTCATAAGACATACCCTCTAAAAGAAATAGAAAAGCTCATGCCCAAATTGTCATAGGACATACCCTCTAAGAGAAATAGAAAAGCTCATGTCCAAATTGTCATAGGACATACCATCTATGAGAAATAGAAAAGCTCATGTCCAAATTGTCATAGGACATACCATCTATGAGAAATAGAAAAGCTCATGTCCAAATTGTCATAGGACATACCCTCTAAGAGAAGTAGAAAAGCTCATGTCCAAATTGTCATAGGACATACCCTCTAAGAGAAATAGAAAAGTACATGTCCAAATTGTCATAGGACATACCATCTAAGAGAAGTAGAAAAGTACATTTCAATCAATCTCCATCATCTCCATCAATATTTTATGGAGAGTGAGATAATCATATATCAATATTTTATGGAGAGTGAGACAATCATATATCAATATTTTATGGAGAGTGAGATAATCTGATGAGTTTCCGGTTGTTTCCAAAATGGAGGAATTATTTTTCTCCGGCTTGGTATAGAACCGTTGATCAGAGGTTTAACAAGCCGCTATCGTAAAAACGATGTTGTTAATGAAACGTAGACCTGATACAGAATGTGTAAATTAGCAGTAGATAGTAGTGATAGTTTTTTCGGCCCTAAAACAACAACAAAAATAGGATTCTGGAATGTGCGAACAATGGCCGCTCCGACGAAACATGCACAGGTCGCGAGCGAGATGGATAGATACGATCTAGATATTTTAGGATTAAGCGAAATGCGCTGGCCTGGAACAGGTAGGAGATCTATTGATAATAAAATAGTAGTTTTTTCTGGAAGGGAAGATGGAAAACACCGTGAAGGAGTAGGCATAATGATGACAGACAAAGCTGCAAGAAGTTTATTAGAATGGGAACCGGTAAATAGCCGTTTGATACGAACACGATACAAAACAAAACATGGAAGACTTTCAATAGTTCAATGTTATGCGCCTACTAACGAAGCTGATGATGAAGTTAAGGATGATTTTTATAACCAACTGCAACAACTTATAAACAAAATACCAAAACACGATCTTTTAATTGTAATGGGAGACTTCAACGCCAAAGTAGGACAAGATAACGCAGGAGTGGAACATGTGATGGGGAGAGAAGGCTGTAATACAACAAGTCAGAATGGAGAAAGATTAATAGAATTATGTTTAATAGAAAATTTAGTTATAGGTGGGACATTATTTCCACATAAAAATATCCACAAAACAACATGGATATCTCCTGATGATAGAACATCAAATCAAATTGACCACCTATGTATTAAACAACAATTCAGATCATCATTAATAGATGTAAGAGCATACAGAGGTGCTGATGTTAATAGTGACCACAACCTGTGCATTGGGAAAATAAGATTAAAATTTAGAAACCAACAGAAGAGGTCAATTACACATCAAAGACATGTATGATGGTTACACATATGCAGTTCGAACAGAGGAAGGACTGAGCGAATGTTTCCCAATAGAAACTGGGGTTAAACAAGGATGTATTTTATCGCCCTTGTTATTTGGAATTGTTATGGACTTCATAATGAAGAAATGCTGCACTGGTAATAAAGGCATCGAATGGATACAAGGAGACCATTTGGAGGACCTGGACTTTGCTGATGACATAGTTCTCATCAGCAATCAGATAAAAACGATGCAGGAAAACACAAATGAACTATCATCAATAGCCAGCAAAATTGGGCTTGAGGTCAATCATGAAAAGACTAAAGTCATGAAAAGTTTAATTCCAACAAGTGACAAAATATACATGGAAAACAAACCAGTAGAAGAGATCGATCACTTCATCTATCTTGGAAGTCACATTGATCGAGAAGGGGATACGAGCAAAGAAATTAGAATCAGACTGGCTAAAGCAGCAATGTCTTTCAGAAGCCTTGAAAAGTTGTGGAAATCAAAACTCATTAGCACAAACACAAAACTTAGGCTATTCAAATCAAATGTACTATCAACCCTTACGTATGCGTGTGAAAGCTGGAAAACAACAAGAGATATAGAAACAAAGTTGAACGCATTCGAAAATAAATGTCTAAGGAAAATACTTGGTATAGAATGGAACGAATTCAAAACAAACGAGGAAATTAGAGAAATCGCCAATCAACCACTAATATCTTCAGTAATAAAGAAAAGACGATGGTCATACGTTGGACATGTGATGAGAAGAGATAATAATCGAATAGCAAAGCAAGCCCTCATATGGGAAACAACAGGTAAAAGAAAAAGAGGAAGACCCAGGGAGACACTGAGAAGAACATTGATGAGAGAGGCAAGAGCAGCAGGAATCGGCTCCCTCAATGAGATAGAACTGCTTGCACAGAACAGAGACAGATGGCGAGATTTGATAAAATATCTTTAAAAGAAAACTGCTAGAACAAAAATTCATATAGGAGAAGGTGTATCTTGGTCTACGCCCTATGGGCCGGTTACGGCTCGAAAGGTCAATAGATAGATAGAGATAATCATATATCAATATTTTATGGAGAGTGAGATAATCATATATCAATATTTTATGGAGAGTGAGATAATCATATATCAATATTTTATGGAGAGTAAAATAATCATATATCAACATTTTGTTGGGAGTAAAATAATCATATATCAATATTTTGTTGGGAGTAAAATAATCATATATCAATATTTTATGGAGAGTGAAATAATCATATATCAATATTTTATGGAGAGTGAAATAATCATATATCAATATTTTATGGAGAGTGAGATAATCATATATCAATATTTTATGGAGAGTGAGATAATCATATATCAATATTTTATGGAGAGTGAGATAATCATATATCAACATTTTGTTGGGAGTAAAATAATCATATATCAATATTTTATGGAGAGTGAAATAATCAGTGTGGCTCCCTCAATGAGATAGAACTGCTTGCACAGAACAGAGACAGATGGCGAAATTTGATAAAATATCTTTAAAAGAAAACTGCTAGAACAAAAATTCATATAGGAGAAGGTGTATCTTGGTCTACGCCCTATGGGCCGGTTACGGCTCGAAAGGTCAATAGATAGATAGATAGAAATAATCATATATCAACATTTTGTTGGGAGTAAAATAATCATATATCAATATTTTATGGAGAGTGAGATAATCATATATCAATATTTTGTTGGGAGTAAAATAATCATATATCAATATTTTATGGAGAGTGAAATAATCATATATCAACATTTTGTTGAGAGTATAGTGATACAGGTGTCATTTGTTGAGAGTCAGTTAATCATTGTGCACCATATCGGAAGGAAAAGTTGTTTTGTTTATTTGGGAGTTTAGAATAGTCATTTTTTGTTTATTTCGGAGAATAGAATAGTCATTTTGTGTTAACCTAGCCTAGCGGAATAGAATAGTCATTTTGTGTTAACCTAGAGGAATGGAATAGTCATTTTGTGTTAACCTAGCGGAATAGAATAGTCATTTTGTGTTAACCTAGAGGAATAGAATAGTCATTTTGTGTTAACCTACAGGAATAGAATAGTCATTTTATAGATACTCAGAGGTATGAATAGCCATTTTACATATATTTAGGACTATAGAATAGTCATTTTATGTATACTTAGATGTGTGTAATAGTCATTTCATGTATATTTAGAGTTAATTAAACTGTCATTTCATGTATATTTAGAATTAATTAAACTGTCATTTCGTGTATAGAATTAATTAAACTGTCATTTCATGTATTAAAAAAAAAAAAAGTAAAGTACCCCCGTCACTCCAAGTGGCGTATAGAGAAATATTGTGTTAGTGACCCTATATTTTACAGACCTTCAGCACATGATTTTTGGGGTAATGTGGTCAGTATTACACCCGTGCTGCTTTACTTTCCCAGAAAAAAATCCGGTACCCATTTACGGCTGGGTTAACCTGGAAGCCGTCGGTTGGGATCGAACCCTACCCCTTGTCCGTGGTAGTCCAGTTCACTAACCACTGAGCTTAGAATTAATTAAACTGTCATTTCGTGTATATTTAGAATTAATTAAACTCATTTTGTGTATATTTAGAATTAATTAAACTGCCATTTCGTGTATATTTAGAATTAATTAAACTGTCATTTCGTGTATATTTAGAATTAATTAAACTGTCATTTCGTGTATATTTAGAATTAATTAAACTCATTTTGTGTATATTTAGAATTAATTAAACTGTCATTTCGTGTATATTTAGAATTAATTAAACTGTCATTTCGTGTATATTTAGAATTAATTAAACTGTCATTTCGTGTATATTTAGAATTAATTAAACTCATTTTGTGTATATTTAGAATTAATTAAACTGTCATTTCGTGTATATTTAGAATTAATTAAACTGTCATTTCGTGTATATTTAGAATTAATTAACTGTCACGTGTATATTTAGTCATTTCGTGTATATTTAGAATTAATTAAACTGTCATTTCATGTATAAAGGTAAAGTAAAGGTAAAGTACGAGACTTGAACCGGCGTCTTAGCACGTGAGTGTACACCCTATGTGCTCGGCCGCCTATCCAGAAATGTTTGGATATTTCTGTATAGTGTAGCCTCAAGCATCGAAACTCAGATGCGAAGCGACATTCCTCACCTTCCCAGGGTATTACCCTGGTACCCATTTCTGCCAACGGCTGGGTCGACCGTGGGGGTATTTTTTTTTTTTTCCAACCACAGTACAATTCACACTGCTCCCAGCGGGAATCGAACACGGATTGTCCGAACGTCGGTAGTCTAGTCGGGTGGTTTTCCCAACTAGGCTACCGAGGCCCCCCAACATTTCATGTATATTTAGAATTAATTAAACTGTCATTTCGTGTATATTTAGAATTAATTAAACTGTCATTTCGTGTATATTTAGGGAGAATGGAGTATTCTTTTTATGTACGATTAGGATTTATGAAACTGTGATTTTATGTATAATTTGAGAGAATTTAATAGCCATGTATCATTTAGGTAAAATATAAAATCTTTCTTTATCATTTTTTGTTGTTGCGTTCACCAGCTTTCAACTCTGACGAAGTCCCTAGAGACTAGGAACTGAATTTTGTGTGTTAATCCATTTTTCCCTGGCAGTCCTGTGCACAGGGGTCCCTCGCCGCACAGGCAGATACTCTGACTTTGGAGGTACTCATGTTTTTTTCCGTCGATGAGTAACTGACATATCAAGCCGGGCCTCGCTGCTGAGACCAGGGGTGGTTGCTGCAGAGAGAAATTATAAATAAAAATCCCAACCGGTGTAGCCGAGATTTGAACCCACAACCTCTCTGTCCTGAGGCCGGCATCTTGCCTCGAGACCAACCAGTCCCCCATGGACTTGGAATAGGAGGAAACTGCAACAAGGAACACTTTTCATGCACAGCCTGCAATGGTTCCTATGAGCCATTAGTTAATCATGTAGTGTGTGCCTGCTATGTAGTGTATTCTGCTATTGCTTTATCTTTATCATTTAAGTGTGACCACTAAGATAAGTCTTGTACATGATTGCTTTATCTTTATCATTTAAGTAGAATCTAGGTTTATGTCGATAGATCTTTCAAGTATAAGTAAGTAAAGTACCCCCCGTCACGCCAAGTGGCGTATAGGGAAATATGGTGTTAGTGACCCTATATTTTACAGACCTTCAGCACATGATTTTTGGGGTAATGTGGTCGGTATTACGCCCGTGCTGCTTTTACTTTCCCAGAAAAAATCCGGTACCCATTTAAGGCTGGGTGAACCCGGAGCCGTCGGTTGGGATCGAACCCTACCCCTTGTCCGTAGTAGTCCAGTTCACTAACCACTGAGCTATCGCGGCTCCTACTAATTTTTAGGGAATTAGTAAAACCCAGGTGTCCTCGCCAGGATTACGAACCCCGGCTGTTGCCGTAGTAAGCCAACCGATCTTTCAAGTATGAACAAAATATATCTCGGATATGTGTACAGTGATTTCCTTCTTGTTTACAAATAAATGTAGTGCTCTGATCATCTGACATTTCAACTGTTACAGGTATAAGGGGATGCCCTGCTTCAAATATTGCCCAGTCAATCCTCTCAACTTTCCTGGCCTACATAATCTACAACTTTAACCTGGAACCTGATGATGGTCGTCAGCTGCCATCACTGGAGCGAAAGAGGGGTCTCATTCCAATGCCAGCAGACTTTAAATCAAAATTTGTGTACAGGAGATAAGTCTTGTACATGATTGCTGTGTGTATATATATATATGTGTGTGTGTGTGTGTTGGTTATCCTTGTTTGTGTAAAGGGTTTCCATAGTTACTTTATGGTGTGTGTGTTGTGAAACAGATGAGTGTGTGCCTACTAGTTTATTAATTGTGTAGTGTGAGGAAGAGAGTTCATCTGTGTGGATAGAGACGGTTCTGACCTATGGAAGTGAATCATGGACAGTAGACAAACAAATCAAAAGATGATTAGAGGCCACAGATATGGGATTTCTCAGAAGAGATTTCCCTGGACTGCCAAAAAAAAACCCATGAATAAATTCTCAAGGACAACACAAAAAGAGAGCTCCTAAAAACATCAGAAAGAAGCAATATTTTTTTCAGGTGCATCATGAGAAGAGGAAAGTTGGAATACTTGGTTGCAACTGGCAAAATACAAGGATAGAGAGACCGCAGATGACAAAAAGAGTGAAGGTACTAGAGCTTGGTGTCGTGGCATGGAAAAACAGTCAACAGAATTGATGTGATGCACTGTGGACAGAAAATTGTTGAAAGACATAATTGCCTATACCAACTGGTATGGCACATTATGCTGATCTATCTATCTCTGAGTGTGCTTGCTATTTCTTTGTTAATTGTGTAGTGTGTGCCTGCTATTTCTGTGTTAATCATATAGTGTATGTCTGCTACTTTTTTGTTAATCATGTAGTGTGTGCCTGCTATTTCTTTGTTAATCGTGTAGGATGACCATTACTTTTTTGTTAATCGTGTAGTGTGACCGCTACTTTTTGGTAATTATGTAGTGTGTGACCGCTACTTTTTTGTTAATCATGTAGTGTGTGCCTGCTATTTCTTTGTTAATCGTGTAGGATGACCATTACTTTTTTGTTAATCGTGTAGTGTGACCGCTACTTTTTGGTAATTATGTAGTGTGTGACCGCTACTTTTTTGTTAATCATGTAGTGTGCGACCACTACTTTTTTGTTAATGATATGTGTGACTACTACTTTTTTGTTAATCATGTTGTGTGTGACTACTACTTTTTTGGTAATCATGTTGTGTGTGACCACTATTTTTTTCTTAATCATGTTGTGTGTGACCACTACTTTTTTGTTGATCATGTTGTGTGTGACTACTACTTTTTTGTTAATCATGTAAAGTGACTACTACTTTTTTGTTAATCATGTAGTGTGACCACTACTTTTTTGGTAATCATGTAGTGCGACCACTACTTTTTTGTTAATCATATTGTGTGACCACTACTTTTTTGTTAACCGTGTAGTGTGTGACCACTACTTTTTTGGTAATAATGTTGTGTGTGACCGCTACTTTTTTGTTAACCGTGAAGTGTCACTACAACTTTTTTATTAACCGTGTAGTGTCACCACAACTTTTTTGTTAACCGTGTAGTGTCACCACAACTTTTTTGTTAATCGTGTAGTGTCACCACAATTTTTTTGTTAACCATGCAGTGTCACCACAACTTTTTTGTTAACCGTGTAGTGTCACCACAACTTCTTTGTTAACCATGCAGTGTCACCACAACTTTTTGTTAACCGTGTAGTGTCACCACAACTTTTTTGTTAACCGTGTAGTGTCACCACAACTTTTTTGTTAACCGTGTAGTGCCACCACAACTTTTTTGTTAACCATGTAGTGTCACCACAACTTTTTTGTTAATCATGCAGTGTCACCACAACTTTTTTGTTAATTGTCTGACTGCTGCTTGTTTATTAATTGTGTTGGGTATGCCTATTTGTTTACAAATTATATTGTGAGAAATGATTCAGTTAGACAGTAATTTGAATTGATGATCATGATTGAATATGAATGCTCCAATGGTCAATCTTATCAGATTGTAAGATTCACAACTCAACCTTAATGAATAAGAAGATTCCCACAGTCAGCTCTGTTAGATAGGAATTTTCACACTTTTGGCTCAATCAAACAGGAATATTCTTAGAGTCAATTTAGATAAGAAAACTCATAGTCTACTTTGACACGTTGGAAGATTTACATAGTCACTTCATTCTGATAGAAAGATTTTTCATGTGAATATAGTCAGACAAGAAAATTGAGATGGTTAACTAAAATATAATAGGTAGATTCTGACAATCTTCTCAATCTGGTAGATAGATTGTGATAACTGAATCTGGTAGATAGATTGTGATAACTGAATCTGGTAGATAGATTGTGATAATTGAATCTGGTAGATAGATTGTGGTAACTGAATCTGGTAGATAGATTGTGATAACTGAATCTGGTAGATAGATTGTGATAGTCAATTTATTAGAACTCGATGGAAAGATTCAAATAATCTTCTCATTCACAGTCAACTCAAAGTAAATTCAGACATATGTTTGTCATATATGTAGATATTGGCAGTCATATTAATCAGATTGTCTTATTAATCATACAGAAATATTCAGACTGTCATATTAATCATACAGAAATATTCAAACTATCATATTGATAATACAGAAATATTCAGACTGTCATATTAATTGGACAGAAATATTCAGACTGAAGGTTTGTCAGATATGTACATATTAACAATCAGACAAAAATATTCAGACTGTCATATTAATCGGACAGAAATATTTAATCAGTCATATTAATTGGACAGAAATAATTAATCAGTCATATTAATCGGACAGAAATATTTAATCAGTCATATTAATCGGACAGAAATATTTAATCAGTCATATTAATTGGACAGAAATATTTAATCAGTCATATTAATTGGACAGAAATATTTAATCAGTCATATTAATCGGACAGAAATATTTAATCAGTCATATTAATCGGACAGAAATATTTAATCAGTCATATTAATCGGACAGAAATATTTAATCAGTCATATTAATTGGACAGAAATATTTAATCAGTCATATTAATTGGACAGAAATATTTAATCAGTCATATTAATTGGACAGAAATATTTAATCAGTCATATTAATTGGACAGAAATTTTTAATCAGTCATATTAATCGGACAGAAATATTTAATCAGTCATATTAATCGGACAGAAATATTCAATCAGTCATATTAATCGGACAGAAATATTCAGTCAGTCATATTAATCGGACAGAAATATTCAGTCAGTCATATTAATCGGACAGAAATATTCAGTCAGTCATATTAATCGGACAGAAATATTCAGTCAGTCATATTAATCGGACAGAAATATTCAGTCATATTAATCGGACAGAAATATTCAATCATATTAATCGGACAGAAATATTCAGTCAGTCATATTAATCGGACAGAAATATTCAGTCAGTCATATTAATCGGACAGAAATATTCAATCAGTCATATTAATCGGACAGAAATATTCAGTCAGTCATATTAATCGGACAGAAATATTCAGTCATATTAATCAGACAGAAATATTCAGTCATATTAATCGGACAGAAATATTCAGTCATATTAAGCGGACAGATATATATATAGAGACAGTAGTCAACTCATCAGATATAAGATTCTAACCCAGAGATTGGTGTTAAGACAGTAAGCTCAGTCCTTGATGTACCACTTTCCTGATTAAAAGCTCTGTGTATTAATTATAAATAAATAATCCTGTGTGTTTCCCATGCATTTATTTTGTACAGACAGCATTACGGGTGATGATAGTCACTCAGATTTTAGATCTGTTCATTGTTTTTTCTGTTACTGGAGGTTTATCTCCCTTGGTTCACTGCTGTAATGTTCTTGCTGGTTCTTGTTAACTCTGTACAAGAACATCTTGATGTTTAGCCTGAGATAGTTCATTTCATTAGCGCTGATTATTAACATTATTTGTTCATCTTCAGCCAGATTTGGTTCATTTCATTAATGCTGATCATTAATATTATTTGTTCATCTTCAGCCAGATTTGGTTCATTTCATTAATGCTGATCATTAATATTATTTGTTCATCTTCAGCCAGATTTGGTTCATTTCAATAATGCTGATCATTAAAAGAATTTTTATGTTAAAAATGAGCCATGGTTGCTTTGTTTCGCTATTATGTCTGTCATTTCTAGATTCATGATAAGTGTGTTTATTTCATAGTTCATTCCTGGGATTGTTAACATATATACAGAAGGCGACTTCCAGTCAATATGATGGATAGGTGGCATGAGCCATTGAGGTTCAGTCTGATATGATAATTGTTCCTTGT
Organism: Megaustenia siamemsis; assembly: GCA_032433765.1. Classification (NCBI taxonomy): domain Eukaryota; kingdom Metazoa; phylum Mollusca; class Gastropoda; order Stylommatophora; family Ariophantidae; genus Megaustenia; species Megaustenia siamemsis. Next base: position 13,465,979 of record JAVIAB010000047.1, on the reverse strand, counting down.
TGTAGTTTTCTCAAATTCCAAGTCTGGCTTGCTGCTGGAGCTACTGAGTTTAGTGCTCTGTGTACACAGTGAGCTGTGCTTTTCAATCGAATGGTATTTCTATATTCTGATTGCTTATGATGATATCATATGACGGACAGTTCAGCTGCATTCACCTTTGGTGCCACTTGACCTTATGTTTTTTGGTGTGTGCTGTAGTGGCCTTGATGGGGACTGCAGCTGCCTTTCTTTATCTGGATGTTCGATGAGATGTTAATTCAGATGATTCCATTGGCACAGTTGGTTGAGCAATTTTGAATTTTCATTTGTTTGGAGTGATCAAATAACTAAATATAAACTACTAAAGACATCTGTCTGTCTAACTATCTGTCAGTCCACTCAAGTCTGTCTGTCAGTCCATCCATCCTTCCTTCCATGTCTATCTATCTATTGTCCTTTTGTGCATGAAGACAGTACATTTGGGCAGAAGTTGTAGACTTTGTGACTGACAATCTGTGCATTAAAAAAAAAAAGTAAAGAGCCCCGCCACGTGACGTATAGGTAGGGAATATGGTGTTAGTGACCATAATTTTACAGACATACAGCACATGATTTTTTGGGGTAATGTGGTCGGTATTATGCCAGTGCCACTTTACTTTCCCAGAAAAAAATCTGGTACCCTTTTAAGACTGGGTGAACCCGAAAGCCGTTGATCAGGATCGAACCCGACCTTTTGTTCATTGTAGTCCAGTTCACTAACCACTGAGCTACCACAGCTCTTGACAATCTATGCAAACAGACCACAAAATACTTTGAACAGCCACCTTTTTTTTTTTTCAAATATAATTTGTATTAAATCTGCACAACCATTCACAATGTGACACAATATAAACATGATAAAAATGATGACTAGATGCACATTTTGAAAATTGTGGAAAGTAAATTGTGCCTGACAAGTCCATGGCTGTAAATTTCAGTAAATAACACTCTCAGATTTTGGAAACTTGATGTACAAGTAAAGTAGTAAAGTATCCCCGTCACGCCAAGTGGCATATAGGGAAATATGGTGTCAGTGACCCTATATTTTACAGACCTTCAGCACATGATTTTTGGGGTAATGTGGTCAGTATTACGCCCGTGCTGCTTTACTTTCCCAGAAAAAAATCTGGTACCCATTTAAGGCTGGGTGAACCCGGAAGCCGTCGGTTGGGATTGAACCCTACCCCTTGTCCTTTGTAGTCCAGTTCACTGACCACTGAGCTATCACGGCTCCCAAACTTGATGTACAGCTAAACAGATAATGTTATCAATGTATTGTTAAAAGAAATCCATTTTTGACAATAGAAACAAGAAAAAGAGTTCTTAAATTTTACGTAGAGCCAGTCTTAACATATGGATGTGAATCATGGACAGTAGGACAACAGACAAGAAAATCACTGAAGTCTGTGGAAAGGTGGTTTTACAGAAGAATTTTAAGAATACCAAGGACAGCTAAGAAGAGTAATGAAAATGTTCTGAAAGAGGTCAAAGCAAAAAGAGAGCTAATTTCCAAATTAGGAAGAAACAATCGTCATTTTTTGGCCATGTAATAAGAAGAGAACAACTGGGATATATTGTAACAACTGGAAAAATTGAGGGACGAAGACATAGAGGGAAGCAAAGAGAAAAGATATCAGACAGCTTAAGAGATTGGCTTGGCAGAAAGTCAACAACAGAATTGATAAATAACTGTCGAGATCGAAAGTTGTGGAGAGACATGATCACCTATGCCAGCAGGCCCGGTACTTGATGATGATGATTAAAAGAAAAACTTTACAGCATTTATCTCAAAACTAGGGTCTGCTAGGGAAAATATATAGTGAATAATAGATACATGTTCAGTGCAATTGTCGTGAGGAGTTAGGATCGGGTCCAAGTTTTTAATTTGTCATCCCCCTCCTTTGTGGTAGAAAATCATTTTTAAACCGTTACCATGATTCAGACCCTGATTTGGAGCATGATAAATTGCCTGTTCTCCACCTGATCTCCTTTGTGTTGACTAGTTAGTGAAATGATCATGGTACCAGTCTCCTTTGTGTTGACTAGTTAGTGAAATCTTCATGATCCCAGTCTCCTTTGTGTTGACTAGTTAGTGAAATCTTCATGGTACCAGTCCCCTATGTATTGACTGTTTAGTGAAATCTTCATGGTACCAGTCCCCTATGTATTGACTGTTTAGTGAAATCATCATGGTACCAGTCCCCTATGTATTGACTGTTTAGTGAAATCATCATGGTACCAGTCCCCTATGTATTGACTGTTTAGTGAAATCTCCATGATCCCAGTCCCCTATGTATTGACTGTTTAGTGAAATCATCATGGTACCAGTCCTCTATGTATTGACTGTTTAGTGAAATCTTCATGGTACCAGTCCCCTATGTATTGACTGTTTAGTGAAATCATCATGGTACCAGTCCCCTATGTATTGACTGTTTAGTGAAATCTCCATGATCCCAGTCCCCTATGTATTGACTGTTTAGTGAAATCATCATGGTACCAGTCCCCTATGTATTGACTGTTTAGTGAAATCTTCATGGTACCAGTCCCCTATGTATTGACTGTTTAGTGAAATCTTCATGGTACCAGTCCCCTATGTATTGACTGTTTAGTGAAATCATCATGGTACCAGTCCGCTATGCATTGACTGTTTAGTGAAATCATCATGGTACCAGTCCCCTATGTATTGACTGTTTAGTGAAATCTTCATGATCCCAGTCTCCTATGTATTGACTGTTTAGTGAAGTCTCCATGATCCCAGTCCCCTATGTATTGACTGTTTAGTAAAATCTTCATGATCCCAGTCTCCTATGTATTGAGTGTTTAGTAAAATCTTCATGATCCCAGTCTCCTATGTATTGACTGTTTAGTGAAATCTTCATGATCCCAGTCTCCTATGTATTGACTGGTTAGTGAAATCTCCATGATCCCAGTCCCCTATGTATTGACTGTTTAGTGAAATCTTCATGATACCAGTCCCCTATGTATTGACTGTTTAGTGAAATCTTCATGATCCCAGTCTCCTATGTATTGACTGTTTAGTGATATCTTCATGATACCAGTCCCCTATGTATTGACTTCAGTGATATCTTCATGATCCCAGTCCCCTATGTATTGACTTCAGTGATATCTTCATGATCCCAGTCCCCTATGTATTGACTTCAGTGATATCTTCATGATCCCAGTCCCCTATGTATTGACTTCAGTGATATCTTCATGATCCCAGTTCCCTATGTATTGGCTTCAGTGATATTTTCATGATCCCAGTCCCCTATGTATTGACTTCAGTGATATCTTCATGATCCCAGTCCCCTATGTATTGACTTCAGTGATATCTTCATGATCCCAGTCCCCTATGTATTGACTTCAGTGATATCTTCATGATCCCAGTCCCCTATGTATTGGCTTCAGTGATATTTTCATGATCCCAGTCCCCTATGTATTGACTTCAGTGATATCTTCATGATCCCAGTCCCCTATGTATTGACTTCAGTGATATTTTCATGATCCCAGTCCCCTATGTATTGACTTCAGTGATATTTTCATGATCCCAGTCGACTTCAATCAATGCCTGTCTCTTGGAAGTATACATTTGTATAGAATGGAGGCAAGGAGAAAGGTATAGGCTCGGCATTACTTGAAATGATCACAGGACTTCTTGTAATATGTGCAACCACACAAATTTGGGAACTCTGGCCAGATAAGATATGCATTAATATTTTTTTTTCTCTTTTATTTGTCTCATTTTGTGTTTTATTACCTGTGTTTGTTTTTTTTGTTTTTTTTGGGAAGGGCTGTTTTGGCTGCAACATAAGGTTATCCTGTCTGTTACACGACCATAAATATTTGTTTGACCTGTCTTTCTTTGTCCATCATTTACTGTGTCCTGGTTTGTTGATTGTGACACAAGACAAAACTATCGTATCACTGATGTTTGTTGATGATGTTTTAGTAGTCTTGGTTAATTTTCTCAGCTTTGAAACAAAACGTAATATATTATGCTATATTATGTTAAAAAGGATCACAAGAGACTATAACTTAAATATTTACAATATGTGTGGTTGTAATATGATTATTTTACACAAGAAAGGGGTCAATTTGTCAAAGCTTGAATATATTTATTCTCATAAATGTTATTGAATTAAAATTAATTATTTAATTATCAATTAATTTATCATTAAAATTAATTATTCTAGAATATTAATTATTTTTTTTCCGTGCCTCAGTTTTGAACCACTCCAATATAATATCAGTCTCAAGAATGAAGAGAATGTATTTTCCTCAGGACAACTTCATTCAAACATGTAGCAACATTTTTATAATTAGAACTAAAATATTACTTTGAGATTAAAGCCAGCAGCCGTGCCTAGGTTGACATTTTTTACAAATTTAATAAGTCATCATTTAGGACCAATGTCTTCATGCACAGTTTTATTGGCATTCATATTAGAAACGTAATCTCTGAATGAATTAACCATGATGCTTCAGTACCATCTCAATTCTTTGGACAGGAGAACTGGTTAGTCTCGAGGCAGTGAGGTTGTGAGTTCAAAATCCTGGTTGCACCAGTTGGGATTTTTATTTGTGATTTCTCTCTGCTGCAACCACCCCTCCTTGTCTCAGCAGCGAGCTCTAACTTGAGACGTCAGTTACTCATCGACGCAAAAATAAGAGTACATCCAAGGACAGAGTTATTCGCCTGTGCAGCAAGGGACCCCTGTGCACACGGCTGCCAGGAAAAAACTGATAACATGCAAAATTCTGTTTCTAGTCTCTAGGGACTTCGCCAGAGGTGAAAGCTGGTCAACGACAAAAAAAAAATGCCTAGGGCGATATGCTGTTTTGTGGGGGAGGGGTGTCACAAAGAAATATGAGAATACATGTTAAAAGTGAACAATCAGATTGAAAAAATATATTACGATGATGTTTTTATCTTTACGTATAGGGTTCACTTTGATAGTGCTGTTATGTTATGAATTGATAGCCTGATAGTGCTGTTATGTTATGAATTGATAGCCTGATAGTGCTGTTATGTTATGAATTGATAGCCTGATAGTGCTGTTATGTTATGAATTGATAGCCTGAGTCTGGTTAAAATCTGATCAGAACTAATGTCATTACACTGCTACTGTAAAATTACAGAACAAAACACAGCTGTAGTGCATAAGCATTTAATAGCAGTCAGTGACTCAAGCTAATAGTAGTCAGTGACTCGAGCTAATAGTAGTCTGTGGCTCAAGTTAATAGCAGTCAGTGACTCAAGCTAATAGCAGTCAGTGACTCAAGCTAATAGTAGTCAGTGACTCGAGCTAATAGTAGTCTGTGGCTCAAGTTAATAGCAGTCAGTGACTCAAGCTAATAGTTGTCATTGACTCGAGCTAATAGTAGTCTGTGGCTCAAGTTAATAGCAGTCAGTGACTCAAGCTAATAGCAGTCAGTGACTCAAGTTAATAGCAATCAGTGACTCAAGTTAATAGCAATCAGTGACTCAAGTTAATAGTAGTCAGTGACTCAAGCTAATTGTAGTCAGTGACTCGAGCTAATAGTAGTCTGTGGCTCAAGTTCATAGCAGTCAGTGAAAGAAGTTAATAGCAATCAGTGACTCAAGTAATAATAGTAGTCAGTGACTCAAGCTAATAGTAGTCAGTGACTCGAGCTAATAGCAGTCAGTGGCTCAAGCTAATAGCAGTCAGTGGCTCGAGTTAATAGCAGTCATTGGCTCGAGTTAATAGCAGTCAATGACTCAAGTTAATAGCAGTCAGTGACTCAAGTTAATAGCAGTCAGTGGCTCAAGCTAATAGCAGTCATCGACTCGAGCTTATAGCAGTCAGCGACTCAAGCTAATAGCAGTCAGTGACTCAAGCTAATAGCAGTCAATGACTCAAACTAATAGCAATCAGTGACTCAAGCTAATAGCAGTCAGTGGCTCAAAATAATTGTAGTATTGGTTATTGGTTATGGAAGGTCTCGGTATCATTGCAAACGAATTAAAATCCATAATCGCTCAACCGCCCGTGCCAGTGGAATCATCCGAATTACTAACACATCTCCCAAACAAAGAAAGGTAACTGTAGTCCCCATCGTAGCAGTCTCAGCACACGCCAAAAGACATAAGGCAAAACCGCGCAGAAAGTGAACACAGCCAACTGTTCCCTGTCATACGATATCATCATTCATCATAAACAAGCGGGATATCGAAACAGGATAAAAATGGATGAGACACACAGCTCACGGTGTGCACAGAGCACTTAACTCAGTAGCTCCTGCAACAAGCTGGACTTGGAATATGAGGAAACTGCAAGAAGGAACACTTTTCAGACATAGCCTTCAATGGTTCCTGCCGCCTATCCACCATATACCATGGAAGTTCGCGTCCTCCCGAAATTGATGATCGTCGTAGCACTTGATGATGTTAGGCCATCGTTGATGACTCCAATTCCAAACATATAGACACACAGTGGTGGTAAGTTATCATTTCCAATCCAACAGAAGCCACCTGACCTGTGTCAGGTAATTGCAGTTGTCAAAACAAACATGACCAAGACTCTATTTCACCTAGTGATCCTAGTGGTAAAATTACTCGGGGTACAGGTCAATAACTGCAATGCTGCTGTAAAGCTGGTAACAAGGGAAAAGAGGTGGGGTGTAACATACACTCCTACTAAGTATGGTGACAACTTAACAACAAGGAAAATACAAAATATTTGACGTTTCCGCCTTCTTCAGAAAACAGGGACAACGGACACAGAGAAGAAAATGAAGTTCTACTCTACTACATGTTCTGGCTTAATAAAACATACTACATAGAAGGAAGAGATAAAATGATAAGATTAATTAACTCAGTCGGACCTCGTGAGCAGGGAGAAACAAGGGAAGGTTAAAGACAATCCCATAAAACATGCGAACAGGTTGAAGGTGCCGTATTTCATCTGTGAACTGCAAAAATGTTATGCTTGTGCTTACAGGATGAATAATGAGGAAGAAGAAGAAATGACAAAATACTTATCTGGATCCAATAACAAAATACTTTTCTTGATCCAATAACAAAATACTTTTCTTGATCCAATAACAAAATACTTGTCTGGATCCAATAACAAAATACTTCTCGTGATCCAATAACAAAATACTTGTCTGGATCCAATAACAAAATACTTCTCATGATCCAATAACAAAATACTTATCTGGATCCAATAACAAAATACTTATCTGGATCCAATAACAAAATACTTGTCTGGATCTACCAAGCACATACCTCTGCCCCAACCCACTCACACAACAGTTATCAATTGAAGAATTCAGACATGTTTATATTGTCGATTCTTGTCTAGAAGTTCTGCTACAACATACTGCATCTTTATAAATGCTACATAATTATCATTGCTACTTTATCATAAAAGTTACATTTTTTTTTTACAAATGCTACATTATTTTTTAAAAATTGAAATAAAGGTATGCTGTAGAATAAATTTACAGAAGAATGCTGAGAATACCATGGACAACTAAGAAGAGTAATGAAGACGTTCAGAAAGAGACCAAAACAAAAACAGCTTATTTCCAAAATTAGGAAGAATGTGCAGTGAGGGTCCCCTCATTTCTTTTCTTTTCTTTTCATTTCTTTTTTTTTTTTTTGTAAGTCATGTAATGATAAAGGAAATGAACAGCTGGGATATATTGTGACAACTGGAAAAATTAAGGGACGGAGATATTGTGGAAAGCAAAGAGAAAAGATACCAGATAGCTTAAGAGAATAGCTTAACAGAAGGTCAAGAACAAAAATGATAAATAACTGTCCAGAGTTGTGGATAGATATGATCACCTACGCCAGCATACTTATGGTACCTAGCATAAAGGTATAGTTGAATACGAGACTTGAATCGGCATATTAACACACGAGTTTTCACACCCATATGTGCTCGGCCGCCAATTCAAAAGTGTTCTGAGACTTCTGGACAGTGTCGCTTCAAATATCAAAACATGCGAGGCAGCATTCCTCGCCTTCCCAGAGTACTACCCTGGTACCCATTTCTGCTACCGGCTAGGTCAACCGTGGGTTTTTTTTTTTTCCACCCACGAGTACAACTCAACTGCTTCCAGCTGAAATCAAACACAGGATGTCGGAAGCCCGTAGTTCAGTCGGGTGGTTTTCCCAACTAGGCTACCGACGGGGGGCCCCTTTAGCATAAATACATTAAGGGAGTGTTGTAGGGTTGTCTCTTGGGTACTCAGTATAAGGGAGCACAACTCAGTGCTCTCTCCCTAGTTGTTTCCCATAATCAAAAATCATCATCATGTGTTGCGTAGGCGACCATGCCCTTCCACAATCTTCTATCTACAGTGCAAGGTATCAGTTCTGTTGACTATTTTCCATCCCACAACACCAAGCTATCCAGTATTTTTTCTCTTTGTCGTCCGCAATCTCTCTTTCCTTTTATTTTGCCAGTTGTAACCAATAATTCCAACTTTCCTTTTCTCATGATGTGCCCGAAAAATGTTGATTGTTTCTTTCTGATGTTTTTTAGGAGCTCCCTTTTCGTGTTGGCCTCTTTGAGAATTTCCTCACTGGTCTTTTTAGCTGTCCAAGGAACTTTCAACATTCTTCTGAGAAATCCCATCTCTGTGGCCTCTAATCGTCTTTTCATTTGTTTGTCTACTGTCCATGATTCGTTTCCATAGGTCAGAATTGGTTCTATATAGCACAGATGAACTCTCTTTCTCACTTCTATTGACATAGATTTGTTGCATAAGATATTTTTCATTTTCTGAAATGCTATTTTGGCCTGAGCTATTCTGCTTTTTATTTCTGTGGTGCATCTTCCATCTGATGTTATTATTGTGCCCAAGTATTTGACGCGTTGCGCTTGTTTCAGATTTGTCCTGATTATTTTTATGCTGCATGATGGTGATGAAAAAAATGAAAGATCAGGTACCTAAAAGTTATGTCCTAATTCTGATCACAATTGTTTGTCGCAGATGCTTTAATTGGGTGTCCGGTTAGCGCAATCGATAGGCGGTTGGCTTACCACGGCAACAGCCGGGGTTCGTAATCCTGGCGAGGACACCTGGGTTTTACTAATTCCCTAAAAATTAGTAGGAGCCGCGATAGCTCAGTGGTTAGTGAACTGGACTACTACGGACAAGGGGTAGGGTTCGATCCCAACCGACGGCTCCGGGTTCACCCAGCCTTAAATGGGTACCGGATTTTTTCTGGGAAAGTAAAAGCAGCACGGGCGTAATACCGACCACATTACCCCAAAAATCATGTGCTGAAGGTCTGTAAAATATAGGGTCACTAACACCATATTTCCCTATACGCCACTTGGCGTGACGGGGGGTACTTTACTTTACTTTTTAGATGCTTTAATTGATTCGCTCGTTTATGTTGTTCACGAAGAATAAAATACACACTGTTCTTCAATTTTAAATTCAGTGATTATAAGAGTTTATATCTTAAAATATAAAAACTGTTGTGGTTAAAAGTTCAAGAATGTAACCCCCTCGCAACTCTCAGATTAGCCATTTCTTGTATCTTCTTGTTACAAGCATTCTTCTTCTACCTTTTTAGCTCCCAGTGGAGCATAGGTCTTCAACAAACACTTTCCAAGTCGTTCTGTTTTTTGCTATTCTTTTAAGATCATTCCATGTCTTCCCCATCATCTTCATCTCTGCTTCTATCTGTCTTCTCCGAGAATTCCTTGGTCTCCCTCTTTGTCTTTTCTCCTGGGGATTCCAAAAAAGGGCCTGTTGTGTAATACTCTCTGTTGGCTTCCGTAGTGTGTGTCCTATCAAGCGCCATCGTCTTCGCTGTATCTCTTTATCCACTGGTGCTTGACTGGTACATTTCCATAATTCTATGTTAGTGATTTTGTCCTGCCATTTCCATCCTTTTATCCTTCGTAATCATCCATTAATGAAAGTCTGTATGTTACAAGCATTAACTACTAGAATAAGATCATTCATACATAAGTACTAACTTTAACTCTTACAGTACGGGAGGTTTTTTATCAATTTCGCAGTAGAGATTTCAGAGGCAATATTTTTTTTGTTTTTAAATATCAATCTACGTGTTTATATTTATCTAACACTAAACATATTATATATGAATTTTTAGATAATTAAACAAGGAATTATATATCACCAAAAATAAGATGAGACAAGACATAATAAGAATATGGTTTGATGACAGTTTACACTAATCTATGACGCACTGTGCTGCTAAATGTACAGAAAGAGTTAACAATAAATTTCACGCTTTGTGTGTTGTGTCGCAAATTGGAACCACTCCCATCTAATATCTATTTTAAGAATTAGGGGAATGTACTAGACTCAGGACAACTTCACCCATATACGCTGCAAAAATCTGAAGGTTATAACTAAGATGTCGCTTTGGGAAGAAAACAGTTGTGTATTTTTTAATTTACTCATTCTTAGTATGTCCAACATAGAGGCGTCGGTAACCTAGTTAGGAAAACCAGCCAACAACCCGTGTTCGATTCCCGCTGGCAGCAGTGTGAATTATACTCGTGGTTGGAAAAAATATACCCCTGCTGTCGATCCAGCTGCTGGCAGAAATGGGCACTAAGGGTAACACTCGGGGAAGCTGAGGAATGCCGCCTCGCATGGGGAGTTTCAATGCTTGAAGCGACACTATCCAGAAGTTTCTGAACACTTCTGCTAAGATGATGATTCAAGTTGTGTGCTTTACCTTTATATGTCCACCATTGCCTTTTTTCAATTTGAAGGTTGAAATATGTTCAATGTGTATTTTTACCCTTTATGTATCATTTTATTTTCCACATTGTCAGTTAGCTTTCAATGGTTTTCATAAACATTTATTTTCTAAGAGAGGTGAACTTATTTTCAGATGACCAAGCTGTTTCTATTCTAATGGAGACAGACACATAGGTCCTGGACATTGTTCCTCTAAAAAGACAACTGAAGTTATATATTGATACTAAGTAATTAATTATGAATTATATATGGGAGATGAGTGGTGTAAATCAGCCACTGGAGACGGAGGTCTGAGGTTCAAACCTCAGCACAGGCCATGGGAATTTTCCCTCTTAAAACCTATGGTTTCTATATGGCTATACTCGTCTCTGGTCTCTGTGCAGTGAGATCACATGCATAGCCACAGAAATAAATCAACATGAGTCCTACATGCACTCAGCACAGAGAGTTACACGACATGCCCTTTTTTTGGAAACCCAAGGGAAGAAACAAAGTGGAAGGTTAAAATATACTTAAATATGACATGCAGAAGTAGCTGCGCTGTCGTTGAGGACGGGCAACCAATGGATCGGGCGGACATCATCAATGCCCTCCGAGATGTGGGAAGAGCACAGGACTTCGACAAACACACATCCACGTCACTTCTTCGGATGATGGAAATGGGAGTTAAGATGGGCACAGCCAGAAATGAGAAACTTAATGGCCGTGTAAGAAAACTTATCAACCAACATAGAACTGGAGTCGTCAGTCGCTGGACACTGAGGGAATTACTGAGGAGGGGATCTGAGCACCTATGGACATGTTCGGAGTGCAATGATGATGACCCGCAAATAACTCAATAACTCAATGCAGAAGTAGAGATGAAACCATCTTAAGAGAATGACAAGAAACAGGACGGCTTGGAAAGTGTTTGTTGAAGATCTGTGCTCTACAGGGAGCTGAAAGAAAAAAGAAATATATTTAACATGATTAATTCTACATAATAAAACAACGTGAAATATATTTCTTAAAGTTGGTTAGCTAAATGTGTGCTACAAAGTCATCACCATGGCAAAGCTTGTCATAGGTCCAACATACATGTACAATTGGTGTAATTCTATAAATACTACAGAACAGCATAGCTATTGTGTTTTCATCGCAACTTCTGTTAACAACTTCCACAGAAGTTATTTTGGTGAACAAAGACAACTTCAATTTCATGAATTTGACGTACAACAAATGTAACATAAATTCAGCAAAATAACAACAGAGTTACAACTACATTCAGCAATGAAGTACAAAGAGTTACAGTTGTAGTTTACACAAAAATAACAAAGTTATTACTATGTTCAGCAAAAAAGAGCACATTAGTTACAATTATAATAACAAAAACAAAACTGTACAGTTATAAAAATAATTTGATACGTCTGTGTCTTTTGATTATAATTGTCTTTAGCATTCACACAGCATTAATGTAAGCATGTATTATACTCAACATTTATTACATACAATTGTTATATGCAAATCTTCAATCCAAGACAAAAGATGACTTAACAGAGACAAACAGCAATAAAGAAATAAAACCCAAAAAAACATACAAAATATGTTACTGTTTTTAAACTTTGGATGAACATTGTAATGCATAACTTGTTTTTTTTATGCTTTTTAAACATTCTTTTATCTAAAAAAAAAGTTTTTTTTTTTTTTCGGGGAAAGAAAGACGGCTTGATGTAGTGCTTAACATATCAAACAATGTGCTAGTGGTAGAACAAAAAATGATGGACACCAATACCGTATTCTCTCTATACACTGCTAAAGGTATGTTGGGGTTTTTATTTTCTTATCTTATCTTTATGAAATACACAAAACACTTTAAGGCGTTTTGTACAAAGCAGAAAGAGACTAAACTCTCTCACAAAATCATTCGCGGGGGGGGGGGGGGGGGGGGGAATGTTATCTGCTTGCTTGCGTACACAATTGCTATATCTCTAGCGAGTAACAAAGGACTGAATTCTGTTTGAATATCGCTTTTTCCTATTTATCACACCGACAGCCAAGTGCTAAGGTGTCCTCCGCCATACAGGCAGATGTTTTCCGACTTCGGAGTTACTCAAATTTTTTTTTTTTATTGTCGAGAGTTTTGACAAATTTGAGTAGAATTGTTCCCGAACAACGGCACCTTTTTCGCCTTCACTTTTTCCAATTATTCTCAAGGGTTGTTTAACGTGCACAGATAGAATGGGGTCTCATTTTGTAATTATCCGGAACAGCGAGACATTAGATGTCACTACCCAGAGACCTGGAGGTGGGGGAGAGCTAAGAAGAAACCACAAATTCTATTTTTGAAGAAATACACACACCGCCTGTGGTAGAAGTCGAACCCGGGGGGGGGGGGGGCCTTCTTGTCTAGAGTCCGACGTTTTCTTTCTAGACGGAGGCGAAGGCGTGTCTCCCAGCACCAGAGCTGGAAGTTGTCAGCGACTCACAGCTGATGGCTTGCGCCAGGATCGGTGAACCAGAACCATCCAGACCCTGCTCCACCTCTCTGTTCTGCCTCTAGTAACAGACTAACCTGTCTAGTCTGGCCAAGCGAGTAGGGATCGAAGAGGGAAGACAACCCGGTACTCACAAATGTCATGCTGAAGTCGGATGTGTTGGGCCGAAAGGCGCAAATATCACAGTTGTACTGTAAACCACAACACAACGTAGACACACCCACATAACGTCCTTTTAAGGGCGGATGATGAAGAGGTACACTCCTTTAGTCATTGGACGAACGCAAGCATTCTAGACCCCCCCCCCCCCCACCCCACACCCCGAATCTGAGGGTTTATTTTGGTAATAAATTTGTATTCAATATATTGTTACATTATTAGGAAAGTGATCCTTATTTTGTAAGTTGGTGTGACAAGAGGTTGGTGTTTCAATTGTATTGGAGGTCTCTGGAGATTGGGAGCCACGATAGTTCAGTGGTTAGTGAACTGGACTACAAAGGACAAGGGGTTAGAGTTCAATCCCAACCGATGGCTTCCGGGTTCACCCAGCCTTTAATGGGTACAGGATTTTTTTCTGGGAAAGTGAAGCGGCATGGGCGTAGTACCGACCACATTACCCCAAAAATCATGTGCCGAAGGTCTGTAAAATTTATGGTCACTAACACCATATTCCCTATACGCCACTTCGCGTGACGGGGGTACTTTACTTTTTTTTTTTTTTTTTTTTTTTACTCTGGAGATGGTGTGAAAATTAAATTGGAGGTCTCTGGAGGTTGGTGTGACAACTGTATTGGAGGTCTCTGGAGGTTGGTGTGACAATTTAATTGGAGGTCTCTGGAGGTTGGTGTGACAACTGTATTGGAGGTCTCTGGAGTTGGTGTGACAACTGTATTGGGGGTTTCTGGAGGTTGGTGTGACAACTGTATTCGAGGTTTCTGGAGGTTGGTGTGACAATTGTATTGGAGGTCTCTGGAGGTTGGTGTGACAACTGTATTGGAGGTTTCTGGAGGTTGGTGTGGCAATTGTATTGGAGGTCTCTGGAGGTTGGTGTGACAACTGTATTGGAGGTTTCTGGAGGTTGGTGTGACAACTGTTATGGAGGTTTCTGGAGGTTGGTGTGACAACTGTATTGGAGGCCACTGGATGTTGGTGTGACAACTGTATTGGAGGTTTCTGGAGGTTGGTGTGACAACTGTATTGGAGGTCTCTAGAAGTTGGTGTGACAACTGTATTGGAGGTTTCTGGAGGTTGGTGTGACAACTGTATTGGAGGTCTCTAGAAGTTGGTGTGACAACTGTATTGGAGGTCTCTGGAGGTTGGTGTGACAATTTAATTGGAGGTCTCTGGAGGTTGGTGTGACAACTGTATTGGAGGCCTCTGGAGGTTGTTGCGACAATTTAATTGGAGGTTGGTGTGACAACTGTATTGGAGGTTTCTGGAGGTTGGTGTGATAACTGTATTGGAGGTTTCTGGAGGTTGGTGTGACAACTGTATTGGAGGTTTCTAGAGGTTGGTGTGACAACTGTATTGGAGGTTTCTGGAGGTTGGTGTGACAACTGTATTGGAGGTTTCTGGAGGTTGGTGTGGCAATTGTATTGGAGGTTTCTGTAGGTTGGTGTGACAACTGTATTGGAGGTCTCTGGAGGTTGGTGTGACAACTGTATTGGAGGTTTCTGGAGGTTGGTGTGACAACTGTATTGGAGATTTCTGGAGGTTGGTGTGACAACTGTATTGGAGGTTTCTGGAGGTTGGTGTGACAACTGTATTGGAGATTTCTGGAGGTTGGTGTGACAACTGTATTGGAGGTCTCTGGAGGTTGGTGTGGCAATTGTATTGGAGGTTTCTGTAGGTTGGTGTGACAACTGTATTGGAGGTCTCTGGAGGTTGGTGTGACAACTGTATTGAAGGTTGGTGTGACAACTGTATTGGAGGTTTCTGGAAGTTGGTGTGACAACTGTATTGGAGGTTGGTGTGACAACTGTATTGGAGGTTGGTGTGACAACTGTATTGGAGGTTGGTGTGACAACTGTATTGGAGGTCTCTGGAGGTTGGTGTGACAACTGTATTGGAGGTTGGTGTGACAACTGTATTGGAGGTTTCTGGAAGTTGGTGTGACAACTGTATTGGAGGTCTCTGGAGGTTGGTGTGACAACTGTATTGGAGGTCTCTGGAAGTTGATGTGAAAACTGTATTGGAGGTCTCTGGAGGTTGGTGTGACAACTGTATTGGAGGTCTCTGGAAGTTGATGTGAAAACTGTATTGGAGGTCTCTGGAGGTTGGTGTGACAACTGTATTGGAGGTCTCTGGAAGTTGGTGTGACAACTGTATTGGAGGTCTCTGGAGGTTGGTGTGACAACTGTATTGGAGGTCTCTGGAAGTTGATGTGAAAACTGTATTGGCTTTCTTGATTTCATAGATTCTTTTGGAGAAGGTGACGATTATTCGTACTACATGTATTGCTATACGTTCTTCTGTATCAACAATCACAATCACTCTGGGAACTGATTTGGACTCAAGAGATTGCGCATAAAATTAAATAACCGATAACTTCGCTGGTAGCTCTGGCACTGAGTGTGGCCTTACTTTGGACAAAGAGGATATCGTCAAGTGTGTTCTTCACACCAAACGAAGACGAGGAGTATGAGTGGGAAATTCTTTACCAGTTGATGGTCTCTGGTAGTGAGATCCGAGCGATCTCGAATAACGGCAAAGAAATAACACGAGGTCCCGTGTTCACCCTGCGCACGTTAGAAGAACCATGGTAGTTGGGAATCTAAAAGAGCAGGCCAAAACAAAATGGCGTCTTCCCGGGGTAAATTGATAAGGAATAAAATCTACCCAAACAGTCAAAACTCTCGTCGATAAAAAGTGAGAACAGTTCTGAAGCCGAAGAATATCTGCCTGTAGTGCGAGGAACACCTGAGCAGACAGATATCGGTGTGAAAAATAGGGAAAAAACTGAGATATTCAAGCAAAATTATGTCCCTCGGGACTTCGCAATGGCTTATGAAGCTGGCATTTGCAAACAACAAACAACATTCTCCTAAAACTCTGCTTACAGTGATTTCCTGGCGTTTTGCTGTCACCACTTCATCATATGACTAAATGTATAAACATATCAAACTTACAGTTATTCGCGATGTCATCATTTCCGGTTTGAGATCCATGGTGATCTAACCACATTGACACTGCTTCTCTGAATCTGAAGCTAATTAGAAATTCATAGCATCGTGTAGCCGTACTGTTCATGTTTGCCGTCTTGTCGAACTGATGAAGACCTTTTTAACCGAAAACGTTTATTTTGTGCTGTCTTCTTTTAGCCTTAGACCGAGGAGACTCAGGGGTTACCAAGCTTCTAAAAATGGTTAACATAAATGTTTCTTGGTAGTAAAGACGGCCTGGCGTGATATAGAACATATCACCCAAAAATGTGATGTGGTCACAGAAAAATATGGTCATTAAAATCACCATGGGAGCAGCGATAGCTCAGTGGTTAGTGAACTGGACTACAAAGGACAAGGGGTAGGGTTCGATCCCAACCGACGGCTTCCGGGTTCACCCATCCTTTAATGGGTACAGGATTTTTTTTCTGGGGAAAGTAAAGCGGCACGGGCGTAATACCGACCACATTACCCTAAAAATCATGTGCTGAAGGTCTGTAAAATTTATGGTCACTAACACCATATTCCCTATACGCCACTTGGCGTGACGGTGGTACTTTACTTTATATTCATTATTCGCCAACAAGGCCTGAGGGGAACCTTTGTTTTACTTCTTACTTCTCTTAGTAAAGCTGCCACATACAATCTTGTATTTATTTTTCTCGCTTATCTACTACTGTAGTTAGATTGAAAGTTGACATATGTATGTTTAGACATTCTATATTTACTACACTACAATGTTACTACATATACTACATACGGATATGAATTTTTTTTAATTAATGTGCTACACACTAACAGCGTTTATAATCTATTAAGTTCGACTTTTTCCTAATAATTATGTAAAGTCGAACTCAAATAAAATACTACTTTCTGATGAGGTATTTAGAATATAAGCTGTACAGTATCACAGAGAATGTAGCATAAGATCATGTTATGTTTGTGAGCACAATTTTGTATGGTGGACAAAGAATGGAACTACGGAATCGCTTATAGAAAATCTAGTAGAATATAAAAAAATGTATGTTAAGTATAATGGTGTGAAGGATAATGACAGTGAAAAGCCAATCTGGCAATCCAGCGAGTTTAGATGATAACTTCTGTATAATTAATTTGTCTGACTATTTGTTTTACTATTTGTCTTAATATCTGTTTAACTATTTGTCTTAATATTTGTTTAACAATTTATCTTACTATTCGTTTTACTATTTGTCTTAATATTTGTCTAACTATTTGTCTTACCTTTTGTTTCTTTGTCTTACTATTTGTCTATTTGCTTTACTATTTGTCTAACAATTTGTCTATCTATTTGTCTAACTATTTGTTTTACAAGTTGTCAACTATTTGTCTAACTATTTCTTTAACTATTTGCCTTACTATTTGCCTAACTGACATATGTCATACTATTTCCTTGCAAAATTGTGGACTGTTTTAACATTGGGTTTACATTTCTTTATGAAATAGACTAGACCTGGCTTGGACAAGGGTTGTTCAAATTTGACAGAGATCGTATACTCTTGAGTGCTGTAACAATTAAAACATGTTAGAAAGAAAACTGTTCCGTCTACAGACATTCATTTTACACACATCACATTGTTATGGTTGTAGTTAACATGGTGACCGAGTGGTTAAAGCGTTCACTTCCTGGTGTAAAGGATTCGAGCTAAGTTTCCAGAAGTCACGTTTTCTTTTTTGCCAGACAAGGATCCAGGGCTCACTCGGTTCAAATCTAGAAACGGGGTATCAGAGATTTTTCTGGGAGGTAAAGGCGGCCTGGCGTGATACCTGCCCAATAAATGTAGAGTGTTTTTTTTTTCTAATGATTTTGATGATGTTCCTGGTTTCCCCATCTCTTTTTAAACATTCTTCATTAGTAATTTTTTTAATTCGTATCATAAAGGAATTGTCATCTTGTAGTATCTGACAAGATAAAACAAGCATTATCAACGTTAGTTCTGCGATAACAATCCTTGGCGTAAAAAATATCATCTCATCATGAAATACAATGTTGATTGTCTTGTCATACAAGTCATGCTTCTTTCTTCAGTCTCTTACTCTCTACTGCTTAAAAGATTTGTATCATTGCAACCTGTTGATAATTTGAAGAAAAAAAAACGTTATGAAAAGATTTATTTCATTGCAACATCTTGATAGTTAGAAAGAAACTCTAAACAGAAACTAAAAGACGTGTATCATTGAAACATCTTGATAGTTAGAAACTCCATTTCTCTTTCTACTGGCCATAGATTGGATTATGAAAATAACTCAAAACAACAGAAATGGAATCCAGTGGTCACTGACCAAACAACTTGATGATTTAGACTTTGCTGATGACATAGCTCTCCTATCACACAGCCATCAACAGATGCAGGATAAAATGAGCATACTTGATGTGAGATCACAACAGCTAGGACTGAAGATTAATAGAGATAAGACCAACATTATGAGAATTAATACAGTTGGCAATAACCAAATAAAACTAGGAGAATTACCTCTACTAGACGTACAATCTTTCATATATCTGGGCAGTAATATAGATAAAGAGGGAGGAACAGAAAATGATACCCAAATAAGGATATCAAAAGCAAGAGGAGCAAGAGGAACTGGGAGACATATGGAAATCCAAAGAAATTCGGTTAAATACTAAAATAAAAATTTTCAACTCAAATGTTAAGGCGGTCCTATTATATGGCTGTGAAATATGGAGAACAACAAAACTGATAATCACGAAGATACAGACTTTCATTAATGGATGCTTACGCAGGATAAAAGGATGGAAATGGCAGGACAAAATCACTAACATAGAATTATGGAAATGTACCAGTCAAACACCAGTGGATAAAGAGATACAGCGAAGAAAATGGCGCTGGATAGGACACACACTACGGAAGCCAACAGAGAGTATTACACAACAGGCCCTTTTTGGAATCCCCAGGGAAAAAGACAAAGAGGAAGACCAAGGAATTCTTGGAGAAGACAGATAGAAGCAGAGATGAAGATGATGGGGAAGACATGGAATGATCTTAAAAGAATGGCAAAAAACAGAACGACTTGGAAAGTGTTTGTTGAAGACCTATGCTCCACAGGGAGCTGAAAGGTAGAAGAAGAAGAAGACGTGACAAGGCAGTAGGATCAAAACACAACACAACGAGCCTTCAACAAACGTGAGAACACCAGACCCCAAGGGTCGACCACGAAAAAGATGGATCAATGGAATATTAGAAGCACTAGGAAACATAACAGCAGCAGAGGCGAACAGAAGAGCAAAAGACCGCAAATTATATCTCCCCTCGACGCTGAAATGCAGATGAGGAAGGAAAGAAGAAGATATTTACAATTCTCTACCTGAAAGATTTACACCACTTGACATGGAAAGGTAAAAATCTACAACTTTAAAAATTTGCAACCTTAACAATCTAATTAGTTAAAACTTTAATTCTTGAAATACTTATTTCATTCATTTTTTTTTAAATATAATTACAACTTGTTATATAATGCTTGTCTAACAAATAACACAGGATGTGCATGATGTCCTTACATTAGAGTATAAATGTTAAAAAAAAAATAATTTTAACTTATTTCTTCATAATTACAGTGAGTAATCCTTGCTAGAAAAAAAAATTGATTGCGTCATCAAGGGCTTTATTTGTAAGAGAACTATCATTATGTGCCATTCAGTCTAGCTTATTATTCCTCCACACAATATCTTCATTTTCTGTTGTGCTGCTGTCTTTCTTCCATGCAATTACTTTACCCAGAAAGCGATCATATATAATTTAAAAAAAAAACAATTACGTCCGGATTATATTTGAACACTTTTTCTTGTTTTCTTGCGTAAACTGTTTGTGATGGTGGTTGTTAGACACTTAGAGGTGCATCTACTTCCTCAAAAAGTGCCACATCGCTACAGGCTTGCGTAGTGACGTCATCATTTGGTTCCAATGCGTGGATTCTGTACCGGAAGTGTGAGCTCCAACAATGACGTGGCCTAAAGATGGTGTCTTGTTCTCAGACATGTACTCAGCCACTGTTATGCGTAACTGCACTGTCTGTGAACAAGAGAGATTTTTAAATAATTAGTGCAAGATAAAAGGAGAATATTCTAGAAATGTAATTAAGTTTGTGTAAAGTGTGATAACATGTAACCGGCACTTGTAGAAAATACTGAAGATTAATATTCAAAAGAGATTTCAGTGGCGTTTACGTTAAACGTTCGTCCACAATCAAAAAGTGGCTGGTTCTTATCGCACATGTAACAGAGTAAGCGAATGAAAGCAGGGGGCAGGTAAATTAGCCGGTACCCATTTATTAATAGACTATAGCAATACCATATGATGGCGATCATCAGTGTTAGGACAGAATACAAGTTTAGGAAATTTCCAGGCAGAATAACAAGTTAGGGGATAACGCAAAGTTCATAGGGGGTAGGGACACCCACCGAGGAATTATACTCGGACATAACAGGGACACCCACCGAGGAATTATACTCGGACATAACAGGGACACCCACCGAGGAATTATACTCGGACATAACAGGGACACCCACCGAGGAATTATACTCGGACATAACAGGGACACCCACCGAGGATTATACTCGGACATAACAAGTTAAGGGAATAGAAGTTCATAGGGGGGTAGTGGATACACAGAAGGTGGGAAGGTCCAGAATAGTGCTGGACATGATAATAAGTTTAGAGAAAACGGAAATTTCCATGCAGGTTGGGGAAATGACAATAGCGCATGATTTTTGATCGCATGAGCATAACTTTATTGTCCGGTAAACAGCTACTAGGACAGGTCAACGTCATGAAATAATCATTATTTTGAAAGAGGTTATAGAGAATTCACGAAAACAAAGTATTATTGTCAAGTCTTGGACTGTTGAACTTTGAGTTACAGTCCTGACATGGAAACTTGGCGGTGGAATCGTAATGTTGAGACATAGGTCAAATTTTGGCTAGAAGGATGAGAGTTGAAGACTCCACGAGTGATCGGAGAGGTTGCAAGTTGTCACTTTGCGGCAATTTCATTGGCTACAGATATGCCACGCGCAGAAGTGTGGTGGAGTATTTAAACTTCAACACAATAAGTTTAGGACAATTAGAACAAGAACTAGAACTATAACTAGAGGAAGAACTACAACTATATCTACAACGAGAGGTCAGATTTGAAAGTTAAGCCAGAAATGTAGACTAAGTAAGCTTTGTCCAGCTTCGGCCGAACTGCCGAAGGCAGAGTCTATCTCTCTCTGGATAGTGAGGTCCAATGTCTAGCCCTCTATGGATAGTGAGATCCAATGTCTAGCCCTCTCTGGATAGTGAGATCCAACGTCTAGCTCTGTCTGGATAGTGAGATCCAATGTTTAGCCTTCTCTGGATAGTTAGATCCAATGTCTAGCCCACTCTGGATAGTGAGATCCAACGTCTAGCTCTCTGTGGATAGTGAGATCCAATGTCTAGCCCTCTCTGGATAGTGAGATCCAACGTCTAGCCCTCTCTGGATAGTGAGATCCAATGTCTAGCCCTCTCTGGATAGTCAGATCCAATGTCTAGCCCTCTCTGTATAGTGAGATCCAATGTCTAGCACTCTCTGTATAGTGAGATCCAATGTCTAGCCCACTCTGGATAGTCAGATCCAATGTCTAGCCCACTCTGTATAGTGAGATCCAATGTCTAGCACTCTCTGTATAGTGAGATCCAATGTCTAGCACTCTCTGTATAGTGAGATCCAATGTCTAGCCCACTCTGGATAGTCAGATCCAATGTCTAGCCCACTCTGGATAGTAAGATACAACGTCTAGCTCTCTCAGTATAGTGAGATCCAATGTCTAGCCCTCTCTGTATAGTGAGATCCAATGTCTAGCCCTCTCTGTATAGTGAGATCCAATGTCTAGCCCTCTCTGTATAGTGAGATCCAATGTCTAGCCCTCTCTGTATAGTGAGATCCAATGTCTAGCCCTCTCTGTATAGTGAGATCCAATGTCTAGCCCTCTCTGTATAGTGAGATCCAATGTCTAGCCCACTCTGTATAGTGAGATCCAATGTCTAGCCCTCTCTGGATTGTGAGATCCAATGTCTAACCCTCTCTGTATAGTGAGATCCAATGTCTAGCCCTCTCTGTATAGTGAGATCCAATGTCTAGCCCTCTCTGGATGGTAAGATCCAATGTCTAGCCCTCTCTGGATGGTGAGATCCAATGTCTAGCCCTCTCTGTATAGTGAGATCCAATGTCTAGCCCTCTCTGTATAGTGAGATCCAATGTCTAGCCCTCTCTGTATAGTGAGATCCAATGTCTAGCCCTCTCTGTATAGTGAGATCCAATGTCTAGCCCTCTCTGTATAGTGAGATCCAATATCTAGCCCTCTATGTATAGTGAGATCCAATGTCTAGTCATCTCTGTATAGTGAGATCCAATGTCTAGTCCTCTCTGTATAGTGAGATCCAATGTCTAGCCCTCTCTGTATAGTGAGATCCAATGTCTAGCCCTCTCTGGATGGTGAGATCCAATGTCTAGTTATCTCGGAAAACGGCGAAAAACAGAAAGTCCCGTGTCCACGCGCGCACATTAAAGAACGCGTGGCAGTTTAAAGTTGAAAAAAGAAGGCAAAAAATGGTAGCTGCTAGGGCAAAAATTGTGAAGCAAATCTACCCATCCATCCCGGAGACGGATGTTCGGGCCGAAAGGAGATATAGCGGGTATGTCGTAAACTGGCGACACAACGCATCAACGTTCACTTAACTGGTGAACAATAAGAGAAGGAGAATCCAACAAGAAATGATCAAGGAATGGTCAGGCAATGGTCAGGGAATGGTTATAGAATGGTTAGGGAATGGTTAGGGAATTGTTAGGGAATGGTCAAGGAATGGTTAGGGAATGGTTAGGGAATGGTCAGGGAATGGTTAGGGAATGGTTAGGGAATGGTCAGGGAATGGTCAGGGAATGGTCAGGGAATGGTTAGGGAATGGTCAGGGAATGGTTAGAGAATGGTCAGGGAATGGTCGGGGATTCATTCTGATTTTGGTGGCTTGTCGTCTCGGATCATCTCAAAATAGATCTGATCAGAGTGACCTTCTATTAAAGATAGATGGTAAAATTGGTCACAACACCAACAAGTACAAATGTCACAACAGTTGATACTACTACCACAACATTCATTGCTACTACCACAACATTCATTGCTACTACCACAACATCCATTAAACATTCATCATCAAGTACCAAGCCTGCTAGCGTAGGTGATCATGTCTCTCCACAATTTTTTATCTCGACAGTTATTTATCATTCCTGTTGTTGACCTTCTGCCAAGCTATTCTCTTAAGCTGTCTGGTATCTTATCTCTTTGCTTCTCTCTATCTCTTCGTCCCTCAGTTTTTCCAATTGTCACAATATATTTCAGTTGTTCCATTCTCATTACATGGCCAAAAAAGATGATTGTTTCTTCCTAATATTGGATATTAGCTCTCTTTTTGCTTTTGCCTCTTTCAGAACGTTTTCGTTTCTTTTCTTAGCTGCCCATGGTATTCTCAACATTCTTCTGTAAAACCAAATTTCTATAACATCCAGTGATTTTCTTTTCTGTTGTCCTATTGTCCATGATTCACATCCATATGTTAAGACTGGCTCTACATAAAATTTAAGAATTCTTTTTCTTGTTTCTATTGTCAAAAATGGATTGCCTAATATCTTTCTCATTTTTTTTTGGAAAGCTGCTTTTGCCTGAGAATTTCTGCATCTCATCTCTGTTGAACATCTTCCGTCTGAGGTTAACAATGATCCCAGATATTTAAATTCCTTTACTTGTTTTAATATTGTTCCACTTGTCTTTATTGTGCATTACGGTGAAGTCGTTTTTCTTTCCAGTAACATTACAACAGCTTATTATTAATACCACCACAACATACACACCGTTTCCAGCATTTATTATTGCAATAACACACAGACTACCACCACGGCAGCTATTACTGCTACTATAATATCTATGTAAAATAAACATAAAGTGGTCTTACGCAGCTAAACCTAAAGAGATACTAGACAGAATACGACGTTTCGGCAAAAGCCTTCATCAGATACAAGAAAACATTTATTAGCACAAAAAATAAGAGGAAAAAAAATAAAGAATCACGTCAACTGTTCAACAGGTATATTACTACCAATCCTACTAGTAAACAGGTATATGACTACCAATCCTACTATTCAACAGGTATATGACTTCAAATCCTACTGTTCATCAGATATATTACTACCAATCCTACAATTGAACAGATATATTACTACCAATTCTACTATTCAACAGGTATATTACTACCAATCCTACTGTTCAACAGATATATTACTACCAATCCTACTATTCAACAGATATATTACTACCAATCCTACTATTCAACAGATATATTCCTGCCAATCCTACTGTTCAACAGATATAACTACCAATCCTACTATTAAACAGGTATATTACTACCAATCCTACTTTTCAACAGATATATTACTACCAATCCTACTATTCAACAGATATATTACTACCAATCCTACTATTCAACAGATATATTACTACCAATCCTACTGTTCAACAGATATATTACTACCAATCCTACTGTTCAACAGATATATAACTACCAATCCTACTATTAAACTGGTATATTACTACCAATTCTACTTTTCAACAGGTATATTACTATCAATCTTACTATTCAACAGGTATCACTATCACAACTTGGAGTCGCGCTGGTGTAGTTGTGAAAAGTATTTGTTTCGGATGAGGTAACCCAGAGTTCACGTGTCGCGATCAGCTCTAGACATCTTGGCAAACTATGGTTCCTCCGTCAACCAGGCAAACCAGATTTAATGCTTTGGGAAAATGTATGACGGTCGCCATCACTATGGAGTCTGTGCTGAAGGCAACACCAGTCGAAATTTTCAGGCCAACTGCAAGCTATCAAATTCTGGATGACAAAGCATCACATGGTATTTATTATTGCTTCTATGACGCCGGTTCACATATCACATGGTCACCACAATTACTATTTCTCTTCTACCGTTCAACCTCCAGCGGAGAAGGGGTCATCAACAAACACTTCCAAACCGTCCAGTTCAGTGCCGTGATGGCCTAACACCATCAAGAGGACGTGAACTTCCGGTATATGGTGGATAGGCGGCAGGAACCATTGCAGGCTATGCATGAAAAGTGTTCCTGGTTGCAGTTTCCTCATATTCCAAGTCCATGGGGGACTGGTTGGTCTCGAGGCAAGACGCCGGCCTCGGGACAGAGAGGTTGTTGGTTCAAATCTCGTCTACACCGGTTGGGATTTTTATTTATGATTTCTCTCTGCGACAACCACCCCTGGTCTCAGCAGCGAGGCCCGGCTTGAAACGTCAGTTACTCATCGACGGAAAAAAACATGAGTACCTCCGAAGTCGGAGTTATCTGCCTGTGCGGCAAGGGACCCCTGTGCACACGGCTGCCAGGGAAAAGTGGATTAACATGCAAAATTCAGTTCCTAGTCTCTAGGGACTTCGTCAGAGCTGAAAGCTCGCGAACGCAACAACAACAACAAAACCGTTCCATGTCTTCCGCATCTTCTTCATTTCTATTTCCACCTCTCTTTTCTAGGTATATTTTGTCATTCCTCTTTGTTTTCTTCCCTGAGCATTCCCAAAAAGAGCATGTCGTGTAAAACTCTCACTGTGGCTCATTTTGATAACGCACATTCCAAGTGCCAATTCAAGAGTTTGTTTTTTTTCCTGGTAGACACAATAGGAGCTTGCGACGCGCACATCTCGCACAATTTTCCGGGATACATCATACATCTCCTAGACAGAGAGCCCTTATCGACCTGGGATGGCGGAATTATTACCACCCCCCCCCCCCCCTTTCATCTGACTTGTCCAAGTTTATGAAATTTTTGCGGCTTACAATGTTTGTAACACGGAGTATCGAGCCCAACGCTCAACCCTCATTAGCTACCCCTAACGATATGCCAGATGGGCTTATAGCGTCACTATTCTTAACTCCCCTTTGGGCGCCAAGAGAGCAAGGACGACATTTATGATATTATCTCTAATTTTTTTTATCTGATCTGTGTTTCTTATCAGCTGCCAGGAGACCTTTATTGTAAATGTGTTTCTTAACAGTTGTCAGCTCACAGTCAGGAGACCTTTATTGTGACCTTTGTCTTATGAATATCAAAAAGACTAAAACAATGATCATAAACAAAGAAAATACTCAAAACCCACAAGTGGATATCAAAATTGAAGGAATAGACCTTGAGACAGTTCAGAACTATAACTACCTGGACATACTATAACCAGTGATGGAAAATATACAACTGAAATAAACAAAAGAATAGGAATGGCAAAAAGTAATTTTAATGTCATGAAGAACATACTAACATCAAAACAAATAACATCAGGGCTAAAACTAAGAATAGCAAAATGTTACATCTTCTCAATATTTCTATATGGTGCTGAAACATGGACATTAGACAAGAAAACAGAACAGAGAATTGAAGCCTTTGAAATGTGGATATATAGAAGAATAGGTAGAATTGGATGGAAGGAAAAGAAAACAAACGATGAAGTCTTAAAACAACTAAAAATAAAAAGAGAACTTCTCAACACAATTAGAACAAGACAAATGCGATTCTTGGGCCATGTTAAAAGACACAACAGCCTACAGAAAGTAATCCTGGAGGGGAAAATACAAGGTAAAAGAGGCAGAGGCTGACCAAGATTAACATGGACGAGTAACATCAAAAGATGGACAAATCAGCCGATGACAACCTGCACCATCAAAGCAAGAGATAGAGCAGAATGGCGCTCCATGGTAGCCAACCTTCGTTGCGTAGACGGCACTCAATGATGATGATGATGTCTTGTCTGCATCTTTTGAACCTCATTTTGATTCTTCGACCGAGCAGAAGTACACATACATTAAAGCATATTTCTTTTAAATTTCTGTTCTTTCCTCCCCCCGCCCCCCTTTTTGATGGTTAACGATGTTTAGTGTTTTCATATTGTTTTTAGTCCAACTACTCTGTTTTCCTAATTATCATCTGAAAGTACGAAATGATGCTCAAACAGGGAGCTCCCTCTCATTATAAACAAAAATGGCACACGGCTAACAAGCTGTGTAGATCGAATTCCACAGTAACTGTCACCAATTTAAATATTTAGGAACTTTGTTAACCTCAGATGGAAGATGTACAAGAGAGGTGAGATGGTAGATGCATACCAGAGGTGAGATGGTAGATGTACAACAGAGGTGAGATGGTAGATGTACATAAGAGGTGAGATGGTAGATGTACAACAGAGGTGAGATGGTAGATGTACAACAGAGGTGAGATGGTAGATGTACAACAGAGGTGAGATGGTAGATGTACAACAGAGGTGAGATGGTAGATGTACATTAGAGGTGAGATGGTAGATGCATAACAGAGGTGAGATGGTAGATGTACAACAGAGGTGAGATGGTAGATGTACATTAGAGGTGAGATGGTAGATGTACAACAGAGGTGAGATGGTAGATGTACAACAGAGGTGAGATGGTAGATGTACAACAGAGGTGAGATGGTAGAAGCACAACAAAGGTAAGATACAGAATGGCCCAGGCAAAAGCAGCTTTCCAAAAAATGAGGAAAATACTATGCAATCCATTTTTGACAATAGAAATAAGAAAAAGAGTTCTTAAATATTACGTAGAGCCAGTCTTAATATATGGATGTGAATCATGGACAATAGGACAACAGACACGAAAATCACGGGAGTCTGTAGAAATGTGGTTTTACAAAAGAATGTTGAGAATACCATGGACAGCTAGGAAGAGTAATGAAAACGTTCTGAAAGAGGCCAAAGCAAAAAGAGAGCTAATTTCCAATATTGGGAAGAAGCCATCATAATTTTTTGACCATGTAGTGAGAAGAGAACAGCTGGAATATATTGTAA
Source organism: Megaustenia siamemsis (assembly GCA_032433765.1). Taxonomy (NCBI): domain Eukaryota; kingdom Metazoa; phylum Mollusca; class Gastropoda; order Stylommatophora; family Ariophantidae; genus Megaustenia; species Megaustenia siamemsis. The sequence continues at coordinate 13,437,664 of JAVIAB010000047.1, read as the reverse complement.
CAACTGGGAAAATTGAGGGTCGAAGAGACAGAGGGAAGCAAAGAGAAAAAATACCAGAAAGTTTAAGAGAATGGCTTGGCAGAAGGTCAACAACAGAAAATATAAATAACTGTCGTGATCGAAAGTTGTGGAGAGACATGATCACCTACGCCAGCAGGTCCGGTACTTGATGATGATGTCACCAGTAGTTGCTAACAATGGATGCACTGATTGTCTATTTGCTTGATCAAATATCCCTTATCGTCACGTTAATTACCGGTCGCATTGTTTTGCGTTGGCGCTAATGTTTGCACATCATTTTCCCGCGATAAAATCGTAGAGGACTCGTCCATATTTTAAACCCTTGACATGTAAAACAAAGCGTAAACACTTATTTTATTTCCGAATGGGTTACGTAAAGACGTTGTTTATAACCTTCGCATTTATCAAAGTTCAGGAACTTCATAATTAAATTGTTAACATGCAACAAACCCGAAAGAAGTTTATGTTTCATGTGTAAACGAGATATTTATTTGTGCATTAACTTAGTTAAAACTAAGAATAGCAAAATGTTACATCTTCTCAATATTCCTATATGGTGCTGAAACATGGACATTAGACAAGAAAACAGAACAGAGAATTGAAGCCTTTGAAATGTGGATATATAGAAGAATAGGTAGAATTGGATGGAAGGAAAAGAAAACAAACGATGAAGTCTTAAAACAACTAAAAATGAAAAGAGAACTTCTCAACACAATTAGAACAAGACAAATGCGATTCTTGGGCCATGTTAAAAGACACAACAGCCTACAGAAAGTAATCCTGGAGGGGAAAATACAAGGTAAAAGAGGCAGAGGCTGACCAAGATTAACATGGACGAGTAACATCAAAAGATGGACAAATCAGCCGATGACAACCTGCACCATCAAAGCAAGAGATAGAGCAGAATGGCGCTCCATGGTAGCCAACCTTCGTTGCGGAGACGGCACTCAATGATGATGATTAACTGGTAATGATAATAACATGTGGAGGCGGCCTTTTTACAGGCAATGGGTAGAGTAATTATAGAATCAAAAAATATGTAGGATCACCTTTGTCTGCGTCCCTAGACATGCGGGAGTATGGAGAAATGAAAGAACGGACATGTTGGCTAGCTCCGCTGTCGTTGAAGACGGTCAACCAATGGATCGGGTGGACATCATCAATGCCCTACGAGATTTGGGTAGGGCACTGGACTTCGACAACCAATTCATGTCACTCCTTATAATGAAAGAGATGGGAGTTAAGAAAGGCACAGTCATAAACGAGGAACTTAATCGGCGTATATGAAGCCCTATCAATCACAACAGAATTGGATTCGTCAGTCGCTGGAAACTGTGAAACTTGCTGAGGAGGGGATCTGAGCACATACGGACATGTTAGGAGTGCAATAATGATGACCTGCTAATAACTCAAAATAACAAATAAACCTCGGTGCCTGAGTTGTTTGTATGATGTGGCTGAGTGGTTTCTATGCTGTGGCTGAGTTGTTTGTATGCTGTGGCTGAGAGGTTTGCATTATGTGGCTGAGTAGTTTGTAAGCTGTGGCTGAGTGGTTTGTATGCTGTGACTAAGTTTTTTTGTATGCTGTGGCTGAGTGGTTTGTATAATGTGGCTGAGTAGTTTGTATGCTGTGACTGAGTGGTTTGTATGCTGTGGCTGAGTGGTTTGTGTGCTGTGACTGAGTGGTTTGTATGCTGTGGCTGAGTGGTTTGTATGATGTGGCTGAGTGGTTTGTGTGCTGTGGCTGAGTGGTTTGTATGCTGTGACTGAGTGGCTTGTGTGCTGTGACTGAGTGGTTTGTATGCTGTGACTGAGTGGTTTGTATGCTGTGACTGAGTGGTTTGTATGCTGTGACTGAGTGGTTTGTATGCTGTGACTGAGTGGTTTGTATGCTCGCTTCCTAATTAAAAGGGCCCGAATTTCGATCCCCCGGATGTGGCGGAATATTTTTCGAACCGACAATGATCCGGGGGTTCACCCAGCCTCTAAAATAGGTACCAGAGATTTTTCTAGGATGTAAAGGCGGCCTGCCGTGGTACCGACCAGATCATCCAAAAATGTGTCGTGCTCACAGAAAACTATGGTCACTAACACATACACTTATCTAGGAAAGGGAGTGAACCGTTATTGTACTTACCACAATTGATTTTTAAACGAAAGTCAAAAATGCTGTTTGACAGTAAACTTAAAGAACCTCTCTTTTTCCTAACCCGTAGATCTGGATCGTTTGAGTCAACAGATATGCTGAAGCGTCTTCTATTAGTACGTCCAGATTTTTGTTGTTACCTGACGCTTTTAAGATTTGTTCATTCGTTGATGGCTGGGTGCACTGTGAGCCTCATGAGACATCACTGGGATGACGATGATGGTGATGGTGATGATGATGGTGATGAAGATGACAATGGCGATGATGATAGTGATGATGATGCTGATGATGATGATACCAATGATGATAGCGATGATGATTCCTTGATATTTTTCCTTTTTTTTCTGTCTTAATCGTTTCTCGTGCTCATTCACAGTTCCCGGCGAGGTGCTTTTTATCAGTTCAAAAAACCTGGGTATATAACCATACCATTAGAGAAACACGGGACAAGTTTAGAAAACACCGGATGGTATTTGGAATCCCAACAAAATATTAACAGCTTTTGGAATTCCCAACAAAATACTGACAGGTTATTAAATTCCCAAAAAAATACTAACAGGTTATGAAATTCCCAGCAAAAAAACTGGCAGCGTTTGAAATTCCCAGCAAAATACTGACAGGTTATAAAATTCCCAACAAAATACTGACAGCTTTTGGAACTCCCAACAAAATACAGATAGGTTATGAAATTCCCAACAAAATACTGACAGCTTTTGGAATTCCCACAAAATACTGACAGGTTATAAATTCCCAACAAAATACTGAGGTTATTAAATTGCCAACAAAATACTGACAGCTTTTAGAATTCTCAACAAAATACTGACAGCTTTTGGAATTCCCAACAAAATACTAACAGGTTATGAAATTCCCAGCATAAAAACTGGCAGCTTTTGAAATTCCCAACAAAATACTGACAGGTTATGAAATTCCCAACCAAATACTGACAGCTTTTGGAATTCCCAACAAAATACTGACAGGTTATTAAATTCCCAACAAAATACTGACAGCTTTTAGAATTCCCAACAAAATACTGACAGCTTTTGGATTTCCCAACAAAATACTGACAGGATATGAAATTCCCAACAAAATACTGGCTGTATTTTTATTTCCCAGCAGAACACAGAAAACATATAGAATTCCAAATAAAACACCCAAGGCGTTTAGAATTGCCAATAACAAACTCAGAACACATCAAATTCTCAATAAGATACTGAGATCCTATTGAATTCTGAATAAAAGTGAGAGCATTGCCAATATCGAATAAAATACAGCCTAAGGTTCCTCGAACTCGATGTCCGAGCATAACATAATAGACGTAAGGTTCCCAGAGGCAATGTTAAAACTAGAACCACAAAATTGTGCCTTCGGGGGTCACATTAAAATGAATCCTGCCACTGTAAACCCAGGCAGTACCAAGAAATCATCTTTTGGCAGCGTTGCATTTGCACTACATTACATTTAAAATATTACATTTGCGTTACATTACAATTAAAAATTGCGTTACGTTAGCATTACAATATAAACTCTAATACTTATCTTTCGTTGACGTAGCGAACTGGTGCACCAGCGCCGTTTATTAAAAACTTCTATAGATGGCGATGGATATGCCGTGCACATCATTCGTCATCTTTGTGCATTTGTTCGGAATTTCATCCACGGAATGTGCTTGTTGTTGCTTTTCCTAAGTAAGCAGGTTTGCAAGACTAATTATTCTTACCATATCGGATTTATTTTATCTTCTCCTTCTCATATTTTGATTGTAATGAAATATTGTAAGCGAGCTCAGGGACTGAACGAGACCAAAGAGCAGATAAGCGCTCAGATATAATGATGTTTGCAGCGCTCCCTTGAGAGAATTCTCTACCAGTGAAAGAAACTGGGAAAATCAGGCATGCGATCGTAGAACACGGAGAACAAAAGTAAAAAAACGGCACAGCAACTTTCGAGGCAGCGCTGATATCAAATTCAGAAGACAAAATGCGCAGGAGAAAGAAGACGAGGCCAGGCACCACGAATAAATATGATTCATTCTACGATCGAATCTGTCTATCTAATATTGTCACAGATTCAGCCAAGAGAGAATATATGGCCTTTGGCGTCTTGACAGACGATTGGTAGCAAGCAATAATGATAAGTCAGTAGTTTGGTAAAAATATTAGTTTTAAAAATATTAGTGTCTTATGCTAGATACTGCTTTGTTAAACAGCTTCTCTCGTGGCTGGATCTGCCAATATTGGATAAACAAATCCATCCGCAGAACGAACAAGATGTATTCGTGGTGCATCGTCTCCTTTCACCTACGACTTTTGTCTTCTTGAGAGAAGCTGTTCAGCAAAGCAGCATCCAACATAAGACATCAATATTTTACCAAACTACTGACATATCATGATTGCTTACTATCAACCGTCTGTGAAGTTGCCAAAGGCCACATAACTTTGATTGTCCATCAGGATTAATCGGGAATCACAGATACTTGATTGGAGAAACCGTTGATTAAAAAAAAATCGCACCGACTGATAACAGATGGACAGGTTTTGCAGGTGGCATATCGTGTGATACGAGTGAAACTTGCCTGCCTTTAGAATTAGTTTATCAGTTAATCAGTACATTGTTGCTGTTGTTGTCAGTATATCATTAACTTTAATGAAAAAAATGACATTTAAAAAAAAAGAGAAATAGTGTTGTGGAAACAGCTTTACATAGGAGAGAAACAAAATAAAAGTAGAACGACGTTTCGGCCAATTAGACCTTCAGCTAGAACAATAAATAACACAAAAATATATAAAGATAAACATAGAAATCGAACTACATGACGATAATATGCTAGACTCTCAAAAAAAAAAGAAAATAAGTCACTTCCCCGCGGTCCGGAGCTTGGCCAGGCATCGAATGGACTGAAATGGATTTGGCCGGCAGATAAGGCGGGACCCAGGTGTGAGATACAGTAAAAGGGAAGGGTTCTAAAAATATGTGGAAGTGGGTACAAGATCCCAGATTCAGTATTATTAACCTTGTCTTGGTAACATCAACCATAATGTATGCTATTGGTTGTTACTAATATGCACACCACCAACATACACCTTAAGTCATGAAGAGAAGCCTTCATTCAGTTAGCCAGGAAGTGACTGTGCACTCGATATTCAAAAGAAATCGTTTGGAATCGTCGCCTGTGTCATCGATAAGGGCCGCATGGTAGTCGACCTTGTCAACAGTTTTGTAACGCGTTTTGGGGGAACTGTGAGATGAATGGAGCGGATATGGGAAATTCCCGACTACAGTGAAAGTGATTCCGTGAACACAACAGAACAATCCGTCAGTAAAATATGCGTTCAATTAATAAAGAAGTTAATCATTTAGTTTATCATTTATTTGTCTGTTTCAGATTCTCACTATCAAACAATACTTAAATCTGTCAATCAAATAATCTTCCAATTAATCAGTCAGATAATGTCTCTATCTGTCAGTCTCTAAATCAGTCAATCATAGAGTTGATCGGTTAGTTAATAAGAAATCAGTCAGAAAATATAATAATCGGTCGGATAGTTTCTCAAACTGATACGATGCGCTGTAGATAAAAGGTTGTGGAAGGACATGATCGCCTGCGCCAATCGGTATGGCACACGATGATGATGGAGAGTTTCTCAAATCGTCGAAGGTGTATCTACATCCTCAGGAAGTGCCACATCGCTACAGGTAGCGTAGTGACGTCATTAATAAATCGTCAGTCAAACAGTTTTTCAGGCCAAGACTCCAAGCAGCGCCAGGGCTGAACGCGGTTAACGACTCATAGCTGACTGTCTGCAGCAGGACTATGACGGAACACTGATCCAAATCATACAACATATCCCAACATGTAACTTGAAACAGACTAACAAGTGTGGATAAGAAAGTAGAAAGAAAAAAAAACACGGACACAAGAAAAATGCAATGATTAAGAAATCGTATGTACTGGGCCGAAAGACGTAGATATGGCGGTACACAAAGAATAATCATCATCATTGGAATCCGCATCGAAGGTTGGCTACCATGGAGCGCCATTCCGCTCTCTCTCTCTCTCTCTCTTGCTATGATGGTGCAGGTTGTCATAGGCTGACTTGTGCATCTTTTCTTATGTTACTCGTCCATGTTTGTCTTGGTCTGCCTCTGCTTCTATTACTCTGTATTTTCCCTTCCAAATTTACTCTTAGTAGGCTGTTGTGTCTTTTAACATGCCCCTAAAATGTCATTTGTCTTGTTCTAATTGTGTTTAGTAGTTCTCTTTTCTTGTTGTTTCCGATATGAGCAGGCCCTCATATGGGAAACAACAGGTAAGAGAAAAAGAGGAAGACCCAGGGAGACACTGAGAAGAACTTTGATGAGAGAGGCAAGAGCAGCAGGAATCGGCTCCCTCAATGAGATAGAACTGCTTGCACAGAACAGAAATAGATGGCGAGATTTGATAAAATATCTTTAAAAGAAAACTGCTAGAACAAAAATTCAGATAGGAGAAGGTGTATCTTGGTCTACGCCCTATGGGCCGGCTACGGCTCGAAAGGTCGATAGATAGAGTTCTCTTTTCATTTTTAGTTGTTTTAAAACTTCATCATCTGTTCTCTTTTCTTACCATCCAATTCATTCCTTTTTTTCTATAAATCCACATTTCAGAGGCTTAAATAGACAAATAATAATAAATGAATATCATTGTGGAGGGAAGCTTCCAAGGCGATAGATCAGCGAATCACTTCAGGGGGAGAGATATAGAACTGTGCCGAGGAGTACGGGTTCGATTCTGCTTCGGGCTATCTATTGTTCTTTGTTTTTTGTTTCTCTGTTGTTGATTATTTGCGATTTTTTTCCGAGGGCTGTAAACATAGCTCTTCCACAGAATTGATTCGTAGATATACACACAGCGCACATCGCCACTTCAATATCCTTTTATGTTGGGCTGTAGTGAGTTAAACAGCTTTTCAAAAAATGAGGAAGATACTGCGTATTCCATTTTTGACATTGAAAACAGGAGAAAGAGTTCCTCGTGTTTTGTAGAACCAGTCTTAAAATATGGATGTGAATCATGAATCAAAAGGGCAATAGGAAGAAAATGACTGGTGGCTGCAGAAATTTTGATTTTACAGAAGAATGTTGAGAATACCACGAACGGTCAAAAAGATTAATGAAAACGTTTTGAAAAAGGGCCAAAGCAAAAGGAGAGCTAATTTCCAATATTAGGAAAAAAAAACAATCATAACTTTTTGGCCATGTAATGAGAAGGGAAAAGAAGGAATATATTGTGACAACTGGAAAAATTGAGGGGCGAAGAGATAGTGGAAAACAAAGATAAAAGATACCAGACAGCTTAAGAGAACGGCTTAGTAGAAGGTCAACAACAGAAATAATAAATAACTGTCGAGATCGAAAGTTGTGGAGAAACATGATCACCTACGACAGCAGACATGGTACTTGATGATGATGATGTTAATGAGATTTATTTGTTGAACGAACACTGGAGAGGAAACTCTGAATAAAGGACAGTAGCAATCACTTTTCTAATATGATGAGAGCTTTTATCAGCTTTTGGTTATAAGTGAAACAAAATCTTGACTTTGACAAAAAAAAACAACACATGAATCTTTTATTTAAAATGTAAGACAATCTTTAGTTTAAAGTAGATAAGAATCTTTTAAATCACAATTTATAGTTTAAAATAGTAAGAATCTTTGGTTTTATAAATCACAATTTATAGTTTAAATAGGTAGAATTTTTGGTTTTATAAATCACAATCTTTAGTTTAAAATAGATAAGAATCTTTGGTTTTATAAATCACAATTTATAGTTTAAAATAGGTAAGATTTTATAATCACAATCTTTAGTTTAAAGTAGATAAGAATCTTTGGTTTTATAAATCACAATTTATAGTTTAAAATAGGTAAGAATCACAATTATAGTTTAAAATAGTAAGAATTTTTGGTTTTATAAATCACAATTTATAGTTTAAAATAGGTAAGAATTTTTGGTTTTATAAATCACAATCTTTAGTTTAAAGTAGATAGAATCTTTTTTATAAATCACAATTTATAGTTTAAAATAGGTAAGAATCTTTGGTTTTATAAATCACAATTTATAGTTTAAATAGGTAAGAATTTTGGTTTTATAAATCACAATCTTTAGTTTAAAGTAGATAAAAATCTTTGGTTTTATAAATAGCAATCTTCAGTTTAAAGTAGATAAGAATCTTTGGTTTTATAAATCACAATCTTCAGTTAAAATAAAACTGAATAATTATTTTTACATGGTCAGAATCTTTGATTGGTAACAAAAATAGAATCTTTATTTTAAAATAACTAGAATCATTGGTTTAAAATAAAACAGAATATTTATCTTAATATAGCCTGCATCTTTATTTGGTTTGAAAAAAAAGAGACTTTGTTTTAAAATAACCAGAATCTTTGGTTTTAAATTAAAACGAAATCCATCAATCTGAACAGAAATATAGGAAGTGATATTCTCTTATTAATAAAACGCTCACAAGAAGTGACAATTCCATTTGTGTCTAGGAATCTATAAATTTGGGAATTTTCCAGAAATTGACTGGGAGTGTACTAGTGATGATATTATGTTCTCTTGTGTTCAGGAGGAATAATCCAGTTAGTTACCCGGAAGGATTCTTCCCCCTTCCAGCCGAGGTGGATTACTCGGTTGTCCAGAATAAGTACCACGGCATGAAGAGAATGGACCAGGAAATAAATTGTACTCTTTTTTTTAGTTTTTTTTTTTTTATTTTATAAGGGGAAATAACTTCGATTTGAAGTGACGAGTTTGCTTATTTTTGTGTTTCCCATTTTTTGTTGTTTTAAAGTTTGGAAATACAAAAGACGCACACAGTTTATCGTTCTTAGTTCGCTGAAGGCGGGTACCAGTATTACTTGCCACGACAATTAGCGATAACCGAGGTCGATTGCGATAGCTTGTATTGATCGCTCCCTTCCCTAGTTCTTTCTGCCTTTCACATTATTTCTGTCTGATTCTCTCTCTATCTCTGTTTACGGAGCCAGTAATTGGCAATTATCCAAGATAAAAGCCTTGCACTAACAACGTATAAGTCACTCTACCAGATATGACTTTTAAAAAATAATTTGCTTGCATGTGTGCACTGCACTTTTCTATAATTGGCTGTATCGTGTGATAACCGCGACATAAAATCTAGTTATAGTTTGCGTGATGTTTTTGTGAGGTAATTTGGGAAATGGGGTTGATGCCGTCAGAGAAAAAAAAAATCATTCATTCACTGGATGTTGTCACTACATGAAAGGTTGGCTACTATGGCGCGCCATTTTACTGTGGTTCTTGTCCTGATAGTGCAAGTTGTTGTAGGTTCGCCTGTCCACCTTTTGATATCAGTCCACTTAGTTTGCCCACAACTAACTGGAACAGCGTTTCTCAAGATGTGGCCTGAGCGCCACCCCCCCCCCCCCCCCCACCCCCAGGATCTGCGATGTCGCCTCAAGGAGTCCACGAAGGTTTGAATAATAATATATTTTGTTGCTAAATAGAAAGAGAGAATCTTGAAGTTAAATCTTGGAGGTCCGCGACCACAAAACGTATTTAATGGGTGTCCGCGGCTACAAAACGTATTTAATGGGAGTCAGCGACTACAAAACGTGTTTAATGGGGTCCACGACTACAAAACGTGTTTAATGGGGGTCCGCGACTACAAAACGTGTTAATGGGAGCCAGCGACTACAAAACGTATTTAATGGGGGTCCACGACTACAAAACGTATTTAATTGGGATCCACGACTACAAAACGTATTTAATGTGGGCCCACGACCACAAAACGTATTTAATGGGGGTCCCCGACTAAAAAACGTATTTAATGGGGGTCTGCGGTAAAGGGCAGTTTGAGAACCGCTGATATATAGGCCTGCATTGTGGGTGCCAAGGCTATGGGCAATACGGCGCCAACCGCCTATAGCTCGCATAGCCTAAGACGTCACAAACTTTAGGTGATTCCAGGATTTCCCTCTCAGCTCGCAGGCATTAATAAAACTATAGTAGGCTGTGGTCTACGCTTACCAATCTACCCTTTATAGTTATAGCAAATCAAAGGCCACGGTATCACTGCAAACGAATGAGAATTCATCATTCCTCAACAGCCCGTGCCAGTGGAATCATCCGAATTAATTATCATCATCATGTACCGGTTGGCGTTGGCGATGGCGATCATGTCCTGCCACAATCTTCTATCTACAGTGCATCGTATGAGTTCTGTTGTTGACTGTTTTCCATGCCATGACACCAAGCTGTCCAGTATTTTCTCTCTTTGTCGTCCGCGATCACTCTTTCCTTTTATTTTGCCAGTTGTAACCAAGTATTCCAACTTTCCTCTTCTCTTGATGTGCCCGAAAAAATGTTGATCCGAATTAATATAACATCGAATATCCAAACAAAGAAAGGCAGCTGCAGTTGCCATAATCAGCACCGAGTGTGAACGAGTTGCCATAATCAGCACCGAGTGTGAACGAGTTGCCATAATCAGCAACGAGTGTGAACGAGTTGCCATAATCAGCACCGAGTGTGAATGAGTTGCCATAATCAGCACCGAGTGTCAACGAGTTGTCATAATCAGCACCGAGTGTGAACGAGTTGCCATAATCAGCACCGAGTGTGAACGAGTTGCCATAATCAGCACCGAGTGTCAACGAGTTGCCATAATCAGCACCGAGTGTGAACGAGTTGTCATAATCAGCACCGAGTGTCAACGAGTTGCCATAATCAGCACCGAGTGTCAACGAGTTGCCATAATCAGCACCGAGTGTCAACGAGTTGCCATAATCAGCACCGAGTGTGAAAGAGTTGCCATAATCAGCACCGAGAGTCAACGAGTTGCCATAATCAGCACCGAGTGTGAACGAGTTGCCATAATCAGCACCGAGTGTGAAAGAGTTGCCATAATCAGCACCGAGTGTGAACGAGTTGCCATAATCAGCACCGAGTGTCAACGAGTTGCCATAATCAGCACCGAGTGTCAACGAGTTGCCATAATCAGCACCGAGTGTCAACGAGTTGCCATAATCAGCACCGATTGTGAACGCAGCCGAACTGTTCTTCCTCATAGGATACCATGTATCTTCCCGTCCAAGTTGACCTTCAGTGCGGTATTTTCCCTCTTCACATGTCACAATATCTATTTTTTGTTTAAAATAAATCAATATTTGGTTAATTTGGTGAAATGGGACTGAGGTTTGTTTAGACCTGAACTTTACTGCCAGCGATGATATTGACGTTCCTCATGTAGACCATTTAGAGTGTTCTATTAATGGGTGAAGGCAAAGAAATGCAAATGAATGCATAAAAATGCGAAGCTGCAGTAAAGCTGTATGTGAGGGAAAATTGGAAAAAAAATATTGTGAAAATCGTATGGTAAAAGCTTTACGTGGTTAGTAGACGACACAGATTTGAACGACGTTTCGGCTCAATAGGCCTTCAGCAGGAACAAACAAACAACAACACACACAGATCTGTAAGTAAATATAATTAATCCTACACAGCTAACTAGTAATGAAACATCCAAAACAAAAAATCGAAAAATGTTAAAGAAAAGCAAATTGACTTCCCTGTGTCGTGCGTGGACCCTGGTCAGAACGGGAAAAGGGCGAGTCACACGGGTCTAGCTGTAATTATACCCTCTGGACAGGGGTGAAGGGTTCTAAAAATACACGAGTGGGGGGAACGCTGTCTTGGTTACGTCGACTAGCAAAGACACCGATAATGTCTGAAAGTATCTAAGGGCCCATAAATACATGTATATACACACACAGAGAGAGATGCGTGTATACATATATGCACATATAAGCAGACGTGCACAAACTACACATATCGACATACACATACACACACACACATACATATATGTGTATACAAACAAGTACACACATACATGCGTATGTATATATATATATATATATATATATATATACAAATACCCGTACATATGAACACATACATGCATGTGCACATCCATACGGGGGACAATCGTATGTGTAGAAATGTGCGCATAACGCCCAAATAACCAGAGAGGAGTTCACTCCGGGGTCAGTGTGCAAGCTCGAAGGAGAAAGAATAGAATAGCAGGTGCTCAAAAGGCGGAAAGAGTGAGAAGTCTGAGAGTGGGGTGCAATAAAAACATATAAGTGGTACGTAGCACAGAAAAAATGTGTATACGAGAACACTGAAGTGTCTCAATGGGGACTAGTGGAGAAGAACTTTGAATAGCATGGCATAATAGATAGACTAAAGAGCAAAAACATGGGCGGTAGAGAGGGCTATGTAAAAGGGATGGAGTAGCCGAAAGGAAACTATGTGTACGAGTGTGATACATTCATACCTCGTGGGGTCAGCGAACCATACTTGACTATGAGGCGATTCTCCAAAGCAAATCGGCTGCGGTCGCCAGAGTGACAAAGGGCAATACCAGTGATGCGGATGTCGTCTTTGCCCTTGTGTTTTGGGGAATTGAAATTGGAAGACACCGGAGTACCAGTATTCTGTTGAACATCTTGTAGATGTTCACAAAATCATTTACACTAATCGTCTACCGGACTCGCCAATGTAAGTCATGTGGCATCGTTGGCATATGATGGCGTAAATGATGTTGCGGGACACACATGTGAAGCCATGCTTGATCTCGAACCGTCCATTAGGGAATAAGACCGAGTCAGTAGGGAGCACATAGGCACAGGTGATACAGTTCCGACCACAAGGGGCCGTCCCGAAGTGTTGAGGGTCGGAGCGAGGGAGATGGCTCCTAACCAGAATATCTCCCAAATTCCTGTCGCGCTTGAAGGCCATCATCGGGGGATCACTGAAAAGTAGACGGGTGGTGGGATCAGAGAGGAGAATGGAACGGTAGTGGTTGAGTATCCTCGCAGCAGCTAAGTTGTGAGGATGATAGGTGAGAGCGTTTATGGTTCTCTCAGAGAGGGGGGGGCGGTTAGAAGGAGTGAGTGCCTCGGGACGGGAGATGAGGATGTTTTATGGTGAAGTGGTCTGCTCACCTACCGATCTGATGGGTCCGGGTTCGATTCTAAAATAATAGCTTCATTATTGTTATTGTTATTGTTATTGTTATTCTTCTTCTTCTTCTTCTATCCTTCCTCCATTGTCGTTGGCGTAGAGGGGAGATACAAACTGCGATTCTTTGCTCTTCTGTTGGCCACTTCTGGTGTTATCCCTCCTAGTGATTCTAGTATTCCCTTTATCCATCTCTTTCTCGGTCTTTCTCTTAATCTGGCGTTTTCGTAGCGTTTGTTTATGGCTCTTTGAGTCATTGTTACTTCTTTTTGTCTTGTTATGTGGCCGAACAAATTTATTTGTTGTTTCTTTATGTATTTGATGGCTGGTTCAATTTCGAGTTTCTTCCTCAGGTCGGTGTTTCTTACTCTGTCCCTTAAGCTGTTTCCTGTCATTCTTCTGACACATTTCATTTCGGTGGTCGTTATCTTTCTTATTGTTCTAGAGTCCAGCGTCCAATTCTGGCACTGATAGCACAGAGTTGGTAGAAAAATTGATTTGTATATTGCCCTTTTTGCTTCCGTAGTTATTGCTTTGTTTTTCAATAGTGTTGATACTTGGCCTATAACTTGGCATGCTTTGTTACACCTTATATCTGTCTCTGTCTCTTGGTTATTATTGTTATTACTGTTATTAATATTATTATTATTGCTCTTATTATTATCATTAATGTTTTTATTACTACTACTATTATTAATATTATTATTATTTAGTACTGCTAGTATTGTCGTTACTACTTTTATTATTCCTATTAATATTATGATAATAATTATTATTGATATAACAATAATGATTTTTATTAATCTTATTACTACTATTATTGTTATTCGGGACACCCTTGAGCAAGGCGTAACTCCCGTTTAGCCCCTACATCACCCCCCCTCCCCCCCGCCCGGTCAGGGTTATATGAAACCATTGGAGCAGGTGGAGGATGGTGTTGTGGGTGCAGCCGACAAGTAGTGCCGGTTATGGTCCGCACTCCGTGATGGCAGGCAGAGGATCTCATGTATAGAGACAATGGCTGTGATCTAAGACTAGTACAGCCACTGCCAAGAAGGAAAGGAATGGCAAACTACCTTCTTATATTGCCTAGTATAATTATGTCAAAACACAACTTAATATCTACAGCTAACGACGTTAATGGGGACTCCACAGTCATCTCGTCCGGTAGGGAGCGGCATGTGCTACAGGTGACACCCCATCATAATCAAGCTACTGTTTGCAAGATCAAAAATAAAGATTCGCTAGCAATAGGAACTTGGAACATTAGATCAGCATTCCAGGTTGGAAAACTAGAAAACATCAGCCAAGAAATGAGGACAATGAAACTGAACGCATTGGGACTATGTGAAATGAGATGGAAAGGAGCAAGAATATTACAACGTGACAGCGGAAATGTAATTTACTCTGTTGGAACCACACACGAAAGAGGAGTAGGCATCATGTTAGAGAAAGTAGCAAAACAGTGAAATGATTTTGGCCAATATACTATAGGATTCTGCTTGTAAAATTGAGAGGTAGACCAATGGATATCAACATAATTCAATATTATGCGCCAACAAGTACTAGCGAAGAAGACATTGACACTTTTTACAACGAGCTAGAGATGACCATGGAACAGTGTGAATTCCAAGAAATAACTATTATATTAGGGGATTTCAATGCAAAGGTAGGAACAGCTAAAGTGCACATGTGACAGGCGGACATTGCCTTGGAGAGATGAATAACAAAGGGGATAGATTGATAGATTGGGCAAAGACATATGAAATGATTATAGGTAACACCTGGTTCATACAACACCCTAGGTGACTATGGACATGGCAAAGCCCAGACAAACCAAGTACACAATCAAATTGATCTTATACTGGTACAGAGAAGATTCAGGAATGGGCTAACATCTGTTAAAACAAGGCCAGGAGTAGATTACAATAGTGACCATGTACTAATAGTTGGAAAGATAAGAATAAAACTGCAGAAGACACAAAAATCCCCAAGAAATATGAAACTAGAACTAGATATGCTTAGAGTAGATAGACAGATGAGTGATAAGTACAGCACGATAGTACAAAATATATATAATCAATGCCATTGAGAAAATACAGGACATCGAAGAGCAGTTGGAAATGCTCAAACAAACGATTCAACAAACATCAAAAGAGGTAATACCAGTGACTAAAAGAATCAACAAAAAGAAATGGATGACAGAAGAAATATTACAACTAATGGATGAAAGACGAAAACATAAGAAAGAAGAACGGACATACAAAATATTGCACAAAGAGATCCAAAACAAGTGCAGAGAAGCAAAGGAAGGATGGTTAAAACAGAAATGTGAAGAAATTGGAAAACAACAAAAGAAAGACTCAAAATTTATGCACAATCAGTTCAATGAATTAACAGGAAGAAAAGAAGTCAAAGTTTCAGGATGTGTGAAATCAAAGGAAGGAAATATAATAATGGGACAGGAGAAGACAATGGAAAGATGGACAGAATATATCTGTCAACTCGAGTATGATAATAAAAGACCAGAGCTAAACAATTCAAACAAAGACACAGGACTACCAATAATGCAGAGGGAAGTGGAGGAGGCAATTCAACATTTGAAAAGAGGCAAAGCTCCAGGTCTCGACAATATAATAATTGAAGAGGTAATTGCATTAGGAGAGCTGGGAGTACAAGTCATAATAAAACTACTCAATGACATATAAATAAATAGGGATAAGACCACAATTATGATAATTAATGCAGTTGGCAACAACTAAATAAAAATAGGAGAAATACTTCTAGTAGACGTACAATCTTACATATATCTGGGCAGTAATATAGACAAAGAGGGAGGAACAGAAAATGACACCAAAATACGGATATCAAAAGCAAGAGGAGCTTTTGTTGCACTGGGAAACATATGGAAGTCCAAAGAAATTAGGTTAAATACAAAAATAAACATTTTAACCTCGCAAGAAACAGAACGGCTTGAAAAGTATTTGTTGAAGACCTATGCTCAACAGGGAGCTGAAAGGAAGAAGAAGAAACAGTTAAATGAATTAACAGGAAGAAAAGAAATCAATGTTTCACGATCTGTGAAATCAAAGGAAGAAAATATAATAATGGGACAGTAGAAGATAATGTAAAGATGGACAGAATATATCAGTAAATTCTATGATGATGAACGACCAGAGCTAAATAATTCAAACAAAGACACAGGACCACCAACAATGCAGAGTGAAGTGGAGGAGGCAATTCAACACATTCATAAAACTACTCAGTGACATATATAACACTCTTCACATACCCCAAGATCTACTAAAATCTATTTTTGTAGCCATACCAAAGAAGTCAGGCGTAATTGATTCTGATGACCATCACACTATTAGTCTCACGAGCCATGTGACACAAATATTACTATAGCTCGTACACAAATTCGTGCCCACAGAGTTTATTAATTATCTCGGAAACTGTTTGATGAATTTCTGTAACTCTTTTTCGTGAAATCTTATTTTTCACAGCCTTCAGTCAGATTTTTTGCACTACTGTCGTGCATTTGGAAAGATTTTTGCTTATTTGAGGTATATAAAAATATGATTTTCTTGCTTGTCCTAAATTTTAGGATTTTACAATACCCACCTTTGCTGTAATCAACTCACTGTATACTGAGTAATTCTTGCTAAATTGGCCCAGAGGCGTATTTTGACAAAATATTTACTATTAATGAATATTCCTGTATGTGTGATAATTTGTAAGCTGTTGTGAAGTGACTACTTGATTTTTAAAACCACGAAGAGTTTAAAGTGTAAATTCATCACTATGTAAAAGGTAACTGTGTTATTGTACATGCACTTTTGCAAAGAATCTAAAAGGCGTCGGTTATATTACGATATCAAAAAAAAAAGAAAACAGAACACGGGCAGCTCTAAATCTAGATAGAAAGTCTTTCAATCGATGGATAGGACAGAACTTTGACTCTGCAGAGGAGACGGTCAAGCAAGGAAGTTTACCTATCTCTATGACGAAGATATAAAATCAAATGAGAAATTTTGCCCTATTCAATGTAATATGGATACGCCTTTGGCTTGCATTGTTAGAAAATTAATATAATATACAGTAAAATTTAATGTTTAGAGCACGTGGTTTGATATTTCCTAAAATTATGTAACAAAAAATGATTTGTGCAAAATTCAGACTACCTTTGTAATTAAATGTTATAAAAATCTGAAGGTCGGTGAAAAAATAAGATTTCATGAAAAAGAATTATAGAAATTCATCAGTTTCTGAGATAATTGATCAACTCTGTGGGCACGAATTTGTGAACGAACTATAACAATCATAATGAGACATGTAAGGAACAAAATAAAACCAGTAATAAACGAAGAACAATATGGATTTGTGGAAGGAAAAGGCACCAATAATGAAATATTCATCATGAGAACATTGATAGAAAAAGCTATATAGGTAAAGGAAGAACTATATATGTGCTTTATTGACTACACAAAAGCTCATATAGCAAAGTAAAGCATGTGGAAATAATCAATATGCTGGAGAAATTAAACATTGATGGCAAGGATCTACGAATCATAAAAAACTGTACTGGCAACAAACAGCAGCTGTACGAATTAGCAGCCAAACAGGACAATTCCAATGTATAAAGCACAACGGTAACATTAATAATTTGCGATATGCGGATGACACAGTCTTAATAGCAGAGACAGAGAATGAACTACAAGAAATGATAGACATAATAGTAAAAGAAAGCAACAAGAAAGGTCTCAGTCTGAATAGTAAAAAAACAGAAGTAATGGTTATATCAAAGAAACAATCATCACCAGCATGCAGCATACAAATAAACAGGACAAATCTGATACAAGTACAACGCGTCAAATACTTGGGCACAAAAATAACATCAGATAGAAAATTCTTCTTCCCCTTCTTTCCTTCCTCATCTGTCTTTCAGCGTCGAGGGGAGATGTAATTTGCGGTCTTTTGTTCTTCTGTTCACCTCTGCTGCTGTTATGTTTTCAAGTGCTTCTAATATTCCATCGATACATTTTTTTCGTGGTCGACCCTTGGGTCTGGTGTTCTCATAACGTTTGTTGAAGGCTCGTTGTGTTGTGTTTTGATGTTTCTGCCTTGTCACATGGCCAAACCATTTTATCTGTTGTTTCCTTATATATTCTTTGGCGGGGGTTATTCCTAGCTTATTTTTCAGTTCTTCATTTCTGATCTTATCTCTCAGACTGTTTCCTGTCATTCGTCTAACACATTTCATCTTAGTAGAGGTTATTTTCTTTTTGTTCTTACAATGGCGGTTGTTTTATTTTCGGAGTGTAGTTTGTGTGATTAAAGGGATTGAATATATTGTTTCCAACGGATTATAATTTTCAAAAAGTTGTGTAAAGTTTTCTACCAAGAAGGAGGATAAGAACTGATAAGTACTTTTTTAAAAAATGTAAACACCTAAAGATTTATAGTTAGATCGTAAAAGATCGCATGTGAGACCCTAGCGATCAAACACGTTGGGGAAACATCAGCCGGGCTAAACCCCCAACGTGTGTTTTTAAGTTAAGCCCTTAACTTACGACTGACTCAGCAGGTCGGTAAGGGATAAATGTTTTATGCTCAGAGAAATACTCATTAGATGGAGATAGATAAATATAAAGTAGCAGCGATAAATATATGCGGGGTAGAAGATGCACCACATTTATGTCAATAAAAGTGAGAAAAGGAGTTCATCGGCGCTATATAGAAACAATTCTGACCTTTGGAAGCAAATCATGGACAGTAGACAAACAAATGAAAAGACGATTAGAGGCCGCAGAGATGGGATTTCTCAGAAGAATGTTGAAAGTTCCCTGGACAGCTAAAAAGACCAATGAGGAAATTATCAAAGAGGCCAACACAAAAAGGGAGCTCCTAAAAAACAGAAAGTAACCGTTTTTCGGTTACATCATGAGAAGAGGAAAGTTGGAATACCTGGTTACAACTGGCAAAAAAAAAAAAGGAAAGAGTGATCGTGGACGACAAAGAGAGAAAATACTGAATAGCTTGGTGTCATGGCAAGGGGTAGGGTTCGATCCCAACTGACGGCTTCCGGGTTCACCCAGCCTTAAATGGGTACCGGATTTTTCTGGGAAAGTAAAGCGGCGCCGGCGTAATACCGACCACATTACCCCGAAAATCATGTGCCGAAGGTCTGTAAAATTTATGGTCACTAACACCATATTCCCTATACGCTACTTGGCGGGACGGGGGGTGCTTCACTGTTTTTTTTTTTTTTTTTTTTTTTTTTTTTTTTGTGTCATGGCATGGAAAACAATCAACAACACAACTGATACGATGCACTTTAGATAGAAGATTGTGGAAGGAATGATCGCCTACGCCAACCGGTAAGGCACATGATGATAATGATTATTGTTGTAACTGTTATTTTGATTATTTATTATTATTATTATTATTATTATTATTATTATAACCAGTATTCTGTTGTTACTATTACTAATATTTTATACTGAGCAAATCTCAGCTTATTGATTATTTTTCCATAAATTTTTAGACCTGGCTTCTCTGTGATGGTTTTAAAGATTTGCTCCTATACACTGAGCAAATCTTTAAAAAAACATCACAGAGATGCCAGGCCTAAACATTAATGGAAAGACAATCAATAACCTAAGATATGTTGATGATACTGTTCTACTAGCAGAAAATCCTAAAGATCTACAACAATTACTTAATGTAATAAACATGACAAGCAAAATATATATACTGGATATGAATATCAAAAAGACTAAAACTATGATCATAAACAAAGAAAATTCTCAAGACATACAAATAAATATCAAAGTTGAAGGAATAGACCTGGAGACAGTTCAGAGCTACAACTACCTGGGACATACTATAACCAGTGATGGAAAATGTAAAACTGAAATAAACAAAAGAATAGGTATGGCAAAAAATAATTTTAATGTCATGAAAAATATATTAAAATCAAAACAAATAACACCAGGGCTAAAACTAAGAATAGCAAAATGTTACATCTTCTCAATATTCCTGTATGGTACAGAAACATGGACATTAGACCAGAAAACAGAACAGAAAATTGAAGCCTTTGAAATGTGGATTTATAAAAGAATAGGTAGAATTGGATGGAAAGAAAATAAAATAAACGATGAAGTTTTAAAACAACTAAAAACGAAAAGAGAACTACTAAACACAATTAGAACAAGACAAATGAAATTTTTGGGGCATGTTAAAAGACACAACAGCCTAATAATAATAAAAATAATATTGGAAGGGAAAATACAAGGGTAAAAGAGGCAGAGGCAGACCAAGACTAACAAAGACGAATAACATCAAAAGATGGACAAGTCAACCTATGAAAAAATACACCATCAAAGCAAGAGACAAAGCGGTATGGCGCTCCTTGGTAGCCAACCTTCGATGCGGAGACGGCACTCAATGATGATAATTATATATATGGCCTTTGGCGTCTTGATAGACGGTTCATAGCAAGCAATCATGATTAGTCAGTTGTTTGGTAAAAAATATTAGTCTTATGCTGGATTCTGTTTTGCTGAACAGCTTCTCTCGTGGCTGAATCTGCCAATATTGGAGAGACAGATCCATCCACAGAAGGAACAAGATGTATTCGTGGTGCCTGGCTTCGTCTCCTTTCTCCTGCGTCTTTTATCTTCTCAATTTGATATCAGCGCTGCCTCGAAAGTTGCTGTGCTTTTTTTTTTTTTTGTTGGTTTTCCATGTGCTACGACCTGCAGCCAGATGCTCCCGATTTCTTTCACTGATAGAGAATTCCCTCAGGGAAACCCTGCAAATTTCCTTATATCTGAGCACAGGTCTGTCCTTTTGTCTCTTTCACTGATAGAGAATTCCCTCAGGGAAACCCTGCAAATTTCCTTATATCTGAGCACAGGTCTGTCCTTTTGTCTCTTTCACTGATAGAGAATTCCCTCAAGGAAACCCTGCAAATTTCCTTATATCTGAGCACAGGTCTGTCCTTTTGTCTCTTTCACCCTCAAGGAAACCCTGCAAATTTCCTTATATCTGAGCACAGGTCTGTCCTTTTGTCTCTTTCACTGGAACCCCTGCAAATTTCCTTATATCTGAGCACAGGTCTGTCCTTTTGTCTCTTTCACTGGAACCCCTGCAAATTTCCTTATATCTCAGAGGAAACCCTGCAAATTTCCTTATATCTGAGTCTCTCACTGATATCTGTCCCTGTCTCTTTCACTGATAGAGAATTCCCTCAAGGAGCACATTGTCTCTTTCACTGATAGAGAATTCCCTCAAGGAAACCCTGCTAATTTCCTTATATCTCAGCACAGGTCTGGGCTTTTGTCTCTTTCACTGATATAGAATTCCCTCAAGGAAACCCTGAGCACAGGTTCCTCTTTCACTGATAGAGAATTCCCTCAAAACCCTGCAAATTTCCTTATATCTCAGCACATTTCACTGATATAGAATTCCCTCAAGGAAACCCTGCAAATTTCCTTATATCTCAGCACAGGTCTGGGCTTTTGTCTCTTTCACTGATAGAGAATTCCCTCAAGGAAACCCTGCTAATTTCCTTATATCTCACCACAGGTCTGGGCTTTTGTCTCTTTCACTGATAGAGAATTCCCTCAAGGAAACACTGCTAATTTCCTTATATCTCAGCACAGGTCTGGGCTTTTGTCTCTTTCACTGATAGAGAATTCCCTCAAGGAAACCCTGCTAATTTCCTTATATCTCAACACAGGTCTGGGCTTTTGTCTCTTTCACTGATAGAGAATTCCCTCAAGGAAACCCTGCTAATTTCCTTATATCTCAGCACAGGTCTGGGCATTTGTCTCTTTCACTGATAGAGAATTCCCTCAAGGAAATCCTGCAAATTTCCTTATATCTCACTTTCACTGATAGAGAATTCCCTGGGCATTTGTCTCTTTCACTGATAGAGAATTCCCTCAGGGAAACCCTGCAAATTTCCTTATATCTCACCACAGGTCTGGGCATTTGTCTCTTTCACTGATAGAGAATTCCCTCAGGGAAACCCTGCAAATTTCCTTATATCTCACCACAGGTCTGTACTTTTGTCTCTTTCCACCCTAAAGTTCGCCATAGAATATTTTTTGGAGAATACGAAAGTTTGCCATTCTTCTGACATGACCAAGCCACCTTAGTCTACGTCTCCTAAGTGTTGCCATGATAGATGGGAGTTTTGGCTCGTGGTACGACATTAGAGTTGGTTACTTTGCCCTGCTATTTGATGTACATAATCTTTCTGTTTCCTTGCGATGTCTGGGCCACTAACATGGAGACAATGCTACTGTTATTATTATTACTATTATATATGGCCCTTTTCGTCTTGTCAGACGGTCTAGTGGAGGCTATTGCGTATTTTTTTGAGGTATTGTTTTTGCCGAACAGCTTCTCTCGTGGCTAATTCTACCAATGTTTGACAAACACACGCGGTCACATAATGAACAGGTCAGGCTCGCTGGTCCACAGGGTTTACCATCCTTTTTCATGAGTCTCTTCTCTTCTAAGTCCTGTCTTAGAACAGTCTCAAATGTTGTTATACCGTTCCTTATACGTGCTCTCCATGATGTGCGATCACTTGCCAGATGTTGCCAGTCGTTTTCACAGATGGCGAAGTCTTTCAGAGATGATTTGCAGATATCTCTATATCGTAGTTTAGGTCTGCCGATTTGACGTTTTCCGTGTTTTAGCTCGCCATATAGTATTTGCCTAGGAATGCGTTTTTCTTCCATCCGTTGGACATGCCCCAGCCATCTTAGCCTTCGACTTCTGAGCATCGACATGATTGTTAGGGTCTTAGCACGTTGCAGGACAGTTAAGTTGGTTATTTTGTCTTGCCATTTGATGTGCATTATTTTGCGGAGACATCGCATGTGGAAGACATTTAGTCTTTTTTCCTGGTTTGAGTATGTTGTCCAGGTTTCGGATCCATATAGTAGTGTGCTAAGCACACAAGTTTGATATATTAAGAGTTTAGTCTTTTGAGTTAGTTTCGTGTTGTTCCATGCCCTTTTTGTGAGTTTGCCGAAGGTCGTAGCTGCCTTACCAATTCGACAGTTTATTTCTTCATCAAGAGAGATGGTTTGCGTAACTGTGGATCCAAGATATGTAAATTTCTGTACCGATTCTAGATTATTACTATTTTGACTCTATTACTATTTTGTACTATTACTATTACTATTATAATTATTACTTACTTATCCATCCATCCATCCATCCACCCACCAATCTACCTACCTACCTACCTACCTACCTACCTACCTACCTACCTACCTACCTACCTACCTACCTACCTACCTACCTACCTGCCTGCCTACCTGCCTACCTGCCTACCTGCCTGCCTGCCTGCCTGCCTGCCTGCCTGCCTGCCTGCCTGCCTGCCTGCCTCCCTACCTACCTATCTATCTATCTATCTATCTATCTATCTATCTATCTATCTATCTATCTATCTATCTATCTATCTATCTATCTATCTATCTATCTATCTATCTATCTATCTATCTATCTATCTATCTGTCTCTATTTTACAGCTTCTGTATTTATGTCGGTGTGTCGTACAATGACTTCAGATGATGATGATGATATTGCTGATAATGATGCTGATGATGATGATGATGTTATTGTTGATGATGTTGGTGAGATGATGTTGTTGATGTTGATGATGATGATGATGATGATGTTGATGATGATGATGAACATACAATCCTTGCACCACCAATATCGATATAACCAAAATAATAACCTTCCATTTTAAAACTGGGTTCACTTTCAAATAATCATACCTAGATACCTAATGAAATAAGACACCTACAAAATCATTGGAAAACAGCTGTGCCATGAGAATAACCCTGCAGGTTATCAATCGATATATACAGTAATGGACAATTTGGCAAGTAATGTGCATAATTCAATACAACATCACGCGGGCAAAAAATTAGGCTTGTTTATTGTTATAAGGTTATATGTCAAACTATTGTGAGGAGCTCATATTGTCAAACGTGTGTATATGTGTGTAGTATAGTTTGAAATGCGTGGTATATGTAGAGTAAAAGTAAGTAAAGTACCCCCGTCACGCCAAGTTGCGTATAAGGAATATAGTGTTAGTGACCATAAATTTTATAGACCTTCAGCAGATGATTTTTGGAGTAATATGGTCGGTATTACGCCCGTGCCGCTTCACTTTCCCAGAAAAAATCCGATACCCATTTAAGGCTAGGTGAACCCGGGAGCCGTCGGTTGGGATCGAACCCTACCCCTTGTCCTTTGTAGTCCAGTTCACTAACCACTGAGCTATCGCGGCTCCCATATGTAGAGTGGTATGTGTATATTATTTATCTTCATTAACAACTAAATAATGAGAGAAGTCATTTCTCTTACATCGTACCTAATATTAGAAAACACTTGTTAAATCTATGTTATGTTACACATCATTTGGTTGTTATATATTGCCTGTATGTCTCTCTCTCTCTCTCTCTGTCTGTCTGACTGTCTGTCTGACTGTCCGTCTGACCGCCTAACTGTCTGTTTAACCGGCTAACTCTCTGTTTTTACGTCTGACTGTCTATCTAACTGTCTGTCTGACAGTCTGTCTAATTGTCTGTTTGTCCGTCTGACTGTCTGTCTGACTATCTGTCTAACTGTCTGTCTGTCTATTTCTGTCTGACTGTCTGTCTGTCTAACCGTCTAATTGTCTGTTTGTCCGTCTGACTGTCTGTCTGACTATCTGTCTATCTGTCTAACTGTCTGTCTGTCTATTTCTGTTTGACTGTCTGTCTGTCTAACCGTCTAATTGTCTGTTTGTGTCTGACTGTCTGTCTGACTGTCTGTCTAACTGTCTGTCTAACTGTCTGTCTGTCTATTTCTGTCTGACTATCTGTCTGTCTCTAATTGTCTGTTTGTCCGTCTGACTGTCTGTCTGTGTGTCCATCTATTGTCCTTTCGAAGACGGCACCTAGAGCAGACATTGTAGACTTTGTGTCCGACTATCTTTGCTATCAAGCAACAGACCTTATATTATAATAAGACATTAACAACACACTCACACACACACACACACACACACAGCTGTAGCAGTGGGTCGGGATTAGGTAATGATGAGTGAACGAGAGGGGAGTCACGGGAAAGAGAGAAGAATGAGCGATAGACAAAAACAAAAAAAAAAACATAGGAGTCCCGTGTATGGGTGAGCGTCGATCAGGAGAGTTTTGATTGGCTGGGGGAATGAAAGATATTCAGGATACAGGAAAAATAGGCAGATGAGAAGTAGCCACGGACTCAGACGGACGGCTTATAGAGTAGGGCCGCCTAGACAGTAACCATAGGGTTAATGTTACCTGTTTAGCCTGTGAGTGGAGTTTTCGGTCCAGGAGTCTACCATAATGGTAGTTTGTTAAGAGTTGTGTTGTTTTATGCCTCAGCGATAGTCTAACAGTAGTCACAGCGATAGTAATATAGAAAGCAATAATGTGTTGCAAGTCGAGGCAGTTTTTGTGTTCGGACTATAGTTTCTATAGTCCGTTCAGAAATTCATAATCACACCTGAATTAGTTTTGCGTGATAACCGCTTGTTATTTTGGTTTCAAAATTTGCATGCAATCTTAGAATATTGATGACGCAAAGATTTTGGTATTTTTTATTCCACAAACACAACAGATTTTGCACATCAACGAATTCCTTTGATCTTTTATGACGACATCACACAAGTTGATTCAAATTTTAGAGTTTACATTAATCGTATTAAATTTTTCAGTTTACTGCAATTCTTGTCATAGGCGTATCTACATAGTGCTTAAGTGTGGGTGTTGTTCGTTATGTGTATTTGCAAACATGAATTAAATTGGTTAAAATTGCTGAAATAGTAAAAAAGTAACCTTTTGCATAGTTATAAATTTGCATTTCAAACGCATTGTAATTTAGATATAAATGTTGGTATTTAAAGTCAACAAATTGTCTACTGAATCTTCACAAAATTAATAAAGATACGCCTTCCCTTCGGTAATTAATGCCCAGGCCGTGGTGCGTCATGTCGTTCAATAACAATTCAGTTTTGTGCCACGGGATTTTCCTGAAGTTAGTGTTTCTGCAATAGCCAAACTATTTTACGTCAACGACCGCACCAAATTAATATATATATCCTAAAATGGTGTCAAATTCGAACAGGGTGAATTTAATATAGCCTAAAGAAGAAAACTTTTAGACTAGATCAAATTTCTCAGAGCAAAAAATATTTCTATAACGTCATCAATATTCTAAGATTGCATGGAAATTTTGAAACCAAAATAACAAGCGGTTATCACGCAAAACTAATTCAGGTGTGATTATGAATTTCTGAACGGACTATAGTCTCTAGTTACGTATGAAGTGGAGTCTTTCGGTATGGACAAACAGAGTGTGTGAATGAGGATGGCACGGCTTTATTGACAAGTGCTTGCAATGTTTTACATGTGTGACAGTAAAGCACAAAGTATGTCGCTGGCTTTTTAATTGTTGTACTATTTAACAAGGTGTCAGTTAATAAACGCTTGTCATTTATTATGGGTGGACTTTGAATTAGTATTTGGTATCAGTGTTGTGGTCACCAACCATAGTAGTGACGAACGAATCTTACAGACGCGGAAAAGACAAAGTCCTCAGATCTGTGTGGGAACGTCACGTCACAGTGGCAAATCAAGGCGAAGTAATTCATTATAACAATCACGGATGAAAGTAGTGCATGTCCGGAAAATTAACGGGCGGATGGCAGAGTCCTATTGAAGTAAGTATTCCAGAAACCAGTCCAGTGCCCAGACCAGCGTTAGCTGTCGAGGCTGACAGAGAGTAGGTCAGGTGCCTTGAGTTCAACAGGCAGTGACACAGTACTGCAGCAGGTGGCATTCGTCCAGGCCCGATTTTTACAGTTGCCGCCGTGGAGAGCGGTATACGTAATTGCGGGTGACCACTTAAAAAGCTCGCACGTGACATTCATAAATAAAAATTGACGGGGCCATGATAGGCCATCGTTGCTGCTATCAGTACATGCATTCAAGGAGATGATAAACATTTAGATACAGACGGGGAATCAGACAACGTTAAGTCGTCTGATACATCAGCAAGGGTTTATTATGTACGTCCTCTGTCTGGCGTGTTCCGCTTTCATTCAATAGGTGGTACATAGACGGCTACACAGCCACATACAACCAAACAAACGCGCGCATAACAAACACACACACACCCACAATCCACTCACATACACAACCAAACGCGCGCGCGCACACACACACACACACACTCAACACCACAAATTCACACACGCGCATCCTAACGCACAAACTTACCGGCAAGGCGCTTGCTGGGACAGAGAAAATCATGGCCTCGTTAAAAATGGGATTCTTCTCCCCTCTCTTCACTGAGGTCTTCTTCTTGCTGATCTTCTTCCCATTCTGCAGCAAGTAGACCTTCACGAACGGATCTAAAGACATACACAGACGACTTGTTTGTTTCTGACAGTCAAAGTAAACATTCGGCAAAGTAAACATTGCATAAGGTAAACATTGAACAAATCAAACGTTAAAGAAGTAAACATTATACAAAGTAAACAGTAAACAAGTAAGCAATAAACACAGTAAATATTATACAAAGTAAACTGGAAACAAGTAAGCAGTAAACATTATACAAAGTAAACATTAAACAGAGTAGACATTAAACACGGTAACTATTCAAGAAAGTAAACATTAAATAAACAAACAAAGTAAACATAAAACAGAGTGAACGTTAAACAGAGTAAACATTAAACAGAGTAAACATTAAACAAAGTAAATATTAAACAAAGTAAACATTCAACAAGTAAATATTAAAGAAAGTAAACATCAAACAAAGTAAACATTAAACAAAGTAAATATTAAACAAAGTAAATATTAAAGAAAGTAAACATTAAACAAAGTAAACATCAAACAAAGTAAATATTAAACAAAGTAAATGTTAAATAAAGTAAACATTAAACAAAGTAAACATTAAAGAATTAAACATTAAACAAAGTAAATATTAAAGAATTAAACATTAAGCAAAGTAAACATTAAGGAATTAAACATTAAGCAAAGTAAACATTAAGGAATTAAACATTAATCAAAGTAAACATTAAAGAATTAAACATTACACAAAGTAAACATTTAAAAAAGTAAACATTAAACAAAGCAAATTTTAAAGAAAGTGAACGTGATTGTATTAACATTTTCTTAAATGTTATGTGGAGCCGGTCTTAACATGTGGATGCGAATAATGGACAATAGGACAACAAAGAAGAAAATCACTGGAAGCTGCAGAAATATGGTTTTACAGAAGAATGTTGGGAACACCATGGACATCTAAGAAGAGTACTGAAACCGTTCTGAAAGAGACAAAAGCAAAAGAGGGCTAATTTCCAAATATTAGGAAGAAACAATCATCATTTTTTGGTCATGTAATGAGAAGGGAACATATTATTATTATTATATACTGGAATATATTGTGACAACTGGGAAAATTGAGGGAAGAAGAGATAGAGAAAAAATACCAGACAACTTAAGAGAATGGCTTGGCAGAAGGTCAACAAGAAAAATAATAAATAACTGTCGAAATAAAAAATTGTGGAGAGACATGATCATCTACTCCAGCAGACATGGTACTTGATGATGATGATTGTCCTATTCTGTTGTTAAACCTAGTGTTTCTAATATTCGACTTATCTACCTTTGTCTTTGTCGGCCTCTTGATCGACGCTCCATCGAGGCTACAGAGGGATGTAAATGAAGGCACTTATCCGATACGCTTAGACACCACTAGTGAATTGTACAACCAGCGCCGTGTTAAAGTAATTGTTCACATAAAGGTTCAAGTACTGCTAATTAATTTGAAAATATTAACTTTATATTCATTTATAGGGAGACTCGTTCATCTCGAGGCAAGAGGCAGGCCTCGATGCCTCGAGATAGAGAGGTTGTGGTGTCAAATCCCGGCTGCACCGGTTGGGATTTTTATTTACGATTTCTCTCTGCGGCAACCACCCTTGTCTCAGCAGCGAGGCCCAGCTTGAAACGTCAATTACTCATCGACGGAAAAAAATATGAGTACCTCCGAAGTCGGAGTTATCTGCCTGTGGCGGCGAGAGACCACTGTGCACAAGGTTGCCAGAGGAAAAACGGATTTATCACGCAAAATTCAGTTCCTAGTCTGTAGGGACTTCGTCAGAGGTAAAAGCTGGCGAATGAAAAAGTAAATATATTCATTGATAAAACAACTAAAATATCAGCAAAAAAAAAAAACAAAAAAATAAAAAACAGGAGGTAGAAGACAATATGAAGCAGACTAAGAAGAAACTCACCCCCCGAATCTTTGCCGCTTCTCCAGCGTAGACTTCTAGCCTTGACAATGACAACGGTGAGTCTTTCAGCGGTTGGTAGGTAACTCAGGGAAAACAAGATATCGCCGTGCTCAGTTGGCTTCTGATGATAGAATAATGATATCGTTGATAAAATTATTTCAAACTTTCAGGTGAGATAATAGTGATAACTTTGATCAAATTATTTCAAACTTTCAGGTGAGATAATAGTGATGTCTTTGATCAAATTATTTCAAACTTTCAGGTGAGATAATAGTGATATCGTTGATCAAATTATTTCAAACTTTCAGGTGAGATAATAGTAATATCATTGATAAAATTATTTCAAACTTTCAGGTGAGATAATAGTGATATCGTTGATAAAATTATTTCAAACTTTCAGGTGAGATAATAGTGATGTCTTTGATCAAATTGCATCTGCTTTCAGGTGAGATAATAGTGATAACTTTGATAAAATTACATGAAGCTTTCAGGTGAAATAATAGTAATGTCTGATAAAATTACTTCAAGCTTTCAGGTGGGATAATAGTGATATCATTGATAAAATTACTTCAAACTTTCAGGTGAGATAATAGTGATAACTGACAAAATTACTTCGAGCTTTCAGGTGAGATAATAATGATATCTTTAATAAAATTACTTCAAGCTTTCAGGTGAGATAATAGTGATACTTTGATAAAATTACTTCCATTTTTTCAGGTGAGATAATAGTGATATCTTTGATAAAATTACTTCAAGCTTTCAGGTGAGATAATAGTGATATCTTTGATAAAATTACATCTGCTTTCAGGTGAGATAATAGTGATATCTTTGATAAAATTACTTCAAGCTTTCAGGTGAGATAATAGTAATATTTTTTATAAAATTACATGAAGCTTTCAGGTGAAATAATAGTGATATCTTTGATAAAATTACATCAAGCTTTCAGGTGAAATAATAATGATATCTTTGATAAAATTACATCAAACTTTCAGGTGAAATAATAATGATATCTTTGATAAAATTACATCAAACTTTCAGGTGAAATAATAATGATATCTTTGATAAAATTACATCAAGCTTTCAGGTGAAATAATAATGATATCTTTGATAAAATTACATCACGCCTTCGGGTGAGATCATAACCATGCCCTGATAACAATTGATGACATCACTGATAAGGAGACAACAAAGCTGGAAGCTGTCAGCGACACATAGCTGATGGCTTCATCCTGGATCGGTGAACCAGAACCATCCAGACCATACGCCACCTCTTCGCGGTGCCTCTAGAAATAGACTAACCTATCTAGTCTAACCAAGCGAGTAGGGATCGAAGAGGGAAGGCAACCTGATATTTAAAAAATGTGTGCTGAAGCCGGATGTTTCGAGCTGAAAGTCGCTAATATCACAGCTCCACTGAAAGCCTCGAAACAGCGCATCTACGCTCTTTTAACATCATTTTAAATCACGGATAACGAAGAAAGCAATTAATTCCTTTATTAGTCATCGAGAGAAGGAAAGAAGGAGGGTAGGAAGGAGGAAAGAAGGAAGGAAGGAAGGAAGGAAGGAACGAAGGAATAAAGGAAGGAGGAGGGAAGGAAGTAAGTAGGGAAGGAGGGAGGGAAGGAGGAAAGGAAGGAAGGAAGGAGGGAAGGAAGGAAGGAAGGAAGGAAGGAAGGAAGGAAGGAAGGAAGGAAGGAAGGAAGGAAGGAAGGAAGGAAGGAAGGAAGGAAGGAAGGAAGGAAGGAAGGAAGGAAGGAAGGAAGGAAGGAAGGAAGGAAGGAAGGAAGGAAGGAAGGAAGGAAGGAAGGAAGGAAGGAAGGAAGGAAGGAAGGAAGGAAGGAAGGACTCGCTGATAAAATTGCCTAATGCCTTCAGGTGATATAATTATCTAATACAAATAGCTGGTTATAATTACCTCGTAGTTTCTGAGCTTGAGGTTTTAATGTCTCAGTAATGAAATCACCTAAATATTCTACCCGCGCCCAGTTCGCTATCGTCTCCCACTGTCGCAAACTCTCTCTTTCCCATATTTTCCTGTTTTCGAAATTCTCTCTTCTCATAACATGTGAAAACAAGAGTTGACTGTTTCTCTCCTGTTCATATGTTGCTCTTATAGATAATCTTTTCGTTGATCTTTTTCACTGTTCATGGTTATTTCTTTCTTCTCTGGAAGAAAATTGAATCCTTTGAAATGTGGATTTATAGAACAATAGGTAGAATTGGATGGAAAGAAAAGAAAACAAACAATTAAGTCTTAAAATAACTAAAAACGAAAAGGGAACTACTAAATACAATTCAAAGAGGACTTCCGGTTCCAACATGGTGGAAAGTAGTTTATATTTTCTCGACCGTTGCAGGAATTCCATTTGGGTACTGATTAATTTCGGCTCTCCAATGCAATTTTTTGCGTTAAAGTCAGTATGATGTTCCACTTAACAAATTTGCGCCGATGATACGGAGTCGTACTCTGGACAATATTCCTCTTTGACAAGTCAAGTGTTGTGAATACGACCTTCCCCCGTCTAGAGTTGATATGCGGTTTACGTCAACACTTTGAGTAATGTTCAAAGGCCGACGTTGGAATTGTTTGACGCCAATTATTTACATGTTACAACTCATTCATATGGACTACTCTGCCAAGTCAACCGAAGTTTTCACTTTAGAGATCTTGCACTGTGTTTCGTGCTTTGTCGGCAGCATTCACTGCAGTAATTTATGGGCGCAGCCATTGTTGTGTGTGGTGCGATGGCTGACCGAATATCCCTAGACCGGCCGTACGCTAATGATGAAAGGTGAAATGACCGAGCTTTGGTGACTGGAAGTAACACATCTAGTGTTGGGGAACATAAGCGTCTGCGACCTGCGATTGCAATAGCAGGGAGTCGGCGAACCATTAACTGACCAAGACCTAGCAGTTCTACCTCCTCGTGGTCTCCCCTGGTAACAGTCTGCATCAAAACAGGCTGGCTAACAGAAACTAGGATCGCCGTGTTCCCTGTAGTGGTGATGTTGCTGATATAGACGACCCAGTACTGCAGTACATCTAGACTGGACTAGTAGTTTGCTAGTACAGCTTGAGCTAAACGAACTCCAACTTCTCCAGTAAGAGTCGGGAATGTCAAGAAATCCATTACGACCCGTCACATCAATGAGTCAAAGGTCACCTTGCTCGCATCAACAACAACACATTTGGTTTCTACTATTACAATGACTTACATTTGCAGGAATCTCTCTGAGATGTGTATTTAATTTGAAATACCTCCCGCTATAAATCTATAACAGAGCATGGGGGCCTATACCGGTATCTGTCGCACTACCACCTGCACCCGTCCGTATGGTGTAACCAGATAAATGTGACATTATTTGATGGATGTCAAGGTCGAGTGAGCACTAATGGGAATGGTTTTTTTTGTAATGAACTTTTAAATAGAAGTATGTGGTTATGAATAAGTGAGTGAGTGAGTGATTGATTGATTGAGTGATTGAGCGAGTGAGTGATTGAGCAAGGGAGTGAGCGAGTGAGTGAGTGAATTAGTGAGCGAGCAAGAGAGTGAGTGATTGAGTGAGTGATTGAATGATTAAGTGAATGAGTGAGTGAGTGAGTGATTAAATGAGTGATTAAATGAGTGGGTGAGAGAGTGAGTAGATGAGTGAGTGGATGAGTGAGTGAGTGAGTGAGTGATTGAGCGAGTGAGGGAGTGATTTAGTTATTGCGTGAGTGAGTAACTTTATGAGTGAGTGAGTGAGTGAGCAAGAGAATGAGCGAGTGAATTAGAGTGAGAGTGAGTGCGTAATTGACTGAGTGATTGAGTGAGAGAGTGAATGAGTGAGAGAGTGGGGGTGAGTGAGTGAGTGAGTGAGTGAGTGAGTGAGCGAGAGAGTGAGTGCGTAATTGACTGAGTGATTGAGTGAGAGAGTGAATGGGTGAGAGAGTGGGTGAGTGAGTGAGTGAGTGAGTGAGTGAGTAACAGACAGTTGCCCTTACCTCGTCAATATCTCGCAGGTTGAACCACATCTTGATTGGCATGTTAAGGTCAATGTCACCGATCCTGACATCCGCCTCCCCTATAACCTTCTGGCGCGCATACTTGTCCACAGAGAAGACCTGAAGCTGCAGGGACTTGCCCATCAACTGCTCCGGCTCTACCGTAAACAAGAATCGTTCTTTATACACGGGATCTGTTGAGTTTTTTACCGTCTGTGGACATAAAGTATATTGTTCATCATAATATTTATATCATCAACATTGTATATCATAAAATAATTATATATAGAAGAATAGGCAGAATTGGATGGAAGGAAAAGAAAACACGATGAAGTCTTAAAACAACTAAAAATGAAAAGAGAACTACTAAGCACAATTCAAACAAGACAAATGCGATGTTTGGGTCATGTTAAAAGACACAACAGACTACTAAAAGTAATCCTGGAGGGGAAAATACAAAGGTAAAAGAGTCAGACCAAGACTAACATGGACGAGTAACATCAAAAGATGGTCAAATCAGGCTATGATAATCTGCACCATCAAAGCAAGAGACAGAGCAGAATGGCGCTCCATGGTAGCCAACCTTCGTTGCGGAGAAGGCACTCGATGATGATGATGAGTGTCATAAATTAACACATATCTGTATACAGTAAAAAGTAAAGAGCCCCCGTCACGCCAAGTGGCGTATAGGGAATATGGTGTTAGTGACTATAAATTTTACAGAAATTCGGCACATGATTTTTGGGTAATGTGGTCGGTATTACGCCCGTGCCGCTTTACTTTTCCAGAAAAAATACGGTACCCATTTAAGGCTGGGTGAACCCGGAAGCCGTCGGTTGGGATCGAACCCTACTTCTTGTCCTTTGTAGTCCAGTTCACTAACCACTGAGCTATCGCGGCTCCCACATTTCTGTATGGAAAAAATCAAATAGTAATGAGCAGCTGAGTCTGTAGAGAGACAAGATAAACTACAACTTTCCGGTTATAAAGCCTTCATCAGATACATGACAACAAATATTAGTACAAATACAAAACACGAAATACGAACTTTTATCTGTAAATGAATTTAAATATCTGGGAACAATGTTAACCTCATCTTCTTCTGCTGCTTCTTCTTCTTCTTCCTCCTCTTCTGCTTCTTTTTCTTCTGCTTCTTCTTCTTTTTCTTCTGCTGCTGCTTCTTCTTCTTCTTCCTCCTCTTCTTCTTCTGCATCTTCTGCTTCTTCTTCTTCTTCTGCTGCTGCTTCTTCTTCTGCATCTGCTGCTTCTTCTTCTTCTTCTGCTGCTGCTTCTTCTTCTTCTGCTTCTTCTTCTTCTGCTTCTGCTTCTTCTTCTTCTGCTGCTGCTTCTTCTTCTTCTTCTTCTTCTTCTGCTTCTTCTTCTTCTTCTGCATCTTCTGCTTCTTCTTCTTCTGCTGCTGCTTCTTCTTCTTCTGCTTCTTCCTCTTCTTCTTCTTCTGCTTCTTCTTCTTCTGCTTCTGCTTCTTCTTCTTCTGCTGCTGCTTCTTCTTCTTCTTCTTTTTCTGCTGCTGCTTCTTCTTCTGCATCTGCTGCTTCTTCTTCTTCTTCTGCTGCTGCTTCTTCTTCTTCTGCTTCTTCTTCTTCTGCTTCTGCTTCTTCTTCTTCTGCTGCTGCTTCTTCTTCTTCTTCTTCTTCTGCTTCTTCTTCTTCTTCTGCATCTTCTGCTTCTTCTTCTTCTGCTGCTGCTTCTTCTTCTTCTGCTTCTTCCTCTTCTTCTGCTTCTTCTTCTACTTCTTCTTCTGCTTCTTCTTCTTCTTCTGCTGCTGCTTCTTCTTCTGCATCTTCTGCTTCTTCTTCTTCTTCTGCTGCTGCTTCTTCTTCTGCATCTGCTGCTTCTTCTTCTTCTTCTGCTGCTGCTTCTTCTTCTTCTGCTTCTTCTTCTTCTTCTGCTTCTTCTTCTTCTTCTTCTTCTGCTTCTTCTTCTTCTTCTGCATCTTCTGCTTCTTCTTCTTCTGCTGCTGCTTCTTCTTCTTCTGCTTCTTCCTCTTCTTCTGCTTCTTCTTCTACTTCTTCTTCTGCTTCTTCTTCTTCTTCTGCTTCTTCTTCTTCTGCTGCTGCTGCTTCTTCTTCTTCTGCTTCTTCTTCTTCTTCTTCCTCCTCTTCTGCTTCTTCTTCTTCTGCTTCTTCTTCTTTTTCTTCTGCTGCTGCTTCTTCTTCTTCTTCCTCCTCTTCTGCTTCTTCTTCTTCTGCTTCTTCTACTTCTTCTTCTGCTTCTGCTGCTGCTTCTTCTTCTACTTCTTCTTCTGCTTCTGCTGCTGCTTCTCCTTCTACTTCTTCTTCTGCTTCTGCTGCTGCTTCTTCTTCTACTTCTTCTTCTGCTTCTGCTGCTGCTTCTCCTTCTACTTCTTCTTCTTCTTCTTCTTCTGCTGCTGCTTCTTCTTCTTCTGCTTCTTCTTCTTCTGCTTCTTCTTCTTCTTCTGCTGCTGCTTCTTCTTCTGCATCTTCTGCTTATTCTTCTTCTTCTGCTTCTTCTTCTTCTTCTGCATCTTCTGCTTCTTCTTCTGCATCTTCTGCTTCTTCTTCTTCTGCATCTTCTGCTTCTTTTTCTTCTGCATCTTCTGCTTCTTTTTCTTCTGCATCTTCTGCTTCTTTTTCTTCTGCATCTTCTGCTTCTTTTTCTTCTGCATCTTCTGCTTCTTTTTTTTTCTTCTGCATCTTCTGCTTCTTTTGCTTCTGCTTCTTCTTCTTCTTTTTCAGCTTCTTCTTCTGCCTCTTCTTCTGCATCTGCTGCTTCTTTTCTTCTGCTTCTTCTCCTTTTTCAGCTTCTTCTTCTGCCTCTTCTTCTGCATCTTCTGCTGTTTCTGCTTCTTCTTCTTCTGCTTCTTTTCTTCTGCTTCTTCTTCTACTTCTTCTTCTTATTCTGCATCTTCTTCTGCTTCTCCTTTTTTCTTCCTCTTCTTCTTTTGCTTCTTCTTTTGCTTCTTGTTTGTCTATTTCTTCCTCTTTTTCTTCTCCTTTTTTTCTTCTGCTTCTTCTTTTGTTTCTTGTTCTTCTGCTTCTTCTTCTTCTGCTTCTTCTTCTTCTGCTTCTTGTTCTTCTACTTCTTCTTCTTCTGCTTCTTATTTCTTCTTCTTCTGCTTCTTCTTCTTCTTCTTCTACTTCTTCTTCTTTTCTTCTTCTTGCTTCTTGTTCTTCTACTTCTTCTTCCTCTGCTTCTTATTCTTCTTTTGTTCTTCTTCTTCTGCTTCTTCTTTCTTCTTCTTCTACTTCTCTTCTTTTCTTTTTTTTCTTCCACTTTTGCTTCTTGTTCTTCTACTTCTTCTTCCTCTGCTTCTTATTCTTCTTCTGCTTCTTCTTTGTTCTTCTTCTACTTCTTCTTCTTCTGCTTCTTCTTCTTCTACTTCTTCTTTACTTTTTCTTCCACTTTTGCTTCTTGTTCTTCTACTTCTTCTTCCTCTGCTTCTTATTCTTCTTTTGTTCTTTTTTTCTGCTTCTTCTCTCTTCTTCTTCTACTTCTTCGACTGCTTCTTCTTATTTTACTTAATCCCGCATCTGTAAAAGTAGTTGAGACACCACTGACAGACAGATTTTGTCAAATTTCCCCACATTTATTCCTATCTTCAGTCATTCTTTGGAGCTGTACAAAGTCGAGCCTATCCACTGTTGATGTTATCTTCCCAGCGCTTTCTTTTCTTTCTAAAAACACAATTCTAATCCACACTTCCAATGTACACGATTGTGCAATCCTTTGTCATTTTACTTCTTGTCATGTGACTTAATGCTATTTTTTTAATTCATCTGATCTCATGTGATAAATTGTAATTATTTTGTCGTAAGATCCTATGTGGTAAATTGTAATTTTTTGTCATCTGATCTTATGTGCTAAATTGTAATTTTTTGTCATCTGATCTTATGTGCTAAATTGTAATTTTTGTCATCTGATCTTATGTGCTAAATTGTAATTTTGTATCATCTGATCTTATGTGCTAAATTGTAATTTTGTATCATCTGATCTTATGTGCTAAATTGTAATTTTTTTGTCATCTGATCTTATGTGCTGAATTGTAATTTTTTTTTGTCATCTGACCTTATGTGCTAAATTGTAATTTTTGTCATCTGATCTTATGTGCTAAATTGTAATTTTTTTGATCATCTGACCTTATGTGTTAAATTGTAATTTTTGTCATCTGATCTTATGTGCTAAATTGTAATTTTTGTCATCTGATCTTATGTGCTAAATTGTAATTTTTTGTCATCTGATCTTATGTGCTAAATGTAATTTTTTTTTTCATCTGACCTTATGTGCTAATTTGTAATTGTGTATTTACCTTATGCC
Source organism: Megaustenia siamemsis (assembly GCA_032433765.1). NCBI lineage: Eukaryota > Metazoa > Mollusca > Gastropoda > Stylommatophora > Ariophantidae > Megaustenia > Megaustenia siamemsis. The sequence continues at coordinate 13,399,810 of JAVIAB010000047.1, read as the reverse complement.
CCAAATCTGTAACTGTATGTGCAATATGTATCTCCTTCACTACAATGTTTACCATCTTCTGTTATTATTTACCAAAGGTATATGTCCTTATTTATTTGTTCTTATATCTTTGCATTGATTTATTTTAATGTTTGCATCGAAATTGTTTATCTAACGATCTCTGTCCATTTTACGGATATTTATCTCCATTTCGTAACAACCAAATCACAGGAAAGTGTATTACTCCATGAAAAATTAGTCCCTGCTATTTCAAAAAACAAACACACAAAGGAACGTTGGTAAATAATATGATATGACGTCGCGTATTATATTTTGCAAAACAAGCCTGGCCACATTTGCAATAATAATAACTATTATTATTATTATTATAATTTCCCAAAACAAGCAACAAAGAGAGTATTGTGTAAATACACTAAGGGTGAATATTGAAAAGGTAAACTTGCGGTACGGGTATCGTTGTATTAGACAGGAAGTCGTCATTACCTCGAAAATGGGTATGGTTATACAGGGTCTGCGATCGATAAACTCACTTTTAAGAGAAATCCGGGAGGGTTAAAAGAAAAAAAAAAAGACAATTTGAGAATGATCACCAACATTATGTGAGATATCCAAGTGGTCAATTTGTTATCCATTTTATTATGTTTTGCACATGTCACAACCCTTTTACTTTTCATAATCTTATTTTTCAATATTTTGTTGTGTAATATTTATTACACAACAAAATATAGAAAAATACGTTTATCCAGCCCCAGCTCTGCTGAAGAGGACAAGACTGAACCCACCAACGTTTCGACTGCAATAATGTATTATCTACACCCGTGGTGGCCAATTCAAGGTTGACCGATGACCGGATGATAGTTTGGACCTGAGAGCCAAACTTAAAGAGTTTTATAAAAATAAATTACATGATGTGATTTCATTCATTCATTCATTCATTCATTGAGTGCCATCTCCGCAACGAAGGTTGGCTACCATGGCGCGCCATTCTCCTCTGTCTCTTGCTTTGATGGTGCAGGTTGTCATAGGCTGATTTGTCCATCTTTTGATGTTACTCGTCCATGTTAGTCTTGGTTTGCCTCTGCCTCTTTTACCTTGTATTTTCCCCTCCAGGATTACTTTTAGTAGGTTGTTGTGTCTTTTAACATGGCCCAAAAATCGCATCTGTCTTTTTTTAATTGTGTTTAGTAGTCCTCTCTTCATTTTTAGTTGTTTTAAGACTTCATCGTTTGTTTTCTTTTCCTTCCATCCAATTCTACATATTTTTCTATATATCCACATTTCGAAGGCTTCAATTCTCTGTTCTCTTTTCTTGTCTAGTGTCCATGTTTCTGCACCATACAGGAATGTTGAGAAGACATACAATTTTGCTATTCCTAGTTTTAGCCCTGGTGTTATTTGTTTTGATGTTAGTATGTTCTTCATGGCATTAAGATTATATTTTGCCATTCCTATTCTTTTGTTTATTTCAGTTGTACATTTTCCATCACTGGTTATAGCATGTCCAAGGTAGTTGTAGTTCTAAAATGTCTCCAGGTCTCTTCCTTCAACTTTGATAACCACTTGTGGGTTTTGAGTATTTTCTTTGTTTATGATCATTATTTTAATTTTTATGTCATGCTTATTTCATTAAGAAACTGTTGTAGGTCTTGTGATTTAGTCATATATGAATAATGCTTCCGCTTTGACAACATATTTTATCATTTGTAACAAGACAATCAATTATTTATTTTAAAATTACATTTATATTATTTTTTTAACCGACTGGAGCTTTAGTTTTTATTTCTAGATATTTAATATAGTAGTTTGTAGGAAACTTTGTTAATCTCAGACGGAAGATGTACAAAAGAGGTGAGATGCAGAATGGTTCAGACAAAAGCAGCTTTCCAAAAAATGAGGAAGATACTACGCAATCCATTTTTGACAATAGAAACAAGAAAAAGAGTTCTTAAATGTTATGTAGAGCCAGTCTTAACATATGGACGTGAATCATGGACAATAGGACAACAGACAAGATAATCACTGGAGTCTATAGAAATGTGGTTTTACAGAAGAATGTTGAGAATACCATGGACAGCTAAGAAGAGCAATGAAAATGTTCTGAAAGAGGTCAAAGCAAAAAGAGAGCTAATTTCCAAATATTAGGAAGAAACAATCATCATTTTTTGGCCATGTAATGAGAAGGGAACAGCTGGAATATATTGTAACTAGTGGGAAAATTGAGGGACGAAGAAATAGAGGGAAACAAAAAGAGAAAAGATATCAGACAGCTTAAGCGAATGGCTTCGCAGAAGGTCAACAACAGAATGATAAATAACTGTCGAGATCGAAAGTTGTGGAGAGACATGATCACCTAAGCCAGCAGGCACGGTACTTGATGATGATGATGAATATAGTAGCTTCTGTGGACGCTTTAAGGACCAAGATAAATAGACTGGGGGGCCGGATCTGACCCCGGGCCACCATCTGGCCATCACTGTTCTATGCTACAAATCAATTCACTAATCATCCTCACTGAGCCTGCTGGCGTAGTTGACCATGACTCTCCACAACTTTCTATCTCTGCGACTGTTTGTAGAACCGGCTATTTACATCCTTTCAAAACGATTCTCTTCAACAGCCTTGTTTTCCTTAATTTCTTTTTCCCTCGATTTTTCACATTATCACAGTGTGTCCCAACTGCTCCTATATCACTACAACATGCCCAAGACATGTTGACTATTTATAATGATGTTACTAATAATCTGTCGTTGTGCGCTGGCCTCTATCAGAGCTCGTACATACACAAATACCTACATACGCTCAAACATAAGTCTGTTTGGGATTTATTTTTGTATAATTCCAATTAAATATTGTAACCTTTTTCAATAACACAAGACAGGCAGATTTGCAGATTTACATATTTACTCAATCTTATTGAATTTACAAACGTCTAAGACAGAAAACCAATTTACATAAGCCAAAGTATTATTAAATGAATCAAACAAAAAGCAGACAGTCAATTTTAAATAATTGTTTATGTAATTAAATTAGGGATGTCACAGCAAATAATAGCTGAGTTGTACTGAAGAAGATAAATCAGAGACAGGAAATTAACTTTACATAATTACTTGGTTGTTCTCCTCTTTGTCATCTTCTTCATCATCCTCTTTCCTTCTTCATTTGCCTTTCTGCGCCGAGGGGAGATATAAATTGCGGCCTTGCGCTCTCCTGTTCGCTCTGCTTTTATGTTTCCTAGTGATTCTAATATCCCGTTAATACATCTTTTTCGTGGTCGGCCCTTGGGTCCGGTGTTCTCGGAGCGTTTATTGAACGCTCGTTGTGTTTTGATCTTTCTGCCTTGTCACGTGACCAAACCATTTTTTTTTATTGTTTCTTTATTATATTCTGTGGCAGGGTTATTCCTACCTTTTTTCTGAGTTCTTCATTTCTGATCTTATTTCCCAGCCTGTTACTCAGTTGTACTGGATGAGGTAAATCAGAGACAAGAAATTAACTTTACATAATTACTTGCTTGTACTGGATTAGGTAAATAAGAGACAAGAAATTAACTTTACATAATTACTTGATTGTACTGGATTAGGTAAATCAGAGATAAGAAATTAACTTTACATAATTACTCGTTTGTACTGGGTGAGATCAAAACGGGGACAAATAATTAATTCACGAAACTTCTTCGTAACCATCCTAGATGAAACCATATTTATCTGTGCCTCATCGTGTGTTTTCTTGTTTCCTGAAGGAGACCGCATTTAGGCCAAAACGTCAGTATTCTGTCGTGTTACTTTTGTGTAAACAGTCACCATATCTTGTAGGAGTGTATGATACACCCCACTACTGGCTTCTTGCTGCCAGATTTACCGCAGCACTGCAAATTATTCGCTTGTTCGCCACAACACTTCTTGGTTATTGTGAATGAGTCAAGTCGGAGAGAGGCTTCCACATTTACGTTATTACTCCGTTGTATACGCCAAAGGGAGCCGCGATAGCTCAGTGGTTAGTGAACTGGAATACAAAGGACAAGAGGTAGGGTTCGATTCCAATCGACGGCTTCCGATACACCCAGCCTTTAGTGGGTACCGGATTTTTTTTTTTTTTCAGGGAACGTAAAGCAGCACGGGCGTAATACCGACCACATTACCACAAAAATCATGTGCTGAAGGTCTGTAAAATTTATGGTCACTAACACCATATTCCCTATACACCAATTCGCGTGACGGGGGTAATTTACTTTTTACTATATATGCCACAGCAAAAGGGCAATAGAACAACAGACAAGAAAATCACTGGAGTCTGTAGAAATGTGGTTTTACAGAAGCATGTTGAGAATACCATGGACAGCTAAGAAGAGTAATGAAAACATTTTGAAAGAGCAAAAAGAGAGCTAATTTCCAATATTAAGAATTAAAAATTATTATATTTTTGGCCATGCAATGAGAAGAGAACAGCTGGAATATATTGTAATAACTGGGAAAATAGAGGGGCGAAGAGATAGAGGAAAGCAAAGAGAAAAGATACCAGACAGCTTAAGAGAATGGCTTAGCAGAAGGTCAACAACAGAAATGATAAATAACTGTCGAGATCGAAAGTTGTGGAGAGACATGATCACCTACGCCAGCAGGCCCGGTACTTGATAATGATCGTTCGTTCGTTCGCTTTCGTCAGCTTTGACCTCTGACGAAGTCCCACCCACTCAATTTTGTGGGACTGAATTTTGCGTGTAAAGTCTGTTTTATCCCATTACAGGATGCCCCTCGCCATGCAGGCAGATTTACTCCGACTTCAGAGGTACTAATTTTTAGGGAATTAGTAAAACCCAGGTGTCCTCGCCAGGGTACGAACCCCGGCTGTTGCCGTGGTAAGCCAACCGCCTATCGATTGCGCTAACCGGACACCACACTTGATAATGATGATATATATGCCGAATAGAGGCAAGCAACTTCAAATTATAAAACTGGGGACAAGCAATCAACTTCAAGCAATTACTGGTGTTATTGAATGTGACAAACTAGAGATAAACAAGTCAGATTGATATAATTGCTCAATTAGTGGTGCCATACAAGTCTGGGGGCAGACCGCTGTTAGTTTTAGCTCATAGAATTTATTGACAAACGGAAATAACAAACGTGATAACTGAGACTGAATTTATCGATGTCAATTTATCAAATATTTTTTACCATTCCTTCTAGCGTTCTCCCGGTGGCTACTAAAATTATCGATAGCCATCTTCGTCACCGTCGTTAAAGGACGTTAAGTAGGCGAAGCATCGTTGCGTTGTGATTTATTTGCGCCTTTTGGCACAACACATCCGGCTCCAGCACGGTATCATTCATGACCGATTTGCCTTCCCTTTTCGATCCCTGCTGACTCGTCCAGACAGGATTGTTTGTTTCCAGAAGTACCGCGGCAGGATGGAGCAGGATCTTGATCAGCTGTTGTTCGCCGATCATGACATATGCAGTCAGCTCTGAGTCGCTGACCGCACTTTTAACCGAGTCGCTGGATGGGTGTCTTGATCCCCTATTAAACATATAAGATCTTAAAAGTTCGTTTTGACTCTTTCCATCTTCTATCTATCTATCTATCTATTGTCCTTTCGAGCCGAAGACGGCACATAGGGCAGAACCACAATCTTAAAAACAGAAACCTTGCGTGCCAAAGTGGCACATATTGCAGAGATCACTGCTTCTAAAATCTATAGCGCTGTTTCCATAACAATACTTTTTACAATGACAGCTTGTCAAGCCATCGATCAACCTCCTTAGTCGCCTCTTACGACATGTCTGAAAGGTCACAGTGTCACTATTGGGTGAAACCCTATTTCCATCTTAGATAACTTAAAAACTGACTTTTAAAAAATACATTTCATAAAAAAATAAGAAATAAATGAAAAGTTTTTCAAAACTTCTCACAGGGCCGCAGTGCCCCAACACATGGAGGCCCCCAGGGCGATAGTTACAATATTGACAACACATTTTGTCGAGTCAGAAACACTGATAACACCGGGCATGACACAGACAAATGCTGATATTTTCCCTGTCGATTATATTTAGCGCCCAGGGGCAGTTACTCCAGACATTATTCTCAATATTACGTGTTATTATAGATAATTACTCCAGTGTTTTGTCCCATGGTTTCCAGGAAAATCACGTCACAAAACTTCCTGTAATCACAAAATGTGAACGTCAACATTAATTGTACTTTAAAGAGAAATGATATAGCCGAGAGTTAAATCCGTCTTCGTTTCCTCTCCACGTCGAATTTAGAAGAAAATAGTAGACACTTTTTAAAAGTTTTTTTACCCCCCCTGCGCAATATGATTAAATGCAGTTTAAATAATCAATACATTTGATAAGGGTACACGCCTCCTAATCGGAAGGGTCCGGGTCCTAGTTCTGTGTTCATCTGACGACCACTCCTCATCATCGTCCGTCCTTAAAAGAAAATTAATTTGGCATAGATGCTTTATGCTGTGGTTTGTAGCATAACTGTGATATTTTTACATTCCAGCCAAGCATATCCGACTTCAGCAAAGCACTGAATACCAGGTTGCCTTCCATCTCCGATCGCGACTCGCTTGGCCAAATTAGTAGATCTTTTTTTCCAGGAACACCACTGGGAAGTGGAGCAGAATCTTGATCAGATCTGTTGTTCGTCGTCAATCATGTCGTACACAGCCAGCTATGATTCACTGACCTCTCTCAGCCCAGTTGCTGACTGGCGTCTTGACCATCTCTTTGGCAATTAATGAGCAAACAAGAAAACAAAAGGGAAACTTAAATGTGACACAACAGAATATTGTTGAGAGAGCCGAGGACAGCTCAAAGGAGCAATGAAGACATCCTGGATGAATATATTTTGCCATATACATTAAACATGCACTCAATACAACATAGAAATCAACATCAACGAAACATAAATTATGAATATCTCATCAAAAAGATGTGCTCCCATTGCCAGACCTGGACCGTAGATGCAAGAACAATAAGAAAAATAACCAATACCGAGATGAAATGAGAGACGACAGTTAATGAGTTGACAGGAAACAGCCTAAGAGATAAGATTAGTAATGAAGAACTGAGGAAAAAAATAGGAATAATTCCCGCCATAGAATACATAAAGAAACAACAGATACAATTGTTTGGTCACGTGATAAGACAGAAAGATCAAAATACAACACAGCAAGCTTTCAATAAACGTTGCGAGAAAACCAGACCCAAAGGCCAACCACGAAAAAGATGGATTGATAGAATATTAGAAACACTAGGAAACATAACGGCAGCAGTGCGAACAGAAGAGCAAAAGACCGCAAATTATATCTCCCCTCGACGCTGAAAGGCAAATGAGGAAGGATAGAAGAAGATTAAACAGTATTAATTCTGAGCCAAATGAGAATGAAAGAAAAAAACAATTTTAAAAAAGACAACTTAGCCTTTTGGGACATGTGAACATTAACTTGGGATAAAATATTCTCTAAATTTCATCTCTAAAATTTATCTCTAAATTTTATCTAAGATATAAATCTGGACGACACAGACATACGACTAATATGTAATTTGTACTGGGAGCAAACAGCAATAATAAAATATAACAATGAGAACTCTACACTCATTGATATAAAAAAGAGGAGTAAGACTGGGGTGCATCCTATCACCAAGCTTGTTCAATCTATACACTGAGCAAATCTTTAAAAATATAACAGAGATGCCATGCCTAAACATTAATGGAAAGATAATCAATAACCTAAGATATGCTGATGATACTGTACTACTAGCAGAAAATCCTAAAGATCTACAACAATTACTTAATGTAATAAACATAAAAAGCAAAATATATGGACTAGATATGAATATCAAAAAGACTAAAACTATGATAATAAACAAAGATAATACTCAAAACCTACAAAGTGGATATCAAAATTGAAGGAATAGACTTGGAGACAGTTCAGAACTACAACTATCTTGGACATACTATAACCAGTGATGGAAAATGTACAACTGAAATAAACCAAAGAATAGGAATAGCAAAAAGTAATTTTAATGTCATGAAGAACATACTAACATCAAAATAAATAATACCAGGGCTAAAGCTAAGAATAGCAAAATGTTACATCTTCTCAATATTCCTGTATGGTGCAGAAATATGGACATTAGACAAGAAAACAGAACATAAAATTGAAGCATTTGAAATGTGGATCTATAGAAGAATAGGTAGAATTGGATGGAAGGAAAAGAAAACAAACAATGAAGTTTTAAAACAACTAAAAATGAAAAGAGAACTACTAAACACAATTAGAACAAGACAAATGAAATTTTTGGGGGGCATGTTAAAAGACACAACAGCCTAATAAAAGTAATGTTGGAAGGGAAAATACAAGGTAAAAGAGGCAGAGGCAGACCAAGACTAACATGAACGAGTAACATCAAAAGATGGACAAGTCAACCTATGACAATCTGCACCATCAAAGGAAGAGTCAGAATGGAATGGCGCTCCATGGTAGCCAACCTTCGATGCGGAGACGACACTCAATGATGATTTTGATGATGATGAACATTACCATACTGAATGTTATCTTTGAAGGGAAGATACAAGGTAGACGAGGCAGAGGTATACCAAGACTAAAGTGGGGTGATAACATCAAAAGTGGACTGGTGAACCAAAGACAAAGTGCATGCAAGACACGGCGTAAAACTGCTCCCCACGATGACAAGCCGATAATGTGGAAACACCACTGGATGATAACAACACATTTCCATTAAATATCACCGTTTATTTTGAACTTTCCAAAACGGGAACTAACGCCACGGTGAGGCAAAAACATCAAGACCAGTACAATTATCAAACAGTTATAACATGCGTATCTCATAACTGCAATCTCTGAATACAGAACAGAAATAGATTCGGTCTTAATGGTCTATAATTGTTAACGTAGAAATATAAATGATGAAACTGCTAGTTTGTATTGTGTGAGAGAGAGTGTGTCTGTGTGAGAGTGTGTGGTGTGTGTGTGAGAGAGTGTGTCTGTGTGAGAGTGTGTGGTGTGTGTGAGAGAGTGTGTCTGTGTGAGAGTGTGTGGTGTGTGTGTGTGTGAGTATGTGTGCGAGTGTGTGGTATGTGTGAGTGTGTGTGTGAGTTTGTGTGAGAGAGTGTGTCTGTGTGAGAGTGTGTGGTGTGTGTGTGAGAGAGTGTGTCTGCGTGAGAGTGTGTGGTGTGTGTGTGAGTGTATGTGTGCGAGTGTGTGGTATGTGTGAGTGTGTGTGTGAGTTTGTGTGTGTGATAGTGTGTGGTGTGTGTGTGTGTGAGAGTGTGTGGTGTGTGTGTGAGAGAGTGTGTCTGTGTGAGAGTGTGTGGTGTGTGTGTGTGAGAGAGTGTGTCTGTGTGAGAGTGTGTGGTGTGTGTGGTGTGTGTGTGTGAGAGTGTGTGGTGTGTGTGAGAGAGTGTGTCTGTGTGCGAGTGTTTGGTGTGTGTGAGTGTGTGTGTGAGTTTGTGTGTGTGAGTGTGTCTGTGTGAGAGTGTGTCAGTGTGAGTGTGTGTTTTAGGTAAAGTTCAATGCAATTTTCAGTTCAAGAACAGCAACCAGGAACCGGTTACTCCGATTAGTGTAAACAGAGATTGCAGGCCTACATAACAGTTAATGATGAACATGACGAAATTCCTCCGAGCATTTACCAAACATCATCAGTATCAGGTTGGAAGATTTTAACCCGAGATGTGAAGAGAAAAGAGCAGGGCAGGGTAGGAAGTAGACAGCATAATTTGGGAAGTACTATAAACAAGGACAGCGTATGGGATGATGATAGCATTCTTCTTAACCAATCAGTTGCGGCGATTTATTTCATCTTTGGCAACAATATCAGTCTGTAGAAGTGGAAATAGGATAAGGGTTGGAAGGATTTGTGAATATTTTATCCCAAGAGAGCTGGGCACAAATCTTCCGCCCGCTTTCATACTTGGTTTAGTTTGGTTTAGTTAAGTTTAGTTTAGTTAAGTTTAGTTTAGTTTAGTTTAGATTAGTTTAATTTAGTTTAGTTCAGTTCAGTTCAGTTCAGTTCAATTCAGGTCAGGTCAGTTCAGTTCAGTTCAGTTCACAAACAGTTTAGTTCAGTATAGTTTAACACACTAACGAAGACACTCAGACCACACACTAAGGATAGAGAAAAAGACTTCCGTCTTATACTAACGAAAACACTCCTGCTACACAAAAGCGAGAACACTCATGCCACACATTAACGAAAATACTCCCAATACACACTAAAGAAAACACGTCCTCCATATACTAACGAAAACACATGTGCCACACACAAACGAAAACACTCCTGCCACCACACACTGACGAAAACACTCCTGCCACACTTTAACGAAAACACTCCCACCACACACTAACGAAAACACTCCCCCAGCATGCTAACGAAAACGCTCCCACCACACACTAACGAAAACACTCCAGCCACACACTAACAAAAACATTTCATCCACACACTAATGAAAACACTGGTGCTACACACTAACGAAAACACTCCTGCCACAGACTGACGAAAACACTCCTGCCACACACTAATGAAAACACTCCAGTTATACACTAACAAAAACATTCCTGCTACACACTAACGAAAGCACTCCTGCCACACACTAACGAAAAAAAACCCGTCATACACTAACTAAAACACTTTTGCCACACACTAACGAAAACGCTTTCTGCACAAACAAACGAAAACACTCCTGCTACAAACTAACGAAAACACGCCCGCCACACACTAACGAAGCACTCACACCACACACTAACGAAAACACTCCCATCACACACTATCGAAAACACATATTCCACACACTAACGACAACACTAGGCCACACACTAGCAAAAAAACACATCCTCCATTCACTAACAAAAACACTCCCACCACACACTAAAGAAAGCACTCATTTCACACATTAACGAGAAAACACACACCTCACACTAACAAAAACTCTCCCACCACAAAATAACGAGAATTCTCCGGCAACACAGAAACGAAAACACTTCCACCACACACTAACGAAAACTCTCCCACGACACACTAACGAAAACACTCTCACCACACAGTAACGAAAACACTTTCACCACACAGTAACGAAAACACTACCTCTATACACTAACGAAAACACTCCCACCACACACTAACGAAAACACTCCCACCACACTAACGAAAACACTCCCAGCACACACAAACGAAAACACTCCCACCATACTAACGTAAAAACTCCTACCACACTTTAACGAAAACATCCCCCCCACAACACACACACTAACGAAAACACTACCACCATACACTAACGAAAACACTCCCGCCACACACTAACGAAAACACTCATACCGCATTTTAACGAAAACACTCCCGCCACACACTAACGAAAACACTCCCCCCTCCACACACTAACGAAAACATTCCTACCACACATAAACAAAAACACTTCCACCACACAATAAGGAAAGCTCACAAACCACACACCACGGAAATCACTCTCATCACACAATAAGGAAAGCACTCTAACCACAAAATAAGAAATGCACTCTCACCGCACATTAAGGAAAGCACTCTCACCACACATTAAGGAAAATACTCTCACAACACATTAAGGAATGCACTCCCACAACACATTAAGGAATGCACTCCCACCACACATTTAGGAATGCACTCCCACCACACATTTAGGAATGCACTCTCACCACACATTAAGGAATGCACTCCCACCCTCCCCCGTCACGTCCCTGAAAGGAAAATGGGGAAGGAAAGAAGAAGAAGACCCCAACCACACATTAACGAACGGGTGGCAGAATCGATAGCGCAGCTGGTTCCACGCCAGGAGAACGAGGGATCGAATCCCGGTAGGGTCAAAATGTTTTGTTATTTTTTATTTATCGGGGATTAAATAAAAACACAGATCGGAACATCTCAACTGCACTGAACAAGTCGGATCTTCTAGTTGTTGTTGTTGTTGTTTTGTTTTGCTTTGTTTATTCATAATCATCATGTGCCATACCGGTAGGCGTAGGTGATCATGTCCCTCCACAATCTTCTATCTACAGTGCATTGTATCAGTTCTGTTGTTGACTGTTTTCCATGCCATGACACGAAGCTATCCAGTATTTTCTCTCTTTGTCGTCCGCGATCTCTCTTTCCTTTTATTTTGCCAGTTGTAACCAAGTATTCCAACTTTCCTCTTCTCATGATGTGCCCGAAAAATGTTGACTGCCTCTTTCCGACGCTTTTTAAGAGCTCCCTTTTTTCGTTTTCTTTATTACCAGACAAATATTTTGGGAAAACTCATGCTATTATCGCTGTTATGTTTTGCATCAATAACAACACAGCCTTATGGTCTGTGCGTTAGACTTATATTTGATAATACGTAACAAGGTAGTCAGATATATAAATGGCTTTAATTAGTAACGTCCTGTATCGGAATGTACCATAAAAAATTAGATTAGTCTTCAAGTTCAACATTTTAGAAATTGCTCACCAATCTACTACGATCGATCATCATTAAGAATTAGTTTGACATCAAAATCAATACAAGAATAGCTCACTCAACAAAAGTGGTATCAAGACTGAAAGGAATTTGACGAGATCTGTTAATCAACAAATACAAGATTAGAATATTACACCCTGGAAATATCATAATTCTTGTATGACTATAAAATTATCGAGAATAATTTCAGAATAGAGAGAAGAACAGAAGCTATGAGAATGAAGTGTTACTGGATAAACGCTTAATTTCAAACAGAGAAATGATATCACACGACAAAGTTTGTCCAATCAGTACCAACAACACAAGACAACGTCAAGTGTTTGTTAAATTAGTAAGGCAAAGACAATTCTAGTACGTGCATGTCATAAGATCTAACGGCGTGACGAAAACCATCTGATAGAAGAGAACAGAGACTCGAGGATGACGCAATGGTAGACAGGGGAGGCAATTAATTGATGGCATTAAGACTGGACAGGGGAAAACATCGAAACAAGCTCAGAAAATGGAGCACAAAAGTGGGAGATGATTGTAGAGAGATCGTGAACAACTTTTCACTTTGACTGACTCCCAAATCAACCAATAAAGATTAGAACGAATTCTATTTCTTGAGCAACTCTAGTTGTGTGTTTATGGCGGATTAGTGTGCTCGTTTTCTCATTCGGAGAGTCCGGGTTCAATTACCAGAAGTGATGGATTATTTTTTTCGGATTAACAAAGCTCCGGGGTTAACCCAGCCTTTTACAAATGGGTACCGGGCATTTTTATGGGAAGTAAAGGCGGTCAGACATGATACCGGCTGCATTACTGAAAAAAATGCGGTGTGACCATGCATGAATATGGTCACTAACCTTGTATTCCCCATACACCTTGCAAGTCAGGGGAGAGAACCTTCTCTTACTTTACTTACCTAATCAAGTAACTTTCTGAGAACTGGACTAGCTGTGGTAGTTTACACACTAAAAGGTAAAATACGAAACTTGAATCAATGTCTTAGCACGCGAGTTTTCACCCACATGTGCTCGGCCGCCTAACCAGAAGCGGTCGGAGGCTTCTGGACAGTGTCGCTTCAAGCATCGAAACTGACGATGGCAGACGGCATTCCTCACCTTCCCAGAGTACTTCCCTGGTACGCATTTCTGCCAGTAGATGGGTCGACCGTGGGGGTATTTTTTTTTTTCCATTCACGAGTACAATTCTCACTGCTTCCAGCGGGAATCGGACACGGGTTGTCCGAACGTCGGTAGCCCAGTCGAGTGGTTATCCCAACTTCTAGAGTTCTAGAGTTGGGTACGGAAACGACATCTTAGAGGCGACAGCAACAGAGCTGAAAGCTGCCAACGACTCATAGCTGATGACTTGCGCCAGGTTCGGAGAGCCGGGACTATCCGGAACCTACTGAACCTCTTCTGAATTGGTTATGGAAGGCCCCGTGATCACCGCAAGCGAATTAAAATCCATAATTGCTCAACCGCCCGTGCCAGTGGAATCATCCGAATTACTATCTCATCTCTCAAACAAAGAAAGGTAGCTGTAGTCCCCTCATAGCAGTCTCAGCACACGCCAAAAGACATAAGGCAAAACCGCACAGAAAGTGAACCGCCGTCTGTTCCCTGTCATACGATATCATCATTCATCGTAAACAATCGGAATATTGAAACACGATTAAAACGGATTAAACGCACAGCTTACGGTGTGCACAGAGCACTTAACTCAGTAGCTCCTGCAGCAAGCCGGGCTTGGAATATGAGGAAGCTGCAACAAGGAATACTTTTCAGACATAGCCTTTGATGATTCCTGCCGCCTATACACCATATTGACCGGAAGTTCACTTCCTCCTGAAAATGATGATCGTCATATTTTTTTTTTTATTGTACAGCGCTTGATGATGTTAGGACATTATTTTTTACTCCAAATCCAAACATATAAAACACAGTTAGACGTCGGATTATCCCCGTCACACATCAAACAACAGACCATAAGATCTCCCTGCAATGTGAATTTGTTAAATTATAAACCAGTTCACATGTCTACCCTCTATCTCACAGTAGCTCTCTTCAATCTAGACAACATCCCTCCTGACTAACACGAAACTTTGGGAGTCACCCCGCTGCTGCAAAGTCATGAACAAAGTTCCGTCATTTCGTCTTTCATAACAAGCGTATGGCCGGTCTAGGGATATACGATCAGCCATCATGATGACGTAGCGCACACAACAATGGCTGCGCCCATAAATTACTCTAGTGAATGCTGCCAACAGCGCACGAAATACAGTGCAAGATCCCTAAAGTGCAATCTTCGGTTGATTTGGCTGAGCAGTCGATATAATGAGTTGTAAAATGCAAATAATTGGCGTCAAACAATTCCAATGACAGAACAACAAAATTGACAATCACGAAGATACAGACTTTCATTAATGGATGCTTAGGCAGAATAAAAGGATGGAAATGGCATGACAAAATCACTAACATAGATTTATGGAAATGTACCAGTCAACCACCAGTGGATAAAGAGATACGGCGAAGACGATGGCGCTGGACAGGACACACACTACGGAAGCCAACTGAAAGTATTACACAACAGGCCCTTTTTTGGAATCCCCGGGGAAAAGACAAAGAGGAAGACCAATGAATTCTTTTGGAGAAGACAGATAGAAACAGAGATGAAGATGATGGGGAAGACATGGAATGCTCTTAAAAGAATTGCAAAAAACAGAACGACTTGGAAAGTGTTTGATGAAGACCTATTCTCCACTGAGAGCTAAAAAAGGTAGAAGAAGTAGAAGAATCCCAAATCGGCCATTGAACAGCACTCAATGTGTTGACGTAAAACGCATATCAACTCTAGACGGGGAAGGTCGCATTCACAAAACTTGACTTGTCAAAGGGGAATATTGTCCAGTGCACGACTCCGCATCATCGGCGCAAATGTGTTATGTGGAATATCATATTGACTTAAACGCAGAAAACTGCTTTGGAGAGCCGAAATTAATCAGTCCCCAACTGCAATTCCTGCAGCGGTCGAGATAACATGAACTTCTTTCCTCCATCTTGGAACCGGAAGTCCACAGCATTTCCGCCCAGTTAGCGCTCTTTTAAATTGAGTTAGAGCTCTTTAAAGTTGAGTTAGAGCTCTTTTAAGTTGAGTTAGCGCTCTTTTAAGTTGAGTTAGCGCTCTTTTAAGTTGAGTTAGCGCTCTTTTAAGTTGAGTTAGCGCTCTTTTAAGTTGAGTTAGCGCTCTTTTAAGCGCTGATGACGAAGATGGAGAGGTTGCTTCGGGATGAGTGAATCAGACCTATCCAGGAGAGCTACTATTCTTTTAGTCCTTGGATGAACTTTGGCAAGCAACCAAATATCTTGAAGATTGTGACAACATGACATGACGATTGTGACAACATGACATGACGATAGTCAGAGGCTGTTAGAAAAGCGAGAAATTGTGCATCTCCCTCGACACCCAAACGGATATACGAGACAGTGAGGAAGAAAATATAGACGATAACGATAAAGTTGTTTCTTGTCACAACTTTCTACATTTTCAGAATAATTTTTTTTTAGAGGTGCATTCACCAGCTTTCACTTCTGACGTAGTCCCTAGAGACCAGGAACAGAATTTTGCGCGTTAATCCGTTTATACCTTGACAGCCGTGTGCACAGGGTTCACTCGCCGCACAGGCAGATAACTCCGACTTCGGAGGTGCTCATATTTTTTTCCGTCGATGAGTAACTGACGTTTCAAGCCGGGCCTTGCTGCTGAGACCAGGGGTGGTTGCCGCAGAGAGAAATTACAAAAAATATTGACTTGAGACTAACCAGTCCCCCTTCCGAATAAATGAAACGAAGACGAAATAATTCCGCCGTGACCTGTAGCGAACAGTATCTGTGTGACCATATATTTATTTTTACCATCGGCACCCGTTTGTTTTTAAAATACGACCAGCACTACGCCAATACCGTTTCACATTACCCAAAGAAATATCTCGTACACATTGAAGGCTGGGTAAACTGAAATGCTGTCAATCGGATATTTTCAGGAGCTCTTAACCTCAGTAGGCCAGTTCACTAACATTCCTCTACCACTGATTTTTGAAGAAAGAAAAATGAAATAGAAAAAAAGAAACTAAAGAAATTGGTTTGTTGACGCAATTTGTGTGCATTACCAGCGTCACCTAAAATACCCTTAAATTGAGTCAGTTTTTAGTTTCTCTCTCTCTCTCTCTCTCTCTCTCTCTCTCTGCGATCAAGACTCGATCAGAGTAGGATTCCAGACTCTCTCTTGAAGTCAGCTATCTGTTTAAGTGATTCGATTGCCCCATATAGTTTCTCTTCCAGGGAGGTGGGTGTGGACCACATTGCTCTTCTCAGGTCTGTGTACTGGGGACAATCCTGTAGAACATGTTTTGTAGTCATATTATCCAGTGTACAGTGGCATAGGCTGGTTGTACCTATTTTGAATTTGGTGAACATGTGATTTCTCATTCTATTGTGGCCAGTGTGTAGGCGAAGTATGATGACTTGATCCCTCCTTGATAGTTGGTGGTATCCGTCACTCTCGTTATGCTTTGGTTGTTCTCGTTTCAATTTTTCATGGGACTGACCCTTGAGGATGGATTTGGCTTCATCATAACTGAGCGGATGGTTCTCTTGTGGTAATCTCCTTCCCTCTTTAGCTAATTTGTCTCCGCGTTCGTTCTCGTGTATATTACAGTGTGATGGTATCCACTGAATGACTACTCTCTGGAAGTTATTACACAGTTGGTCCAGGGTTATTCTCAAGTCATCTAGTTCATTGTTCTTGGGGCTTTTTAGAGCTGATAGTACTGGCAGTGCATCAGTCAGAATCACCAATTTATTGTGCATGTTATTTTTGTGTTGAGTAGCCAGTGTTGCAGCATCTCTGAGGGCCCCAGTTTCTGCATTTAAAGTTGTTTGAGAATTTTCCAGTGGCTATTGACTTGGTAGAGTTTTTAGTTTTATCTTTTTGGCCGTTGTTTTAACACGAGGGATTGTTATTGTGAATTTATATTTAATAGTGCTTTATTTGAAATATACACAGAAGACGTATTATATCAACAAGCTAGTTTAAGTTCTAATACTGTATATTTCTGATTTCGGAAAAGACAAGACATGTCCTTGAATATTCAGTCCCAAAGCAACAGACAAAATATCTGGTAAGACAATCTGTGCCATGTCCGGCCTCATGAAATATCACTCGAAGGAGTAATTTTCAGGAAGGGAGGTATAAAGAGCCTTTAGCTAATTCTCTCTAATGTTCTTCTTATTACTTTGTCACGGCTGGGGGAAGTTTATTAGATCTTCATTCCTTCGGAGAGAAAGAGAGAGAAGAGAACGAGAGAGAAATTGGGGTGCAAGTAAAAGTGCATTGGATAGAATTTGCGGGACCCGAGACAATGATACAAACAGCGAAGAAATGTAAATTCTCTTATACTTCTCTTATATCTCTCTCTTTCTCTATCTCTATCTCTCTCTCTCTCTCTCTCTCTCTCTCTCTCTCTCTCTTTATGTCCCTCTTAATATATTATACCGATATATCCATCATTTGTGTTTTTTACTCCTTTCTAAATTTCTCACCCGTCCCCCCCCCCCCTCTTTTTCTCATTCTTTCTCTTATTAATCACTTTAAATCTCTCTTAAATTTCACTTTTAACTCTTCTACTGTACTACCATCTCTCTATCTATTCACTTTACTTCCGTGTTGTCTTTTATCTAATCTCTAACTCATCTATAGCTCTTCTTTCTATCTATTAATGTTCTTCACTTATTTGTATCTTAACTAATAAATGTTCATTTGGTGATCTCTGTGCTTCTTTCTTTACTGATGTTTACTTTTTGTAATTTTACATTCTCTTATTTTTTTTTCTTGCGCTTGTTATTATTTTCTCTTATTGTTATTCTTTCTTGTAAAACCCTGTCTTCTTGCTCACGCTACTCTAATTTCTCATCTCTTCTCTTTCGTGGTTCTTCACCCACAATTTATTCTCACAAATAATTTGCATGTATTTTTTTCTGACAATATTTCATTCTCTCTCTCTATCTCTCTATCCCTCTCTCTCTATCCCTCTCTCTCTATCTCTCTACCCCCTCACTCTATCTCTCTCTCGCTATATATATATATCTTTGTCAGTCCATTTTTTGGTCTCTTTCTTCATTTCCGTCCCGTGTGTATTGCTCTCTCTCTCTCTCTCTCTCTCTCTCTTCTGTTTCATTGTGTCTCTGTCTCTCTTTCTGTTTAATTTATAACACTCCTTTCTCCGTTTATCCCTAACTTTTCACTCTCTCTTTTTCTCTCTCTCAATATCATTTTTTTCTGTCTCTTATTCCTTTCTTCCCTTCTTTCTCTCTATCTTGTTTCTGTCGCCAACTCATTTCTTCCCTTCTCTCTCTCTCTCTCTCTCTCTCTCTCTCTTTCTCTATGTCTTGTTATAATTTCTACTCCATGTCTTACTTTCTTCTTCCTTCTCTCTCTATGTCTTCTTTTTGCCTTCTACTTCTTTCATACTTTCTACTTCCTTCTCTCTCTCTCTCTCTCTCTCTCTCTCTCTATGTCTTGTTTTCATACACCTACTTCTTTTCTTCCCTTCACATTATCTCTTTATTTCTCCCCCCCTCTCTCTCTGTCTTGTTTGCATCCTCCTACTTCTTCCTTCTCTTCTTACAATCTCTTTATTTCTCCCATCCTCTCTCTCTCTCTCTCTCTCTGTGTGTCTTGTTTTGATCCTCCTATTCCTTCCTCCTCTTCTCACCATCTCTTTATTTCTCCTCCCCCTCTCTCAATATGTTTATTTTTCATTCTCCTACTCCTTCATTCTCTTTTCACCATCTCTTTATTTCTCCCCCTCCTCTCTCTCTCTCTCTCTCTCTATGTCTTGCTTTCATCCTCCTACTCCTTCCTCCTCTTCTCACCATCTCTTTATTTCTCTCCCCCCCCCTCTCTCTCTATGTTTTGTTTCCATTCTCCTACTCCTTCCTCCTCTTCTCACCATCTCTTTATTTCTATCTCCCCCCTCTCTCTCTATGTTTTGTTTCCATTCTCCTACTCTTTCCTTCTCTTCTCACCATCTCTTTATTTCTCCTCCCCCTCTCTCTCTGTCTTGTTTTCATCCTCCTAATTCTTCTTTCTCTTCTCACCATCTCTTTATTTCTCCTCCCCCTCTCTATATCTTGTTTTCCTCCTCCTACTCCTTTTTTCTCTTCTCACCATCTCTTTATTTCTCCCCTCCTCTCTCTCTCTCTCTCTCTCTCTCTGTGTCTTGTTTTGATCCTCCTATTCCTTCCTCCTCTTCTCACCATCTCTTTTTTTCTGCCCCCTCTCTCAATATGTTTAGTTTTCATTCTCCTACTCCTTCATTCTCTTTTCACCATCTCTTTATTTCTCCCCCTCCTCTCTCTCTCTCTATGTCTTGTTTTCATTCTCCTACTCCTTCCTTCTCTTCTCACCATCTCTTTATTTCTCCCCCCTCTCTCTCTATCTCTTTATGTTTTGTTTTCATCCTCCTACTCCTTCCTTCTCTTCTCACCATCTCTTTATATCTCCCCCCCCACCGCTCTCTTTTTATGTCTTGTTTTCATCCTCCTACTCCTTCCTTCTCTTCTCACCATCTCTTTATTTCTCCCCCCCCTCTCTCTCTCTCTTTATGTCTTGTTTTCATCCTCCTACTCCTTCCTCCTCTTCTCACCATCTCTTTATTTCTCCTCCCCCTCTCTCTCTGTCTTGTTTTCATCCTCCTACTTCTTCTTTCTCTTCTCACCATCTCTTTATTTCTCCTCCCTCTCTATATCTTGTTTTCCTCCTCCTACTCCTTTCTTCTCTTCTCACCATCTCTTTATTTCTCCTCCCTCTCTATATCTTGTTTTCCTCCTCCTAAACTTTCTTCTCTTCTCATCATCTCTTTATTTCTCCTCCCTCTCTATATCTTGTTTTCCTCCTCCTACTCCTTTCTTCCCTTCTCACCATCTCTTTATTTCTCCTCCCTCTCTATATCTTGTTTTCCTCCTCCTACTCCTTTCTTCTCTTCTCACCATCTCTTTATTTCTCCTCCCCCTCTCTATATCTTGTTTTCATCCTCCTACTCCTTCCTTCTCTTCTCACCATCTCTTTATTTCTCCCCCCCCCCGCTCTCTTTTTATGTCTTGTTTTCATCCTCCTACTCCTTCCTTCTCTTCTCACCATCTCTTTATTTCTCCCCCCCCCCGCTCTCTTTTTATGTCTTGTTTTCATCCTCCTACTCCTTCCTTCTCTTCTCACCATCTCTTTATTTCTCACCCCCCCCTCTCTCTCTCTTTATGTCTTGTTTTCATCCTCCTACTCCTTCCTTCTTTTCTCACTATTTCTTTATTTCTCACCCCCCCCCTCTCTCTCTTTATGTCTTGTTTTCATCCTCCTACTCCTTCCTTCTTTTCTCACTATTTCTTTATTTCTCACCCCCCCCTCTCTCTCTTTATGTCTTGTTTTCATCCTCCTACTCCTTCCTTCTTTTCTCACTATTTCTTTATTTCTCACCCCCCCTCTCTCTCTTTATGTCTTGTTTTCATCCTCCTACTCCTTCCTTCTTTTCTCACCATCTCTTTATTTCTCACCCCCTCTCTCTCTCTTTATGTCTTGTTTTCATCCTCCTACTCCTTCCTTCTTTTCTCACTATTTCTTTATTTCTCACCCCCCCCCCTCTCTCTCTTTATGTCTTGTTTTCATCCTCCTACTCCTTCCTTCTTTTCTCACCATCTCTTTATTTCTCACCCCCTCTCTCTCTCTTTATGTCTTGTTTTCATCCTCCTACTCATTTCTTCTCTTCTCACCATCTCTTTATTCCCCCCCCCCCCGGCCTAGCTATTCCACCCACACACAGCCACATCCCCACCACGTCATGTCCCTATAAATTAACAACTTCATCACAAACAAGCAGGAAACCTAAACCAACATCAGTCAACCCAAATGAGGTGCCGGCGAAAGAATAGAAACCCAGATTTGGTTGCCCCCTGGAGGTGATTAGAGACAGACTTTATGTGGTTGTGGCCGCCTCGTGAGGATCCGTCTGAGGCAGCTGGGGAATTCAATCTCCGGGCCAGCCACCACAATGACCTCACCTCACACGCACGCGCGCAATCGGATAGTATCATTACTAGATGTCGGCATCAGATTGTCAAATATGACAGATTTCGGATGGTCGTATTTTTTCTTCATCTGGAAAATGAGTGGTTTTTTTTTTTATTTATATCCCCAGATGGCAAGGATCAAATCCCAATAAATAAGGGATAACAAAGATGGCTGATCTGTTATGTAAGTAGTAAAGTAAAGAGCCCCCGTCACGCCAAGTGATGTATAAGGAATATGGTGTTAGTGACCATACATTTTACAGACCTCGACACATGATTTTTGAGGTAACCACTATGAATCCTCCCATGCCACGCTGAGTGTAGATGATGTGTTTTTAGTGTTCATATCTTATTTTACCATCGGTGCATTGTTGTTGTTGCTTTATTTAAGTAACGTTGTCAGCATTACTCCAGTGCCGCCTTTCTCTCACAGAAATACAAAATTAGTACCCATTCAGGGTTGACGAACCTGGAAGCCATAGTAAAAAAAAAGTAAAGTAAAGAGCCCCCATCACGCCAGGTGGCGTATAGGGAATATGGTGTTTAGTAACCATAAATTTTACAGACCTTCAGCAAATGATTTTGGGGTAATGTGGTCGGTATTACGCCCGTCCTGATTTACTTTCCCAGAAAAAATTCCGGTACCCATTAAATGCTGGGTGAACCCGGAAACCGTCGGTTGGGATCGAACCCTAACCCTTGTGCTTTGTTGTCCAGTTCACTAACCACTAATATGTTATGTAACAGAATAAAAAAACCTCTCTCTCTCTCTCTCTCTCTCTATTCCGTCTCCAACTGCACTGACTCACGCTCACACATAATCTCCCACACAAACACACACAAGTGCACACGCACAGAATAACACAATCATACATAATCACACATAATTACACACACATCAGACACAAAATCACACACACAAAAACACGCACACACACACAATCAATCACATGCACAGTCGCACACCATCATCCATGCAAAACAATCACACACATTCAATCACACACACACAGTCACTCACATATACAGTCACTTACACACACACAATCACACACACACAAATACAGTCACTCACACACACACACAATCACACATACATGCAGTCACTCACACATACAGTCACTCAAGCACACACTCACTCACACATACAGCCACTCACACATACATGCAGTCACTCACACATACAGTCACTCAAGCACACACTCACTCACACATACAGCCACTCACACATACATGCAGTCACTCATACATACAGCCACTCAAGCACACTATCACTCACACCTACAGTCACTCATACACACGTACAGCCACTCACAAACAGAATCTCACACACATAAAGTCACTCATTTACACACAATCATACACACAATCACACACACAATCACACACACACATAGAGTCATTCATACACGCACAATCACATACACACATGCAGTCACTCACACAAACACAACACACATTACACACTCAACACACATTACACACAAATGCACCCGCACTGACAACATCCCTTCTGGCCCATTCAATGCAACAAGGGAACTAACCTTTGTTTGAAACTTATCGTCTCCCCCTGGCATAAGGATCCCTTTCACGAACGTGTCTAGGGATCTTGTATAAGGATTTGGGGTCAGATCCCTGCACTGGAAAATGCTGACTATCAGTTCAGATACTTCCCTGAAACAGCAAAAACATTTTAAATCAAATAGATTCAGATTAATAGATTCAGATTAATAGATTCAGATAATTAAATAGAATAAGACATTTAAATAAATTACGACAATTAAATACATTCAGGAACTTAAATAGCTGCACACAGTTCAATAGGCTCTTAAATAGATTATGACAATTAAATTAGGCTCAGACATTTATGTAAATGCCGACAATTAAATAGATTCAGATATTTATATAGATTCAGGCAATTAAATAGATTATGACAATTAAATAGACTCAGACAATTAAAAAGATTATAACAATTAAATAGATTCAGACAATCAAATAGATTCAGATATTTATATAGATTCAGGCAATTAAATAGATTATGACAATTAAATAGATTTAGGCAATAAAATAGATTCAGATATTTATATAGATTCAGGCAATTAAATAGATTATGACAATTAAATAGATTCAGACAATTAAAAAGATTATAACAATTAAATAGATTCAGACAATTAAATAGATTATGACAATTAAATAGATTCAGGCAATTAAAATTGATTATGACAATTAAATAGATTCATGCAATTAAAATTGATTATGTCAAGTAAATAGATTCACGCAATTAAATAGACTCAGACAATTAATTATACTCGAGCAATTAAATAGATTCAGATAATTAAATAGACACAGACAATCCAATAGATTATAACAATTAAATATGCTCAGATATTTATATAGATTTGGCAATTAAATAGATTCAAATAAATAAAAGAAGATTAGATAATAAATAGATTTTGACAACTAAATGGATTCAGACAATTAGATAGATTCAGGCAATAGAACAGATTCAGCCAATCAAATAAAATCAGGCAATTAGAGTCAGACAATAAAATAGGATGGAACAACAAAAGAGAGTCGACCACTCAGAAATATTTAGAGAACCGCATATTCTCAGAAAGTCATATAGATTCAAATATCAAATATAAATTAAGATAGACGTGTTGATAGAGAGAGATTGCCATATATATTTAATAGCAATATGGTTTCAAAAAGCTACACAGATCTGTATTGAAGACATGCACGTTCAGGAGGTCATATATATGTACATAATTCTATAAATAGAATGAGACTATAGGAAAGATTCATTTTGTCTTATAAATATATACAAATAGATTAATATATAGATTCATGCAGTCAAATAGATTCAGGTAATTATATAGACATATGTAAACAAACGAGGAAATTAGAGAAATCGCCAATCAACCACTAATATCTTCAGTAATAAAGAAAAGACGATGGTCATATGTTGGACATGTGATGAGAAGAGATAACAACCGAATAGCAAAGCAAGTCCTCATGTGGGAGACAACAGGTAAGAGGAAAAGAGGAAGACCCAGAGAGACACTGAGAAGAACATTGATGAGAGAGGCAAGAGCAGCAGGAATCGGCTCCCTCCATTAGATAGAGCTGCTTGCACAGAACAGAGACAAATGGCGTGATTTGATAAAATATCTTTAAAAGAATTGAAAACTGCTAGAATAAAAATTTGCGTGATTTGATAAAATATCTTTACAAGAATTGAAAACTGCTAGAATAAAAATTTAGATAAGAGAATGAGTATCTTTGTCTACGGCTCGAAAGGTCAATAGATTTAATTATATAGATTCAGATAATCATTTAGATGCAGAGATTCACATGTAATTATCTTTTAAATAGACATATAGATTCAGAAAATCATATATATTTAGATAGTTATATCGTCGTATAGATTCAGTTATTCGTATAAATTCAGATAGTCCATTAGATGAAAACTCTTAAATGGTATTTAACAATTGTCTATGGAAGCAGAAATCATCATAAGCAAAATGCAAAAAGACATGTACTACTAGCTGGATAGAGACACTAATCACCACACACAAACAGAACTAATCATAACTAAATCAAGCGACACTGATCACCACTAAAACAAACAACACTAATCACCATTAAAACAACACTAATCATCACTAAAACAGACGACACTAATTACAACTAAAACAAACGAAACTAATTACCACTAAAACAAACGACACTAATCACCACTAAAACAAACTACACTAATAACGACTAAAACAAACTACACTAATCACCACTAAAACAAACGACACTAATCACAAGTAAAACAATAATAATCATCTCTAAAACAAACAACACTAATTACCACTAAAACAAACGACGCTAATCACCACTAAAACAAATAATACTAATCACCACTAAAACAAACAACACTAATCACCAATAAAACAAACAACACTAATTACCACTAAAACAAACGACACTAATTACCACTAAAACAGACGACACTAATTACCACTAAAACAAACGACACTAATTACCACTAAAACAAACGACACTAGTTACCACTAAAACAAACGACACTAATTACCACTAAAACAAATTACACTAATCACCACAAAAAAACTACACTAATCACCACTAAAACAAACGACACTAATCACAAGTAAAACAATAATAATAACCACTAAAACAAACGACACTAATCACCACTAAAACAAACGATACTAATCACCACTAAAACAAACGACACTAATCACCTTTGAAACAACAATAATCACCACTAAAACAAACAACACTAATTACCACTAAAACAAACAACGCTAATCACCACTAAAACAAACGACACTAATCACCATTGAAACAACAATAATCACCACTAAAACTTACGACACTAATTACCACTAAAACAAACAACAATAATCACCACTAAAACAACACTGATCACCACTAAAACAAACAACACTAATCACCACAAAAAACACAGTAATCACTACTAAAACAAACGACACTAATCACCAGTAAAAGAACAATAATCACAACTAAAATAAACAACACTAAACACTACTAAAACAAACAACATTAATCACCACTAAAACAACACTGATCACCACTGAAAAAAACAACACTAATCACCACTTAAACAACACTAATCACCACTAAAACAAACGACAATAATCACCACTAAAACAAACGATAATAATCACCACTAAAACAAACTACACTAATCACCAGTAAAACAAACGACACTAATCACCACTAAAACAAACAACACTAATCACCATTAAAACAACACTGATCACCACTAAAACAAACAACACTAATCACAACTAAAACAACACTAATCACCACTAAAACAAACGACACTAATCACCAGTAAAACAACAATAATCACCACTAAAACAAACAACACTAAACACCACTAAAACAAACAACAATAATCACCACTAAAACAACACTAATCGCCACTAAAACAAACAATACTATAGCTTGTTTCATAACTCGTGTCCAACTTTTAAAATCGATAGCTTTTTAACCGCTTCTTATAAGTTGTTCAAAATTTGCATGTAAAGTTATAATGATTAGAACCCAACAGGGAATTAATTTCATTTAAAAAAACATTTGGTTATTATTGTTGCTTATTTGATTTATATAAATTTATAACGACCCATTGATGTAGTGAAAACTTAATGTTTACAGTATTTTAAGTTAAAAATAGCGAGTAAAAATCCATACACGGTAAAATTGACGTGTTTGCACGCTTTCGCTATAGTCACCACCAAAACACTATAGCTCGTTTCAAATCACGTGCCCAACTTCAAAACGCTATTACTCAGTAACCGTTTGTTAAAAACTGTTGAAATTTTCCAAATGTTATTAGAATGCAAAAAACCCTTTAAATGTATATTTAACAAATATCTTGCAGCTGCAGTATTCTTAAAGCGGCGAATTTCTTTGATGTTTGTCAAAATTGTAAATTGTGAACCCCTAAATAATAGAAATTACCGTAGTTGCTGGTCTATGATTAATTTTCACTAGGTAAAGGCGTGGCCGTAATTGGGAAATAACTGAATACGACAAAACACCAGGAGAATTATTGTCTTCTCAGTTCGAGGACGGACGATAATATCAAGGTATACGTGTATGTCCAATTTTCATAGTTGTGTGGTCCTGAAAAGGACCGTTTGTTGAACTAATTTAAGGTAATATAGGGGCCAACATTGTGGGGGCTATATACTTTCATTCTGAATCAGACGAGTCTAAACGATTAATAACTGTTTGGGGATGAACATTCAACAAACCATCATTTTTCCAACATTCCTCTTCCTGTTTTAAGACGTGGTCTTCACATTTAGCCCAATAATCTTTGTCTATATTTAATAAAGCGAGATTAGCAAGAGTCTTTACATCGCATATTTTGAATGTTGTATTTTCATCTGCCACTTGTCCTTTTAATTTTGCCCAGATTAGTTCTATTGGATTTAAATTAGCATGGTAAGGTGGCAGCCTCAAACTTATATGACCGTGCTCTTGGATAATCTTATCTATTTGAAAAATCTTTTGTCCTTTGTTTTTGCTTTACTAGAGATAGTAATTCAGGTTTTAAGTACATGTTATTAAATTGTATGTGCTCCTTTGTGAGCCATATCTTAATAGCATCTTTTGTACTGGATGACGTCGGGACTTTATCTTCAAGTGCAACAATGTTGTGGTACGCTGCATTGTCCATTATTAGGCAAGATGGTCGATCTAGTGATGGGAGAACAGAATTTTTAATCCAATGTCTAAATATGTGACCATTCATCTCAGAGTGATAATCCCGATTGTCTATGGATTTTGAAAGAAAAATGAGCTCTGCATTCTGTATTAGTCCATGTTGTCGACTACCTGCATGAGCAATTATCAAGCGCTGTCCTTTGCTGCTAGGTATTAATCTCTTAATCTTTCCATCTGATGACTGCCATTCCCTTTGGTTAGTGTGGTGAGCATTGATCCATGTTTCATCCAAGTACACAATATCATAACCTTGCTTGCGCACCTCTTTTACTTCACGTAAGTACTTGCTTCTCATGACTACTATATGTGGCTTCGCACAGATGATGTTTCGTCCATTGGAATACTTTCTGAATGTAAAGCCTGCAGCTCTCACATTCCTCCATAATGTAGACTTTGATATTTCAATACTGTTGTTCTTTTTCAGCGATACTTTTAATTTTCTTATTGTAACAGTTTCATTCATACCCAACATTTTGCGAATTTCACTTCTAATAAGTTCACTGTCGAAATTATCCAACATTTTTGCTCTTCCTTGTGATTTTGTATATTTTGAACATTGACGGTCACGTGCTTGAATCCAGCGATTAAATGACCGTTTAGATAAATCCAAAATGTGTCTTGTCCTATTCTCAGGGTTTTCTAAAGAATGAAATAATCTTCCTCGTTTAGCCTCTTTGCAAAAATAGTCATACATTTTTATTGCGATGTTTTGTAAACTGCAGAATTTCATTTTAAGACTCATGATAAATGTTATCTTTCCACGTCTCCACCTATGAATGAACGGAAATGGAACACACAATTTCTCGTGTTTTTTACAAGTGTCTAATTGTGTCAAAAAGCCACGGTAAAAGCGTGCAAACACGTCAATTTTACCGTGTATGGATTTTTACTCGCTATTTTTAACTTAAAATACTGTAAACATTAAGTTTTGACTACATCAATGGGTCGTTATAAATTTATATAAATCAAATAAGCAGCAATAATAACCAAATGTTTTTTTTATGAAATTAATTCCCTGTTGGGTTCTAATCATTATAACTTTACATGCAAATTTTGAACAACTTACAAGAAGCGGTTAAAAAGCTATCGATTTTAAAAGTTGGGCACGAGTTATGAAACAAGCTATAATCACCACTAAAACAAACAACAATAATCACCACTAAAACAAACGACAATAATCACCACTAAAACAAACTACACTAATCACCAGTAAAACAAACGACACTAATCAGCAGTAAAACAACAATAATCATCACTAAAACAAACGACACTAATTACCACTAAAATAAACGACACTAATTACCACTTAAATAAACGACACTAATTACCACTAAAACAAACGACACTAAACAACACTAAAACAAACGACACTAATCACCAGTAAAACAAAAATAATCACCACTAAAACAAAAGACACTAATTACCACTAAAACAAAAAAAAACACTAATTACCAGTAAAACAACAATAATCACAACTAAAACAAAAGACACTAATTACCACTAAAACCAACGACACTAATTACCCGTAAAACAACACTAATCACCACTGAAACAAACGACACTAATTACCACTAAAACAAGCGACACTAATCACCAGTAAAACAACAGTAATCACCACTACCACAAAGACACTAATCACCACTACCATGAAGACACGAATCACCACTACCACAACGATACTAATCACCACTACCACAAAGACACTAATCACCACTACCAAAAAGACACAAATCACCACTACCACAACGGTACTAATCACTACTAATTTCCACTACAAAAACGACACTAATCACCACTACTAGAACGACACTAATCGTCACTAAAAGAATGACACTAATCACCACTACTATAACATCACTAATCAACACTACTATAACATCATTAATCACCACTACTACAACGATACTAATCACCACTACAACTATACCAATCACCACTACAACGATACTAATCACCACTACAACGATACTAATCACCACTACAACGATACTAATCACCACTACAACGATACTAATCACCACTACAACGATACTAATCACCACTATAACAATACTAATCACCACTACAACAATACTAATCACCACTACAACGACACTAATCACCACTACAACGACACTAATCACCACTACTAGAACAACACTAATCACCACTACAACAATACTAATCACCACTACAACGACACTAATCACCTCTACAACAACGACATCAATCGTCAATTAAAACGTCACGCTCGTTAAGTTTTTCTGGGTGTCCCTTTCTGCTGGCTGATCTTTCTCTATAGATGGCTGTTACTGGACAACCGCCAACTATATATTTACTATGGCCCACGGGCAGAAAATAAAACCTAAAACCCCTCCAACAAGAGTGACGTTTTCAGCTATAGACGACTGACGTAACTCTATCCACAACAACCAGTGCCTCTAGAGTTGAAAAAGTCACGATAGTTGGAGGTTGTCATTGAATTCCCTCTCAGCCTGAAGGCCTAAGTATATCTATAATTGTCTGTGGTTAGACCCTCCACATATTCCACAGACACACACACACACACACACACACACGGGGAAATCCACTCACTCACTTGTCATAGTCCAAAGCAAACTCTATCTGTCCAATCTTAGGCATGTCTGGCTGCATGTCAAGGACGCTTGAGTCCGAGGCTACACTATCACATGACTCTGCCCTTCTGATGCCGTGACCAAGATCAAGGTCGGACGCTAAAAGCAAACAAAAAATCATGTCAGGTTAACACTCAAATAATAAGACAGAAAAAAAAACATACAGAACGTAGTATGGGTGACGTGGGCAACGCTGACATTTACAAATCACATATGTCATTAGAAATATGTAAGTCACGTGTACGTTATCTGTCAATGTAATGGGCGTGTTTATTTGAAACCAGGCGGATCCCTTCGATCTTTCGCATAAGTTATGACATGGAAAAGCAGAGCGTGTGGCCAAATCAATAGCTTGTTGGGCTCCAAAAACAGTTGAGCGTGGGTTTGAATCCCGGGATTGTCAACAGATTATTATTTATTTTTTTTTTTTTTGCAATCGGGGGTGAAATAAAAACTCAGACCTGAACACTTCGCGGCGACGGCACTGGACAAGTGACCTTTATTCTCCGGCCCCTATAAGTCCTCTGTCAACAGACCCCTGTAATAGGGAAATGTCGAAATTATAGTTACGTCATTTGGAGAAGAAATAACAAGCCCCGTCACGTCACTGGTGTATAGGAAATACAGCCTTGGTGCTAATATTTTCTATAGAGAATAATATCACATCATTTTAGGGGGATTTGCTGGTCGGTATTACGTCAGTGGAACCCCCATTAAGTTTATTAACCTGATAACAACAATGTATGAAGGAATGAAATGTAGTGTGGTGCATGAAGGGCAGCTTACAGAAGCATTTGAAATATGTAAGGCAGGGATGCCTTCTGTCTCCATTTCTTATTCTACTGGCCATAGATTGGATTACGAAAATAACTCAAAACAACAGAAATGGAATCCAGTGGCCACTGATCAAGCAACTTGATGATTTAGACTTTGCTGATGACATAGCTCTCCTATCACACAGCCATCAACAAATGCAAGATAAAATGAGCATACTTGATGAGAGATCACAACAGCTAGGACTGAAAATCAATAGAGATAAGACCAACATTATGAGAATTAATGCAGTTGGCACTAACCAAATAAAATTAGGAGAAATAGCCCTACTAGACGAACACTCTTACAATCTTACATGTATTTGGGCTGTAATATAGATAAAGTGGGAGGAACAGAAAATGATACCAAAATAAGAATATCAAAAGCAACAGGAGTTTTTTTTGCACTGGGAAACATATGGAAATCCAAAGAAATTAGGTTAAATACAAAAATAAAAATGTTCAATTCCAATGTTAAGTCAGTCCTATTATATGACTGTGAAACATGGAGAACAACAAAAGTGAAAATCATGAAGATACAGACTTTCATTAATGGAATGTTTACGCAGAATAAAAGGATGGAAATTGCAGGACAAAATCACTAACATAGAATTATGGAAATGTACCAGTCAAATACCAGTGGATAAAGAGATACAGCGAAGACGATGGTCTTCGCTGGATAGGATACACACTGCTGAAGCCAACTGAGAGTATTACACAGCAGGTCCTTTCTTGGAATCCCCAGGGGAAAAGACAAAGAGGAAGACCAAGAAATTCTTGGAGAAGACAGACTGAAGCAGAGATGAAGATGATGGAGAAGACATGGAATGATCTCAAAAGAATTTCAAGAAAGGACTCAACATTCTTCTGCAAAACCACATATTCTACAGCCTCCAGTGATTTTTTTTGTCTGCTGTCCTATTGTCCATGATTCACATCCATATGATATTGCTTATCACACATGACTTTTTCCATATTGCAGAACAGGATCCTATGTTGGACTTTTTTTGTCTGCTGTCCTATTGTCCATGATTCACATCCATATGATCTTGCTTATCACACATGACTTTTTCCATATTGCAGAACAGGATCCTATGTTGGACTTTAGAAATTATTGAGTGTTTGATTATTTTTCGCTTTTCTTCACATTTCATTTTTAACATAACTCTTCTATGACGTTGATCAATGTCAGTTTGTATATTTTCCATTCCTCCCCAATGCTGCCCACGTCACGTAATTTGTGTTGAAATTGTGTCTCTATATTCTGTTGCAACTGTATTTTAAAGCCTTTTAGTTTCAATTTCCTATTTTGATTAATTCTTCGCTCTTTATTTGTCTTGTTTCTGTTATTATTGGTTGCGACCTTTCATGGACTGGTAAAATTAAACATAGAAAATATAGCAAGTAACTGTGTCTGTCTGAACAGACAGATATTTGGAATAAAAATATAACAAAACTGTATGTCTAAACGCACAGACATTTGGAACGAAAATATAGCAGAACTGTCTGTCTGAAATGAATATACAGACATCTTGAACACGGCGCTCCGAAACTAGGGCATCTCAAAGGAAATTGACAAAGCTGTCCAGGCTTGCTCTCATCTCAAACTCAATTATACTATTGATTTTGTGAACTCTCTATAAATTATTTTGTTGTTTCTTCGTCTATTTATTACTCGCTGAATTTATCTTTAGCAGAACGTTAATTGATGTTTTGTTGTCATAATATATTATATATTGACAGTAATGTTATTTAGGACATGTCGATCAGAAATGAACCAAAAATAGCATCATGGAAAACAACGTTTAAGATCATTTTGGACATTTTGCGTGTAGTTTTGGTTAATGAAACAGGTAAGGATTTTCTTTATCTTTGTAGGTTATTTAATCTGTCTGTATGTATGTCTGTCCGTCTATTTGCCCGCCCGTCCGTCCCTTTTGGTCTGTCCGGTCTGTCAGATCTATCTGCCTGTCTGTTCATCTGTCTTCCTGCCTGCATGACTCTCTATCTATCTATCTATCTATCTATCTATCTATCTATCTATCTATCTATCTATCTATCTATCTATCTATCTATCTATCTATCTATCTATCTATCTATCTATCTATCTATCTATCTATCTATCTATCTATCTATCTATCTATCTATCTATCTTTCTGTCTCTGACTGTCTGTCTCTCTGTCTGTCTGTCCCTTTGTCTGTGTATCCCTCTGTCTGTCTGTCCCTCTGCCCGTATGTTCGTCCGTCCCTCTGTTTGTCTAATTGTCTGCCATCTTACCTGCCTGTTTAAGTATCTATCTATAGCTCTGTCTGAGTGCCTGTACGTCTGTTCATATATTATCCTTTCGAGCCGAAAATAGCACTGTAGGCAGAAATGTTAGACTCTCATGTCTGACGGTCTTTGATATCAGGTGTCAGACGCTGCACAGGACCAGTCTCGCCACACATCCCAGTTCTGGTCGAGTTTCTCAACCTCTGCAAGAGAGCGTATGCCTTATGTTGTTGCCTCTCGCAAAAGTGTTCCTTTTAGTGTTTATCTTGGTTGCAGTTGTTTTTCTATTTTTATTTTACCATCTGTGTTTCCATTTGAGGGTGAGGTCATTTTTCATGAATCGTTACATAATTATGCGAATCATGGACAATAACGAGTC
Organism: Megaustenia siamemsis; assembly: GCA_032433765.1. Lineage (NCBI taxonomy): Eukaryota > Metazoa > Mollusca > Gastropoda > Stylommatophora > Ariophantidae > Megaustenia > Megaustenia siamemsis. The sequence continues at coordinate 13,365,854 of JAVIAB010000047.1, read as the reverse complement.
ATGGACAGGTAGTCGACAAATGCAAAACATAGACATTTAGTCAACAAATGCGAAACATGGACAGGTGGTCAACAAATGCGAATCATGGACAGGTAGTCAACAAATGCGAATCATGGACAGGTAGTCAACAAATGCGAAACATGGACAGGTGGTCAACAAATTGTAGTCATGGGTTAGTCAATAAATTGTTGTCATGGACAGTTAGTGAACAAACGCGAGTCATGGACAGTTAGTCAACAAATGCGAGTCAAGGACAGTTTAGTCAACAAATGCGAGTCATGGACATTTAGGAAACGAATCCTAGTCATGGACAGTTAGTCAACAAATGTTAATCGTCGACAGTTAGTCAACAAATGTTAGTCATGGGCTTTTAGTCAACAAATTCGAGTCATGGACATTTACGAATCCTAGTCACGGACTGTTAGTCAACAAATACGGGGCTCATTTGAAATGATTAACGTGATTTTACACAGAAGTTGAAAGTGAAAAATGTTCGCAACAATTAACATGAGTGCCTTAGATGACCAGAGCCCGGATGATATAGACCAGAGGTTCTCAAACCTTTCTGTACCGCGGACCCCCATTAAATACATGCCGTAGTCGTGGACCCCAGGGATTTATTTTCTGTTGTGGTTTTATTAATTCATTCTCTTTTTCTACTTAGCTACACAATGCCATACTATTCTTTAAACCTTATTGGACCCCTTGTGAACTCACAGCAGTATAGATCAATCATTAATCTTGGTAGAATCGTTGACAGTATGTCACATGATAAATTTAGACTGTTCCTCAGCATCAAGTACCGAGCCTGCTAGCGTAGGTGATCATGTCTCTCCACAACTTTCGAACTCGACAGTTATTTATCATTTCTGTTGTTAACCTTCTGCCATGCCATTCTCTTAAGCTGTCTGGTATCATTTCTCTTTGCTTCCTTCTATCTCTTCGTCCCTCAATTTTCCCAGTTGTTACAATATATTCCAGTTGTTCTCTTCTCATTACATGGCCAAAAAATGATGATTGTTTCTTCCTAATATTGGAAATTAGCTCTCTTTTTGCTTTGGCCTCTTTCAGAACGTTTTCATTATTCTTCTTATCTGTCCAAGGTATTCTCAACATTCTTCTGTAAAACCACATTTCTAGACTCCAGTGATTTGGTGGAAACATACAATTTAAAAAATATATATAATTCGTGGTTTCTTCGTAGCTTTACCCTCCCCTGGTCTGTGGTTAGTGAGATCCGATGTCTAGCTCTCTTGCATAACGGCGAGAAACAGGAGGTCCCGGTGTGAATTCTGCGCACGTTAAAGAACCCTTGGCAGTTAGAAAACTAAAAGAGCAGGTCAAAATTGGCCGCTGCCCGGGCAAAATTAGTTGGAAAAAAGTCTACCCAAAATGTTGAAACCCTCGGCGATATAAATATGAGTGTATTTCTGAAGTCGGATAATATCTGCCTGTATGGCAGGGGATCAACAACACAAGAAGAGATGTAATAACAAATGAAACCATAAGAAAAATGGTAGGAATAAATCCCTGTCAAGAATATATAGAACAACAACAGCTTAGATGGTTTGGCCACCTGGTCAGAATGAATCCTTATCAATCACCATCAAGGTGTTCTTCTCGAGAATGCATGGAAAAAGACCAAGAGGAAGACCTAGAAGAAGATGGATAGATGCAGTGACAGAGACATGTAAGAACAAAGGAAAATCACTAATTCAGACAGTTCGAGCAGCTCAAGAACGACACATGATATTATAACCACGACACCTTTTAGGTATCAGTGAAAAGAGAAAAGAAGAAGAAAGAAGATGGCGGGGGACACATGACCACACAGCTGACAGTGTGAAAAATATGAAAATGTGATATTTAAGAAAATGTCAGTCCCTCTGGACTTGGCTAGAGGATAAACAAGTAAAAGTTGGCGTGCCAGAAACATAAAGAGAAAAGGTGTACGGTATTCCCAAGCACTGAATCTTATACGTGGCTGTGTTGTCTATTTCAAACAAGACAATACGATTAAAATACAACATTGAGCTTGTTTTATGATTCATCTTCACGAGGTTGGCAATCGATAATGGAAAATGACAAAGAAGTTAGAAGCTCAGGGGATTTAATTCTGGAGAAATGTGCTGAGAATTGTAGGGGGAGATGGGGGAACAAATGAGGAAGTGTCAAAACAGTTACCACTGAATCATAATCAGCATCATTTTCATCATCATTATCACTATAATCATTATCATCATCATTGTTATCATCACAACCATCATCCGTATCATCATCACCATAACTATTATCACTATCATCATTATCAATATCATCATCATCATCATCATCATCATCATCATCATCATCATCATCATCATCATCATCATCATCATCATCATCATCATCATCATCATCATCATCATCATCATCATCATTATCACTATCATCCTTATCACTATCATCAATATCATCATTATCACTATCATCATTATCACCATCATCACCATCATCATTATCACTATCATCACCATCATCATTATCACTATCATCAATATCATCATTATCACTATCATCATTATCACCATCATCATCATCATCATCATTATCACTAACATCATTATCACTATCATCAATATCATCATCATCACTATCATCACTATCATCATTATCACTATCATCATTATCACTATCATCATTATCACCATCATCACCATCATCATTATCACTATCAGCAATATCATCATTATCACCATCATCATTATCACTATTATCATTATCCCCATCATCATTATCACTATCATCACTATCATCATTATCACCATCATCATTATCACCATCATCATTATCACTATCATCATTATCACTATCATCACTATCATCATTATCACTATCATCATTATCACTATCATCACAATCATCAGTATCACTATCATCAGTATTACCATCATCATTATCACTATCATCATTATCACTATAATAATTATCCCCATCACCATCATCATTATCACTATCATCATTATCACTATCGTCATTATTACCATCATCATTATCACTACCATCACCATCATCATTATTATCACCATCATTATTATCACCATCATCATTACCACTATCATCACCATTATCATTGTCATCACCATCATCATTATCACTATCATCACCATCATCATTATCATCACCATCATCATCATCACCATTATCATTATCATCACCAACATCATTAACACTATCATCATTATTACCATCATCATTATCACTATCATCATTATCACTATAGTCACTATCACTATCACCATCATCATTATTACCATCATCATTATCACCATCATCATTATCACCATCATCATTATTACTATCGTCATTATAAATATCATAATCATCACCATCATCATTATCACTATCATCATTATCACTATTATCGTTATCATCACCAACATTATTATCACTATCATCATTATTACCAACATCATTATCACTATCATCATTATCACCATCATCACCATCATCATTATCACTATCAGCAATATCATCATTATCACCATCATCATTATCACCATCATCATTATCATCATCATCATTATCACCATCATCATTATCACTATCATCATTATCACTATCATCATTATCACTATCATCATTATCACTATCATCACCATCATCAGTATCACTATCATCAGTATTACCATCATCATTATCACTATCATCAATATCACTATAATAATTATCCCATCACCATCATCATTATCACTATCATCATTATCACCATCGTCATTATTACCATCATCATTAACACTACCATCACCATCATCATTATTATCACCATCATTATTATCACCATCATTATTATCACCATCATCATTACCACTATCATCACCATTATCATTGTCATCACCATCATCATTATCACTATCATCACCATCATCATTATCATCACCATCATCATCATCATCATCACCATTATCATTATCATCACCAACATCATTATCACTATCATCATTATTACCATCATCATTATAACTATCATCATTATCACTATAGTCACTATCACAATCATCATTATCACTATCATCACTATCACTATCATCATTATCACTATCATCATTATTACCATCATCATTATCACCATCATCATTATTACCATCATCATTATCACTATCATCATTATCACCATTATCATTATCACCATCACTGTCATCATTATTACTATCATCATTATCACTATCATCATTATCACTATCATCATTATCACTATTATCATTATCCCTATCATCATTATCACTATCATCATTATCTCCATCATCATTATTACCATAATCATTATCACAATCATCATTATCACTACCATCATTATTACCATCATCATTATCACTATCATCATTATCACTATCATCATTATTACCATCATCATTATCACCATCATCATTATTACCATCATCATTATCACTATCATCATTATCACCATCATCATTATCACCATCACTGTCATCATTATTACTATCATCATTATCACTATCATCATTATCACTATCATCATTATCACTATTATCATTATCCCTATCAGCATTATCACTATCATCATTATCACCATTATCATCATCACCATCATCATTATTACCATCATCATTATCACCATCATCATTATCACCATCATCATTATCACCATCATCGTTATTACTATCATCATTATAAAGATCATCATTATCACCATCATCATTATCACTATCATCATTATCAGTATTATCATTATCATCACCAACATTATTATCACTATCATCATTATTACCAACATCATTATCACTATCATCCTTATCTCTATAACCATTATCATCATCATCATTATCACCATCACCATCATCATTATTACTATCATCATTATCATCATTATCATAATTATCACCATCATCATTATCATCACCAACATCATTATCACTATCAGCATTATTACCATCATCATTATCACTATCATCATTATCACTATCATAATTATCACCATCATCATTATTACCATCATCATTATCACTATCATCATTATCACCATCAGCATTATTGCAATCATCATTATCACTGTCATCATTATCACCATCATCATTATCACCATCATCATTATCACTATCATCATTATCACTATCATCATTATCACCATCATCATTATTACCATCATCATTATCACTATCATCATTATCACTATCATCATTATTACCATCATCATTATCACTATCATCATTATTACCATCATCATTATCACTATCATCATTATCACCATCATCATGATCTCTATCATCATTATCACTATAATCATTATCACCATCACCGTAATCATTATTACTATCATCATTATCACTATCATCATTATCACTATCATCATTATCATCATTATCACTATTATCATTATCCCTATCAGCATTATCACTATCATCATTATCACCATTATTATTATTGCCATCATCATCACCATCATCACCGCCGTCACCATCCTAATCATCATCATTATAATTATTATCACCATCATCATCACTATCACCATCATCATCACTATCACCATCATCATCGCTCGTCTGCTGGGGTAAGCGATCCTGTCTGTCCACAACTCTCTATCTCTACAGTTATTTATCATTTCATTTTATGGTTTTTCTTTCAAACTGTTTCCTACAACTGCCAACCATCTTTTCTCTCTATTTATTCTAGTTCTTCTTCGCTCCGTGTTTTTTCCTGTTATCACAATATAATTTAGTTGATCTGGACCTCATTTATCATCATCGTGTGCCATACAGGTTGGATTTGGCGATCAGGTCATTCCACAATTCTGTCTTCTGTTCATTGCATCCTTTCTCTTGGTGACTGTTTTCCATGTCACGACACCAAGTTAACTAGTATCTTCTCTTTTTGTCTTTCGCAATATTTCTTTCCCTGAATTTTGCCAGTTGTAACCAAGTATTCCAACGTTCCTCTTCTCATGCTGAATTTGAAAAACATGGATTGTTCTTTCTGTATTTTTTTTAAAACTCTGTTAGCTTTTTTCATAATTTATTTTCTCGTTGGTCTTTTTCAGCTGTCCAGGGAACTTTCAACATTCTTCTGAGAAGTCATCACTGAGGCCTCTAACTGTCTTTTCATGTGTTTGTCCATTTTCCATGATTCACTTCCATAAGTGTGAACTGTCTTTATATAGCACCGATGAACTCTTTTTCTCACTTCTATTGACGGAGACTTGTTGCACAAGACGTTTTTCATTTTCTTAAATGCTAATCAATTCAGAGGAAGAAGTATGTTTACAGCACTCGGAAAAAATGACAAATAATCAACAACAGAAAAAAAGCAAAGAACAATGTGTGGAGCGAAGAAAGATTGAACCCGTACTCTGTGGCACAGCGCCTTGCAGCGAAAAGCCAAACGCTAGGGAACACTGCCACTCAGCTAACTCTTTGCTCTTGCCTATTCCGATTTGTATTTCTCTGGGGCATCTTCCGACTAATGTTATTATTGTGCCCAAGTATTTGACACGTTGCACTTGTTTCAGATTTGTCCTGCTGGTTGCTTTGTTGCATGGTGGCGAGGGTTATTTCTTCTTCGATTGCTTCCGTTTTCTATCAGAGACATTTCTTGTTGCTGTCTTTCACTATTATGTCTATCATTTCTTGTTGCATTCTTTCACTATTATGTCTATCATTTCTTGTTGATTTCTTTCACTATTATGTCTATCATTTCTTGTTGATTTCTTTCACTATTATGTCTATCATTTCTTGTTGCTGTCTTTCACTATTATGTCTATCATTTCTTGTTGCATTCTTTCACTATTATGTCTATCATTTATTGTTGCATTCTTTCACTATTATGTCTATCATTTCTTGTTGCATTCTTTCACTATTATGTCTATCATTTCTTGTTGCATTCTTTCACTATTATGTCTATCATTTCTTGTTGCATTCTTTCACTATTATGTCTATCATTTCTTGTTGCATTCTTTCACTATTATGTCTATCATTTATTGTTGCATTCTTTCACTATTATGTCTATCATTTCTTGTTGCTTTCTTTCACTATTATGTCTATCATTTCTTGTTGCTTTCTTTCACTATTATGTCTATCATTTCTTGTTGCTTTCTTTCACTATTATGTCTATCATTTCTTGTTGCATTCTTTCACTATTATGTCTATCATTTCTTGTTGCATTCTTTCACTATTATGTCTATCATTTCTTGTTGCTTTCTTTCACTATTATGTCTATCATTTATTGTTGCTTTCTTTCACTATTATGTCTATCATTTCTTGTTGCTTTCTTTCACTATTATGTCTATCATTTCTTGTTGTCCATTCTCCATCTCTGACATTAAAACTGTGCCATGCACATATCACAGATTGTGACCATGTATCACAGATTGTGACCACATATCACAGATTGTGACCATGTACGATGTATTCCCTTCCCTGCTACTGTTGATGTAATAATTTTTTCCCTGTAAAATGAGAACAAATCCGGTGACAGAACACAGCATTGTCTGACTCATTATGTTATATATTGGAACTGTCATGTTTGGTTGCTATTTCTTATGGCTGCCGTTTCTTACCAATACATGATTTTTTTATGATTCCTGCTGTCAATATTTAATTTCTCCAGCATATTGATTATTTCCACATGCTTTACATTGTCAAATGATTTCGTGCAGTCTATAAAGTACATATATTGATCTTTCTTTCTTCACTTCCATAGCTCTTTTCATGTGTTCTCTCTATGCATATTGCATTACCGTGCCTTTTCCTTCCATCAATGCACATTGTACTCCGGAGCTTTGTCGGTCCGAAAAGGAATCCGCCACTATATTCCCTATACGCCACTTGGCGTGACGGGGGTACTTTACTTTTTTTTACCATGAACAAAGGATTACATCCTTGAAAAATACAGATATTCATCATCATGTGCCATACCGGTTGGTGTAGTTGATCATGTCCATCCACAATCTTCTATCTACAGTGCATCGTATCAGTTCTGTTGTTGACTGTTTTCTTTGCCATGACACCAAGCTATCCAGTATTTTCTCTCTTTGTCGTCCGCGATCTCTCTTTCCTTTTATTTTGCCAGTTATACAGATATTACCCTGAACAATATATGATATCTTAGAAATATACTCAAGGTACCATGGACAAAGGATGATATCCTAGGGTTATCCAGGTAGTACCATGGACAAAGGATGATATCCTAGGGTTATCCAGGTAGAACCATGGACAAAGGATGATATCCTAGGGTTATCCAGGTAGTACCATGAACAAAGGATGATATCCTAGGGTTATCCAGGTAGTACCATGGACAAAGGATGATATCCTAGGGTTATCCAGGTAGTACCATGAACAAAGGATGATATCCTAGGGTTATCCAGGTAGAACCATGGACAAAGGATGATATCCTAGGGTTATCCAGGTAGAATCATGGACAAAGGATGATATCCTAGGGTTATCCAGGTAGTACCATGAACAAAGGATGATATCCTAGGGTTATCCAGGTAGTACCATGGACAAAGGATGATATCCTAGGGTTATCCAGGTAGTACCATGGACAAAGGATGATATTCTAGGGTTATCCAGGTAGTACCATGGACAAAGGATGATATCCTAGAGTATTCCAGGTAGTACCATGGACAAAGGATGATATCCTAGAGTTATCCAGGTAGTACCATGGACAAAGGTTGACATCCTAAGGATATTCAGATAATACCATGTACAAACGATATCCTATGAATATCCAGATAAAACCATGAACAAAATTTGATATCGTATCTCGTGGTGTCCAAACAGGAAACCATACTGGAAAGATTTCAGTTCTTAGGAATGTTCCACACCCAAAGATATTAATCTTTTCTTTATCTGCTTGTAAACTATGGATGTCGATTTCTTATGCTAAGCGCACTTCATTCCAACCACAGACATGTTCTTTACAAAATATAAACTGGACAGAATCGTTTCTAGTAAAAGAAAGCTGAACATATAAGAAAAGTAGACAATGACATGTCATCATCAAGTACCAAGCCTGCTGGCGTAGGTGATCATGTCTCTCCACAACTTTCGATCTCGACAGTCATTTAACATTTTTGTTCTTGACCTTCTGCCAAGCCATTCTCTTAAGCTGTCTGGTATCTTTTCTCTTTGCTTCCCTCTATCTCTTCGTCCCTCAATTTTTCCAGTTGTTACAATATATTCAAGCTGTTCTGTTCTCATTACATGGCCAAAAAATGATGATTGTTTTTTCCTAATATTGGAAATTAGCCCTCTTTTTGCTTTGACCTCTTTCAGAACGTTTTTATTACTCTTCTTCGCTGTCCATGGTATTCTGAACATTCTTCTGTAAAACCACATTTCTACAGACTCCAGTGATTTTCTTGTCTGTTGTCGTATTGTCCATGATTCACATTCATATGTTAAGACTGGCTCTACATAACATTTAAGAACTCTTTTTCTTGTTTCTATTGTCAAAAATGGATTGCATAGTATTTTCCTCATTTTTTGGAAAGCTGCTTTTGCCTGAGCCATTCTGTATCTCACCTCTTTTGTACATCCTCCGTCTGAGGTTAACAAATTTCCCAAATATTTAAATTCATTTACCTGTTTTAATATTGTTCCACTTGTCTTTATATTGCACTGAGGTGATGTCTTTTTCTTTGCTGTTACCATTACTTCTATCTTTTTGCTATGAAGGCTGAGTCCTTTATTTTTGCTTTCTTTCACTATAACGTGTAACATTTCTTGTTAACTCATTTTCACTCTTAGCGATTAAAAGTAGGACAGATAATACCAATATCTATTAATGACATGTAAGAAGGCTTTATAAAAAAAAAAAAAAAAAGTAAAGAACCCCGTCAAGTGGCGTATAGGGAATACGGTGTAGGTGACCGTAATGTTTTAATAGACTTTCGGGTCATGATTTTTGGAGTAATGAGGTCGGTATTAAGACCCTGCGTAAAAAGGCTTTATATTAGAGAGAGAAAAAAAAACAGAAAAAAATCTTACAATTGGGACTTGCAACAAGAAATAGAGTTTTCAGCAGTTTCACAATCACGAAGCTAGAAATACCCCAAAAAAGATGTATGCGATATGTGTACTTTCATTGGTTAATATCATTATCAGCAAATACCATGCCTGCTGGCGTTGGTGATCATGTCTCTACACAACTTTCGATCTCGACAGTTATTTGTCATTTCTGTTGTTGACCTTCTGCCAAACCATTCTCTTAAGCTGTCTGGTATCTTTTCCCTTTGCTTCCTTCTATCTCTTCGTCCCTCAATTTTCCCAGTTGTTACAATATATTCTAGTTGTTCTCTTCTCATTACATGGCCAAAAAATGATGATTGTTTCTTTCTAATATTGGAAATTAGCTCTCTTTTTGCTTTGGCCTCTTTCAAAACGTTTTCATTACTCTTCTTAGCAGTCCATGGTATACTCAACATTCTTCTGTAAAACCACATTTCTACAGACTCCAGTGATTTTCTTGTCTGTTGTCCTATTGTCCATTATTCACTATTTTATATTGCGTGTAATTTGCACAATCTCTATTTCTAAGTGTTAGTTATTTACTCTTTACGCTGAATATTCTATCAACATTTATGTTACACTTTAGTAATTATCAATAATGTTGTCTGTTTGGTGTTTGTATGCCATGCGATAATGCTGTTTATTCCATTCACATAAGAAGACAAAATAAACAAAAAAACTACAGCACAAATATGTTAATTATTTAATTATCTGTTACTGTAATGTTATCACACAATACCATGTTATCAACGATATTTAGAAACGTAATCGCAGATATAAAAAACATAGCCAGAAGCTTATGAAATACATTTTTAATGATAAAAAAAATACATTAAAGTGATACCAAAAAATACTTTAAAAAGCGCGCAAAATATAAGCAGATAATTTAAAAAATAGTGAAACCAAATATAAATCGTGAAGCTTTACCAAAAAAGAAATTTAAAATGAAAATAACGTGCAAAAAATAATGATGATATCAATTGGTGCTGATATTGTGCATAGCGTTTCATTTTTTATATATTTGCATGACGTACTTTATGTGGTGTTGGGAGTCCACTCTATCTTTTCGCCCTAAACAAACCAGTTCCCTAACAAACGCTAAATGTACAACTGAAATAAACAAAAGAATAGGAATGGCAAAAAGTAATTTTAATGTCATGAAGAACATACTAACATGAAAACAAATAACACCAGGACTAAAAATAGGAATTACAAAATGTTATAGCTTCTCAACATTCCTATATGGTGCAGAAACATGGACATTAGACAAGAAAACAGAACAGAGAATTGAAGCCTTTGAAATGTGGATATATAGAAGAGTAGGTGGAATTGGATGGAAAGAAAAGAAAACAAACGATGAAGTCTTAAAACAACTAAAAATGAAAAGAGAGCTACTAAATACAATTCAAACAAGACAAATACGATTTTTGGGCCATGTTAGAAGACACAACAGCCTACTAAAAGTAATCTGGAGGGGAAGACACAAGGTAAAAGAGGCAGACCAAGACTAACATGGACGAGTAACATCAAAAGATGGACAAATGACAACCTGCACCATCAAAGCAAGAGACAGAGCAGAATGGACTCGCGACCTTTCTCTATCGAGGCCGGCGTCTTGCCTCGAGACCAACCAGTCCTGCAGGTCCGAAATAAAAATCAGCTTCTACTGAAGATCGAACCCTGGCCCTTCTGATGATGAAAGGGAGCACGCTAGCCACACAGCCACCGAGGGTCATATGTATGCGCATAGTATCCACAATAAAGAATTATTTTGTAAGTCACTAAAGTCATATTTTAAAATGCCAAACAAAAGTGCAAGAAAATTGTATTGACCATCCAGTCACAACGGAGCCGCGATAGCTCAGTGGTTAGTGAACTGGACTACAAAGGACAAGAGGTAGGGTTCGATCCCAACCGACGGCTTCCGGGTTCACCAAGCCTTAAATGGGTACCGGATTTTTTTTCTGGGAAAGTAAAGCAGCACGGGCGTAATACCGACCACATTACCCCAAAAATCATGTGCTAAAGGTCTGTAAAATATAGGGTCACTAACACCATATTTCCCTATACGCCACTTGGCGTGACGGGGGTTCTTTACTTTTTTACTATCCAGTCACAACCCACAGCTTTGCAGTCTCTCTAATGAATATCTCAATTGAACAGAGCACTTCAGCGTGCGTCGTCAGAATAAACAGGACACCGTTTGATCAAAAAGGCACGATGATTTAACAACTTGCCCACAGTAATACATTCAGATAAATGACATGATGCAACAACTATCTATCTATCTATTGACCTTTCGAGCCGTAGCAGGCCCATAGGGCGTAGACCAAGATACTCATTCTCTTATCTGAATTTTTTTTCTAGCAGTTTTCAATTCTTTTAAAGATATTTTATCAAATCTCACCATTTGTCTCTGTTCTGTGCAAGCAGCTCTATCTCATTGAGGGAGCCGAATCCTGCTGCTCTTGCCTCTCTCATCAATGTTCTTCTCAGTGTCTCTCTGGGTCTTCCTCTTTTCCTCTTACCTGTTGTTTCCCCTATGAGGGCTTGCTTTGCTATTCGGTTATTATCTCTTCTCATCACATGTCCAACATATGACCATCGTCTTTTCTTTATTACTGAAGATATTAGTGGTTGATTGGCGATTTCTCTAATTTCCTCGTTTGTTTTGAATTCGTTCTACGCTATACCTAGTGTTTTCCTTAGACATTTATTTTCGAATGCGTTCAACTTTGTTTCTATATCTTCCCATTGGCGTGATTTCCCAGGAAATTGAGGATGCGTTTCAAGAAAAGAAACTGGTACTAGCAGCATGGATAGACCTAAAGAAAGCATTTGATAAGGTATGGAAGGAAGGGCTTTTGAAGAAACTGAGAAATTATGGAGTAAATGGCAGGATGTACAAATGGGTCAAAGCATACCTGCATAACAGGAGAGCCAGAGTGCAACTGGATGGTCTTAAGAGTAAGAAGGTCTTACTGCGCCAGGGCGTTCCACAGGGAGGGGTACTATCTCCAACACTTTTTCTGATCTACATCAATGACCTAGTTACTGAACTACCACATGGTATCAAAGTGGCAATGTATGCAGATGACTTGGTAATGTGGTGCACAGAGGAGTATGCAACAGTGGCCTCCAAATTGTTACAAAGAGCTATGAATGCACTGAATTCATGGACAAATAGATGGTGTATCAGCATCAATACAGACAAATGCAGTACTACACTTTTCACTCTTTCCCCAAAACAAAAAGCAGGAGCCATCTATATAAACAATGAGCCTGTGAAAGAAGACATACAGGCTACGTATCTCGGAGTTACATTTGATAACAAACTATCTTGGAAACAGCAGATAAATAAGGCAACCCAAAAAGCAAGGAGAAAATTGGCTATTCTAAGAAAGCTGTGTGGAACTACGTGGGGTGCGAGTGGGAAAATACTCAGTAAAGTTTACCAACAGAGTATACGCCCACATTTAGAATATGGATCATCTGCATGGTGTTCAGCATCAAACACCACACTTCAAGAACTGGATAAAGTACAAAACCAGGCACTTAGGGTCATCACAGGAGCAATGAAATCAACACCAATATTAGAGATGGAGAAATTGTGGAGGATACCAGCACTGAGAGAACGGAGGGACACAAAGGTGCTGATACAGGCAGAAAAATTTGCTTGCATGCCGAGACATCCAATGAAGGACCGATTCCAAAATCTTGCATTGGGACGACTTAAGAGAAGCAGTTTTATCCACCAAGCCAAGCGTATTAGTAGACAAACACCAGACATGCCAAGAGCTGTTAACCCCCTACTGCCCATACCAGAACAGACTCCCTGGACAGAGGAATCTGGATTATCAGTTCAAATACGGACAGAAGTGAAAGGAATAGTTGATAAAGAGGAACAGAATAGTCTACAGCGAAAAACAATAACTCTCAGTTTCCTGGATGAAGAATACCCACAAGACCTATGGATTCGTGTGTATACAGATGGATCAGCACAGAATGCAGTAAAAAATGGGGGAGCAGGTGCATATATAGAATACCCAAATAACACTAGGGATATGAATAAAATAGCAACAGGGAAATATTGTCACAATTATGATGCAGAAATACAAGCAATAAAGTTAGCAATAGAAAAACTGCTGAACATTAATCTTAGCCCGCAGCCTGTAGTGTTTTTGACAGATGCAAGATCAGTACTCCAGGCACTACAATCCAGAAAATTACCACATCTGCAGACCTTATTGACTGAACTCTGCAAGCACCACAGGGTTGCCCTGCAGTGGATCCCATCTCACTGTGGAATACCAGGAAATGAGAAAGCAGATCAGTTGGCAAAGGAAGGTTCAACAGGCACACAACTAGATACACCTGTTACATACCATCATAAGAAACAGATAATCAAATCAATCAGAGGACCACAAGCCCCAAATCAGGATGCCTTTTATAATATGAATAGATATGAACAAGTTATCATTATACGTCTCAGAACAGGACACAATCGACTCCATAGTCACATGTATACAAAATTCAAGATCGGCACCTCAACTACTTGTACATGTGGACAGGCGCCCCAGACTGCTGAACACATACTTCAAGACTGCACTGAATATAGTAGACTGAGGAAAATCCATTGGCCCATAGATACAACACTACAGACAAAACTATATGGGCCACTGCAAGAATTACAAAAGACAGTAACATTTATACAGGAAACGACATTGCAGATATAGACAATGCTTCAGGCGAACGAAAGATAGATAGATAGTTTCTATATCTCTTGTTGTTTTCCAACTTTCACCCGCATACGTAAGGGTTAATACAACATTTGATTTGAATAGTCTAAGTATTGTGTTTGTGCTGATGAGTTTGGATTTCCACAACTTTTCAAGGTTTCCGAAAGACATTGCTGCTTTAGCTATTCTGATTCTATGCAACAACTACAAGCAGAAAAAGTATAGGGCTAAATAGCCTTCCGGCAAATGAACAAAAAAATATAGAAAATAAACATCAAATGGTGTGGAGCAGCTGAACTAACAGAAAGATGAGACACATTACAACGTTTCGGCAAAAGCCTTTATCAAGTAAAACAAACAAGCTATACACATTAAATACAAAATTCAGAGTTCGGATACACAACTACGCAGCTCTAAAAAATGAAATGAAAAATATTTTGTGCATTAAATATATGTCAATGGAAATATGAGAATTAGTTCATCTCTCTCTCTCTTTCTCTCTCTCTTTCTTTCTCTCTTTCTCTCTCTCTTCTTGTCATCACTTCCTCTTATACCCCATCGGGTGTCGAAAGAGATAAGGGTCAAAGCAAAGAAATGCATACAAATACGAAGCTGCAGTAAAGCTCATTGTAAGGTGAAATATAAAAAAAATATAGAAATAAAAATAGAATAATAGCGCTATGGGTAAACGTGACGTAATGCGTGTATAGTTTATATGTTAAGACTGGCTCTACATAACATTTCAGAACTCTTTTCCTTCTTTCTATTGTCAAAATGGATCGCCCAATATCTTCCTCAATCTCTCTATACAGAGAAAGAAATCATGCGAAACATCATAAATCTTTTCTCTCCATCACAGATCGTCTACAAACGATCTTATCGTTTCTCTTATTCCATTCTTTCCAAATTTCATCTTGTTCAGATGTGTTTCTTCCCCAGAGAGGACGCCACAAGCTCACTTTCACTTCCACATTAACACACGTGACACAACCTCACCCGACAAGCGAAGCCCGTTATTAAGCAGCAACAATCATTAAAAACTCTCTCTTAAGACGCGTACTCGCCAGATATCTCATCCAATCGATTCAACTTGAATTCGCCCAGTTCTCTAACCTGTGAGAGGTTTGTCTGAAAGTGGGTCATGTTCTTAAATAACCTGCGTGAGACACACAAATGTCAGTCTACGAGGAATTCGTTCGAAATTGGCGGTTGTAGATAGTTAAGCTATGGAGATTGCTTGAAATGTAATGTTGCATACGAGCTAAGGTGACTGTCGATGTATGTTTGTATGTACGGGAGGGACAGGCAGAGGGAAAGAGAGTGGTAGAGAAAAGCAGACATAAAAAAGAGGAAAGAGAGTGAGAAATTGTCGACGAGATATATCAAGGGAGATAGAGAAACTGACTAAGAGACATATCTAGGGAGATAGAGAAACTGGCTACGAGACATATCAAGGGAGATAGAGAAACTAGCTAAGAGACATATCAAGGGAGATAGAGAAACTGGCTAAGAGACATATCAAGGGGGATAGAGAAACTGGCTAAGAGACATATCAAGGGAGATAGAGAAACTGGCTAAGAGACATATCAATGGAGATAGAGAAACTGGCTAAGAGACATATCAAGGGAGATAGAGAAACTGGCTAAGAGACATATCAAGGGAGATAGAGAAACTGGCTAAGAGACATATCGAGGGAGATAGAGAAACTGGCTAAGAGACATATCAAGGGGGATAGAGAAACTAGCTAAGAGGCATATCAAGGGAGATAGAGAAACTGGCTAAGAGACATATCGAGGGAGATAGAGAAACTGGCTAACAGACATATCAAGGGAGATAGAGAAACCGGCTAAGAGACATATCGAGGGAGATAGAGAAACTGGCTAACAGACATATCAAGGGAGATAGAGAAACCGGCTAAGAGACATATCAATGGAGATAGAGAAACTAGCTAAGAGACATATCAAGGGAGATAGAGAAACTGGCTAAGAGACATATCAAGGGAGATAGAGAAACTAGCTAAGAGACATATCAAGGGAGATAGAGAAACTAGCTAAGAGACATATCGAGGGAGATAGAGAAACTAGCTAAGAGACATATCAAGGGAGATAGAGAAACTAGCTAAGAGACATATCAAGGGAGATAGAGAAACTAGCTAAGAGACATATCAAGGGAGATAGAGAAACTAGCTAAGAGACATATCAAGGGAGATAGAGAAACTAGCTAAGAGACATATCAAGGGAGATAGAGAAACTAGCTAAGAGACATATCAAGGGAGATAGAGAAACTGGCTAAGAGACATATCAAGGGAGATAGAGAAACTAGCTAAGAGACATATCAAGGAGATAGAGAAACTGGCTAAGAGACATATCAAGGGAGATAGAGAAACTAGCTAAGAGACATATCAAGGGAGATAGAGAAACTAGCTAAGAGACATATCAAGGGAGATAGAAAAACAGAGGCAGTGAAATGGGAATGTTTATGGTAATGGTTAGTCGAAGGTGCCTTTAATGGGTACCGAATTTTTATCTGGGAAAGTAAAGCGGCACGGGCGTAATTCCAACTACATTACACCAAAAATCTTGTGCCGAAGGTCTGTAAAATGTATGGTCATTAACACCATATTCCCTATACGTCACTTGGCGTGACGGGTCACTAACACCATATTCCCTATACGCCACTTGGTGTGACGGGTCACTAACACCATATTCCCTATACGCCACTTGGCGTGACGGGTCACTAACACCATATTCCCTATACGCCACTTGGCGTGACGGGTCACTAACAAAGTATTCCCTATACGCCACTTGGCGTGACGGGTCACTAACACCATATTCCCTATACGCCACTTGGCGTGACGGGGGTAATTTACTCTTTTTTTTAAAGCCAGAAATCTAAACTTAGTTAATTCAATACTAATATGGAGATAAGAGAAATGGTCATGCAGCAAACGATCTCATCTCCAATGGAGTTAATTCAAGACTAATATAGAGATAAGAGAAATGGCCATGCAGGAAACAATCTCATCTACTATCTTTACGACATATAGTACCATTGCTGGTGTATGTCGGGGGGCAACGATAGAACCAGAGGGATAAACTTCGCACGTCGCCACGACGTGTGAGACTCAGGATTTTTATCTTATCTACAATGGAGTGAATTCAAGACTAATATAGAGATGAGAGAAATGGTCATGCAGGAAACGATCTCATCTACAATGGAGTGAATTCAAGACTAATATAGAGATGAGAGAAATGGTCATGCAGGAAACGATCTCATCTACAATGGAGTGAATTCAAGACTAATATAGAGATGAGAGAAATGGTCATGCAGGAAACGATCTCATCTACAAATAGGATGTGAAGAAGGACATTTGTCGGATATGTGTTGAAAAGAGACAAGATAATTCCAAAACAGGTTTTCTACGGGAAACATCAGAATACAGTAAAAGAGGAAGAACCAGAGAGACACTTAAAAGAACGCTTATAAGAGAAGCAAAGTTGGCAGGCATAGACTCATTAGATAAGATTGAACATCTCGCCAAAACTAAAGACGGATGACAAAAAAACACTACAAGCCCTAGGCGACGTCTAGCGTGCGGGAGCGATCAAGGTCTATGTCCATTCTCCGATGACAATTCAATGCAACAGAATATGGACTACATTCAAAAGCCACATACATATGGGTAATATGATGTTAGTTACCATATTTTTCTATAACCACGCTAGATTGTTGGTTGATGTGGTCGGTATCACGCCAGGCCGCTTTTACTTCCCAGAAAAATATCTGGTAACCATATATAGAGGCTCGATGAACCCCAAAACCTTGTCGGCCCAAAAAAAAAAATCCGCAACTTCTGGGAATCAAACCCGTACCCTTCTGATCAGGAGTCAAACAAACTAACCACTCAACCACAGATGCTACTTTTGGAGAGTGAGGATTATTTTAACGTTAATTGTCCAGCTGAAAGCCTACTTGGCCGAAACGTTGTTCGACTTTTGTTTTGCTTCTCACCTACGTAAAGCTGTTACTATACTACTTTTTTCTCTTTTTTTTTCAATTGTCATTATTATCATCAGCTTTACATTAGCTTTACATCTCTATGTATCTTGTTGCCATTACCCTTGTGGAGAGTGAGCAAGAGCAAAGAACTATTTGTGATGTGTGACAAGGAAGAAACAAAACAATAGAGAGCATATTGCGACGATCGTGATGTTTAGATGGATGCAGCAACAGCAGCATAAACATCAAGATAATGTCGAAATAGGAAGTCAGCTAGACTGAACACTTTAACTCTTTCCATTCCTGGTTGTTTTGCTGGTTTGAATTGAATTATCGGACTTAGATTTGTAAAAACTCGATTTCGCAAGCGCCGGAGAGAGCGTTACTGGGGAAAAAAAAGGGAAAAGAAATGTTCCGGTGTCACCATTACTGGGAAAGCAAAGAGTTAACTCTTTCCAAACGGAAGCTTTTTATGAATGCCACGCAAGAGATTTCATTGTTTTAAGAATAAATCTATATATGTATATTTAACTAACATATAATATACTATATATTATTTTATAGATAATTAAACAAGGAATTAGATTTCACCAATACCAAGATGATACAAGACATGTAAAAAGAATATGATTTGATGATGGTTCACACTAATCAAATTGAGAGTGGCGCACTATGCGGCGAAACGTACACGGTCGAAATCTACATGGCGCACAGTGCGGCGTAAGGAGTGGAAAGAGTTAACTCAAGAAATTATAGTCTGGTCTGGACATGTTCCTACTTCTCAGATACTGTGACCTACCTACTTTCATAAAGTTACACTTTTTAAATTGTAAAAATGATGTTCTTTTTTAAACCTTGATATAGTGTCAATCTGATATGGGAAATATCTTGACATTAGATTATTAATGGTACGCGTATTTATTCTTCTTGGCGGTCACCTGTTAAGTGGGTGTGGTTGCGTTGTGTCGTTAATATATGGCAAAGACGCAATATTTGCGCCCTTCGATCCGAAATATATGTCTTCAGTTTAGATTTGCTACCAAATTGTTGCCCGTTCAGTGACCTATTTTGCCCACTCTTTTCGACTTTTTGAGTGTCATCGATTGTTTAACGTGCGCGAGTGTACATGGGACCTCCTGCTTTTCGTTGATTTTCGAGAGTGCAAGACATCAAATCTATCTACCCAGAGAGTGCCAGACATCAAATCTATCTATCCAGAGAGTGCCAGATATCAAATCTATCTACCCAGAGAGTGCCAGACTATCAAATCTATCTACCCAGAGAGTGCCAGACATCAAATCTATCTACCCAGAGAGTGCCAGACATCAAATCTATCTACCCAGAGAGTGCAGACATCAAATCTATCTACCCAGAGAGTGCCAGACATCAAATCTATCTACCCAGAGAGTGCGAGACATCAAATCTATCTACCTAGAGAGTGCCAGACATCAAATCTATCTACCCAGAGAGTGCCAGACATCAAATCTATCTACCCAGAGAGTTCTAGACATTAAATCTAACTACCCAGAAAGTTCTAGACATCAAATCTATCTACCCAGAGAGTGCCAGACATCAAATCTATCTACCTAGAGAGTGCCAGACATCAAATCTATCTACCCAGAGAGTTCGAGACATCAAATCTAACTACCCAGAGATTTCTAGACATCAAATCTATCTACCCAGAGAGTTCTAGACATCAAATCTATCTACCCAGAGAGTTCTAGACATCAAATCTATCTACCCAGAGAGTTCTAGACATCAAATCTATCTACCCAGAGAGTTCTAGACATCAAATCTATCTACCCAGAGAGTTCTAGACATCAAATCTATCTACCCAGAGAGTTCTAGACAGCAAATCTATCTACCCAGAGAGTTCTATACATCAAATCTATCTACTCAGAGGCCAGGGCAGGGTAAAGCCAAGAGAAAACAATGGATTTTCACGGAAGTGAAAAAAAACAATATCTACCACTGGCGGTGGGATTCGAACTCATGACCTTCTCGTCCAGAGGCCGACGTCTTAACTCTAGAGCACCCGAACTACTAGCATAAAATTACATTGAGTTCGACAGAACACTTACGACAAGTCATGAGACCTTGTCTCATGGTACCCAATTAAGAAAACACAGAGAAAATGATGAAAGCAGGGAGAATGATATAAGGAGAGGAACGCAAAATATGAGTAGACCAGATAACGCTTTCATTCATGACTGTGATCATGCACGAGAGTTTACCGATGTCAACCAATGTGTGGATTTTGTCAGAATTTACTGCTGATTTCCTCGTGCGTATCAGTTTCTATCACAATTTAGTTTCGATAGTTCTCGTCACAGCAGTATGTCTTTATACTGTATTTTGTTTTAGTTTAATTTAGTTTTGTTTTGTTCAGTTTATTTTAGTTCAGTTTAATTTAGTTTAGTTTCGTTTATTTTAATTTAGTTGACTTTAGTTTAGTTTAGTTTAATTTAGTTTAGTGTAGTTTATTTTAATTCAGTTTAGTTTAGTTTAATTTAGTTTAGTTTAATTTAATTTAGTTGTATTTAAGTTAGTTTAGTTTAATTTAGTTTGGGTGAATTTAATTTAGTTTAGCTTAATCTAGTTTAGCTTAATCTAGTTTAGTCTAGTTTAGTTTATTTTAATTCATTTTAGTTTAGTTTAATTTATTTTATTTTAATTTAGTTTAGTTTAGTTTAGTTTGGTTTAGTTTAATTTAGTTTAGGTGAATTTAGTTTATTTAAGATTAATTTAGTTTAGTTTTATTTAATTTGGTTTAATTTAGTTTATTTTAATTCAGTTTACTTTAGTTTAAGTTATTGTTTCAAAATTCAGTTTAGTTTAGCGTAATTTAGTGTAGTTTAATTTAGTTCAATTTGATTTAGTTGTATTTAAGTTAGTTTACTTTAATTTAATTTAGTTTAGTTTAGTTTCACTTTTTCCAGAATTAAAAAAAAAATACTTAACAGAATTAAGAGGAATGTTCAAACCACTTCACACTAACTCGTCGCTACAGATACGTGCCTCCAGTTCTTTCTCTTAATTTTATTTTCTACGTTTATGTTTAAATATTCTAAACATTATGTTTGAGCTTGTCCGTGACTTTCTCTAATTTCTGTTTGCGTGTATTGTCCATGTGAGAGCAATTTTCGCACGCAACGTCGGAAAGTAATGTGCTAATTGTTATCACCGCAAATCTGAAAACATTAAATTGGCTAGTCTATTTCTTTTTCTGCCTAAAAGGGAGAGATTATAGATTAAATTACAATTACATTTGTTGTGGGAAGATTGTAATATTTCAGCTAAGAAGGTGCCACTTTAGGCTAAATTTGAAATATTTTATTTTCACGATCATTAATGTCCTAAAATATTACAGTTTGGAATAATTGGTTACAACTGAAAAAAATATAAGGAAAAAAAGATCGCGGACGACAAAGAGAGAAGGTGCTAGTTAGCTTGGTATCGTGTTATGGTAAACAAACAACAGAATTGATATGATGCACTGAAGGCAGAGAATTGTGGAAGTACATGATCGCCTACGCCATCCATTCTGGCACATGATAATGACAAATGTTTTAAAATATCACAAAAATCAATATTAATTAAGCTGAAGGTTTCCATTTTTTCTTTGATGCCAGAAGATGGAACCACTTCAATCTAGATAACATTAGTATATGTCGGAGACTCGTTTATTCGTTAAAACAAGGCTGCAAAATTTCAAGAGTGGTAATTAAAGTTAGAATCATCATCATCATCGAGTGCCATCTCCGCAACGAAGGTTGGCTACCACGGAGCGCTATTCTCCTCTGTCTCTTGCTTTGATGGTGCAGGTTGTCATAGGCTGGTTTGTCCATCTTTTGATGTCACTCGTCCATGTTAGTCTTGGTCTGCCTCTGCCTCTTTTGTCTTGTATTTCCCCTCCAAGATTACTTTTAGTAGGCTGTTGTGTCTTTTAACATGGCCCACAAATCGCATTTGTCTTGTTTGAATTGTGTTTAGTAGCTCTCTTTTAATTTTTAGTTCTTTTAAGACTTCATCGTTTGTTTTCTTTTCCTTCTATCCAATTCTACCTATTCTTCTATATATCCACATTTCAAAGGCTTCAATTCTCTGTTCTGTTTTCTTGTCTAATGTCCATGTTTCTGCACCATATAGGTATGTTGAGAAGACATAACATTTGCTATTCTTAGTTTTAGCTAACTAACTAACTAAAATACCCCGTCACGCCAAGTAGCGTATAGGGAAATATGGTTTTAGTGACCCTATATTTTACAGACCTTCAGCACATGATTTTTGGGGTAATGTGGTCAGTATTACGCCCGTGCTGCTTTACTTTCCCAGAAAAAATCCGGTACCCATTTAAGGCTGGATGAACCCGGAAGCCGTCGGTTGGGATCGAACCCTACCCCTTGTCCGTGGTAGTTCAGTTCACTAACCACTGAGCTATCGCGGCTTCCTCTTAGTTTTAGCCCTGGTGTTATTTGTTTTGATGTTAGTATGTTCTTCATGGCATTAAAATTACAAATCTTAGAACAGCAAAAATTTTGAATAGCAACAAGGAAATACTGTCACAATTACGATGCAGAAAACCAAGCAATAAAGTCGACAATACAAAGACTGCTGAACGTTAATATTAGCCTACAGTCCGTAGTGTTTATGATAGATGCAAGATCAGTACTCCAGGCACTACAATCTAGTAAATTACCACATCTGCAGACCTTATTGGCTGAACTCTGCCAGCATCACAAGGTCGTCCTGCAGTGGACCCCTTCTCACTGTGGAGTATCAGGAAACGAGAAAACAAACCAACTGTCACAGGAAGGCGAAAAAGGCAATCAACCAGATGTACCAGTTACATACCATCAGAAGAAACAGATAATCAAATTAATCAGAAGATCGCAGGCCCTACAGTCAAGATGCCTTTTATAATATGAATAGATGGGAACAAGTTTTCATTATACGCCTCAGAACAGTGCACAATCAACTTCACAGTCACATGTATACAAAATTCAAGATTGGCATCTTAACTACATGTACATGTGAACAGGCGCCCCAGACTGCTGAACACATACTTCAAGACTGCACTGAATATAGCAGACTGAGGAAAATCCATTAGTCCATAGATATAACAGTACAGACAAAACTACATGAGCCACTGCACGAATTATTTTTTTTAAAATTCACAGTAAAATGTATACAGGAAAAAACATAGCAGATAGAGACAACACATCAGACGAACGAAGGATGTTTAACTAAAGTGCCACTTTAAGGTTAATATAAGCGACATGAATAGATAACCCCCGGTCTAAACTTGTCTTGACAAACTTGTCCTCAGATATGTATAATCGAGTCTAACGCCTCCAGGTCACGTCGAATGTATCTTGTCAACAGAAATAGGGCTTTGCTTTGAATATCTTCCAGTTGCCCACATTCGTCCACTCCTAATAAATTACTCATCTGGTCTCAGACTTTACATAGCGCAACGCAAATCGCTATATTTAGATCGCCCGGTCTCTTTGCAAGGAGAGTATGTGGATATAATGGTAGCCTTGAGCTGACTGCTTTCTTATTTTAGATTCATCGACGTGCTGTTATTCTTCCATCACTCATCCCAGTCTTACATTTGTATGTGAATGCAAGAGTTATGGCCGCTGCTGGTCCGAACTAATTTACAACGGTATTCTCCTTTTCTGATCCCATAATTCATGGGGTTGTTGGGGCACTACCGACATATTTCGTTAACCTAGGAATCGTTGGGGCACTGCCGACATATTTCATTAACCTAGAAGTCATTGCGACACACAACAGTGACAGATTTAATTAATCTGGGAGTCGTTGGGATACTACTGACAGATTTAATTAATCTGGGAGTCATTGGGGTACTACTGACAGATTTCATTAATCTGGGAGTCATTGGGATACTACTGACAGATTTCATTAACCTGGGAGTCATTGGGATACTACTGACAGATTTCATTAATCTGGGCCCTCGTTGGGATACTATTGACAGATTTCATTAACCACGGGAGTCGCTGGGGCATAACTGACAGATTTCATTAACATGGGAGTCGTTGGGATACTACTGACATATTTCATTAACCAGGGGAGTCGCTGGGGCATAACTGACAGATTTCATTAATCTGGGAGTCGTTGGGATACTACTGACAGATTTCATTAACCAGGGGAGTCGCTGGGGCATAACTGACATATTTCATTAACCTGGTAGTCGTTGGGATACTACTGACAGATTTCATTAACCACGGGAGTCGCTGGGGCATAACTGACAGATTTCATTAATCTGGGAGTCGTTGGGATACTACTGACATATTTCATTAACCACGGAAGTCGCTGGGGCATAACTGACAGGTTTCATTAACATGGGAGTCGTTGGGATACTACTGACAGATTTCATTAACCTAGGAGTCGTTGGGATACTACTGACAGATTTCATTAACCTAGGAGTCGTTGGGATACTACTGACAGATTTCATTAACCTAGGAGTCGTTGGGATACTACTGACAGATTTCATTAACCACGGGAGTCGTTGGGATACTACTGACAGATTTCATTAACCTAGGAGTCGTTGGGATACTACTGACAGATTTCATTAACCACGGCAGTCGTTGGGATACTACTGACACATTTCATTAACCACAGGAGTCGTTGGGATACTACTGACAGATTTCATTAACCACGGCAGTCGTTGGGATACTACTGACACATTTCATGAACCACGGGAGTCGCTGGGGCATAACTGACAGATTTCATTTACCCGGATGGCATTGCGACACCACAGTACCATGCCTGTTGACGTAGGTGATCATGCCTCTCCACAACTCTCGATCTAGACAGTTATTTATCATTTCTGTTGTTGACCTTCTGCCAAGCCATTCTCATAAGCTGTCTGGTATATTTTCTATTTGCTTCCCTCTATCTCTTTGTCCCACAACTTTCCCAGTTGTCACAATATATTCCAGCTGTTCCCTTCTCACTACATGGCCAAAAAATGATGATTCACACACACACACATACCTGACATACACAAAAACACCCTAATATCAATCGATTAACCCACAAAATGAAAAAAAAACACCTCGATATTATCGATTCTCCTGTAAAATAAAAATAACAATCAAAACTCCAATATTAATCGATATACGTCCATCGAATTGGCTTCCTCTCTGACCAAAGTAACAGCTTCCATCTGTTACACTCGAGTGACTTCCCTTTGTACATAATCGGCAGGTCGTATTCGACTGTGGTATTAATTTGCACATTGTCAACGAATGAATGATAATTTAAAAGAATATATATTGATGCATTCGGTACATAAGTCGACTGGGCAGTGGTGTCAGTTATTGATTTACAGCATTTGTTAGTGAAGCTAGGGTAATTTTAATACTGTTAAATTTACTTTCTTATAAATCGATTTCTATTAACCGGTGAAAACAGTTAAAACAAGTGGAGGAATTTAAATATCTGGGGAGTCTAGTAACAAATGACAATTCACAAGCAGCATAAATATACACAAGATGCACCAAAAGTTGTCAAATCGTCGGACAACTAGCACCACTGCTGTCCAACAAGGTAATAGCTCTACAGGCAAAGAAGAGCGAAAATAGAAAGCAATCTTCGTCTCGACGTTGTGATAGCAATGCCAGACCTGTGTGTTAGATTAAAGAGCAATATGACAAAAATAACTACTACCTAGACGAAATGTTTAGATGCGTGACAGGAAATTACCTTAAAGATAAGATCTGAAGTGAAGAATTGAGAGAAAAGCTAGGAATAATTTCCGCCTTTGAATACATAAAGAAACAAGAGATAAAATAATTCGGCCAAATGATAAGACATAAAGATCAAAACACAACAACAAAACGAGCCGTTTAATAAAAACTGTAAGAACACAAGACTCAAGGGTCAACCACGAAGCAGATGGATGGATGGAAGATTAGAAACGCTAGGAAACATAACAGCAGGAGAGACCAACTGAAGAGGAAAGTACCGCAACACTTTCCCCTCTCAATGCTGAAGGGCAAATGAGGAAGGAAGGAAAAATAAGATCAACTCCATCTTGGTCTGGGGGAGAGGGAGTTGTGCTCACGCAGAGGGTTTGTGCAACGATAAAGCTGATTGGTTGGTCTCAAGTATGACTCGTGTCACTATATACATCTCTTACCCCCATGCGCTACCGAACCTATACATGTATATATATATATATTTGTCTGCATATGTATTGGCACATTTGGACACCTTTGGGTTTTCTTCTGTGTGCTTTGTGGCAATATATATACGGATGTATGCGTGTACGCATGTATTGTTATATACACATGTTTTTTTACATATCGGTTCGTGGTGCACACACAGAGTAAGATATCTACAGTTTATACATATCTTGTACCCACCTCCCCATATTTTTAGAACCCTTCCATTCCGTCTTCTCACCTGACTGCCTAGTCAGTGAGATATATAGTTGGTCATCCCGCCCTCTCATTTTAATTAATCCAGAAGCTGACCACGCTCGGGACCACGGGGAAGTGGCCTTTTTTTATTTCCTTTCTTGGGTATCTAGCATATTATCACCATGTAGTTAGATTTGTGTACATCATCATCATCATCGAGTGCCTTCTCCGCAACGAAGGTTGGCTACCATGGATCGCCATTCTACTCTGTTTCTTGCTTTGATGGTGCAGGCTGTCATAGATTGACTTGTATATCTTTTGATGTTACTCGTCCATGTTAGTCTTGGTCTGCCTCTGCCTCTTTTACCTTGTGT
This sequence comes from Megaustenia siamemsis, assembly GCA_032433765.1. NCBI lineage: Eukaryota > Metazoa > Mollusca > Gastropoda > Stylommatophora > Ariophantidae > Megaustenia > Megaustenia siamemsis. Next base: position 13,338,345 of record JAVIAB010000047.1, on the reverse strand, counting down.
TTTCCCTTCCAATATTACTTTTAGTAGGCTGTTGTGTCTTTTTACATGCCCCAAAAATTTCATTTGTCTTATCTTAATTGTGTTTAGTAGTTCTCTTTTTATTTTCAGTTGTTTTAAAACTTCATCGTTTGTTATCTTTTCTTTCCATCCAATTCTACCTATTCTTCTATAAATCCACATTTCAAAGGCTTCAATTTTCTGTTCTGTTTTCTTGTCTAATGTCCATGTTTCTGCTCCAAACAGGAATATTGAGAAGATGTAACATTTTGCCATTCTTAGTTTCAGCCCTGCTGATATTTGTTTTGTTGTTAGTATATTTTTCATGGCATTAAAATTACTTTTTGCCATACCTATTCTTTTGTTTATTTCAATTTTGCATTTTCCATCATTGGTTATAGTATGTCCCAGGTAGTTGTAGCTCTGAACTGTCTCCAGGTGTATTCCCTCAACTGTGATATTTAATTGTAGGTCTTGAGAATTTTCTTTTTTGTGATCATAGTTTTAGTCTTTTTGATATTCATTTCTAGTCCATATTTTTTGCTTGTTATGTTTATTACATTAAGCAATTGTTGTAGATCTTTAGGATTTTCTGCTAGTAGAACAGTATCATCAGCATATCTTAGGTTATTGATTATCTTTCCATTAATGTTTAGGCCTGGCATCTCTATGATGTTTTTAAAGATTTGCTCAGTGTATAGATTGAACAAGCTTGGTGATAGGATGCATCCTTGTCTTACTCCTCTTTATGTCCATGGGTGTAGAGTTCGTGTTTGTGTACATATCCTTATATATATTTTTGTGATGTTGTTTTTAGTTCCAGCTGAAAGCCTACTTGGCCGAAACGTCGACTTTTGTTTTGTCCATTACCACGTAAAGCTGTCACCATACCACTTTTTTTTTAATTCCCGCTATACACGCACCACCTTGATAGGGATGGTGGTAATGCACAATCTCGGATCCTATGTGGTCATTGATGTTTATAGGTTGGCTATTGTTGCGCTGTCTATGTGGATGTAGTTTTGAGATTGCACTGTTTTGGAATAGACCGTCCACCAAAATGGGAATGATATACTTCAAGGATGAGCTCGGTGTGTATTTGTTTTTTGTATCGACCCACTGTATCGCAGTGCTTAGTCAACTGCGATACTAAGGATAAAAGGTCGGATTCGATCCTGATTTACGATTTCCAGATTACACGTCAGTCTTTTTCGTTTTTTATACTTTTTTAAAACGTTTTTTTCTGAGAAATAGTAACAGCACTGGCGTAATACCGACCATATTGTTAAAAAAATAATGTGCTGAAGGAGTATACAACGAATACGGACACTAAATCCACGTTCACTATACGCTACTATGTGGCGCGACGGACTCTCTTTCTTTTCTTTTCATGTAGTAAGCATGCCAAGCTGTCATTGTAAAAAGTATTGTTATGGAAAAAGCTCCATAGATTTTAGAAGCAGTGATCTCTGCAATATGTGACATTTTGGCAAGCAAAGGTTTCTGTTTTTAAGATTGTGGTTCTGCCCTATGTGCCGTCTTCGGCTCGAAAGGATAATAGATAGATAGATAGTATGCATGCTAGTAAGTGTGTGTGTGTGCACAACCATCGTGCTACTGGAGACACAGGTTTGCATTCGTTAAGTTATCTACTGAACGCACTTAAACACCTGTAGAATTTTACCCGAGACCTGTGATCTCAATAAAATCAACTATTATTTATTCTTGGAATTTTGAAACCTCTGAAATGTGGATCTATAGAGAAATGGGACAATTGGGTGGAAGGACAAGTAAACAAATAATGAAGTTCTGAATCAGCTGAACATTTTAAAAAGAACAACTTTACACATTGAGCAGCGATAGCTCAGTGGTTAGTGAGACAGGTCTACAAAGGACAAGAGGTAGGGTTCGATCCCAACCGACGGCTTCCTTTTCTATCTATCTATCTATTGACCTTTCGAGCCGTAGCCGGCCCATAGGGCGTAGACCAAGATACTCCTTCTCCTATCTGAATTTTTGTTCTAGCAATTTTATTTTAAAGATATTTTATCAAATCTCGCCTTCCTTTTCACCCAGCCTTTAATGGGTACCGGATTTTTTTCTGGGAAAGTAGATCGGTACAGGCGTAATACCGACCACATTACCCCAAAAATCATGTGCCGAAGGTCTGTAAAATGTATGGTCACTAACACCATATTCCTTATACGCCACTTGGTGTGACGGGGGATACTTTACTTTTACTTTACACAGTTTAAAAAAAAATGAATATGTTGGGACATACGAAGAGACATAATAACTCTTTCAAAGTCATCTTGGGAGGGAAGGTGCAAGGTAGACGAGACAGAGGCAAACCAAGACTAAAGTGGACTGATAACATCAAAAGATGGACAGGTGAACCTATGACAACGTGCACCATCAAGGCAAGAGTCAGAGTAAAATGGCGCTCCATGGTAGCCAACATTCGATGTGGAGACGGCACTCAATGAACGAATGTTACTGACCTCAATATGTGCTTTTTTTTATTCGTGTATATCGTAAATGTTTGTGTGTGCTTATGTGTGTGTGCACATACACAAGCTGAATTGTTGATGAATGTGTGTATGTATGTATGTGCGTGTATACTGTGTGTATATACACAGTTGAGCTGTTGGTGAATGTGTGTGTGTGTGTCGACTTGTGTTGATTTGTAAATTAAATGTGTTCTTTGGTGCACTGACACACGTACACTTATATTAAAACAAAATGGCACAAGTGGACGTAAATTATCGACAAATTTTCTGAAAAACCCATAAATACCTTTGAATACCCACAAAAGGTTACACCAGAATACCTAAACAACATCAACAAAAGAAAGCATAACCATGTCCAGGTTGTAATAAGTTAATATTCCAATTATCGATAACAGGAGAACATAAAAAACATGGACAATATAATATTGTGGTTATATAAGGTGGAATTGGGAGCCGCGATAGCTCAGTGGTTAGTGAACTGGACTACAATGGACAAGAGGTAGGGCTCGATCACAATCGGCGGCTTCCGGGTTCACCCAGCCTTTAATGGGTACCGGATTTTTTTTCTGCTAAAGTAAAGCGGCACGGGCGTAATACCGACTATGTTACTCCAAAAATCATGTGCCGAAGGTCTGTAAAATGTATGGTCACTAACACCATATTCCCTATACGCCACTTGGCGTGACGGGGGTACTTTACTTTTATAACTTGGAATTATGGACCAGAGATGATTATTACGGAGTGTTTGGTACCAGGGAGATGTGAGGGCGGAAGTCTAAAGAGAAGGTGGATGCACGATATCACAGGCGAGCTGCGTCTGACTACAGCACACGTTGGATGTCTTCAACCTGTGTTTTGACCCTCCCATTTGCTGGTCAACTACATCGGGTATCCTGCGCGTACTAGCCTTTATTCATTTCTCTTCTGGCCACAGCGTTACATGCAGGGAAGACATCTGTATGTTTATTTCTCTTTCTGGTTCGAAATTATTTTGTTTTAGATACGTCATTATTAGTTAGCTATGTAGGACTAAGTTTATTTACTTTCTGACGATGAATATGGCGATGATGATGATGACGATGAATATGGCGATGACAACGAGGATGATGACGATGGCATTGTTGTGTAGCTGTACCCGGCACAAACATAAGACTCCTATATGTATTGTGTAAACCCACATACAGAACATATCCCACTCGTGTTAACGTAATCGTGTTGCTAGAATCGTGATCACATTAGGACTGATGTAGAAGCTACCACTGACTCACATCATTATCTGATGCCATGACATAGATGTTAATTATCATTTAATGCTGTCGATAATTTGTCAGTGTCTGAAGTATTCTCTGTTGCCTTATTTTTGTCTTCTCCCTCTCTCTTTCTCTCTCTCTCTCTCTCTCTCTCTCTCTCTCTCTCTCTATGTCCTACACCTGCCCACTGGCTACTCTTACACTTTTCAAATTTTACTTCTCTCATAGGTAAATCAAAGTAGGTAGACTTTAATTCCTTGTCTCGGCAATTAAAGGTTATACCTTGAGTTCACTTAGATCACATGTAGACATATATACCTTGTTTTACACACCTGTAATATTGTCTACCTGTGAAATGGCATGTAAGGTAAATACACAATTTGATCAAAACAGTTAATTGACGATAATTTATAAGATTGTTGACATAATAGAACAGGTAATTTATACACATAGAAGCCGATATAAGTTTAAAGCCAATGAGGTTTGCTTTTATTCACAAATAAGAGAATTTATGGAATGGCTAATGAATGTAACTTGCCACACTGGCAGGTGTAAAATGAATGATACACCTGTGAAGGTAAATTACCATATTAACAGGTACTCAAGTAGATAAATATCGATGAAGAAATGTACACAAACGGACAGGTGTAAAAGAATTCAAACCCAAACCGATGCGATGTGCGTGAGAAAGAAAGCTAAAGAGCCCATAACCCATGCAGATGTTAATCTTTGATTTATTTCAGCAGATTCCAAAGTGACGTCACTTTGGTGCAGCACCTGCATAAATAATACGGATCATATTGAGCATCAGCAAAACAGGATATCTCAATCTTTATCACATGGGTTCTAGTGCTTCTAAGGTTTATACAATTTGGGACTTCATGAAACAATGTGTAACCATTCAAACTGCGAAGAAACAATCCCATAGGGACTAATTATTTACTTATTTATTTGATTATTGTATGCTTTTTTTATTTACTTATTTACTACTTTTACTTATTCATTTATTTGTTTACTTATTTGTTTACTTATTTATTTACTTACATATTTATTTAATTTACTTATTTACATATTATTTACTTATTTATTAAATTATTTGCTTGTTTATTTACTGATTTACTTACCTATTAATTTTTTTTATTTGCTTATTTACTTATTCATTTACTTATTTATTTATTCATTTACTGATTTGCTTACTTATTTACTTGTTTATTTACATATTTATTTATTTACATATTTACTTATTTATTACATATTTACTTATTTGTTACATATTTACTTATTTGTTACATATTTACTTATTTGTTGAATATTTACTTATTTGTTACATATTTACTTATTTTTTACATATTTACTTACTTGTTACATATTTACTTATTTGTTACATATTTACTTATTTATTACATATTTACTCATTTGTTACATATTTACTTATTTATTACATATTTACTTATTTGTTACATATTTACTTATTTGTTACATATTTAATACATATTTACTTATTTGTTACATATTTAATTATTTATTACATATTTACTTATTTGTTACATATTTACTTATTTGTTACATATTTACTTATTTGTTACATATTTACTCATTTATTACATATTTACTCATTTGTTACATATTTACTTATTTATTACATATTTACTTATTTGTTACATATTTACTTATTTATTACATATTTACTTATTTATTACATATTTACTTTTTTATTACATATTTACTTATTTGTTACATATTTACTTATTTATTACATATTTACTTATTTGTTACATATTTACTTATTTATTACATATTTACTTATTTATTACATATTTACTTATTTATTACATATTTACTTATTTGTTACATATTTACTTATTTATTACATATTTACTTATTTATTACATATTTACTTATTAATTTATCTACTTATTTATTTATTCATTTACTGATTTGCTTTTTTATTTGCTTATTTTGTGTGTATTTCTTTACATATTTCCTTATTTATCTATTTACATATTTATAAAAGTCGAACGCCATTATTTGACCGTGAACACTTGAAAACAAATGTGCAACAATTATTTGAAATTTACCATCCAGGAATCTATGAATTTGGGACATCCTGTAAGAAGTCACTTTACATCCGACATTCTGAGTTTAATTGACTCCGCTGGATGTGATATCATTTCTAGAAAAATAACATTAATGACTATAATGATGTACTGGAAGACAGTATATTGTGTTTTTGGTAGCAGATTTATCTTTAATCTTGTATTCTTTCCTGTTTGGCCAAGCTAGTTCGTTAGTTCCAAAGTCATGACGGGAAGATGGGACTACTGCTATATTGGTTCTTACTATCTTTACGTCACATAGTACCATTGCTGGTGTATGACGGGGGGCAACGATAGAACCAGAGGGATAAAGGCCGCTTGGTCAAGCAGTCGCCAGGACGTGAGACCCAGGATTTTTATTTCACCCCTGATAGAAAAAATCCTTCCTGTCTACCGCGGGCTTCGAACACCGAACGTCGGCTTTTCAGTCAGCGTAACAGTGGTTTTAGCCGCACGGCCACGCGCACCTCTTGGTTCTTACAAAGATAATAAATTGTGCTTTCTTTTGATATGTCTGTTTTATTTTCTGTTACATATTTCTTTTAAACTAAATGTTATTCTAGTCTATGTGACAAGATTATATGAAATAATTACTGTTATTGTTTAAGTTCTTTTATGGTACTTTCTTATGCGCTATATTTTGTATTGTAAGTTTTACTTATAAAAAATCTTTTCTCTTTCTCTCTCTCTCTCTCTCTCTCTCTCTCTCTCTTTCTCTTTCTTTCTTTCATTCTTTCTTTTTGTCTTTCTTTTTTGCTTTCTTTCTTCATTTACTCGGGGACCCATTCTGGTGTCGAGAGATAGAAAGTTCTGGTTCTCGCCCTTTTGGCGGCTTCACTCATTGTCAATTGATGTTGTTCTGCCATTTTTTTGATGTTGTCTGTCCATCTTACTCTGGATTTGCCTCTTGCTCTTCTCCTTTCTCCTCTTGCAATATATGATTTTGATGGTAAGGAATCACACAACAGTCTTTTCCTATTTGAGCAAACCAGCTGTTGTTGTTGTTTCAGTTTGTAGCTTAGGATTGGTTCAATGCCTACTCTTTCTCTTATATTATCATTTCTAACTCTGTCTTTTCAGGTCACTCCGAGATCTTTTCTCAGACATCGCATCTCTGTGGTGACAAGCTTTCTTGTATGCTTAGTAGTAAAGTGACCATGTTTGGCATTAGTAGCAGAATGTTGGAATGAATATACTCACTAAAAGATATTTCATTGTGGTAATAGGTAATTGTTTTGTCTTCTCGTTTAGGGGATGCTTGTAACAACATGATATCGTATGACGAAGGGCAGTTTGGCTGCGTTCACTTTCGGTGCGGTTGCGTCTTATTCTTTTTAAGTATGCTGTAGCTGCTATGATGGGAACTGCAGCTGCATTTCTCTGTTTGGATCCTTCAATGTAATGCGATGTTAAAAATTCGGATGATTCCACTGGCACGAGCGGTTGAGCAATTATGGATTTTAATTCGTTTGCAGTGATACCGGGGCCTTCGACTAACTATAACTATATCTGTAATTGAAATGGACTACAAAGGACAAGAGGTCCGGTTCGATCCCAACCGACGGTCCCAGGTTCACCCAGCCTTAATTGGATACCGGATTTTTTTTCTAGGAAAGTAACGCGGCACGGGCTAATACCAACCACATTACCCCAAAAATCATGTGCCGAAGGTCTGTAAAATGAAGGTCACTAACACCAAATTCCCTATACGCCACTTGGCGTGATGGTGCTCTTTACTTTACTTACTTATATCTATACAATTTTATGCTTTAACCTCTGTTTTCTTCTTGTACCCATCTTCTGTTGCCTTGAAACGGTGCATGAGAAAGTAGGAATATCTAATCTAATATGATGCATGTAGATGTTGTCTTGCGTGTTCATTTTAGGTCAATCTTCATATTAGATGTGGACGCGTTCCTGGGAATACCTGGACTTTGTTAAGATTTTTGTTTCTTACATGTGACTACCCTTGTAACTTGCAAATTATTTCCAAGCATTTGTTGTATTTTCAGGTATTGAGTTAATTGCGGGTCATCGTCATTGCACTCCGAACATACCCATAGGTTCTCAGATCCCCTTCTCAGCAAGTCCCGCAGTGTCCAGCGACTGACGACTCCAGTTCTATGTTGGTTGATATGTCTTCTTATACGGCCACTAAGTTTCTCGTTTCTGTCTATGCCCATGTTAACTTCCATCTCTTTCATCCATATTTGCTGTATATATAATCACACACACACACACACACACATATATATACATATATATATACATATATATATATATATGTATATATATATATATATATATATATATATATATATATATATATATATATATATATATTGTCCTTTCGAGCCGAAGACGGCACATAGGGCAGAATTACAATCTCAAAAACAGAAACCTTGCGTGCCAAAATGGCACATATTGCAGAGATCACTGATATATATATATATATATATATATATATATATATATATATATATATATAAAAGTGAAAGGCTTTTACCCAATATCTGACAGAGTCCTTTTAGTGAAATTAAATGGAAAGCCAATATATATAAATCTTATACAAGTTTATGCGCCAACAGCAGACAGTCTAGAGGAAACAATTGATAAATTTTACGACGAGTTAAATGAGGCATTTCATGAAAACAAACCACATTAAAACACCATAGTTCTAGGGGATTTTAACGCAAAAGTAGGAAAGGAAAGAGTTGAGGAAGTAGTTGGTCAATATGGGTAGGCGAGAGGAATGAAAGAGGCGAGAAACTTATTGACTGAGCAAGAACACACAACATGATGATAGGAAACACCTTGTTTAAGCAACATCCAAGACGTCTGTGGACATGGAAAAGCCCTGGGGACAACGCACGTAATCAAATTGATTATATAATGATAGGCAATAGATTTAGAAACAGTCTGGTGTGTGTGAAAACTAGACCAGGGGCAGATTGCAATAGTGATCATGTACCAGTTGTGGTAAAGCTTAGAGTAAAATTAAATAGAACAAAACGAGCCTCAATTAACATCAAGTTAAATTTAGATTTACTAAAATCAGACAAGAAGCTGCAAGACAAATATACAATCACAATTCAGAACCGGTACAATGCGGTAGATAATATACAAAGTATTGATGAACAGTGGGAAATGCTAAAAAAACAATGCAACAAACATAAAAAGAGTTCATACCACTAGTGAGGACAAATTCAAGAAAGAAATGAATGACAGATGACATTTTGCAGCTAATGGATACAAGAAGAAGAAATAAAGAAAATAAAGATGAGTACAAGAGATTAAATAAAGAAATTGTAGTAAAATGCAATGAAGCAAAAGAAGCATGGCTAAAAGAGAGATGCAAAGAGATTGAAATGCAACAAAAAGGAGATGCCAAAGCTATATACAAACAAATTGAAGAATTAACCGGAAGAAAAACGCAATCAAAAACTGGATGTTTAAGATCAAAGGAAGGAGAACTGTTGATTGATCAAGAAAGCATAAGGGAACGATGGACAGAATACATTAAAGATCTTTATAATGATGAACGGACGGAAGTAAATATTAAGGATAATGGAGAAGGACCAGAAATACTCAAAGAAGAAGTGGAAGACGCCTTGCGCAATATGAAAGCAGGAAAAGCTCCTGGACCAGATAATATAACTAAAGAAGAGATTGAAGCCATGTGTGATTTTGGAATAAAAATAATAACAAAAATATTGAATGATATCTACAACAGCGGATATATACCAGACTACATGCTCAAATCAATATTCATAGCCCTACCAAAGAAATGTGGTGCAATTGAATGCGATGATCATCGCACAATAAGCCGTATGAGAAACATGACTAAGATATTACTAAGAATCATCATGCGAAGAGTGCGAAACAAAATCAGTCCAGAAATTAACGATGAACAGTGTGGTTTTGTTGGAGGTAAAGTAACGAGCAAGGCCATATATATAACATAAGATCTTTAGTAGAAAGCACCAAGAAATAATCAAGATTTTAGAAAACATAAACGTAGACAGCAAAGATCTAAGAATAATAAAGAACATGTACTGGCAACTAACAGCGGCCATAAGAACTGGAAACCAATTGGGAATGTTTCAAGAAATAAAACAGGGTGTTAGACAATGGTGTGTGCTATCACCAGATTTGTTTAATATTTATAGTGAGATTATTTTAAGATCCATAAGGGGCATGCCTGGAATAACAATTGGAGGTCACAATATAAATTATCTAAGGTATGCTGATGATACAGTGTTAATAGCTAAGAGAGAAAATGAGTTACGAGAAATGTTGGAAATTATAGTGAAAGAAAGCAAAAATAAAGGACTCAGCCTTAATAGCAAAAAGAGAGAGATGTAATGGTAACAACAAAGAAAAAGACTTCACCTCAGTTCAGAGTAAAGACAAGTGGAACAATATTAAAACAGGTAAATGAATTGAAATATTTGGGAACTTTTTTAACCTCAGACGGAAGATGTACAAAAGAGGTGAGATGCAGAATGGCTCAGGCAAAAGTAGCTTTCCAGAAAGTGAGAAAAATACTATGCAATCCACTTTTGACAACAGAAACAATAAAAAGAGTTCTTAAATGTTATGTAGAGCCAGTCTTAACATATGGATGTGAATCACGGATAATAGGACAACAGACAAGAAAATCACTGGAGTCTGTAAAAATGTGGTTTCACGGAAGAATGTTGAGAGTACCATGTACAGCTAAGAAGAGTAATGAAGATGTTCTGAGAGAGGTCAAAGCAAAAAGAGAGCTAATTTCCAATATTAGGAAGAAACAATTATAATTTTTTGGCCATGTAATGAGAAGAGAACAATTGGAAAAATTGAGGGACGAAGAGATAGAGGGAAGCAAGGAGAGAAAATACCAGACAGCTTAAGAGAATGGCTTGGCATAAGGTCAACAACAGAAATGATAAAGAACTGTCGAGATCGAAAGTTGTGATCACCTACGCCAGTAGGCCCGGTACTTGATGATGATGATGTTTCGCTAAATAAACAGCCAGTTCAACTTTTTAAACATTTTCTACACAACAACGGAATAATGTCTATGTTTAAGTCGAAGATACGTTTACCATATTGGCAACATTGGTAAACGTTTGTTCCCTAATGTATTTTAACAAATCTGGTACAAAGGCTAAAAAGTCGGCCAAAATCGGGACAAATTCGGGACAGTAACAAATCCGGGACAAAGGTTGAAAAAAAAAAAAATCGGGACCGTCCCGGAAAAATCGGAACGTCTGGTCACCTTAAATAATATGGTCTTTGGCGTCTTGACAGGTGGTTGGTAGCAAGCAATCATGATAAGTCAGTAGTTTGGTAAAGCATTAGTGTCTCATACTGGGTGCTGCTTTACTGAACATCTTTTCTCGTGGCTGAATTTGCCAATGCTCGACAACCAGATCCATCCACAGAACGAGTAAGGTGTACCCGTGGTACCCAGCCTTGACTCCTTTCTCTTGCACCTTTTGTCTTCCGAATTTGACATCAGCACTGGAAACTAAGAAATGAATTTTGCATGTTAATCCCTTTTTCCCTGGCAGCCGTGCGCAAATGAGTCCCTCGCAGCGCAGGCAGATAACTTCGTCTTCGGAGGTACTCATATATTTTCTGTCGATGAGTATAGACATTGCAAGCCGGACCTCGCTGCTGGCTGTTACCAGGGGTGGTTGCCACAGAGAGAACTCACAAATTAAAACCCCAACTGGTGCAACCGGGATTTGAACTCGCAACTTCTCTGTCTCGAGATACGCCGCGTCCTGACTAACGCACAAAGCCCCCCTGGATATTCCATTTATCTTTATGTTGTTTATTCCTACTTTTTCACACACACGCTCATGCACACACACACACATCCGGAACACGTATCTCCTATTATTTTAACTCTTTGTTCTTTATAATTCACTTTTACCTTTCTTTGAAACTTGTATTATTTATAAATGTTATTTCTATGAGAAATGTATTATACAAATATAAATTTATATTTTTAATATTATTATTTATTACACATATATTTATTCACTTTGATTTCTGTTTGATGTTCATACTTTTTGTTTTATGATTTATGTTTGATGTCCATACTTTTTATTTTATGATTTATGTTTGATGTCCATACTTTTTGTTTTATGATTTATGTTTGATGTCCATACTTTTTATTTTATGATTTATGTTTGATGTCCATACTTTTTATTTTATGATTTATGTTCGATGTCCATACTTTTTATTTTATGATTTATGTTTGATGTCCATACTTTTTGTTTTATGATTTATGTTCGATGTCCATACTTTTTATTTTATGATTTATGTTTGATGTCCATACTTTTTGTTTTATGATTTATGTTCGATGTCCATACTTTTTATTTTATGATTTATGTTCGATGTCCATACTTTTTATTTTATGATGTATGTTTGATGTCCATACTTTTTATTTTATGATTTATGTTCGATGTCCATACTTTTTATTTCAGGCAATCCTCGCATGTTCTGTTGCGTGATTTCCTTATAAAAATCCCTTTGTGATTTAACTTGTTAATGAACATTATCTCTCGCTGTAACTTCAACACATATTACTGTACAGTTGCTGTAATTGTAGGTGAGTTACGTTAACACAAACTTTGTTTTTATATATATATATATATATATATCTTTGTTAGCTTTATACTTGTTATCTTCAACCCATAGCAACTATAACTCTTTATATTACTTGCAGAAATATTGACAGCAAAGAGTTATATTTGTAGTAATTGTTATTTTTCAAAATTTACATTTATAATTATAATTTAATATATTGCGTGTATATTGGCTACCTGTACGTATTATCATTTATGATAATATCGTTTCATTTGATACCCATTATATTTTACTTGTAACTCTATATATGATATATAAATTAGATTTACCAAAAAATATATATATTTAAATTATACGATAACAGAAGCTTACAGTGACGTATTGGGTTGTAAGATTACAGCAAGATTTACGAGAACATGTCGAGGGAATATTGAGACTACAATGTTGACGTCACTTTGGAATACGCCAATCGTTGTTCAGACCTCTCTCAATGTATATGACCTCAGAGACCACTCCCTTACTGCCGAACGCGATGGCGTAACCTGCTGACACATGAAACCAAGATTTTCATTTGAAGATCACAAGGTCTGGTTCTCATATCTATTAAACTATTGAATTTATAAGATAATTATTGAGTTGTTTTCTTTAAATCCGGTCGAACTTTTTGATGATTCGAGACATGCATTTATTCTTGTGTCCTGTATTCCATTTTGTGTTTAATTAAACTCTTCCTGAAGCACGTTTATTTTTTAACAATTATATTCTTCTTCTCCTACTTCTTCCACTAATTCTTATTCTTCTTGTTCTTCTTCCTCTGCTGCTTCTTCTGCGGCTTATTCTTTTTTTTTCTACTACTTCTATTTCTTCTGCTTCTTCTTGTACTTTTACTTAATCTTCATCTACTCCATCATCTTCTTCTTCTTCTACTTTTTCTATTTATTCTTCTTCTTTGTTTCTTCCTCTTTTTCTTCCTCCTCTTCTACTTCTTCTTCATCCCAAACTCGGGGTGTCTTTGTGGCATCACATACATACTGCAGAGTCTCTTTTCTTCAATCTTCTATTATAATTTTATGGCTGGGTCTGTTGTAGTGCAGGAGTCCTCAGAATTGGACATGTTTGACCTTTAAAACAACATCTCTCACAGGATGGCAACAAGGAAGATGAGGATAACCCACACGTCAAAATAATGGTGGAATTTGAGACCAAGAGGGGGGAAAACAGGAAAAGCATCTTCGGTGGCAACAAATCAAAACGTTCAATTAATGCAGAACAGCAAAATTCAGTAGACGAAATCTGTGATAGTTGTTGGAACGGTCGGTAGAGCGGATATCGGCATGTTTCGACTGCGATGACGCCAATCCGAACTAAAAGGCTGAAGAATTAATAAGATGCATTTGTGGTGCCTGGCCTCATCTCCTTTCTCCTGCTCTTTTTCTCTTCTGATTCTCATATCTTCCCTTCCCCGAATCTAGATGTGCAGTTTTGTTTTCCTCTTTGCTATAAAACCTGACGCCTGCTTTTCCCATTTTCTTTAGCAGTAGCACCATCTATCTATATATCGACCTCTCGAGCCGTAGTCGGCCCATAGGGCTTAGACTCAGATACTCTTTCCCTGTTTCTAAATTGTCTTTCTAGCAGTCTCAAGCCTTGCAGAGATCTTTTATCAAATCTTACCATTTGTCTTTGTTCTATGCAAGCATCTCGATCTCATTGAGTGATCTGATTCCTGCTGCCTTTGCATCCCTAATTAATGTTCTTCTCAGTGTTTCTCTGGGTCGATCTCTTTTCCTCCTTACTGTTGTTTCCCGCTTGGCGGCTTGCTTTGCTATTCGGTTATTATCTCTTCTCATCACAAGTCCAACATATGCCCAACGTCTTTACTCAATTACTGATGATATTAGCAATACCACAACGTAATATGTAATTACTCTTTTTAAATACGTCACTTGTAAATAAATAGGCCGCATAATATCTTATCCAATCTTTGGAATGTTGCATTTTCATGAACCATTCTGCAATTCATCACTGTGTAGACAAGTGCAGTTTGTGCCAATCTGTGTATCTACTTATAAGAGAATATATGGTACTCGAATATAAGAGAAAATCTTGACCTAGACTGTAAGATAATATATCGATCTAGACTGTAAGATAACTTATCGGTATAAAATGTAAGATAGTATATAGATCTAGACTATAAGAAAATATATCAATCTAGCTAAACTGTAAAATAATATATTGATCCAGCTAGTCTATATGAGAATATATTGATCCAGCTAGTATATATGAGAATATATTGATCCAGCTAGTCTATGTGAGAATATATTGATCCAGCTAGTCTATGTGAGAATATATTGATGTAGCTAGTCTATGTGAGAATATATTGATCTAGCTAGTCTATGTGAGAATATATTGATCTAACTAGTCTATGTGAGAATATATTGATGTAGCTAGTCTATGTGAGAATATATTGATCCAGCTAGTCTATGTGAGAATATATTGATCCAGCTAGTCTATATGAGAATATATTGATCCAGCTAGTCTATATGAGAATATATTGATCCAGCTAGTCTATAAGGGAATATATTGATCTATCCTGCAACAGAATATATTGATCTAGACTAAAAGAATATGTCACACTAGCTTGCAACAGAATATATCGATCTAGACTAAAAGAATTTATCGCATTAGCCTGCAAGAGAATGTATCGATCTAGTATAAAAGTATATAAAACACACTAGCCTGCAAGAGAATATATCGATCTAGGCTAATAGAATATAACTCACTAGCCTGCAAGAGAATATATCGATCTAGGCTAATAGAATATAACTCACTAGCCTGCAAGAGAATATATCGATCTAGACTAAGGTCAATGAGGTCTCAAGAAATCAATAATTCATGAACCAATCATGACTCCGATTCATTTAGAACATCTTTGAGCACTCACAAAACATGGAACTGAAAGTGTAGCGAACCAGAGACATTTAATGAAACAATTACCGTTATTAACTGCCCCTGAGGTGTTATATTTTCCACAAAGAATCGATTAGCAAATATATTATCTCCCCTAGCAATATGGCGCCTCATTAATTTCAAACACTAATTTTGCAATCACTCAGCCATAAGTTATTGATTGGCACACATTTGTGGGTGATTTCAAGGAAGCTTTTTTAACAAACAGTTCTTCTTCAACAAACACTTTCAGCTCCTTGTGGAGCATAGGTCTTCAACAAACACTTTCAGCTCCCTGTGAAGCATAGGTCTTCAACAAACACTTTCCAAGCCGTTCTGTTTCTTGCTATTCGTTTAAGATCGTTCCATGTTTTCCCCATCATCTTCATCTCTGCTTCTATCTGTCTTTTCCAAGAATTCCTTGGTCTTCCTCTTTGTCTTTTTCCCTGGAGATTCCAAAAAAGGATCTGTTGTGTAATACTCTCAGTTGGCTTCCGCAGTGTGTGTCCTATCCAGCGCTAGTGTTTTCGCTGCAACTCTATATCCACTGGTATTTGACTGGTACATTTCCATAAAGGTAAGGTAAAGTACGAGACTTGAACCGGCGTCTTAGCACGCGAGTTTACACCCATATGTGCTCGGCCGCCTATCCAGAAATGTTCGGATATTTCTGTATAGTGTCGCCTCAAGCATCGAAACTCAGATGCGATGCGACATTCCTCACCTTCCCAGGGTAATACTCTGGTACCCATTTCTGCCAACGGCTGGGTCGACCGTGGGGGTATTTTTTTCTTCCCAACCACCAGTACAATTGACACTGCTCCCAGCGGGAATCGAACACGGGTTGTCTGAACGTCGGTAGTCCTGTCGGGTGGTTTTCCCAACTTGGCTACAGAGGCCCCCATTTTTCCATAATTCTATGTTAGTGATTTTGCCCTTCCATTTCCATCCTTTTATTCTGCGTAAGCATCCATTAATGAAAGTCTGTATCTTCATGATTGTCAATTATGTTATTCTCCATGTTTCACAGCCATATAATAAGACTGACTTAACATTGAAGTTGGAAATTTTTATTTTAGTATTTAACCTAATTTCTGTGGACTTTCATATTATTCCAAGTGCAACAAATGCTCCTCTTGCTTTTGATATCGTTATTTTGGTATCAATTTCTGCTCCCCCCTCTTTGTCTATATTACTGCCTAGATGTGTAAGATTGCACGTCTAGTAGAAGTATTTCTCCTATTTTTATTTGGTTATTGCCAACTGCATTATTTCTCATAATTTTGAATTTATCTATATTTATTTTCAGTCCATCAGTTGTGATCTCTCATCATGTTTGCTCATTTTATCTTGCATCTGTTGATGGCTGTGTGATAGGAGAGCTACGTCATCAGCAACGTCTAAATCATCAAGTTTCTTGGTCAGTGACCACTGGATTCCATTTCTGTTGTTTTGAGTTATTTTCATAATCCAATCTATGGCCAGTAGAAAGAGAAATGCGGACAGAAGGCATCCCTGCCTTACTCCTGTTCTTATTTCAAATGTTTCTGTATGCTGTCCTTCATGCACCACATTACATTTCATTCCTTCATACATTGTTCTTATCAAGTTAATAAACTTTGTGGGGATTCCATAATGACTTAGCACCTTCCAAAGCATTCCTCAGTCTAAACTAACAAATGCCTTTTCGTAATCTATGAATCCATTATATAGTGGGGACTGTAGTTCTAAACTTTGTTCAACTATTATAAACAAACAGTTACTGAATCGTTATCAGTATTAGAACTTTCTCAGTAAATATTTAACTACCCGGCAGCGCAGACGGTGAGTTTGAAACTTGAGGAGGCCAGACATGAGACGGGGCTTTTAGGTTGACCTTTAGCTTGATAATTTGCAACAAAAAACATTGCCGCAAATTTGCGATTAAAAACGTTGCTGCAAATTTACGATAAAAAACGTTGCTGCAAATTTGCGATTTAAAAAAAAACATTGGCAAATTGCGCTATATTCTTCTTTTTCTTCTGTTATCATGGCTCATTTCTTGTGCAAGATATTTTTGTGTTGGGTAGCCAGTTTTGCAGCATCTTTGAGTGTTTCAGTTTCTGCTTTATAGTTGTTTGAGAATTCTCCAGTAGCTATTGACTTGGTGATCTCGTCCTGGTTATTCAGCCTCAAGTACAAAACTCCTCTTCCATTTCTGGTGGCATTTGTAGCGGAGCCATCTGTGTATATGTGGGACCAAGAGTCTTGTGGGTAGTTATATATGTGTTTGTTTTTTTTGCTATGTGCTTTCTCTCTGTGTCTGTTTGAGTGTCTTTTTCATGATTCCTATTATGTCTTCAGCTTTAATAGCAGAAAGACAGAAGTAATGGTAACAACAAAGAAAAATACATCACCTCAGTGCAGAATAAAGACAAGTGGAGCAATATTAAAACAGGTAAATGAATTTAATTATTTGAGAACTTTGTTAACCTCAGCCGGAAGATGTACAAAAGAGGTGAGATGCAGAATAGCTCAGGAAAAAGCAGCTTTCCAAAAAATGAGGAATATACTATGCAATCCATTTTTGACAATAGAAACAAGAAAAAGAGTTCTTAAATGTTATGTAGAGTTATATGATTAACATATGGATGTGAATCACTGGACAATAGGGCACCAGACAAGAAAATCACTGGAGTCTGTAAAAAAATGTGGTTTTACAGAAGAATGTTGAGAATACCATGGACAGCTAAGAAGAGTAATGAAAACGTTCTGAAAAAGGCAAAAGCAAAAAGAGAGCTAATTTCCAATATTAGGAAGAAACAATCATCATTTTTTGGCCATGTAATGAGAAGGGAACAGCTGGATTATATTGTAACAACTGGGAAAATTGAGGGACAAAGAGATAGAGGGAAGCAAAGAGAAAAGATACCAGACAGCTTAAGAGAATGGCTTGGCAGAAGGTCAACAACAGAAATGATAAATAACTGTCGAGATCGAAAGTTGTGTTGAGACATGATCACCTACGCCACAGGCCCGGTACTTGATGATGATGATGATTATGTCTTCCTTAAGTTCTGGTATTTTATATTTCCCGTGTGGAGTCATACCGGACAGGCTTATGGGTTTTAGCATTGTTTGGGACAGTTACTGGATGGCTAGTTATCAATTCTTTGGAGATTGTCGCAAATTTGCTTACTATTTAGCCTTCAACTGTGCTATATAATATAGTTCCTTCAATGATTACCTTAAATTAACATAATTATTATTACATCACAAAATCTCAGTTATTTACGTTATATGCTATGAAAAAACATGGTTTTGTTGTTAATTAAAATGTCTTACAGTTTTGATCAAGTTTTTCTTTATATAAAGACACAGCGCAGTGATTTTTACAGTCAGCACTTTATAAAATCTTTTCTCCATCGGCACTACTTCTATATATTTAAATAAAAAGGAAAAGTTATTTGATTTGTCGTTCTTTTGTTATCATCTACTACAAGGGGAGGTAATTGTTGAAATGGCCTACCTAGTTTTCATATACATTTCAAGGTCGATAGATGCCGTTGTACGGTTGTAGTAGGTTTGACCTCCATATATATTGAAGTTCCCGGTCGATGCACAACTGTTTTTTTTTATGGGGGCCTCGGTAGTCTAGTTGGGACAACCACCCGACTGGACTACCGTCGTTCGGACAACCCGTGTTCGATTCCCGCTGGGAGCAGTGTGAATTGTACTCGTGGTTGGAAAAAAAAAATACCCCCACGGTCGACCCAGCCGTTGGCAGAAATGGGTACCAGGGTATTACCCTGGGAAGGTGAGGAATGTCGCTTCGCATCTGAGTTTCAATGCTTGAGGCGACACTATACAGAAATATCCGAACATTTCTGGATAGGCGGCCGAGCACATATGGGTATATACTCGCGTGCTAAGACGCCGGTTCAAGTCTCGTACTTTACCTTTACCTTTACCTTTACCTTTACCTTTATATATTGAAGTCTATTTATTGGTAACGGCTTGGGATATACATACACCATATCACAGCTTTACTAGGGAATACGGTGGCTGGTTTTACATTGACGTTTAACTCATTGAGCTGGATTGCGTTACTTATTCTGATAAAATAGTGATCCTAGAGTCCTAGCCTCCGTTACCTCCTCTGAATATCCGCCACTGCTACCAGGGCTAAATAAGTCTTCCTACAAACTGCTTTAAATGTTTCGTTTCTTTTCTATCAGTCTTGTCATTTTACGACTGTCGTTTATTACATTTTCTTCTAGGCATTTCTTTCTTTTCTTGCCAGCTAGTTGTTCCATTTCTTATGTGACAATTATTTTATTTCTTGTGTGTCAATTAATTAATTTCTTCTCTTCAAATGTTTTTGTTTCTATTGCTCTTTACATAGATTTACCTATTATTTTCCATAATTACCATTTCAATTGTTTCTCAATTTACCTTCACCACTTATTACATCTGTTGTTCCTTAATTTACCCTCACCTTAATTACGAGAATACCTTTACTTACCCTACCCTCATTACCACATTTATTGTACCTCTAGTTATCATCCCCTCATTTCCACATTTATTGTAGCTCTAGCTATCATCTCCTCATTACCACATTTATTGTACCTCTAGTTATCATCCCCTCATTACCACATTTATTGTACCTCTAGTTATCATCCCCTCATTTCCACATTTATTGTACCTCTAGTTATCATCCCCTCATTTCCACATTTATTGTACCTCTAGTTATCATCCCCTCATTTCCACATTTATTGTACCTCTAGTTATCATCCCCTCATTACCACATTTATTGTACCTCTAGTTATAATCCCTTCATTATCACATTTATTGTACCTCTAGTTATCATCCCCTCATTACCACATTTATTGTACCTCTAGTTATCATCCCCTCATTATCACATTTATTGTACCTCTGTTTATCATTAATATCATCAATGTATATATGTCGCACTATCCTCGGCTCATACCACATCTATTGTCTAAATATTGGACATTCCATTCATAAATGCTCTAAATCCACGGCCATTTCTACTTTTCATTATCATCAAGTGTCATGTCGGTTGGCGTAGGCGATCATCTCTCTCCACATCACTCGGTCCTTCATGCATGTCATAATTTCAGTCGGTGACCTATTATTATGCTATTTGGATAAAATGTTCACAATTTTTTTCACTCGCTTTTTCAATGCTCTTCTTTCCATTCATTCTGTCTGTTGTTATAGTATTCTCAATGCCTTCTTTTCGCATGATATGTTCAATAAATGTAGATTGCCTCTTCCTTTATTAATCTTAGTATTATTAATTCTCTAATTGGTTGTGGCTGAAACAGAATAAGACCTAAGTGTCTACTACAGTTACGACAATGCATCACATTGTTACTATAAAACATAAGTATGTACTACAGTCTATGACAAGACATCCCATTGTTACTATAAAACATAAGTGTGTACTACAGTCTATGACAAGACCTCACATTGTTACTATAAAACATAAGCGTTTACTACAGTCTATAACAAGACATCACATTATTGCTATAAAACATAAGTATGTCCTACAATCTATGACAAGACATCACATTGTTGCTATAAAACATAAGTGTGTACTACAGTCTATGACAAGACATCACATTGTTACTATAAAACATAAGCGTGTACTACAGTCTATGACAAGACCTCACATTGTTACTATAAAACATAAGCGTTTGCTACAGTCTATAACAAGACATCACATTATTGCTATAAAACATAAGTATGTACTACAATCTATGACAAGACATCACATTGTTACTATAAAACATAAGTGTGTACTACAATCTATGACAATACATCACAAAGCCACTATAAAACATAAGTGTGTACTACAGTCTATGACAAGACATCACATTGCCACTATAAAACATAAGTGTGTACTACAGTCTATGACAAGACATCACATTGTTACTATAAAACATAAGTGTGTACTACAGTCTATGACAAGACATCACATTGTTACTATAAAACATAAGTGTGTACTACAATCTGTGACAAGACATCACATTGTTACTATAAAACATAAGTGTGTACTACAATCTATGACAAGACATCACATTGTTACTATAAAACATAAGCGTGTACTACAGTCTATGACAAGACATCACATTGTTACTATAAAACATAAGCGTGTACTACAGTCTATGACAAGACATCACATTGTTACTATAAAACATAAGTGTGTACTACAATCTATGACAAGACATCACACTTGACTTCTCACCTATAGAAGAGTTTTCCACGGAAACAGGACTGCTTCTGGCACTATCATCATACTGCGGCTTTTGCTGCTCTTCTTGCTGATGATGTTTGGAGGTGCCCGCACGAGTGTCAATTTCCTCTACCCTGCACTCGGTGCGAACAGTGTCGTAACGAGAATGCTTGCCACTCGTGTCCAGTGTGAACTCTGAGCTGTCAGATCCGACCTGGGACATTGAACAAGAATCTGTTTACTGTCTCTGTCTGTTACTTATCAGTCTTTGTTCTGTTGCTGTTGTCTGCAATTGCATTTTGGAGAGTCATTATAATTATCTTGAATATTTTCCTTGAAGCATAAATGAGGTACACCCATGTGTTACCGGCGCCTCATTATGAGTGAAGTCCTTCCAGGCTTGTCGTAAGAGGCGACTAAGAAGTTTCGTCGATGGCTTGACAAACTGTCATTGTAAAAAGTTTTGTTATGGAAAGAGAGACATAGATTTTAGAAGCAGTGATCTCTGCAATATGTGCCATTTTGGCATGTAAGGTTTTTGTTTTTGAGATTGTGGTTCTGCCCTATGTGCTGTCATCGGCTCGAAAGGACAATAGATAGACAGACAGACAGACAGACAGACAGACAGACAGACAGACAGACAGACAGACAGACAGACAGACAGACAGACAGACAGACAGACAGACAGACAGACAGACAGACAGATAGATAGATAAATAAATGAGGTATGGTTGAAGTATAATTAGCGTAAGTTTTGATTGACGCAATCATGAAAATAGCCACT
The DNA here is from genome assembly GCA_032433765.1 of Megaustenia siamemsis. Classification (NCBI taxonomy): domain Eukaryota; kingdom Metazoa; phylum Mollusca; class Gastropoda; order Stylommatophora; family Ariophantidae; genus Megaustenia; species Megaustenia siamemsis. The sequence continues at coordinate 13,315,933 of JAVIAB010000047.1, read as the reverse complement.
ACCGAAATGAAATATGTTAGACACGTGACAGGAAACCGCCTGAGAGATAAGACCAGACATGAAGAACCGATAAAAAGAAAGCTAGGACTAATTCCCGCCATTGAATACATAAAGAGTCAACATATAAAATTATCTGGCCACAAGATAAGGCATACAAATCGAAACATAACACAACAAAGCTTTTAATAAACGTTGCTAGAACAACAGACCCAAAAGCCGTCTACGAAAAAGATGGATTGATGGATTATTACAAATACTAGAAAAACATAACAGCAAGGGTTGCCAGTAGAAGAGCAAAAGACTACTAACTGTATTTCCCCTATACGCTTAAAAGGAAATGAGAAAGGGAAGAAGAAGTAGATAGTTTGATGCATATTGCTTAAGTGTTCATCTTTAATGCAGTTTTCAGTTCTGATAGTTGAGTAATGCTGTGATCTACTGTAATAAGTTTTTTGTAGCCGTTAGTGATTGTAGTACTGCGCGAATAGAAATGTGTTTGTTACAACCTGCATGATTGTTGTGATCAGCCGTATAGCTGGTAGTGTTTGCTACAACCTGCATGTTCGTTGTGATTAGTGGTATAGATGGTAGTGTTTGTTACAACCTGCATATTCCTTGTGATTAGTGGTATAGATGGTAGTGTTTGTTACAACCTGCATGTTCGTTGTGATTAGTGGTATAGATGGTAGTGTTTGTTACAACCTGCATATTCGTTGTGATTAGTGGTATAGATGGTAGTGTTTGTTACAACCTGCATGTTCGTTGTGATTAGTGGTATAGATGGTAGTGTTTGTTACAACCTGCATGTTCGTTGTGATTAGTGGTATAGATGGTAGTGTTTGTTACAACCTGCATGTTTGTTGTGATTAGTGGTATAGATGGTAGTGTTTGTTACAACCTCCATGTTAGTTGTGATTAGTGGTATAGATGGTAGTGTTTGTTACAACCTGCATGTTCGTTGTGATTAGTGGTATAGATGGTAGTGTTTGTTACAACCTGCATGTTCGTTGTGATTAGTGGTATAGATGGTAGTGTTTGTTACAACCTGCATGTTCGTTGTGATTAGTGGTATAGATGGTAGTGTTTGTTACAACCTGCATGTTCGTTGTGATTAGTGGTATAGATGGTAGTGTTTGTTACAACCTGCATGTTCGTTGTGATTAGTGGTATAGCTGGTAGTGTTTGCTACAACCTGCATGTTCGTTGTAATCAGCCGTATAGCTGGTAGTGTTTGTTACAACCTGCATATTCGTTGTGATTAGTGGTATAGCTGGTAGTGTTTGTTACCACCTGCATGTTCGTTGTGATTAGTGGTATAGATGGTAGTGTTTGTTACAACCTGCATGTTCGTTGTGATTAGTGGTATAGATGGTAGTGTTTGTTACAACCTGCATGTTCGTTGTGATTAGTGGTATAGCTGGTAGTGTTTGCTACAACCTGCATGTTCGTTGTAATCAGCCGTATAGCTGGTAGTGTTTGTTACAACCTGCATATTCGTTGTGATTAGTGGTATAGCTGGTAGTGTTTGTTACAACCTGCATGATTGTTGTGATCAGCCGTAAAAGTAAAGGTAAAGTACGAGACTTGAACCGGCGTCTTAGCACGCGGGTTTTCACCCATTGGTGCTCGCCCGTCTATCCAGAAGTTTTCGGAGACTTCTGGATTGTGTTGCTTCAAGCATCGAAACTCACGATACAAGACGGGATTCCTCACCTTCCCAGAGTAATACCCTGTTGTTGATTATTTGGCATTGTTTCCGAGTGCTGTAAACATATCTCTTCCTCTGAATTAATACCCTGATACCCATTTCTGCTATCGGCTGGGTTGACAGCGGGGTTTTTTTGTGTGTCCAACCACGAGTAGAACTCACACTGCTTCCAGCGGGATTCGAACACGGGTTGTTCGAACGTCGGTAGCCCATTCGGGTGATTTTCCAAACTAGGCTACCGGGGCCCCTTAATTCATTCGTATAACTTATAAAAGTGTGGGGGTTCTCGGCAAGATAGCTTGTAATAACATTAATAACTGGTACACTCATCTCATGTATTACCAGCTCACACGTTCGTGACATTGAAACCTTTGATGTTTGACTAGACATCTTTCAATCCACAGGAAAATAAATGAAATTGTGTTTTTGTTAATGGAAATCTTTCAGCGATTTAGAGTACATCCCAACATAAGAGAAGGGAGCTGTGACAGCTCAGTGGTTAAGTGAACTGGACTACAAAGGATAAGTGGCTTCCGGGTTCACCCAGGCTTAATTGAGTACCGAATTTTTTTTCTTGGAAATTAATTCGGCACGGGTGTAATACTGACCACATTACCCCAGAAATCGTGTACCGAAGATCAACAATTATGTTCATTAACGCCATATTCACTATACACCCACTTGGCGCAACAGGGCTCTTTACTTTACAACATGTGAGGTGCAGAGGTATACAATTTCAGTGTTGTTAAATTGTAATGAGTGCATTCTCCTCTCTCTATTCCTCCCATTTCTATTCCTCTCTCCACCTCTATCCCATCTCTCTCTCTCTATTCCATTTCTCCCCCCTCTCTTTGTCTTCTCTCGCCATCCCTCTCTCTCTCTCCCTTTCTGTCTTTCGCCCTCTTTCCCCCTCTCCCATCTCTCTCTCCTCTCTCGCTCCCTCTTTCTCCCCCTCCCTCTCTTCCCCTGAACTCTCTCCCCATTCGTCTCTCTCCCTCTCTCACCAATCTCTCTCCTTTTCTCCCCCCCCCCACCCCCGCCCTTTCTCTCCTCATATACAAGCTAAAAACCTGATCACGTCTCACATGAGCTCCCTGAAAATGTGAACTTACCAGAAAACCGTGACCTTTCTCGTGCTGGGTCAAGGCCGCTTTCTCCTCGTCGGAACTCAAACAAACAACCAATTGTTGCACTCCAAACAACCGGAAGAGAACTCCCACGGTCACAGCCAACATGGCGATCAGCATGATAACTAGCAGCGCTATGCCCCAGTCCCCCATCTCGGAGTCTGCAAGAAGAAATCAATGACTCGTTGCGTTACATGGCACTGTTACTATATCGTAAAGATATCACAGTTAATAACTCTTTACATAAATTGTTACAGTTGTAAACTGTAACTACAATTGTAAATTTACCATTTTGTTACCCCGTTGAGGAGCGCGTGGCCGTGCGGCTGAAACCACTGTTCCGCTGGCTGAAAAGCCGACGTTCGGTGTTCAAAGCCCGCGGTAGACAGAAAGGATTTTTTCAAAGGTGAAATAAAAATCCTGAGTCTCACACGTCGTGGCGACTGCTTTGACCAAGCGGCCTTTATTTCTCTGGTCCTATCGCTGCCCCCCCCCCCCTTTCCGGTCATACACCAGCAATGGTACTATGTGACGTAAAGAATAGTTACCCCGTATGCTTGTAGTTAAATTGTAACAGTTTCTTTTCACAAAATATACACAGTTGCTTGTCAGTGGTACTTTAGTTGGTTTGCTTATCTGTGTTTTTCCAATTAGATCAAATACCCATACTTCGTCAGTTATACATTCAAAAGAAGGAGGCCTCGGTAACCTAGTTGGGGGCCTCGGTAGCCTAGTTGGGGGCCTCGTTAGCCTAGTTGGGGGCCTCGGTAGCCTAGTTGGGGGCCTCGGTAGCCTAGTTGGGGGCCTCGGTAGCCTAGTTGGGGGCCTCGGTAGCCTAGTTGGGGGCTTCGGTAGTCTAGTTGAGAAAACCACCCCTCTAGTCTACCGACGTTCGGACAACCCGTGTTCGATTCCCCCTGGAAGTAGTGTGAGTTGTACTTGTGGTTGGAAAAAAAATACCCCTCGCGGTCGACCCAGCCGCTGGCAGAAACAGGGTAGTACTCTGGGAGGATGAGGAATGCCGTCTCGCATCGTGAGTTACGATGCTTGAAGCGACACTATCCAGAAGTCTCCGAACACTTCTGGATAGGCAGCCGAGCTCATATTGGTGAAAACTCGCGTGCTAAGACGCTGATTCAAGTTATTGAGTTATTGAATTATTGAGTTATTGAGTTATTTGCGGGACATCATCATTGCACTCCAAACATGTCCATAGGTGCTCAGATCACCTCCTCAGCAAGTCTCGCAGTGTCCAGCGACTGACGACTCCAGTTCTGTGTTGGTTGATTCTTACACGCCCACTAAGTTTCTAATTTCTGGCTGTGCCCATCTTAACTCCCATCTCTTTTATCCGAAGGAGTGACGTTGTCGAAGTCCTGTGTTCTTCCCACTTTCCGGAGGGCATTGATAATGTCCGCCGATCCATTGGCTGATCCATTGGTTGATGGTCCTCAACAAAAGCGCAGCCAACCTGTCTGCTCATTCATTCCCCCGTACTCCCGCTGATTCAAGTCTCGTACTTTACCTTTACCTTAACATTCAAAGGAAGCTGTATCTAAAAATTTACAAACTTTTGTGGTTAAGAATGTAACCCCTACCCCGTGTAAACACATATATGATCATCTTTTATATTATTTTGTGATAAAAATTAACAACTATAATTTCACCCACACATAAATATTTACTTCACTTCATATCTCACTTCTTTGTGCATGGTGTCACAAATTGGAACCGCTTCCATAAAATATTAGGTTTATAAATTAGAGGAATGTTTTAGACTCAGAATATCTTTATGCATTATGGTTCCAAAATTGTCAAGATTAGATCTAAAATTCCAAACTTAAATAAAAACAAACAGCCGTGTATGGTATGTGGGTAATATAGTGTTAATGCCAACAATTTTCAATTATAATTAACATATATAATGTTATACATTACGTCCCTTAAAAGGACGTTAAGTGGGCGTGGATGTGTTGTTTAGTGGCTTGCAGTAGAGCTGAGATAATCCCACCTTTCGGCTCAAAACATCCGATTTCAGCATGGCATTTTTGCGTACCGGGTTGCCTTTCCCCTCGATCAAAACTTACTTAGCCAGAATGGACTAGTTAGTCTGTTCTAGGGGCACTGCGAAAAGGTGGCAGAGGGTCTGAATGGTTCTGGTTTATCGATCCTAGAACAAACTATCAGCTATGAGTCGTTGACAAATTTAAGCTCTGCTGCTGTCGGACGCCTCTACCTCTGGAGAAGATGAAAGATGTCCTGCCTAGAGAACCTGCAAGGCTAGGTCTTCTTTATAAACTCCACCAACGAGGGGAGTCATGATCTTTTAGCCAATCTATTTAGATTATAATAATCTGTTAACATCAGATGGTAGATGTACAACAGAGGTGAGATGGTAGATGTACAACAGAGGTGAGATGGTAGATGTACAACAGAGGTGAGATGGTAGATGTACAACAGAGGTGAGATGGTAGATGTACAACAGAGGTGAGATGGTAGATGTACAACAGAGGTGAGATGGTAGATGTACAACAGAGGTGAGATACAGACTGTAAAATAAAGTAAAGTACCCCCGTCACGCCAAGTGGCGTATAGGTAATATGGTGTTAGTCACCATAAATTTTACAGACCTTCGGCACATGATTTTTGAGGTAATGAGGTCAGTATTACGCCTGTGCCGCTTTACTTTCCCAGAAAAAATCCGCTACCCATTAAAGGACGGGGAAACCGGAAGCCGTCGGTTGGGATCGAACCCTACCTCTTGTCCTTTGTAGTCCAGTTCACTAACCACTGAGCTATCGCGGCTGCTGAGATACAGAATACAGAATGGCTCAGGCAAAAACAGCTTTCCAAAAAAATGATGACGATACTGTGCACTATATTTTTAACAATAGAAACAAGAAAAAGAGTTCTTAAATGTTTTGTAGAGCCAGTCTTAATATATGGATGTGAATCATGGACAATATGACAACAGACAAGAAAATCACTGGAGGCTGCAGAAATGTGGTTTTACAGAAGAATGATGAGAATACCATGAACAGATATGTAGAGTAATGAAAACGTAATGAAAACGTTCTGAAAGAGGGCAAAGAAAAGAAACAGCTAATATCCAAAATTGGGAAGAAACAATCATCATTTTGTGGGTATGTAAAGAGAAGGGAACAGCTGGAATATATTGTAACAACTGGGAAAATTGAGGGACGAAGAGATAGAGGGAAGCAAAGAGAAAAGATACCAGACAGCATGAGAGAACTGACACTTGGTTATTAACATAATGTTTAATAACTGTCGAGATCGAAAGTTGTGGAGAGACATGATCACCTACGCCGGCAGGCACGGTACTTGGTGATGATGATTTAGATGTCCGCTGTTTCAAGTGAGACTAGCAAAGATGTCGAGGCATGGTCTTGCTCATTTGATGCGTCTGACCCTGCTATTCTGATAGTAGATTTCTGGCGCTTGAGCTCCTCCAGGTTGCTCCGTTGAGGTACCCATTATCAGATTTTGAGTGAATACTGAATTGGCGTGTATCGGGAACAAATCGATACGATGGGATTTGAACCATAAGCTAGAAATACGACAGACTTAAAGATTTTCTAGTTTCAAGACTTAAAGATTTTCTAGTTTCAAGACTTAAAGAAAATATTTACGATGAAGCTTATTTTTCCAGCAACTTTGGACCAAAGGCAAGTCACTCCAAGCGATTTGAAGTCAATCATTAATATTTTGGGCTAATTTTGAAAAAAAAAATAAAATAAAATAAAGCTGCTAAAGTACACGAGACCAGGAGAAACGAGAGACGCCGAGCCATGGGAAGCTAACAAACGATGACATTCCGAGTACTGTTCTCTTGAGTGTGGCAGCCTGACGGGAGAAGTTGATGGCAGAGAAACGATCAATAATTGTCGGGTTAATAGAGGCTTGGAGTTTTACCGGTAAATTCTAGTCGTTTGATTGGACGCTAAAGCTGAGGCAGAAATAATAATCAACAATATATGGCTACAGCTTTACGTGGGAAGATATCACATAACAAACTCCCGCCGTTTCGGCAAACAAACATTTCTACAGAGAACAATTAAAAGCTTGCACGTTAAAAACAAACATTTCTACAGAGAACAATTAAAAGCATGCACGTTAAAAACAAACATTTCTACAGAGAACAATTAAAAGCTCGCACGTTAAAAACAAACATTTCTACAGAGAACAATTAAAAGCTTGCATGTTAAAAACAAACATTTCTACAGAGAACAATTAAAAGCTTGCACGTTAAAAACAAAACAAGTAAAGTACATCTCCTGCTTCTTCCTCCTCCTACGCTTTCTCCTCCCACGCCTCCTCCTCCTCTGCCTCCTCCTACTACGCCTCATTCTCCTACGCCTCTTCCTCCTACTCCTCCTCCACCTCCCATGACTCAGGCAGTCGTTGAAGCACCACTGACAGATTGTTTGAACCTTCTCCGTGTATATGTATCTCTATTTTCGATAGATCTCTAAAATATAAGAGAGATTGCGGACGACAAAGAGAGAAAATCCTGGATAGCTTGATGTCATGGCATGGAAAACAGTCAACAACAGAACTGATACGATGCACTGTAGACAGAAGATTGTGTATGGACAAGATCGTCTACGCCACCCGGTATGGCACATGATGATAATGATCTTCAGTCATTCTTTGGGGTTTTGCAAAGTCGAGGCCTGTCTATTCTTTGATGTTATCTCCCCATATCTTTCTCTCCCTCTCTCTCAACTATACGTTCTTGCTTCCGTACAGTTATTTGAAAAATGCTGTTTGCCAGGCCATACAATCGAGATATGTGGTCAAACCTTTTCATTCTACATTTCTTCATATAAGTGAAAAGATCATCATGTACTCCCATTGATTGTTGTTTCCATTTCCGAACTTCTTCATGCCTGACACAATCTACATAAAAGATCCCAAAGTCTACAATAACATTCCATCTCCATTACGTTCATCATCATCGTCAAATATCATGCCTGCTGGCGTAGGTGATCATGTCTCTCCACAACCTTTGATCTCGAAATTTGATAAATATCTGCTGTTGACCTTCTGCCAAGCCATTCTCTTAAGATGTCTATAGTTGAAGTCCATAGTTGACTATTGTAGTCTCCGTCAGTCATGGTTGACTATTGTAGTCTCCGTCAGTCATGGTTGACTATTGTAGTCTCCGTCAGAAATGGTTGACTATTGTAGACTCCGTCAGTCATGGTTGACTATTGTAGTCTCCGTCAGTAATGGTTGACTATTGTAATCTCCGTCAGTAATGGTTGACTATTGTAGTCTCCGTCAGTAATGTTTGACGATTGTAGTCTCCGTCAGTAATGGTTGACTATTGTAGTCTCCGTCAGTCATGGTTGACTATTGTAGTCTCCGTCAGTAATTGTTGACTATTGTAGTCTCCGTCAGTCATGGTTGACTATTGTAGTCTCCGTCAGTAATGGTTGACTATTGTAATCTCCGTCAGTAATGGTTGACTATTGTAGTCTCCGTCAGTCATGGTTGACTATTGTAATCTCCGTCAGTCATGGTTGACTATTGTAGTCTCCGTCAGTAATGGTTGACTATTGTAGTCTCCGTCAGTCATGGTTGACTATTGTAATCTCCGTCAGTCATGGTTGACTATTGTTGTCTCCGTCAGTCATGGTTGACTATTGTAGTCTCCGTCAGTCATGGTTGACTATTGTAGTCTCCGTCAGTCATGGTTGACTATTGTAATCTCCGTCAGTCATGGTTGACTATTGTAGTCTCCGTCAGTAATGGTTGACTATTGTAGTCTCCGTCAGTCATGGTTGACTATTGTAATCTCCGTCAGTCATGGTTGACTATTGTAGTCTCCGTCAGTCATGGTTGACTATTGTTGTCTCCGTCAGTCATGGTTGACTATTGTAATCTTTATCGGTCATAGTTGACCATACATTTTTTTTCTCTTTGCATCCCTTTATCTCTTCGTCCCTCAATTTTCCCAGTTGTTACAATATACTCCAGTTGTTCTCTTCTCATTACATGGCCAAAAAATGATGATTGTTTCTTCATAATATTGGAAATTAGCTCTCTCTTGCTTTGGTCTCTATCGGATCGTTTTCATTACTCTTCTTATCTGCCCACGGTATTCTCAAAATTCTTCTGTAAAACCACATTCCTACATCCTGCAGTGATTCTCTTGTCTGTTGTCTCACTGTCCATCATTCACACCCATATGTTAAGACAGGCTTTACATAACATAAAGTCAGGTCAGGTCATTTTACCTGCTACTGTATGCAGTAGACAGTACAACCTGCGGTTGCCTTGCAGGCATGCTCGGGAGAGTAAAAGGCTAAGGGAGGGTACCCTATGGTAAAACAACTCCACTGCCTGTGGGTGAGACTTTTTTAGTCAAAGGCTAATGAAGTCAACCGTAAACTAACCGACGGAAGGTAACAGAAAAATATCGTAGTAACTTCTTTGTATAATCCAAACTATTCATTTTATTTAAAACAACTTTGATCTAAAACTTCCATAACTATTACTTTTAACTAAAACGACATACTTTGTTTGTTACATGCTGTAACATGTCCTTGATCTACAAATAGCCGATTATTAATTTTTTTTTTTTTGCCCATTAATTTTCATCAGCAGCTTACATTTAAAACTCTGCTGCTCAAACAAATTCTAAAATCTTCATTTTTTTTCTCTAACTAAAAAAAATATATTTTGTTACAAATTAATGACAAGCCTACTAAATTTGTTGAAAGCAGAAATGTGTCAAGATCACGACAAAATCCGAGACCATTAGCGAGGAAATTAACAAAATGTGGGTCACGCCGAGTGACGAAAAGAAAATCATGTCCAGAGATGGTGACATTTTAGTGAAAAAAATAATTAAAGTAACTTGTTTATTGATAATAGTACGTATTTATATAATTATATATAATTTGTCAAAAGTGCTGCAGCAATTTGTTGATACAGACATATTTTCCAATAACGATCGTAGTTCAAAACAATTAGGAGTTCTTTTTTCTTCCTCATTTTCGTTTCAGCGTCCGCGGCGAGATATAATTTGCGGTCTTTTGCTGTTCTATTGGCCTCTCCTGCTGTTATGTTTCCAAGTGCCTCTAACATTTCATCAATCCCGTCTTTTTCTTGGTCAGCCCTTGGGTTTAGTGTTTTCGCTACATTTATTGAAGGCTCGTTGTGTTTTGATTTTTCTGTCTTATCACGTGGTCAAACCATTTTATCTGTTCTATCTTTAACTACTCCAAGGCGGGAATTATTGCTAGCTTTTTTCTCAGTTCTTCATTTCTGATCTTATCTCTCAGGTTGTTTCCCGTCATTCATTTAACACATTTCATCTCGATAGTGGTTATTTTTCTTATTGTTCTTGCCTCTAGGATCCAAGTCTGGCATTGTTAGCACAACGTTGGAATGTAGACTGTATTGCAGAGTGCCTGTTTTCCCTCTAGAGTTATTTTTTAATATTATTTTTTGCCTTGTTGGACAATAGTGGTGATAGCTGTTCGATGATTTGACAAGTTTTGTTGAATCTGAAGTGTATTTCTGCTTCTTGTGGATTACCATTTGTCTCTAGACTTCTAGTATATTTAAATTCCTCCACTTGTTTTAATTGTCTGTCGTCTATAATTATGCTCATGCTCTGTTCTTCTTTTGCGATATTCATGACTTCTCTTTTGTTCACGTTGATTTACATGTTGTATTGTCTGTGCTGTTACGTCTAATTAAATGTTTTTGTAGGTCTTCTATGTGTCCGTCTAGTTGCGTGATTAGGAGTTCGTGTATAGAAAATGTACATTCTGTAATGTGACGGACTTTTATTTCGAAATAGAAAAACAAATCCCATTTATTAAAATTATAACAAGCGGATATCAGAATCGATGAAAACTTTATTTGAACAGTTCGAGTGCAAATTAAATCTACGGCAGACAAGCAATTTTAACCCATTCTGGAATAGAGAGACTTGAAGAAAACATCGGTCAGCTGGTGACGTCACCCTACGTCCAGGCTTGGTACTAATGATGGCCAAAAGAGAACTCTTTGTCTATTCTATGATGGACATGATTGCTGGAGACGGTCCACGGTCATTTCCACCATGCCACGATCACAGAGGTTCCTATCCTCAGGGTTTCATGAATAGAAGTCTTCACCAGTTATAGTTGACCATAGATGCCTCCCTCAGTCATAGTTGACCATAGATGCCTCCCTCAGTCATAGTTGACCATAGATGCCTCCCTCAGTCATAGTTGACCATAGTAACCTCTCTCAGTCATAGTTGACCATAGTAACCTCTCTCAGTCATAGTTGACCATAGTAACCTCTCTCAGTCATAGTTGACCATAGATGCCTCCCTCAGTCATAGTTGACCATAGTAACCTCTCTCAGTCATAGTTGACCATAGTAACCTCTCTCAGTCATAGTTGATCATAGTAACCTCTCTCAGTCATAGTTGACCATAGATGCCTCCCTCAGTCATAGTTGACCATAGTAACCTCTCTCAGTCATAGTTGACCATAGTAACCTCTCTCAGTCATAGTTGACCATAGTAACCTCTCTCAGTCATAGTTGACCATAGTAACCTCTCTCAGTCATAGTTGACCATAGTAACCTCTCTCAGTCATAGTTGACCATAGATGCCTCCCTCAGTCATAGTTGACCATAGTAACCTCTCTCAGTCATAGTTGACCATAGTAACCTCTCTCAGTCATAGTTGACCATAGTAACCTCTCTCAGTCATAGTTGACCATAGATGCCTCCCTCAGTCATAGTTGACCATAGTAACCTCTCTCAGTCATAGTTGACCATAGTAACCTCTCTCAGTCATAGTTGATCATAGTAACCTCTCTCAGTCATAGTTGACCATAGTAACCTCTCTCAGTCATAGTTGACCATAGTAACCTCTCTCAGTCATAGTTGACCATAGTAACCTCTCTCAGTCATAGTTGACCATAGTAACCTCTCTCAGTCATAGTTGACCATAGTAACCTCTCTCAGTCATAGTTGACCATAGTAACCTCTCTCAGTCATAGTTGACCATAGTAACCTCTCTCAGTCATAGTTGACCATAGTAACCTCTCTCAGTCATAGTTGACCATAGCAACCTCTCTCAGCCATAGTTGACCATAGTAACCTCTCTCAGTCATAGTTGACCATAGTAACCTCTCTCAGTCATAGTTGACCATAGTAACCTCTCTCAGTCATAGTTGACCATAGTAACCTATCTCAGTCATAGTTGACCATAGTAACCTCTCTCAGTCATAGTTGACCATAGTAACCTCTCTCAGTCATAGTTGACCATAGATGCCTCCCTCAGTCATAGTTGACCATAGTAACCTCTCTCAGTCATAGTTGACCATAGTAAAATCTCTCAGTCATAGTTGACCATAGTAAACTCTCTCAGTCATAGTTGACCATAGTAACCTCTCTCAGTCATAGTTGACCATAGTAACCTTTCTCAGTCATAGTTGACTATAGTAACCTCCGTCATTCATAGTTGATAATAGTAACCTCCATCATTCATAGTTGACTATAGTAACCTCCGTCATTCATAGTTGACAATAGTAACCTCCGTCATTCATAGTTGATAATAGTAACCTCCATCATTCATAGTTGACTATAGTAACCTCCATCATTCATAGTTGACAATAGTAGCCTCCATCATTCATAGTTGACAATAGTAACCTCCTTCATTCATAGTTGACAATAGTAACCTCCGTCATTCATAGTTTACCATGGTAGCCTCCATCATTCATAGTTGACAATAGTAACCTCCGTCATTCATAGTTGACAATAGTAACCTCCGTCATTCATAGTTTACTATAGTAACCTCCGTCAGTCACATTTGAGAATTGTAGTCTCCGTCAGTCATAGTTCACTAATATAGTCTCCGCCAGTCATAGTTCACTACTGTAGTCTCCATCAGTCATAGTTCACAACTGTAATCTCCGTCAGTCATAGTTCACTACTGTAGTCTCTGTCAGTCATAGTTCAGTACTGTAGTCTCCGTCAGTCACAGTTCACTACTGTAGTCTCCGTCAGTCATAGTTCACTATTGTAGTCTCCGTCAGTCATCCCTCACTATTGTAATCTCCGTCAGTCATAGTTCACTCCTGTAATCTCCGTCAGTCATAGTTCACTACTGTAGTCTCCGTCAGTCAGAGTTCACTACTGTAATCTCCGTCAGTCATAGTTCACTACTGTAATCTCCGTCAGTCATTGTTCACTACTGTAGTCTCCGTCAGTCATAGTTCACTACTGTAATCTCCGTCAGTCATAGTTCACTACTGTAATCTCCGTCAGTCATTGTTCACCACTGTAATCTCCGTCAGTCATAGTTCACCACTGTAATCTCCGTCAGTCATAGTTCACTACTGTAATCTCCGTCAGTCATAGTTCACTACTGTAATCTCCGTCAGTCATAGTTCACTACTGTAGTCTCCGTCAGTCATAGTTCACCACTGTAATCTCCGTCAGTCATAGTTCACTACTGTAATCTCCGTCAGTCATAGTTCACTACTGTAATCTCCGTCAGTCATAGTTCACTGCTGTAGTCTCCATCAGGCATAGTTCACTACTGTAGTCTCCGTCAGTAATAGTTCACTACTATAGTCTCCGTCAGTAATAGTTCACTACTGTAGTCTCCGTCAGTAATAATTCACTACTATAGTCTCCGTCAGTAATAGTTCACTACTCTAGTCTCCGTCAGTAATAGTTCACTACTGTAGTCTACGTCAGTTATAGTTCACTACTATAGTCTCCGTCAGTAATAGTGCACTACTGTAGTCTCCAGCAGTCATAGTTCACTACTGTAGTCTTCGTCAGTAATAGTTCACTACTGTAGTCTCCAGCAGTCATAGTTCACTACTGTAGTCTCCAGCAGTCATAGTTCACTACTGTAGTCTCCATCAGTAATAGTTCACTACTATAGTCTTCATCAGTAATAGTTCACTACTATAGTATCCGTCAGTAATATTTCACTACTATAGTCTCCGTCAGTAATAGTTCACTACTGTAGTCTCCGTCAGTAATAATTCACTACTGTAGTCTCCGTCAGTAATAGTTCACTACTATAGTCTCCGTCAGTAATAGTTCACTACTGTAGTCTCCGTCAGTCATAGTTCACTACTGTAATCTCCGTCAGTCATAGTTCACTACTGTAGTCTCCGTCAGTCATAGTTCACCACTGTAATCTCCGTCAGTCATAGTTCACTACTGTAATCTCCGTCAGTCATAGTTCACTACTGTAATCTCCGTCAGTCATAGTTCACTGCTGTAGTCTCCATCAGGCATAGTTCACTACTGTAGTCTCCGTCAGTAATAGTTCACTACTATAGTCTCCGTCAGTAATAGTTCACTACTGTAGTCTCCGTCAGTAATAATTCACTACTATAGTCTCCGTCAGTAATAGTTCACTACTCTAGTCTCCGTCAGTAATAGTTCACTACTGTAGTCTACGTCAGTTATAGTTCACTACTATAGTCTCCGTCAGTAATAGTGCACTACTGTAGTCTCCAGCAGTCATAGTTCACTACTGTAGTCTCCGTCAGTCATAGTTCAGTACTGTAGTCTCCGTCAGTAATAGTTCACTACTGTAGTCTCCGTCAGTCATAGTTCAATACTGTAGTCTCTGTCAGTCATAGTTCACTACTGTAGTCTCCGTCAGTAATAGTTCACTACTGTAGTCTCCGTCAGTAATAGTTCACTACTGTAGTCTCCGTCAGTTATAGTTCACTACTGTAGTCTCCGTCAGTCTTAGTTCAGTACTGTAGTCTCCGACAGTAATAGTTCACTACTGTATTCTCTGTCAGTCATAGTTCACTACTGTAGTCTCCGTCAGTCATAGTTCAGTACTGTAGTCTCCGTCAGTCATAGTTCACTACTGTAGTCTCCGTCAGTAATAGTTCACTACTGTAGTCTCCGTCAGTAATAGTTCACTACTGTAGTCTCCGTCAGTTATAGTTCACTACTGTAGTCTCCGTCAGTCTTAGTTCAGTACTGTAGTCTCCGACAGTAATAGTTCACTACTGTAGTCTCTGTCAGTCATAGTTCACTACTGTAGTCTCCATCAGTAATAGTTCACTACTATAGTCTTCATCAGTAATAGTTCACTACTATAGTCTCCGTCAGTAATAGTTCACTACTATAGTCTCCGTCAGGAATAGTTCACTACTGTAGTCTCCATCAGTCATAGTTCACTACTATAGTCTCCATCAGTCATAGTTACTATAAATTCTGCAGCGCACATCGGCATGTTTCATTTTTCTTTTCTTTCCCCATGTATTCCCTCTTTCTCTGAATCTGTCTGCTTCTTGTTTAAGTTGAAGCTTAAGAGTTTGTTTCCAAAGATTGTGGTCTGCAGCTATTTCTTCGCAGGCTGCAGGGTTTGAGAAGATGATACTTCAGTCTATTGTGTCTAAACATTGTTACACATTCTCTATTGTAGAGCTGGCCGTAGGCATCATTTTTCTGTCAGACCTGGTGTTCAGTGCTTCATTCATTCACACACATTTGTTCCTGACAAGCCTCCCTAGCCCCTCAAACGATGTACTTGTATCTGGCTGACATAGTTAACAACGATCCTTTACAAAGGTTGTCTCCCTCTTCATTTCCAAGAAAATTGCAGCGAAATAAATTCTATGAATAGCAGTTTTTTTTATTTGTGCCGCTGGAAGCGCTTGTGGGAAGCAATGTTTAAGTCATTCAGGTCTGAGTTGTTGTGCTTCCTAAGTCCTGTAACCATCGACGGTTTCTATGAAGAGTGCAATTATTTCTTCGCTGCTTTTCTCCTTCAAGAGAGCTTCAGCTGTGGTTTTCAAAACTTCTGCATTCTCCATAATGATATTTGAGTATTTTTTTGCTGTCACAAAAAATCGTTTTGTCTTCAGTTTTTTTAGGCAAAGATTTCTTCTCCATCTTCTGTTATATTTATTGCTGATCCATCAGTGTATGCTTGAAGGAGCGTGGGTTGTGATTCGATATGTTTTAATGTTATTATTGTGTTTATCTACATTGTTTAATGTTATTATTGTGTTTATCTACATTGTTTAATGTTATTGTTGTGTTTATCTACATTGTTTAATGTTATTATTGTGTATATCTACATTGTTTAATGGTAGTATTGTGTTTATCTACATTGTTTAATGTTATTATTGTGTTTATCTACATTGTTTAATGGTAGTATTGTGTTTATCTACATTGTTTAATATTATTATTGTGTTTATCTACATTGTTTAATATTATTATTGTGTTTATCTACATTGTTTAGTATTATTATTGTGCTTATCTACATTGTTTAGTATTATTATTGTGTTTATCTACATTGTTCAGTATTATTATTGTGTTTATCTACATTGTTTAATGTTATTGTTGTGTTTATCTACATTGTTTAATGTTATTATTGTGTATATCTACATTGTTTAATGGTAGTATTGTGTTTATCTACATTGTTTAATGTTATTATTGTGTTTATCTACATTGTTTAGTATTATTATTGTGTTTATCTACATTGTTTAATGTTATTGTTGTGTTTATCTACATTGTTTAATGTTATTGTTGTGTTTATCTACATTGTTTAATGTTATTGTTGTGTTTATCTACATTGTTTAATGTTATTGTTGTGTTTATCTACATGTTTTAATGTTATTGTTGTGTTTATCTGCATTGTTTAATATTATGGTTGTATGTATCTACATTGTTTAATGTTATTGTTGTGTTTATCTACATTGTTTAATGTTATTGTTGTGTTTGTCTACATTGTTTAATGTTATTGTTGTGTTTATCTACATGTTTTAATGTTATTGTTGTGTTTATCTACATTGTTTAATGGTATTGTTGTGTTTATCTACATTGTTTAATGTTATTGTTGTGTTTATCTACATTGTTTAATGTTATTGTTGTGTTTATCTACATTGTTTAATATTATGGTTGTATGTATCTACATTGTTTAATATTATGGTTGTATGTATCTACATTGTTTAATGTTATTGTTGTGTTTATCTACATTGTTTAATGTTATTGTTGTGTTTATCTACATTGTTTAATGTTATTGTTGTGTTTATCTACATTGTTTAATGTTATTGTTGTGTTTATCTACATTGTTTAATGTTATTGTTGTGTTTATCTACATGTTTTAATGTTATTGTTGTGTTTATCTACATTGTTTAATGTTATTGTTGTGTTTATCCACATTGTTTAATGTTATTGTCGTGTTTATCTACATTGTTTAATGTTATTGTTGTGTTTATCTACATTGTTAAATGTTATTGTTGTGTTTATCTACATGTTTTAATGTTATTGTTCTGTTTATCTATATGTTGTTATAGAGAATGCCATTTGTTATGTAAACATTTTTTAGCTTGTTTATCTAACTTTTGATTTCTATCTTGCGTGTTCTGTTCTGTGTGTTCTATCTTATGTGTTCTAACTTGCGTGTTCTGTTCTGTGTGTTCTATCTTATGTGATCTAACTTGCGTGCTCTGTTCTATTCTGTGTGTTCTATCTTATGTGTTCTAACTTGCGTGTTCTGTTCTGTGTGTTCTATCTTATGTGATCTAACTTGCGTGTTCTGTTCTGTGTGTTCTATCTTATGTGATCTAGCTTGCGTGTTCTGTTCTGTGTGTTCTATCTTATGTGTTCTAACTTGCGTGTTCTGTTCTGTGTGTTCTATCTCATGTGTTCTAACTTGCGTGTTCTGTTCTGTGTGTTCTATCTTATTTGATCTAACTTGCGTGATCTAGTTTATTTAGTCTAATCTAGAGTGTGTATTATGTGTCGTAAGACCATATTTTATTTGTTCTATAATGTAATCCAGTGTGTATACTTTATATTGTAATGTCTAGTTTATTTGTTCTATTTCTGATGTAACTTGGTGTATATGTTTTCGTGTGTGGTCTAGTTTGTTCCATATTCTAGTTGGTTGGTTGGTTGCGTTCGCCCGATGACTAAAGTATTCTAGAGTATTCGTAGACTATAGACTTCCTCTTCGTCATCCGCCCTTAAAAGGACGTTAAGTGGACGTGTTTGCGTTGTGTTGTAGTTTGCAGTGTAACACTGTGAAATTTGCGCCTTTCGGCCCAACACATCCGACTTCAACACGACATTTTTGAATACCGGGTTGTCTTTCCTCTTCGATCCCTGCCAGCTTGACCAGACTAGACAGGTTAGTCTGTTATGGAGGCACCGCGGAGAGGTGGAGCAGGGTCTTGATGGTTTTGGTTCACCGATCCTGGCGCAAGCCATCAGCTGTGAGTCACTGACAACTTCGAGCTCTGGTGCTGGGAGGTGCGACTTCGCCTCTTGTGATGTACGTATATATCACATCTTGTGGTTTATTTATTCCGCTTTTGTGATCTAGCATGAGCACTATATCTTTCGTGATCCAGTCCGTTTGTTCTATCTTGTGTGTTTCTGTGATTGCCTTCACTCTAGGACTAAAGGTATTTTCTCTGGACTCTCTTCATCAACTGCCTTAAAAGAACGCTAAGTGAGTGTAGGTGATTCTACTGAAGGGAGGTCAAAAAGTAATGCACACCTATATTTTTTCTCGGAAACTATTCGGGCAAAATGTGTGAAATTTTCACAGATTGTAGCTGAACATCCCCTTTACACTACCTATTTTTCAACATAATCTCCGTCCAAGCGTATTGCCTTACGCCAACGCGAAACTAGGTCATGAATGCCTCGTTTGTACCAAGTTTTGTCCTGCTCGCGTAGCCATTTTTTAACTGCACGGATCACATCCTCATCATTGTCAAAGTGTGTCCCACGCAGGAATTTTTTGAGTGGTCCAAACAGATGGAAATCTGAGGGAGCCAGATCAGGGCTGTAAGGAGGATGGGGCAGTACAGTCCAACCAAATTTGTTGATTGCTTCCCGTGTTACCAGACTTGTGTGAGGGCGTGCATTGTCATGTTGAAGCAACAAATCTGCAGATGGCTTATTAGGCCGAACTCTGTGGAACCGATTTTTGAGTTTTGTCAGTGTATTTATGTAAGCTGTCGAGTTGATTGTCTCACCTCTTGTCATTACATCAACAAGAATCACACCATCAATGTCCCAGAAGACAGTGATCATCACCTTTCCGGCTGATGGAGATGTTTTGAATTTTTTTCTTTTTGGTGACTGCGGATGATGCCATTCCATTGACTGCATTTTTGTTTCAGGCTCATAATAATGTGCCCACGTTTCGTCACCGGTAACAATTTTTGACAAAAACATTTCTCCTTCAACACCGAAACGCTCCAACAATTCAGAACAGAATGTTTTCCTTTGAACTCTGTGATCATTTGTTAGGCACCGAGGAACCCATCGAGCGCAAATCTTTGAATATCCGAGAGTTTTAAAAATTGCGATTGCACTTCCCTTGCTGACTGTAAGCTGCAATGCCAATTGCTGACTAGTGATACGCCTATCCTTACGAATAATGGCATCAGCCCGGTTTAACATGTCTGTGCTGGTAGCCGAGGCAACACGTCCAGAACGCGGTAAATCATGCAGCTCCACTCGTACACTTTCTGCAGCTTTAATTCTCTGAACCCAGCGACTAACTGTGCTCCTATCGACTGCAGAACATGTGTACACTGCACACAGTCGTTTATGAATGTTTGCCACAGTTTCTTTTTCCGCAACCAGAAATTCTATGACAATTCGCTGTTTGTAACGGACATTGTTGACAAGCTCCATTTTAACGGTTCATAGATTGCGTAATATTTATCAGAATGCTGTGCAATTTGGTGCACATAATTGGAACATGTCATATTCCAAGTGTGCAAAATTTCATATTCCTATCGCTATTATTAGCCGAAAAAAAAATTGGTGTGCATTACTTTTTGACCTCCCTACGTATATTGCCGCTTAATTTGCGCGTTTCGTTCGAAGCATCTGATTACAGCGTGACATCTGATTACAGCGTGACACTTTTGAGGATGGGGAGCCGCGATAGCTTAGTGGTTAGTGAACTGGACTACAAAGGACAAGAGGTAGGGTTCTATCCCAACCGACGGCTTCCGGGTTCACCCAGCCTTAAATGGGTACCGGATTATTTTTCTGGGAAAGTAAAGCGGCACAGGCGTAATACCGACCACATTACCCCAAAAATCATGTGCTGAAGGTGTGTAAAATTTATGGTCACTAACACCATATTCCCTAAACGGAACTTGACGTGACGGAGGCTCTTTACTTTTACTTACTTTTGAGGATGGGGGTTGCCTTCCCTGTTGATTTCTATTAGTGTTTCTTTCAAGAGAAAAAAAAAACTCCCGGAAACCCCCGGGTGGGGGTATTTTTCTAATCCGGGGGAGAGGTGGGGAAAACATTTAAAGTCTTAACTCATTCCTTACGATTCGACGCCCCTTGCGCCATGCCGATTTCTGTCGTGTACGTTGAGCCGCACAGCGCGCCATGCCGATTTCTGTCGTGTACGTTTAGCCGCACAGCGCGCCATGCCGATTTCTGTCGTGTACGTTTAGCCGCACAGCGCGCCATGCCGATTTCTGTCGTGTACGTTTAGCCGCACAGCGCGCCATGCCGATTTTTGTCGTACGTTTAGCCGCACAGTGCGTCACTCTCAATTTTATTAGTGTAAACTGTCATCAAACCAAAGTCTTTTTACATGTCTTGTATCATCTTGGTTTGTCGGTGACAAACGTGGTGGTCATGACTTGCACAGGCCTCCCGATTATCTACACGCTGCTCAAAGAACGTAAGTTACGCTGGCTTGGCCATGTACACCGTATGAAAGATGGCCGCATACCGAAAGATATACTCTACGGACAACTGGCAGATGGTAAAAGAACCAGGGGGCGCCCGAAACTTCGATTTGTAGATGTGTGTAAACGCGACATGAAGACTGAACATTAACCCTGCAGCATGGGAAGATAAAGCTGCAGACCGCAATCTCTGGAAACACACTCTAAAAGTTCACCTCAAACAAGAAGCAGACAGATTCATAGAGAAAGAGAATACTTGACGAAAGAAAAAAAAAAGAAAAAATAACATTTCTAGGGGCACTGAAAAATCCATAGTCAACTATGACTGACGGAGGCTACTATCATCTTGATATTGGTGAAACATAATTCCTTGTTTAATTATCTAAAAACTCATATATAATATGTTAAGTGTTAGATAAATATAAACATGTAGATTAATATTTAAAAACTTGAAAAAAAAACTTTGTCTCTGAAACCTCTACTACTATATTGCTTAAAACCTTCCGTGCTGAAAGAATAAAGTAATACAGACCTTTTTTGAAAATCTAAATTCTGTGCTTTTCGTAACTAAAACTTCCCTATAATAATTGGATTTCATGTTCATTATTGTTATAATAGTTGTCATCTTACAACCATAAATATTATTGTTTTATAACCGGTAATATAAATTTAGTTATTAGGTCTTTCTAACTTGGACGAGTAACATCAAAAGATGGACAAAACCAGCCTATGACAACCTGCACCATCAAAGCAAGAGATAGAAGACAAATAATAATAAATGAATATTATTATAGAGGGAAACTTCCGAGGCGATAATCAGCGAATCAATTCAGAGGAAGAGGTATGTTTACAGAACTCGGAAAAATTGACAAATAATCAACAACAGAAAAAAATATGGACCGAAGCAGGATCGAACCCGTACTCAGTGGCACAGTACCTTGCCACGAAAAGCCAAAACGCAAGTAGGGAACACTGCCACTCAGCTAACTAAGCAGAATGGCGCCCCATGGTAGCCAACTTTCTTTGCGGAGATGGCACCACTCGGTGATGATGATTAGGTCTATAATTTTCCGTCGGGGAGGAGGGACTCTCCCCCCCCCCCCCCCGGCTAATTCCTGACAGAAACCCTGACCCATACGTGCTGTAAGATCTAGATTTTCCTGGCTCACCAATTCTGGCGCTCTCTGTCAGCTATGAGTCGCAGACAGCTTTGAGTCCTGATTCTGACATGTTCTTTCTTTTTGCTGTGTTTCCTGACTGGCTGTTCCCTTGTGCTATCTATTTTGTGAGTCTAATCTCAACAGTTTTGATCTCATGGTGCAGGCTTGTGTATTCTGGATTCCTCCGCTTTACGTAAAAGATCAAGTTCAATATTTTGATTAATTTCTGGACTACTTTTCCTTTTACTTTTTCCTGCGCTTTTCTTCACGAAGCTCAGTCCTTTCATTTCACGACAGGATTAGTACTGCACGTGAGATTACTCCGCGCATTTCATTGGTTTGTTGTGTCCAATGAGATAGCGAGAAAGAGGGTGGATGTGATTTTGTTTGTGTGGATTTGATTGGTTGATGGGGATTAAGGTTTTTTTTTTTTTTAAATAAACAATATGAAATGAGAAATGGAAACTGGATTAAATGGAGATTCAACGGGAGATTGGGCAATATCATAGTGGCTGGCAACTGGAGAATGGGGTATGGGAGATTATAGGAGATGTGATATCACAATAACATGAAAATAATAATAATAATATGTAAAAAATTGAGCACCTATGGACATATTCGGAGTGCAATTCTGATGACCTGCAAAAATAACTCAATAATAAAGAGAGTTCATCGGTGCTATATAGAACCAATTATGACCTATGGAAGCGAATCATGGACAGTAGACAAACAAGGAAAAGACGATTAGAGGCTACAGAGATGGGATTTCTCAAAAGAATGTTGAAAGTTCCCTGGACAGCTAAAAAGACCAATGAGGAAGTTCTCAAAGAGGCCAACACATAAAGGGAGCTCTTAAAAAACAATAGAAAGAAGCAATCAACATTTTTCGGGCACATAATGAGAAGAGGAAAGTTGGAATACTTGGTTACAACTGGCAAAATAAAAGGAAAGAGAGATCGCGGACGACAAAAAGAGAAAATACTGGATAGCTTGGTGTCATGGCATGGAAAACAGTCAACAACAGAACTGATACGATGCACTGTAGATAGAAGATTGTGTTTGGACATGATCACCTACGCCAACCGTTAAGGCACATGATAATGATTAATAATAATAGTAATGTATTAATATTATTAAAAATGGAAACTTCCGAGGTAACAGATCAACGAATAATTACAGGGGACATGTATGTTTATAAGACTCGGAAAAATCAAGAAATAAACAAAAGAAAACACAAAGAGAAGTAGAGATCTTAGCTAGTGGTGGGCTATAATGCAGTTCTCTCGTGGCAACGTGCTGTGTCGAGGAGTACAGCTTTGATTCTACATCTGGCTACCAGTTACTCATTGCGTTTTCCGATATTTATTTGTGGATTTTTTTCAGAGAGTTGTAAACATACCATTTTCCGCCAACATCACAGTTAAGTGAATGAAGGTTTTGTTTTAGATGAAATCTGACATTAGGATGTAAAGTAGATAAGGTAAACATAGTATTTGAGAGGTGATGTTATAATGTGTCAAAGGGATAATATGTCTTCAGCGAAGATGAGAATATGTTGTCACAAAGGCGATGAGATAATATGTCCTCAACGAAGATGAGATAATATGTTGTCACAAAGGAGATGAGATAATATGTCCTCAACGAAGATGAGATAATATGTTGTCGAAGGAGATGAGATAATATGTCCTCAACGAAGATGAGATAATATGTTGTCAAAGGAGATGAGATAATATGTTGTCAACGTAAAAAAAAAAATGTAAAGTACCCCCCGTCACACCAAGTGGCGTATAGGGAATATGGTGTTAGTGACCATATATTTTACAGACCTTCAGCACATGATTTTTGGAGTATTATGGTCGGTACTACGCCCGTGCCGCTTCACTTTCCCTGAAAAAATGAGGTACCTATTAAAGGCTGGGTGAACCTGGAATCCGTCGGTTGGAATCGAACCCTACCTCTTGTCCTTTGTAGTCCAGTTCACTAACCACTGAGCTATCGCGGCTCTTGTTGTCAAAGGAGATGAGATAATATGTTGAGAATGAGATGAAATGATAGGTTGTGATAGGAGATGAGATATGATGCCAAGAAAATGAGATAATATAATTTTGTATAACAAATCTATTTTATAAAAAGCACTAAACAATTCCAGACCGTGAAAGGTAAAGGTATCCCATAGCATCGTTACTGGTTGGATGGCAAGCGAGAATCTCGACATTTCTTTGACACATTGTGGAAGAACGTAGGGTCTCGAGTTCTCTTTGACACAATGTGTGA
Organism: Megaustenia siamemsis; assembly: GCA_032433765.1. Lineage (NCBI taxonomy): Eukaryota > Metazoa > Mollusca > Gastropoda > Stylommatophora > Ariophantidae > Megaustenia > Megaustenia siamemsis. The sequence continues at coordinate 13,291,953 of JAVIAB010000047.1, read as the reverse complement.
GAACGTAGGATCTCGAGTTCTCTTTGACACAATGTGTGAGAACGTAGGGTCTCGAGTTCTCTTTGACACAATGTGGGAGAACGTAGGGTCTCGAGTTCTCTTTGACACAATGTGGGAGAACGTAGGGTCTCGAGTTCTCTTTGACACATTATGAGAGAACGTAGGGTCTCGAGTTCTCTTTGACACATTATGGGAGAACGTAGGGTCTCGAGTTCTCTTTGACACATTATGGGAGAACGTAGGGTCTCGTCTTCTTTTTGACACATTATGGGAGAACGTAGGGTCTCGAGTTCTCTTTGACACATTATGGGAGAACGTAGGGTCTCGAGTTCTCTTTGACACAATGTGGCAGAGAGCGTAGGGTCTCGAGTTCTCTTTGACACAATGTGGGAGAACGTAGGGTCTCGAGTTCTCTTTGACACATTATGGGAGAACGTAGGGTCTCGAGTTCTCTTTGACACATTATAGGAAAACGTAGGGTCTCGAGTTCTCTTTGACACATTATGGGAGAACGTAGGGTCTCGAGTTCTCTTTGACACATTATGGGAGAACGTAGGGTCTCGAGTTCTCTTTGACACATTATGGGAGAACATAGGGTCTCGAGTTCTCTTTGACACATTATAGGAGAACGTAGGGTCTCGAGTTCTCTTTGACACATTATGGGAGAACGTAGGGTCTCGTCTTCTTTTTGACACATTATGGGAGAACGTAGGGTCTCGAGTTCTCTTTGACACATTATGGGAGAACGTAGGGTCTCGTCTTCTTTGACACATTATGGGAGAACGTAGGGTCTCGACATATCTTTGACACATTATTAGTTAACGTAGGGTCTCGTCTTCTCATTAACACATTTTGGTAGAACGTAGGGTGTCAACATCTCTCTGACACATTGTGGGAGAACGTAGGGTCTCGAGTTCTCTTTGAAACATTATGGGAGAACGTAAGGTCTCGTCTTCTCTTTGACACATTATGGGAGAACGTAGGGTCTCGAGTTCTCTTTGACACATTATGGGAGAAAGTAGGGTCTCGAGTTCTCTTTGACACAATGTGGGAGAACGTAGGGTCTCGAGTTCTCTTTGACACATTATGAGAGAACGTAGGGTCTCGAGTTCTCTTTGACACATTATGGGAGAACGTAGGGTCTCGAGTTCTCTTTGACACATTATGGGAGAACGTAGGGTCTCGTCTTCTTTTTGACACATTATGGGAGAACGTAGGGTCTCGAGTTCTCTTTGACACATTATGGGAGAACGTAGGGTCTCGAGTTCTCTTTGACACATTGTGGGAGAACGTAGGGTCTCGACATTTCTCTGACACATTATTAGTTAACGTAGGGTCTCGTCTTCTCTTTGACACATTATGGGAGAACGTAGGGTCTCGACATATCTTTGACACATTATTAGTTAACGTAGGGTCTCGTCTTCTCATTAACACATTTTGGTAGAACGTAGGGTGTCGACATCTCTCTGACACATTGTGGGAGAACGTAGGGTCTCGAGTTCTCTTTGAAACATTATGGGAGAACGTAGGGTCTCGTCTTCTCTTTGACACATTATGGGAGAACTTAGGGTCTCGAGTTCTCTTTGACACATTATGGGAGAAAGTAGGGTCTCGAGTTCTCTTTGACACATTATGGGAGAACGTAGGTTCTCGATTTCTCTTTGACACATTATGGGAGAACGTAGGGTCTCGAGTTCTCTTTAACACATTATGGGAGAACGTAGGGCCTCGTCTTCTCTTTGACACATTTATAAGAGAACGTAGGGTCTCGACATCTCTTGAACACATTGTAGGCAAGTATTTAACTGTTTAACTATTTTCCTAAGAAAGTAGTAATTGTTGGCCTACTCTTTTCGGCCTTTAAGTATAAAGTATTCTTTAACGTGCGCAGTGTCCACATGAAATGCCTTATTGTCTTCGTTATCCCACAGACCTAGATCTCGGAACTAACTCCCCGGAGACTGTGGAGTTGGGGGAGGGGAAGGGTACAACGAAACTGTGGATTTCTACGAGGAAAATGCTCACTGCCTGTGGCTGGATTTGAACCGTAGACCTTCTTGTATTGAGACCGACGTCTGTAGCCCACCCAGTTCTCTACTCTCCATAACAAAAGTTGCAGGCAGCTTTTTCATTAAGGTAATAAATAAACTTACACTGTTCAGTACAAATAGATAAAAGACGTAACTGATGGCGGAAATGTTAGATCAAAGAGCCGAGGTAAGTTATAAAGCTCTTTATTTGGTTCATTGACTATAATCTTGCTAGTTGTGTTTGTTTGATGTTGGAATACAAACATCACAGTCCTGCCGAGTTCAAACGAAACGATGTAATCAATGCGGCATGCAATGCTGCATGGGAGCACTGATCGATTCTTGTAATAGCTTCTCCACTGTTCACTTCTACGGCCATGTTTTACGCTAAATCCGCGTGTGGCCTTGACAGAGGAAACATCAGGCGGTTTTAGGTAAAAGTGAAATGGTAACAAGTGGCTAATAATAGAAACACGAGCTCAGCTTTGATTGACAGACCGATGTCACGTAAGTTTGACATAGCAGGTCTGTATAATTATTTATCAAAAGCAATTATTGTCAGAAGGTTTGATCGTAATAACCATACGATACAGCTAAAGAACATACGGGTCAAAGACGCGCAATACCTCAGCTGACGCGGACACATAGCTTACTGCTTGATTAGTGAACCAGAGGGAACCGAACTACCCGACTGGACTACCGACATTCGGACAACCCATGTTCGATTCCCGCTGGGAGACCGTGATGATGTCAGCCAGAAGTAAAAACCATTTTTTTTTTCGTTCGCCAGCTTTCACCTCTGACGAAGTCCCTAGAGACTAGGAACTGAATTTTGCGTGTTAATAAATTTTTTCCCTGGCAGCCGTGTGCACAGGGGTCCCTCGCCGCACAGGCAGAAAACTCCGACTTCAGAGTTACTCATATTTTTTTCCGTCGATGAGTAATTGATGTTTCAAGCCGGTCCTCGCTTCTGAGACCAGGGGTGGTCGCCACAGTGAGAAATCATAAATAAAAATCACAACCGGTGTAGCGGGGATTTGAACCCACAACCACTGTGTCTCGAGGCCGGCGTTTTGCCTCGAGACCAACCAATCCCCTATTTAAACGTGGAGATGATGACCGGTGTTTTTTTTTCCTAGTGAATCTTAGGAGTAAGAAGGTATGTTTTACAGCACTCAGAAAAAAATTACAAATAAACAACAACAGAAAAAAAAACAAAGAACAATATATGGTCCAAATCAGGATCGAACCCGTACTGTAAAACATACATCTTCCTCCTATGATTCGCTGAATTATCACCTCGGAAGTTTCCCTCTAATATTCAGTTATTATTTTTGTGTCCTAGGTCCGCGTCTGTAAGACAACACACAAGAGACCAAGCCTGCTATGAGATGATTCCTTGTCAGGAGCATTATCTCTGTGGGTTCGATGTTAACATCATTTTTCAGTGGACTTCAAACAAGCATAATCCTGCGACCACCAACTGTCACGTTCCTGTTGAACCACATCAACGTAGCAGGAAAACCTTGCAACAGTAGACACGAGAACTGTCACGTTCCTGTTGAACCACATCAACGTAGCAGGAAAACCTTGCAACAGTAGACACGAGAACTGTCACGTTCCTGTTGAACCACATCAACGTAGCAGGAAAACCTTGCAACAGTACACACAAGAACTGTCACGTTCCTGTTGAACCAAATCAACGTAGCAGGAAAACCTTGCAACAGTAGACACGAGAACTGTCACGTTCCTGTTGAACCAAATCAACGTAGCAGGAAAACCTTGCAACAGTAGACACGAGAACTGTCACGTTCCTGTTGAACCAAATCAACGTAGCAGGAAAACCTTGCAACAGTAGACACGAGAACTGTCACGTTCCTGTTGAACCAAATCAACGTAGCAGGAAAACCTTGCAACAGTAGACACGAGAACTGTCACGTTCCTGTTGAACCACATCAACGTAGCAGGAAAACCTTGCAACAGTACACACAAGAACTGTCACGTTCCTGTTGAACCAAATCAACGTAGCAGGAAAACCTTGCAACAGTAGACACGAGAACTGTCACGTTCCTGTTGAACCACATCAACGTAGCAGGAAAACCTTGCAACAGTAGACACGAGAACTGTCACGTTCCTGTTGAACCACATCAACGTAGCAGGAAAACCTTGCAACAGTAGACACGAGAACTGTCACGTTCCTGTTGAACCACATCAACGTAGCAGGAAAACCTTGCAACAGTAGACACGAGAACCAGCGAGAATATTTAAAAGGATAAATTAACTTAGAACAGCTTCAGCCAATAGAAACGAAGCTTACATATCCACCCAGTAATCATCATCATTATGCGCCATACCGGTTGGCGTAGACGATCATGTCCTTCTACAATTTTCTAATAACAGTACATCGTATCAATTCTGTTGCTGACTGTTTTCCATGCCATGAAACCAAGCTATCTAGTATATTCTCTCTTTGTCATTCACGATCTCTCTTTCCTGTATTTTGCCAGTTGTAACCAAGCACTTCAACTTTCCTCTTCTCATCTTCTTCCTCTTCTACCTTTTAGTTCCTGGTGGAGCATAGGTCTTCAACAAACACTTTCCAAGTCGTTCTGTTTTTTGCAATTCTTTTAAGATCATTCCATGTCTTCCCCATCATCTTAATCTCTGCTTCGATCTGTCATTCCTCTTCTCATGATGTGCTCGAAATATGTTGATTGTTTCTTTCTGATGTTTTTAGGAGCTCCCTTTTTGTGTTGGCCACTTTGAGAACTTCTTCATTGGTCTTTTTAGCTGTCCAGGAAACTCTCAACATTCTTCTGAGAAATCCCATCTATCTGGCCGCTAATCGTATTTTCATTTCTTTGTCTACTGTCCATGTTTCGCTTCCATGGGTCAAAATTGACACTATACAGCACCGATTAATTCTTCCTCTCACTTCTATTGACCTAGATTTGATGCATAAGATATTTTTTTTTCATTTTCTGAAATGCTATTTTGGCCTGAGCTATTCTGCTTTTTATTTCTGTGGTTCATCTCCCATCTGATATCATTATTGTGCCCAAGTATTTGAAACGTTGTACTTGTTTAAGATTTGTCTCGTTTATTTTTATGCTGCATGATGGTATTGATTGTTTCTTCGATATAACCATTACTTCTGTTTTCTTACTATTCAGACGGAGACCTTTCTTACAATGTAATACACACACACACAAATTAGGATGGAAAATTTATGAGAAGTGAGTGCAGTCTGTGCTTATGTAGGGAGGTGATAACTGAAAAAACATCAAGAAAAGAGAACGACAACAGTGTTATCATATCATATGTTTCCGAGAAAAGTTAACACAATATTTGACCAACTAAATAAGCAACCGAAAGCTCTGCTTATAAGACGCAGACGAGAAGAAATGAACACAATGATAATGGGCAGAAGTTGGAGCTCGATAGGCTAAGTGTTTGGATGAGATTTTGAAGCAACCTCTAGTACGGTGTAGTACAATAAACTTAAGAAGGAATGTAAAACAGGGACAGACTAAAGACAATTTGTTGAACAGCACGACAACGAAACGAGTGGATGAACGATTAGAGAGAGAGAGAGAAAAAATAAGAATAGAAACGAGTTGATGAACAATTAGAGAGAGAGAGAGAGATAGAAAATAAGAATAGAAACGAGTTGATGAACGATTAGAGAGAGAGAGAGATAGAAAATAAGAATAGAAACGAGTTGATGAACGATTAGAGAGAGAGAGAGAGAAAATAAGAATAGAAACGAGTTGATGAACGATTAGAGAGAGAGAGAGAGAGAGAGAGAGAGAGAGAG